>CM056050.1:249366501-249966501 GCA_029574335.1 Rana kukunoris | reverse complement strand
GTTTCAGCCGCAATTTTTATTTTTTTACTTTTAATAAAAGGACATTTTCCTTTCCAGGGAGCCTACAATCTCAGCTCCTCGAGGCCAATCCGTTCATCGGATCGGGTGCAGGTGCCGCTATTCCAACTAAGGGAAACCGGCAGTGGAGCCTTCAGGCTTCACCGCCAGTTTCCTGTCACGTGGCGCATCCTGAATGGCCCCATTGTCTTTTGGGGAAACACACAGGTCCCAGAAGGCATCGGGGGAGAAGAGGACGTGATGCATTGGGCCGCGGCGAGGCTGGAACAGAAGAGTACACAAGGTATTTCATAAAAGGTAAGCAAGAAAAAACGTATAAAATTATCCAAAATTGAGTGGTGGAGAGGTTATCTTTCCTTTAAGACAAAGTTGTAAGAGTGGATGAAACTCCACTTTTACTTTAATCATGTATATCAATGAGTATAGGAAGGCATGCCTCAATAAAGGGAAAATAATACAACAATACACAATATTAATAAAGATAAAAATTAAACAAACGAAAAAAACACTGGTGATGATTATTTACCATTTGCGTTATAGACCATATTGTACAAAAGCTGAGTGAACGGTAACTGGCTAACTGATATTGGCTAACAGTGCAAAGTACATAGTTAAGAGACACAGGTAGATGAGGACTGTAACCATCTGTCCCAAACTTTATTGTATTTACTCGGACATCCTCTATTGGTGTAGATAATCTTTTTGTACGGTAGGTTATTGTTAATTTCAGCAATCCAAGCATCCAGTGTGGGAACTGATGCTTGAATCCAGTCTACTGTATATGTGGGACAGAATTTTGCTTTCCGGTGTGGTGTCAAGTATGCCCTGGGCGTGATGTAGACTTGCCTCAGCCTATCCGACATTTTGTGGGATACAAGGGTACAAGTCTCTAGAGCTTCTCCCCAGTCTTTATCATCCAGTTCTCCAACATCATCAACCCATTTGTTGCCGAGTAGGCAAGTTTAGGGGCAGCTGGAATAATAATCATATTGTAAAGAATAGAAATAAGCTGGCGTGGTTCATCACTGCAGATTATAGCAAGTATATATAAAGAAGATGGGTATGCAGGGCATGTCGCATCTGGAGAAAACTAAAGAACATAAAATTGTCCCCAAAAGCCCCCCAAAAAAAAGGACTGAACAGGCTCCTGCTACTGTTCCATTACAATTACACTCATGGTGTTCTGATGGAAATCCCGCATCTTAAGACACATCCCACTATAGGAACAACTTGGGAAACATGTAGAAAATATTTTCCATGAGAATATACTTTATCTCTCCAACACCTTTCCCTCGAATAATTCAGGCTTTAGAAACCTGGAACGTGCACGGGCTTTAAGAGCCCAAGAATTCACTGTTCCTCATAAGTGTGTGTTCACTGTCTGAAGAGAATTTGCTGAGCCATCACAAATTACAAGTTAAAAGCGGTTTTAAAGGAAAAATAGTTTTCCCTAAATAGCCTCCTTTACCTTACTGCAGTCCTCCTTCACTTACCTCATCCTTCGATTTTGCTTTTTAATGTCCTGATTTCTTCTGAGAGATGCTCACTTCCTGTTCTTCTGTCTGTAACTCACCACTGTAATGCGAGGCGTTCTTTCTGGTGTGGAGAAGGCGAGCAGGAGTGTCAGGACGCCCACTAACACACAGCTCCTTTCTCTATCTGCAAGGTAGAGAGTGTCCTGACTTGCCTGCTCGCCCCCTCCCCCCTCAAGAGGCTTTCTCCACACCAGACAGAAGAACAGGAAGTGAGGATTTCTCAGAAGAAATAAGGACATTTATAAGCAAAATGGAAGGATGAGGTAAGTGAAGGAGGACTGCACTAAGGTAAAGGAAGCTATTTGGGGGGGGGGGGGAATCCTTTACAACCCCTTTAACGCTCTATCATGCAATGAAGAAGCCATATCTGAACATTATCGAAAAATGTCACAGTCTTCTCTGGGCCAAAGCTCATTTAAATGGTGTGTTGCAAAGTTGAAAACTGTTCTGTGGTCAGGTGAATCGAAATTTGACAACCATGGGTACCATGTCCTCAGGACTAAAGAGGAGAGGGACATTCCGACTTGTTATCAGTGTTTAGTTTAAAAATATGCATCTCTAAATAGTAACGGGTGCATTAGTGCATATGGAATGGGCAGCTTACACATCTGGAAAGACAACATCAATGCTGAAAGATATATCCAGGTTTTAGAGCAGCATATCCTTTCATCCAGATGATGCCGTTTTCAGGGAAAACCTTGCATTTTTCAGCAGGACAATGCTAAACCGCATACTGCATCTTTGGCTTCACAGCAGAAGAGTCTTGGTACTTAACTGGCTTGCCTGCAGTTCAGACTTCACCAACTGAAAATATTTGGCGCAGCTTGAAATGAAAAACTCAACTAAGATGACCTAGAACCATTAAGTGGTTAGAATTCTACATCAGACATGAATGGGTCAACATTCCTCTATCAAAACTCCAGGAACCGGTCTCCTCAGTTTCCAGACATTTACAGAGTGTATTTAAAAGAGGGGACGCTACACCGTGGTATACATGGCCCTGCCCCAACTTTTTTAAACAAGTGCTGACAACAAATTTCAAAATTAACTTTTTTTTTTTTTTAAATGGTACATTTTGCCACTTCGGTGATCATTTACAATCACTTTAAGCCAGGTTAGGTGATCACTTGTTCCTTAAAAATGTTCATAAATGAATCATCTAAAGATAAAAGTTCCACAAACCGCATTAATTAGCATTTCATGATTTTACCTCCTGTAACCAAATTGTTGAAAGCACAAGCAGAGCAACAATCTCTCCTGAAGAATTTTAGCAAATACCTCACTGACCAAGATTCTATGGTGTTGATTTACTAAGACTGGAGAATGCAAAATCTGGTGCAGCTCTGTATAGAAACCAATTAGCTTCCAGTTCTTGTTTTTTGTCAAAAGCTTAAAAAGCAGAAAATCTGTGACCTTACACTGGTCCCCCTCCCATCCCCCCTGGTCCCGATGTACTAGTGTCCTGCGATCCTCCGATGTCAAACATAGGCATGCCTCTTCACCAGTCTGGAAACTTAATCTCCTATCTGTACCACTTTGTCAGTATAGACCAGTGATTTGAATTGGTCCACACCGTCACATGGACGGTGCTGACCATTCCGAATCTGTCTAGCCTGTCTTGTTAGCACGGTGAGGAAAGGAGAAAAAGCTGTAGGGATTTCTGCTTCCCTGGATCGGTGAAGCGGCATGCCGATGTCTGGAAAGCGGAGGAGTGTGGGACTTTGGTCAAGCGGGACTGAGGGGGGGTAGTGTCAAGTGTAAAGTCACCTCACAGATTTTCTATAAAGGTTAACTTACACTTCAATTGAACAAGCTGAAGTTAGAAGCTGATTGGCTATCATGCACAGGGTCACCAGATTTTGCACTCTCTAGTTTTAGTAAATCAACCCCTATATCTCACATGCTAGCAGTTAAATTTAAACAGGGTTTATCGGTCTGAGTCTGTCAAACCAATCCATTGCATTGGGATAGGGATGGTATTACCCAATAAGCTGGCCCCGATGGGCAATTCCCAAAAAGATAAGTGGACTAATAATGTAGTATCTGCCTTGCCCGGATCAGTAGGTATTACGCAATGCAGCCTTTCAGTATGTGTGAACAGTATGTGATCATGCAATAGAAGCAGGTTCAGGATGCCACTAAAAGGCATCCTCAGGGGACAAGTTTTATACTGGACTAAATGACCAGCCTTTCTTCGAGTGCCTTCCCCTGCTCTACACTGCAGCAGACTGTCACACGTCAGGATCTGGCAGGCCATGGTTTGTCAAAAAGCTCATACCAGCAAGACAGAAGTGCAGTCATGTTATTTTTACATTCATTCCTATAATTATTTAACATATAAATAGGAGTAGTTTTAACTTGTTTCTAATATTTGACAACAGCACTGTATAGACTGGCATTCACCACTAGCATAAAACTCTGCTTTTGCCAAAACTTATATTTACCATTTGCTGTTGAGTCGTATGTATGTAACAGAAAGACCAACAGGAAAAATTAAATAGCATGAATTCACTTTTCAGGTATAGGTGAGGACACGGACAGGCTAATATTTTAACCACTTAAGGACTGAGCCTGTTTTTCAGTTAAAAACATTTTTTTTAATAGAAAATTTACTTAGAACCCCCAAACATTATACATTTTTTTAACACCTTAGAGAATAAAATGGCGGCCATTGCAATACTTTTTGTCACACCGTATTTGCGCAGCGGTCTTTTTTTGGAAAAAAAAACTTTTTTAATTAAAAAATAAGACAACAGTAAAGTTAACCCATTTTTTTATATTGTAAAATATGTTCTGCAGAGTAAATTGATACCAAACATGTCACGCTTCAAAATTGCACCTGCTAGTGGAATGGGGTCAAACTTTTAACCTTAAGAATCTCCATAGGCAACGGTTAAAAAAAATTCTACAGGATGCATGTTTTGAGTTACAGAGGAGGTCTAGGGCTAGAATTATTGCTCTCGCTCTATTCATCGCGGCAATACCTCACATGTGTGGTTTGAACACTGTTTGCATATGCAGGCGCTGCTCCAGTATGCGTTCGCTTCTGCGCTTGAGCTCTTTGGAACTGGGCGCATTAAACAAAGGTTTTCTTTTTTTTCTTATTTTACTTTATTTTATTGATTTAAAAAAAAAATATGGGTCACTTTTATTCCTATTACAAGGAATGTAAACATCCCTTGTAATAGAAAAAAGCATGGCAGGTCCTCTTAAATATGAGATCTGGGATCAAATAGAACTCAGATCTCATATTTGGACTTAAATGCAATAAAAAAAATTGCCATTTGAAAAAAAATGTCCCTTTAAGAGGTATGGGTGATGTTTTGACATTGCTTCCCCCCTGCTATGGTATGAAGACGGGTGGGGGCCATCTTGCCCTCACTCATATCCAAACACAGGAAAGAGAAGGACCCGGTTGCCTCCGCCGCTACCCGCGGCTCCGGTAAGCCCCTCTCCTGCCGCCGATAACGGTAATCTCGTGGTGAATCCGCTACAAAAACCACAATTATCGTAAACTGGACCGCTCGCTGAAAAGATGGATACCTCGGTTGTGGCAGCAGCTGGAGAGATACGTCTTTAAAGTGCCGACATATATATACAGTGGGCTGTATATATGGGCTGTCGTCGAGTGGTTAATATTAGTTGCAAATATAACACATGGCCTTACTTTGTGGTTTCTGATAATGTAAAAAACCAGCCTAGTATATACCTACGTTACAAAATTTGCTTTGGATCTATGGGTTATGTTGCATGGTAAAGCAGGCATTCCCCAAGACCCATTAAATAGAGGGCCTTCTGAAGAAGATATCTCAGCGATTCAAACACTATGCAGTAGAGCTTCCCAAGCCAAATATATAAAAGGTCAGCAGAAGATGCAAAGGCCAAAAGATTTTCTTTACCAAACATTCTTCCATTAGAGTGATTAGACTAATGAATCTGGCTCAATGCGCATTTTATGCAATAAGCAGACAGCCCCGAAGCTGACCTCATCTTGAGGAAACTATGGAAATGATTTGGGAAAAATTTGGATGCTGCATTTTTTCTCCCCTAGGTCAATTGGCCAGGGAATGTGTACACAAGTCACAGTGTATACAGACAATCCAATTGCTACTGACCAAATTGGATAATAAGCTAAATTTCTATGTGGGAAAAAAAAATACATTTCCCTATATGGTTGAATGCAATTTTTCCCCATAATAAGTTTACATTAGGAAAAAAAAACATGAATAAATATTTGTACTGTGTTTGTAAGATCATTCATATAAAGATCTTTCAGCAATCTAATTGCTTAATTGCCCTTATGTGTATGTGAAAACTCATGGGCTGTGCCCATATTCAAGATCTACTAACTATGCTATTTACTCTAGTAAGTGGTAACCAACCTTTCGGACATCAAGGGCCACTATACTCAAAATGTTGAATCCCACGGACCACTAAAATTTATTTTACACACAATGCTCCAGCTCCTGGACCACACTGCTGGATTATACACACACAATGCTCCAGCTCTCTCGCCCCTCTCTGCACTCTACATCACACTGCTGCCTTACACAGACTCATCATTGGATCTCATCTCATTATTCGGCCATGTGTTCAAGCTCCGTGCTGCCTCTTTCAGTCTGTAATCAGCCTTGCCATTATAAGTCCACTCCTCCTTCACCTCCTGCCCAGGAGCCATAACTCCAAAAGGAGACATCGGGTATCAATGCGTGCTGACAGTATTGACTGTCAGTACACATTGGAAACAACATTGGACAGTATACATCTGTCACAATGTTGACTTGTGGCAGAACCCCTAAGGACCACCAAAATTTTCTCGTGAACCCTCAGTGGTCCACGGACCACCGGTTGGCAACCACTGCTCTAGGAGACCTGCTATCTGACTCATATTCTTTATCCTTTTTTACAACACACCTTACAGTTGTAAATTGTACTGTCACCAAAGCACTTCCCTAGGACCCCTAGGCTATGTTACCTCTTTGTTATTTGTGTGGACTGTTGCAAATTTGGGTCCAGTTCAAATACTTCATTATCCAACAGTCTTCTGACTGTCACATCGGCAAGCTGCTCCATTACTTGGAATACTTCACCGATATCAAAGAACATGGAAAACTCTCGCTCCTTTCCTCGTGCATGGACCACAATGATGTCTGCCATTAAAACATTGGATGTCCTTTCAAGTTTCTGGACCTCAACCCAAGGGATCACAATTTTCACTAAGTAAAAAAAACAAAACAAAACATGATTGGTGCACTGTACAAATTCACTTTGCTTCGTACAACTATGAAACATGTTCTACACAGTAAGCCACAACAAAAGCAACTTGTGAAAATGGAATTAGGCTTTTTTTCTCTGCATTATAGCTTTTTATGCAATACAGATGAAAGATGTGCATATTTAGGCTAACCATGTCAGTCTTTCTTAAGCAGCCATAGGCTGCATAGAAGATATTTCCTGACTGCCGCTGCACCTGAATACATAAACAGATGGACTACACAGCACTTTAGCCAACATTATTGATATAAAAAATACATTGTCAGATATGGTTTGTAAAAAAAATAAGGAACATGACAAAGGGTAAAGAAAACTGACTTTTTTTTTTTTTAATTAGGGTAGCAATAATAAAATGCAATGTTTGGTCATAAAAAAAATCTCTGCATCCTGACACTATGTTTTTGGTTATTCAGGGCTCTTTCACACGTCCGTCAGTTTTTTAGATCAGTTTTTTCCCCCTTCAGTTGATCGGTTTTTCGTCCGTTTACATCCGTTTCCGTTCCGTTTTCCATCAGTTTTTTTCATACGTTTTTTTTTTTAGAACTTTTTTTTATTTTTATTTTTTACATATTTTGATGAAAAACCGACGTTAGCGGATCGGATGGTAAACGGATCATCCGCTAACGTCCGTTTTTCGTCCATTCCGTTTTTTTGACGGAAGAAAAATAGGGTTTTCTTCTGTCCAAAAAAACGGAGCTTACCGCAGACGGATGTTAACAGACCTTAGCGGATGCTCATCCACTAACGGACGCTAACCCATAGGGAAGCATTGAGGTCCGTTAACGGACGTCCAAAAAACGGACGAACTGAACGGACGTGTGAAAGAGCCCTTAGTTTTTTTTTCTTTTTATTTGTTTACAGTTTATACATTGTTTAGGTCATTTAAAATAAATAAATAATTTAAGTGAAACTCCAGGCAGACAGCTAAATGAAGTTAAATTCATTGTAAAGCTTTATTTTTTAATTTCTTAAAATAATAAACATTTTATACTTGCCTGCTCTGTGCGATGGTTTTGAACAGAGCAGCCCCAAACCACCTCTTCTGGGATTCTGCACAGGCACTCCTGGCTCCTCCCCTCTTCTGAGTGCCCCCATAAAAAAGGGATTTTTAATAACAGCTTACCTGTAAAATCCTTTTCTTGGAGTACATCACGGGACACAGAGCGCATAGTCATTACATATGGGTTATATGGAGTACCTTCAGGTGTGGACACTGGTGTAATCAACTTCACAGGAAGTTCCTCCCTATATAACCCCCTCCCACTGAGAGTGCTTTAGTTTTGTAGCAAGCAATTTCTCTGAGGTTACACAATGTTCCCACAAAGAGGGGTGGGAGCTCTGTGTCCCGTGATGTACTCCAAGAAAAGGATTTTACAGGTAAGCTGTTATTAAAAATCCCTTTTTCTTGATCGTACATCACGGGACACAGAGCGCATAGTCATTACATATGGGATGTCCCAAAGCAATGCTCCATGAAGGGAGGGAGACCGTAAGGCCAAAAATAGCCAAACAGAAAACTATATCAGGAGGTAAAATAGCTCCACCAACAGAAAAAAGGGGGCGTGAACCGGGCCAGAGGATTCTATACTGCTGCCCGTAGGACCGCCTGCCCAAACGCTGCGTCCGCAGCCTTTGTGACGTCCAACTTATAGAATTTAGTAAACGTATGTACGGAAGACCAGGTTGCCGCTTTGCAAACCTGTGCCATAGAGATCTGATGGTGTGCCGCCCAAGAGGCACTCATGGCCCTCGTAGAATGGGCCTTAACTGATAAGGGCGGTGGAACGCGCTTCAGACCATAGGCCTGAAAAATCAGCTGCTTAATCCACCTAGCCAAGGAAGACTTGGCAGCCGGCTGACCCTTCTTGGGGCCCTCCGGAAGAATGAAAAGCACATCTGTTTTCCTAATCTTTTCCGTAGCCTTGAGATAGACCCTCATGGCTCGGACCACGTCCAAAGTATGAAGCAATCTTTCCTCTCTGGACTGGGGAGTAGGAAAGAAGGATGGTAGGACTAGGTCCTGATTCAAGTGAAAACTGGATATGACCTTAGGAAGGAAAGAAGGCTGTGGCCGCAGAACCACTCTGTCCTTATGCAGAATCAGGTACGGTTCCCTGCAAGACAAGGCTGCCAGCTCGGAGACCCTTCTGGCCGAAGCCATAGCCACCAAGAAAACCAATTTTCGGGTTAGCAGCACAAGAGGGATTTCTGTCAGAGGTTCAAACGGCTGCCTTTGTAAAGCTGACAAGACCAGATTTAAATTCCAGGGGCAGAGGGGAGCTCTAATAGGGGGATTTACATGCAAGACCCCCTGCAAAAAAGTTTTCACAAGCGAATGTGTGGCCAAAGGCCTTTGAAACCATATCGCTAAGGCAGACACCTGCCCCTTTAGAGTACTAAGAGCTAACCCCTTGTCAACGCCAACCTGTAGGAATCGCAAGACCCTATCAATAAAAAACTTGCGAGGATGCCCTCCTTGAGACTCGCACCACTCCACATAGTTCTTCCAGACTCTGTAATAGATATTTCTAGAAACTGGTTTCCTAGCTTGAATTAGCGTAGATATGACCTGGGCTGAGAGGCCTCTGCCCTTAAGAATTAGGGATTCAGCCGCCAAGCCATCAAATTTAGCTGCTGTGAAGCAGGGTGGTAGATCGGGCCCTGAGACAGGAGATCTGGGCGCAGGGGGAGTGGCCACGGTGCCCTTACTGACATCCTCACGATGAGTGCGTACCAAGCCCTTCTGGGCCAGGCTGGGGCCACCAGAATCACCGGCCTGCGCTCCACCCTGATCCTTCGTAGAAGGCGGGGAATCATCTGTAGTGGAGGGAACGCATACAGGAGAGAAAACTGGTGCCAGGGGCAACCCAACGCATCGGTCCCGTAGGCCGAGGGGTCCCTGGCTCGGGATACGAATTTGTCCAATTTCTTGTTGAATCTTGTTGCCATGATGTCCACATCGGGAACTCCGAATCTTTGGCAAATCTCTTGGAATACCTGGGGGTGAAGAGACCACTCTCCCGGGAGTAACTGTTGACGACTCAAAAAATCTGCTTGAGAATTGTCTATCCCTGGGATGAACACTGCTGAGATGCAGGGTACATGGGCTTCGGCCCATGAAAAAATCAGGTTTACTTCCCTTTGAGCCGCTAGGCTCCTTGTGCCCCCCTGGTGGTTTATGTATGCCACCGCCGTGGCATTGTCGGACTGTATCCTTACTGGCAGACCCTGCAGGGGAAGAGTCCAGGCGACCAGGGCCAATCGAGCAGCTCTGATCTCTAGGACATTGATGGGAAGCAGACTTTCTGCCTCTGACCACTGTCCCTGCTGGGTCCGTTTTCCTAAGATTGCCCCCCAACCTGTTAGGCTGGCATCTGTGGTTACTATTTTCCACGAGATGGGGCAAAAGGTTTTCCCTTTTGATAATTTTTGAGGGATCAGCCACCAGTACAGGCTGTGCCTGACTCCTGGGGAAAGAACTAATGGACGGTCTAATGCCTGTATGGACTTGTTCCAAGCAGAGAGAATAGCTGCTTGCAGAATTCTGGTATGGATCTGGGCATAGGGCGCTGCTTCGAAGGCGGCCACCATCTTTCCCAGCAGTCGCATGCATAGGCGAATAGTCGGCTTCTTTTTGCCTAAGACTATTTGAATCGTTTGAATTAACGACCTGATCTTCTTTTGAGGTAAAAATACCCTCTGGCATTCTGTATCTAACCGAAAGCCTAGATATTCCAACTGTCTTGTGGGTTGTAACTTTGATTTTTCTTGGTTCACAATCCACCCGAACTCTTCTAGATGCCGCACTGTGCGGACTACTGCATGATTGAGGTTGGAGGCTGAACTGTCGATAACCAGGAGATCGTCCAGGTATGCTAGGACCAAGATGCCTTCTGTCCTTAGGATGGCTAGTACCGGGGCTAACACCTTTGTGAATACCCGTGGAGCTGTTGCCAACCCGAAAGGGAGGGCTACGAACTGGTAATGACTTTGGTTTATCGTAAAACGAAGAAACTTGTGATGTGCTGGGTAAATCGGCACATGCAGATATGCATCCTTTATGTCTATAGATGCTAGGAAGTCGCCCTGATGCAGGCTGGTTGTCACTGAACGTATGGAGTCCATACGGAAGGTCTGAATCCTTAGAAAGCGATTTAGGCGTTTGAGGTCTAATATAGGCCTGACGTCGCCATTGGGCTTTGGTATAACAAAAAGGTTGGAGTAGAATCCCAGACCCCTTTCTTGGGTTGGTACTTCTACAATTACTCCTTGGAGCAAGAGGCGATCCAACGCCTTTACGAGAGAGGCCCTCTTTAATGGGTCGCTTGGAAAACTTGACCCCTGAAAATGAGGAGGGGGGATTTCTCGAAACTCTAGTTTGTAGCCTGAGGCTACTACGGACCGAACCCAAGAGTCGGGAATTCTGGCCTTCCAGACTTCGGAGAAAAACTGAAGTCTTCCCCCCACCCAAGAGAGTGGGGGCGCCCCTTCATGAATCTGATTTGATGACTGATTTAGCCGGCTTGCGAGACCAGGGCCTCCTGTTTGCCGCAGCTTGTCCCTGTGGGCGGTTATTAGCTGTTGACCGCCCGGGAGGCCGTCGATACTGACGAGAAGTCGAAGGGGCCGAGCCTACAATGGCCTGTCGTTTAAACGTGGGCCCACGCGGTCTTTTCTTGACCGGTAAGGAAGTACTTTTTCCACTTGATATGGTGTGGATATATTTATCTAGGTCTTCACCGAATAGTCTTCCCCCATGAAAGGGAAACCCTGCTAGAAGCTTTTTGCAGGGTGCCTCTGCTGACCAGTTCTTTAGCCACAAAAGACGACGCATGTGAACTACCAGTAGAGATGAACGGGATGCCTGTTGGATGGAGTCCTTAATAGCATCTACTGCAAAGCAGAGAGCCCTAGGGAATTCTGCTAATTCATGAGTATGCTGAGCCGGCATGTCCTTCAATATATGCTTTGCCTGATCCTTCAAGGCCTGACAAACACCAATGGCTGCTACTGCTGGCTGAACCATGGCACCTACTGAGGTGAAAGTTGCTTTCAGTAGGGTCTCGAATTTCTTGTCGACCGGATCCTTGAACATATGGACATTTTCAACCGGACAAGTCAGGGATTTATTCACGCAGGAAATGGCTGCGTCCACTGTAGGAAGAGCCCATTTCTTTATATACTCCTCTTCCATAGGGTAGAGAATAGAGAATCTTTTAGGAGGGACAAAGATTCTATCAGGTCGAGCCCAATCTTGGTAAATCACGTTCCGCAGAAGGGGGTGCATTGGAAAAGATGCACCAGTTAATGGGGCCTTTAAAGAACCCAATGAGGATACCTCCGGGGCTACTAGTTCTGGCACTGGAAGTTTAAAAGCAGTGCGAACCATATCTGTCAAAGACTGGATCCACAGGCCCTCCGCTTGAGAGGCCGAAAAGTATTCATCTATAGTGGAATTTTCCCTGTCTGAACCGTCGGGACTTGGGTCTGCGTGATCCCCTTGTGGGTCCCGTTCCTCTGAAGAGGAGACCTCCGCATCTGAAAACCCCACACTGGGTGAGGGGGATCTAGCCCGCTTGCTACTTGGGCAAGGACGGGAAAGTAACGCAGTTAACCTTTTCTCTAGCCCACTCATGGTGGCTGCTAGCATTTCTTCCGTCACGTAAACGGGAATGGGTGGATCGGGGGCCGCCTCTGCCCCCAGCACCCCCAATGGCTCTTGTACTATGCCACTCGGTGTCCTGACTGGCGAGGGTGGGGCCGTAGAAGCCTGGCCCAAATCCTCTGACCCCGATGGAGACCCCTTTTGCTTTTTGGCACCTTTAGCAGCCTTGGCTGGTCCAGATCCCTTTGGAGCCATTGTACAACCTTGGGTCACCCCTATAGCCAACACCTGACTGTTGCAGCTAGGAATAACCAATGTGAGGGCAGGTATGAGAAAAATGAAAAAGAACTAATTTCTCTCTTTTTTTTTTTTTTTTTTTTTTACCCGCCTGGGAGGTGGCAATACCGAGGAAGCCTGTGAGTATTGACACACCAATGCCCGTTAGCCGGAGTCCAAGGTAGACTCAGATACTGCTGGATCTAAGGCTGAGTCCCTTTAAGCAAAAAAACTTTTTTTTTTTTTTTTTTCTGGTCAATAGTGGACCTAAGTCCTAGACCTGAAGATCCACAAAACCGCCACTAGGTGTCCCTGTGTGGCCAAAAGACCCAGCTGCACGCTCTGTATCCTTTCTTCCTCTGCCTCCAGGAGGTAAAGACCAGCCAGAGAAAAGTTTTTTCCTTTATACAGACCCTGACGCTGCTGGCCCGCCCCCCCGACGCACGCCGACGCTATAAAAGGCGGCGTGCACGCGCGCGCGTACACACGCGCGCACGATCGCGCGCACCACGCTGAACCCACATGGAGGAAGCAGAGCAGAGGAACAACATGGACCAGCGTTATGCAGCACCAACAGACACCAGGTAAGCACAATCTTATTGTAGTGCACACACAGCGAGGAAGCTGTCCCCATGGGCTTCCTAAGAAACAGGAGTTTTTTATCAGCAATTTCCTCTTTAAAACATGTGGGGTTGCAGTATCAGTGTTAACAGGCAGACCTGGGGTGAGTAGCAAATATATAACTTACACAAGTATACATATATCTACATGTTATCTGGGTAAACATTAGAATCCCATCCTGCCTTAACCGACATAGTGGAGATAGTGGCTGATGCACCAGCATACTGTTAGCCAACCCAGAACCCCCAGGGGGATACCTACTGTCGAACCAAGTCCCGCAGGTTCCCTCTTACCTGCTCCACGCCGCAGGGTATTGCAAAATGCAAGAGGCCCAGGCTTCCCCCATCTCCGTGGGTATTGTCTTGGACCTTCAGGGACCGGGGTCCTGTGTTAAGGAACCCACACCCCTGGACCTATATAGCATCCTGGCATCAGTAGCGTTTAGTTCTTGGAAGAGACTAAGGCACTGGAGCCCAGAATCCAGCCCTCCAAGGAGAGGCATTATAGGCAAAACCCCACTCCAGCAGGGCCCGGGTACCGTACATCTTGGCTCTGAAGCACTTCGGACGGATCCGGCTAGCTATCCTGGGTCCCGAGACCTCCGAGGGACAGCTAGACGTGACCAACACCTAAGACACTGGCGGAAAAACTAAAGCACTCTCAGTGGGAGGGGGTTATATAGGGAGGAACTTCCTGTGAAGTTGATTACACCAGTGTCCACACCTGAAGGTACTCCATATAACCCATATGTAATGACTATGCGCTCTGTGTCCCGTGATGTACGATCAAGAAATACCACTTCTTTTGGGGGCACTTGTGCATGCTTGTGCCCGAGCCTGGCTGTTTGCATCTGCAATGCTTCCTGCTCACAACTTTTGACTGACAGCAGTAGGAGCCAATGACTGTGCTGCTCTCGGCCAAGCCTATGAGACGGGGAGAGGGGAGAGGGGAGAAAAACTGCTGCAGACATACACAGCACTGGATTTAGATCTGGCTCAGGTTAGTATTTAGGCAGCTAGGGGATGTGCTACTATTAAAATATTTTTTACCTTAAAGTGATACTAAAGTCTTTTTTTTTTTTTTGTTAAAAGTAACAAACATAAGCTGTGGGGAATGTGGCTAGATACCCCTGCTCATATCCCACAGGAACTGGTGTACCAGAGGTTGTTTATGTGTCAGAACAGATGATAAAGGTCTAAAGATTATTTAAATCAGATTATTATATGACATTTTGCTTATGTGGCTGCACTGTACTGGCATAACTTTTGATATGCATAGCACCTATATTTGACATTGTCTATGTAACTACTGCCTTTGGTAATGTAAGTGTATGTACGTTAGTGCACTTTATTTTTTGGACTGTAATGTTATTTGTTTAATGCAAGAACATTTTCCTGTTAAAAAAAACATATATTATACCTACCTGCTCTGTGTAATGGTTTTGCTACTGGCCCCTCCCTCCTGTTGAGTGTTCCCACAGCAAGCAGCTTGCTGTTGGGGCACCTTTGTCGAGCCGCAGCTCCCTGTGTCTATTCAGACATGGAGCTGTGGCCCAGCCCACCCCCTCTATAGTAGGTGAGGTTGAAAAAAGACACAAGTCCAATCTATGTGTGGGATTATATGTCAGTATTACATTGTATATCCCTGTATGTGGTGGTCGTTCAGGTGCTTATCTAATAGTTTCTTGAAACCATCAATGCTCCCCGCTGAGACCACCACCTGTGTAAGGGAATTTCACATCTTTGCCGCTCTTACAGTAAAGAACCCTCTATGAAGTTTAAGGTTAAACCTCTTTTCTTCTAATTGTGGCCATGTGTCTTGTTAAACTCCCTTCCGCAAAAAAGCTTTATCCCTATTGTGGGGTCACCAGAAGGGTATTTGTAAAACAAAATCATATCCCCTCTCAAGCGTTTCTTCTCCAGAGAGATTAAGTTCAGTGCTTGTAACCTTTCCTCATAACTAATGTCCTCCAGACCCTTTATTAGCTTTGTTGCCCTTCTCTGTACTCGCTCCATTTCCAGTATATGCTTCCTGAGGAGTGGTGCCCAGAACTGGACAGCATACTCTAGGTGGGGCCAGACCAGAGTCTTGTAGAATGGAAAAATTAACGTTTTATCTCTGGAGTTAATCCCCTTTTTAATGCATGCCAATATTCTGTTTGCTTTGTTAGCAGCAGCAGCTTGGCATTGCATGCCATTGCTGAGCCCATCATCTACTAGGGCCCCCAGGTCCTTTTCCATCCTAGATTCCCCCAGTGTATAGATTGCTCTTTTTCCTCATTGGCTCACTGACTTTGACAGCAGCGGGAGCCAATGGCACTTCACTGCTGTCTCAGCCAATGAGAAGAGAGAGTCCCGGGCAGCCGAGTCTCTTGTGTACCAAACATCACTGGATCGAGATGGGCTCAGGTAAACATTAGGTGGGCTGAGGGGGAGCTGCATACAGAACATTTCTTAGAGTTTGGTTTAAATAACTGCTCAACAGGTGACAAGTGAGTAGGAGGGACAGACTAGGAGGCAGGATATCTTTGACCAGAGATGGGCTTTTAAAAAAAAAAAAAAAAAAAACAGACATGACCCCATATTTTTTTTCTAATGTGGCAAAACATGACCAGAAATATGCATTGTGATGCGCTGCAGTGTGGGTGCATTTCTCACTACTGTAATTGGTGCAATTCAAAATGGCTTGATTTGCCTTTTACTGTGTTACCATATCATTTATGTCTGAGGGAACCTACATTTTTAGATCTTTTGCCCTGGTTCTGTTTAGGTCTAGAGCAGGGGTGTCAAACTGGCGGCCCTCCAGCTGTTCCGAAACTACAAGTCCCATCATGCCTCTGCCTGTGGGAGTCATGCTTGTAACTGTTAGCCTTGCAATGCCTCATGGGACTTGTAGTTTTGCAACAGCTGGAGGGCCGCCAGTTTGACACCCCTGGTCTAGAGGAAAGGCTGGAAGAAAAAAACAGTTTGCTTGCGGTTTATCGAACTGCAATGTGTATTTCATGGATATCATTATCCATGAATGATATCAAGCCTTGTTGAGTCACCATCCCCCAACACACACAATACATACATCTTTGCTTGTCTGTTTTTACACAGTAATGCCGCGTACACACGATCATTTTCTGTGATGAAAAAAAACGACGTTTTCAAAAACGTCATTTAAAATCACCATGTGTGGGCAAAACGTCATTTTAGGTCTTCAAAAAAACGACCAAAAAAAAATGCGAACATGCTTGAATTTTTTGTGTCGTTTTTCAAAACGTCGTTTTTTGTGTCATAAAAAGTGATGATATGTGGGCAAAACAATGTTAAAAACGACGTTTTTAAAGCCGCGCATGCTCAGAAGCAAGTTATGAGACGGAGCTTCAATGGAACAGAGTGCCGTCGAACGTGGTGTACGTCACCACGCTTTGCTAGAGCATTTTGGAAAAACGATGGTGTGTATGCAACGTCGTTTTGGAAAATAAAGTTTGAAAAACGTCGTTTTGTTTCATCACTTGAAACGTTGTTTTTTTTTCATCACAAAAAATGATCGTGTGTACGCGGCATAAGAGCTGTGAAAATGTGGAATAGACTTCCTCCAGGGGTGGTTCTGGCCAGCTCAGTAGATTTCTTTAAGAAAGGCCTGGATTATTTCCTTATTGTACATAATATAACTGGGTACTAACATTTATAGGTAAAGTTGATCTATGAAAAATCTGATTGCCTCTCAGGAGATCGGGAAGGAATGTTTTCCCCTGCTGTAGCAAATTGGATCATGTTTTGCTGGGGGTTTTCGCCTTCCTCTGGATCAACTGTGGGCATGGAATTGGGTATATGGGACTGTATTTTTTATTTATTTTTTGGTTTAAGTAGATGGACTTGTGTTTAACTTAACCATATTTTAGACTCTCATATATAATATGTTTTTTCTTTAATGGAATGTTGTGTCTATTCCTTGTAAAAAAATAAAAATAAATCCCTGCATGCCATAAAGTACCAAGCTTCCAAGAACAAAAACAATAAAAACAAAAAACAGGTTCTACTGCTTTCTAAAAAGGAGATACTAAACACAGCACTTCAGGGCCTCTCCCTCAAACATAAAGAACAAAAGACAGCTGAATACCTCAATGAATGGATGTTATTGTATTAAAACTGTCAAGCAAATCTGCAGCTAGGGCAGACCTGCTCTTGAGCCAGATTTTTTTTTTATAGAGCAACAACCCAGTAAATCCTACTTCAAGCGGAGTTACACCCAAGAGTGGAACTTCGGCTTTAAGGACTCCCGAGCCCCTGATATGCCACGTATGGCATGTCAGTTTTTTGGGGGGGAGGCGGGTACCTCCTAGTTTTTGACAGGTACCTAGCTCTTCCGCTCATGGCGCCAAGCAAAAGTTCTCCCCCTCCCTCCGCAATCTCATGGGACACCTCACAGGTCTCAGAAGACTGCCCGGCCATTCAGAATGCGCTGCGTGACTTGCGAATGCACAGTGAGCTCCTAGCTGTGAAGCCATAAGCTGTCACAGCCTGGTGCCCACACTTGCCATGCCCGCCGAGAGGAGGAGAGAAGCGAAGCTTCCGGCGGCCACATCGCTGGACCGTGGGACAGGTGAGTGTCTGTTTATAAAAGTTAGCAGATGCACTTTTTGTAGCTTCTGACTTTTAATAAACACAGAAATGGGTGGAACTCCCCTTTCAGAAAGAAAGTATAATGCAGTGCTAAACACTTCAGAGAAATTATTGAAGGAGAGAGCAAGAGAATACACCATAAAAAGTAATAAACGCCAAATTGTAAATCAACTTCCTGTGCCTGGGTGGGTTTCCTTCAGGTATCTACTTTACGCTACGCCAGCGCAACGTTGAGAGGCAAGCATGCTATTCACAAAGAATATGCGCTCAACGTTGCGCCGGCGTAGCGTATAGTTGTCGGCGTAAGCCAACGTAAGTCAAAATAGGTGGGAGTGGGCGTGATATATTATAATGAAGCATGACCCCATGCAAATGATAGGCTGAGCTTCAAAAAACGAACTGCGCATGCGTCGTCTCTTGGACGCATCCCAGTGCGCATGCTCACAGTTACGTCAAAATATCTGCCTAAGATACGTCGAACACTGCCTACGACGTGAACGCAACCTACGCCCAGTCCTATTCACGTAGTACTACGTAAACGACGTAAAATACGACAAAAATCCGACTTTGCCTAAACGCGGTGAAGTAAAACACTACGACGTGCTGACAAAAATTAAGTTCAATGCTTCCGAGCATGCGTCAACTTGTTTCTGAGCTTGCGTGGATTTTTGACCGATGGACTTCCACACAGATAATTGTTTTTTCATTCATAGGAAAAATGTAAAACATGTTCTATTTTATTTCACAGATGGAAAACAAACCGATGGGGCCCACACATGATCGGTTTGTCTGATGAAAACAGTCCATCGGTCTGCTTTCATCAGACAAACCGATCGTGTGTACAGGGCTTTAGAGTTACATCTATCAACTTGGGAAGATTCTTAACCTAAATACACTCATTAAATGCTAGTTTGCCATGGTACATTATAAAAGTGTTTTCTGGCTGATGGAACCCAACGTGTGCGTCTTACACTTCATTGATGAAATTTACCTTCTTAAGCTGTACATACACATTTCCGTTTTTTGTTCAGCTAAGTGGCTGAACAAAAAAAAAAAAAAAAAAAAAATTCCCCAACTCTTCCCTCCGTGCCTCTGTATTCTGACAGCGGGGAAACTCCTCTGCTTCCACACAGATCGACGCAAATTTTCCAGCAGTCAGAGAGATTCATTTGCAAACGGAAACAGCCATACATACATCAAAATTTGTCTGGTTCCAAACTATGTATGGTCAGCTTTACAAGTAGCCTTGCTCCTCTTTTCCTCTGTACAGTACAACCCCATTGCAGGTTATATGGCTTGTTTTCAGCCTTGGAGGACCAACTTCAATGTATTGTTCACAAAAGTAAAGGATTAATTTGTTCACATTCCCAGCCCCCCCCCCCCCCCCTTTTTTTCTTAGGAGGCATTATTTGGGAGATTCACATTTTGCCATAGGGCAAAAAACTGCCTTCCCTATACTCACATAGAACAGTCAGGTGTGTTGGTGTATGGTCATCTCTCTAGGTGATTTAAAGAAATATAGCCAAGCTTTTTTGGCTATAGATCTCCTATGGATCACAGGAGTGCAGTTAGTGATCCCTTTTGAGCCGACTACAGGTCCTGGGTGGTTGGATACACCCAGAAGCCTGGATCAGCACCTGGCTCAGTTAGCCACTCCTGCCCCCTCCACAACCCAGAGGGCCAGAGCAGAGAGGTGGAGACTGACAGTACCGATTCACTGCTCAGAGTAGTGTGGGGGGGGGGAGAACAAAGCGATGAGTGGTGTTTGATCACTCAGTTTTCATTGTAGTGCTAGTGGGGGACAAATGCAGCATTGAGTTGATGCATCCCCCTAGGTGAGTATAAATGTTTTTTCTTTTTTTTCCAGAAAGCCATACTTCTCTTTAAAATGTTGGTATTTAAACAAGTGATCATTTGTAAAAAAAGAACAAAAGAAAAAAAAACAGCATGACTGCAAGAATTCTTCTGAATTATATAAGGTTACTAGTATACATGATGATATATGACACACAGGGCCATTTGAAATTGTAGGCATACTCCTTGGATGCAGGAAAAGGATTTTTTTCGCAGTATCCCATGTGCGCTTGTTCAGCTAACAGTGTATTTGATTTGAACATTTTTTTTATATAAAAAGAGCTTGCTGGAATACATATTTTTTTTATAACCTACCAG
The DNA here is from genome assembly GCA_029574335.1 of Rana kukunoris. Taxonomy (NCBI): domain Eukaryota; kingdom Metazoa; phylum Chordata; class Amphibia; order Anura; family Ranidae; genus Rana; species Rana kukunoris. Next base: position 249,946,390 of record CM056050.1, on the reverse strand, counting down.
TCTGCAGTTTTCATGACAGCCAGCACCCATGACATTTTATTGCATTTGAGGAAGTAAAACCTGCTTTATAGCTCAGTAATAAAATAATATATCACGGTGCATAGATCAATACTTACACAAAGTCTTACAGACATGATCAATAGATGATGCACTACACCACAACAACTCTACATTGCACATGGAGCCATATATCAAGCCAAGGCTTGCCTTGGAAGGAATTGTCATTGAAAATATCTGTGTTCTGCAGGACTATACACTACTGTCATAAAACAAAAAGCAAGCAATTTTCACACATTAATATTTCAACAAATGCTAATCAGTAATCAGTTGCTTACATTCTTTTCCCAGAAAGAAGGAGTAGAAAAATATGTGGTTGATGCTTAGGTACAGCCATCCCTGGCGTGGCACTCGGCCTTTCCAACAGCAGCATGAATAAAAGGTCACTAGCTTCTCTGCCTCTGGAAAGTTGAATCTGCTCTCAAACCTCACCAAACCCTCACGGAACTTTTCAGGATCTTCCTCCTGTTCAGCCACCCTACTACTAGCTTCCTCGGCAATGAGACCCTGTGCAAAATCAACAAAAGAGTTTAATGTACATCAGTTTTTTAACAAACAAATTAAAGGGGTTGTAAAGGTACAATTTCTTTTTCCTAAATAGCTTCCTTTACTTAGTGCAGTCCTACTTTACTTACCTCATCCTTCCATTTTGCTTTTAAATGTCCTTATTTCTTCTGAGAAATCCTCACTTCCTGTTCTTCTGTCTGTACACACAGTAATGCAAGGCTTTCTTCCTGGTGTGGAGTGTCGTGCTCGCCCCCTCCCTTGGACTACAGGAGAGTCAGGACGCCCACTAACACACAGTTTCTTTATCTGTAACGTGCGAGAACGTAAGAGAGCGCCCTGACTCTCCTATAGTCCAAGGGAGAGGGCGAGCACGACAGAAGAAATAAGGACATTTAAAAGCAAAATCGAAGTATGAGGTAAGTGAAGAAGGACTGCACTAAGGTAAAGGAAGCTATTTAGGGGGAAAAAATTGTACCTCTACAACCCCTTTAAGCAAGTTTAGCATCTGTAAGACCCAACAATTCAATAAAACCTGAACCATCAGCACTGTCCCCCCCCCCCCCCCCAGCGCAAGCACCATTTTAACTAATATAAAAGTTGGGAAATCTTTACTTTAGGAAAGCCATTGACGCAGAAAAGAAAATAACAGCATCTTACCTATCGAGGTCCCACAATGTTTTTTAATTAAAAGCCAGCAGCTACAAATACTGCATACTGCAGCTGCTGACTTTTAATAAACGGACACTTACCTGTCCAGCGTGCCCGCAATGTCGTCAGCCAAAGCCGAGCAATTGCATGTCTCTCGGCTCCCCCCTGCCGCCACCCTTGGTGAGGGAATCAGGAAGTCTCAAGTTTTGCAGCTTCACTGCCCGATTTCCTACTGCGCACACACGAGCCATGCGGCACGTCCTCACTGGTCTCCGCTGTCTTCTGAGACCAGTGTGTTTCCCAGAAGACAGCTGGGGGAAGGGGAGTGACTCCCGCAGGAGTCTATACCCGGAAGTGGGTGCAAATACCAATGAACAGCCAGCTTTGATAAAGCATTTGCTGAGGTTTAGGGTTAGGGTTAGGGTTAGGCTTCTTATACACTACAGCGTTTAAACTGGAGTTTAGGAGCTTTTGTCATTTTTTTTGCCAAAGCTACTAAACTCAACTCCATAAAAGCCTATGTATCCATGTACATATAGGTCAACCTATTTATTATTTATTAAAATGCTTATTGAGAGAACAGTCTTTACCCGAGGGCCTCGATGCACTCATAGAACCAACATATCCCATATACAGAAAAAGATCTCTTAGCATAGTACATAGTAAAACAATCATAGAACCAGATAAAAGCAGAATTTAAAAGAAAACTAAAAGCGATACTAATGTCTGACCCTAAGTTGGGTCCTAGTCTGTGTTTACATGAGCCCTTAGATTGTAAGCTCTAATGAGCAGGGCCCTCTGATTTCTCTTGTACCACATAATTTTGTAAAGTGCTGTGCAAACTGTTGTCGCTATAAAAATCCTGTATAAAAATAATAATTCATATTTGCTTTTGGGTTTAAAACTGCTTTAAATTGTCAGTAAATTCACAGCTTGAAAAAAATGAATAAATCATAGGAGCAATCCTACAACCTTTCAATGTGCCTTGTTTTTATTATCACACAACCACTACTATAAATACCTGTTTCTAAGTGGGGTATAGTGCCTAAAAACAAACCTAGGTATTGCAAAAGTACAGCTTAATTAAAAATATTTTTTCCTTGCGTCTTAGCTTTGTATGGAAAACAAAGACTCCAGTCATGACACAAAATGAAAATGAAGAGTTACCTCTCAAAATGACCTACATTGCCAATTATCTGCCCATATACAAGGTTCACATTTATCTCTATGGAGAGACAGACAATTCTCTGGACGGACGGACGGACGGACAGACATACACCCTACCTTTACTTTTCCCTTGACAAAATTAGCTATGTCATCTTTGTTGTCAAACACTGACAAAGTGTGAAGCAAGTTCTGTTCCAGCCAGTCCCAGTGCTGTGCGATCTCCTCCATTGTGGCCCCTAGTATGATAAAACACAGACTTGGTTTCTAGTATTGACATATGGCCTATATGAAAATGTACCAACATCAGAAACACAATTATGGGATGTATAATGCAATGTGCAAAGCATACAAACTAAAATGTGACTGGCTGCTATGGGTTACCACACTGATCAATGAGCAGCATTTCTTCAAGGTTTATGTAAGCCAATCAATGAACGTCTCATAATTGCTACTGTTTGGTCTCTAAAAAATTACCTGTTGATCCTGTCCGATATTTAGAATGAACCTGTTTCTTGTGTTCACTTCCTGCGTTTTCTCAAGGGGGACAATTAGCCCTCCATGTTCTTATTAAAGTTGTCCCGATACCACTTTTTTAGGACCGAGTACAAGTACCGATACTTTTTTTCATGTACTCGCCGATACCGAATACAGATACTTTTTTTAAAATGCAGCCACGTGTCCCTCTGAGTTCAGCCACGTGTCCCTCTGAGTTTAGCCATGGTCCCCCTTAGTTTAGCCATGGTCCCCTAAGACAAAAACAAGTCAATCCCCCCCTCCTCCCGCCGCTGACATCTACTTACTATGCGCTGGGGGAACACAACAGCTGTCATTAGCATTTGAATAGCTGTGTTTCCCTGCCGCGCCGACAAGTATAGCCCCTCCCCCTTGCCCGGGCACTTTGATAGACAGATCACCCGTCCGACGTAGATGTCAGCAGCGGTGGGAGGAGGGGGGGGGGATTGACTTGTTTTTGTGTAAGGCGGGAGCAGCTCTCCTCTCCCCCATACGAGGACTGCTCTGCTCCTCACTCCACCCCCTCTACACCAAAAAAAAAAAAGTATTCTATTCAGGCATCGGGAGTATTCGCGCGAGTACAAGTACTTGCGCAAATACTCGGTATCGGTCCCGATACCAATACTAGTGTCGGTATCGGGACAACCCTAGCTCTTATAATGGACCACATCAAAATTTGTGTCCATGTTATTGAAAATTGGATAGGGGCGGGTTTGAGCTGTTTAGCAAAAGACAATTGGGCAGGGATGACACCACTCAGTCTAACAAAGTGCTCGGAATTGTCGGCTCACAACAAGACTAAGGCTGGCCATAGAGCAGACAGAAAACTGACCCGATTCCACCATCCACAAATTTGAGGTGGATGGGGGAATCCGCGCCGCTGTGTCTTTGTATGCTGACAGCGGGGAAGACTTTCTCACCATCAGATTACACAGATCAGCGCTGCAGTCTAAAGCCTGTGCCACTGATGGACTGGAAATATCCAACAGGGCAGCCTAACAGACATCAATCGGTACATCAACTTCTGTTCAAAAACAGTGACCATATATGGATAAAATTATGGATGTTCTTTGATGAACCGGCCAGAGTTCGATCCATGTATGGCCAGATTTAAGAGCAGACTACATTCCTGGCAGATCAACATGCATGTTTCTGCACTTTCAGGGTCTTAAAGAGATATAACATGGGGAAATGTATAAATATATTGCAGAGATGTACTTCATATATGTATTTTTTACCCTGCATACACTTCAATGAAAACTTTAAACTTTCCTACACTTGCATGTTTTAGAAATTAGTAAACTAAGAAGCCAACAGTAGCATTTATACAACTCAAAGCTGATCACACACAAGCTAAAATGTTCTTTAGATTGTATTTTTCATTACACTAAAATGTATTAAAGGCTAGGTTGGCCTTTTTTTTCTAAATTCCAGCTCCCATATGTGCTAATTTTTCCATTAGCGAACCTCTGCTGTAGAAAAAGAAAAGCAGGTCAACAAGGTCTTACCTTAGCACCTGGTCTGTGCCATAGAAAAGTTCATGACTTCCTGGTAAGTAGATTTGGGACATGAAAACCAGTAAGGACATAGTAAGCACTTCACCAGCTGACCTTGTTAGCACACACTCTTCACCCATCAACTATGTTTGCACGACATCCCTCCAGGCATGCATTTGCCTGGCTTGTCAACGTATGCTGCTATGTTTGCACGGCGTCCCTCCAGATGGGCCCAGCCGTGTGCTAAACTCTCTGGGGCCTTTTCTTGTTGAAAAAAATAAAACTCTGGGGCAGCATGCGGCCCGTGGGTTGGACACCCCTGATGTAGTGCAAAGGTCTACCTGACTGGATACAGAGTGAATGGATAAGTAGGTGGGTCTACCTATTTCCATAGTTTTGGTACATCTAAATTTGACAGAGATTGAACTACATCAGGGGTGTTCATCCTGCAGCTTGCATTTGGCCGCAGAGAGTTTAACATACGGCTGAGTCCATCTGGAGGCACGCTGTGGATGCCATGCAAACTTAGCAGCTGTGGCAGCCTACATTAACAGGCCAGGGAAATGCACATCTGGAGGGATGCCGGGGATGGGTGCGCTAATGAGGTCAGCTGGTGAAGTGCTTTTTGTGTCTATGCCCACGTTTACATTGGGCCAATTTAAATGCCAAGTTTGGCTTGCAAAGTCGGACTGTATTGACAGTTTGAAATTGTGCGAGTTCAGCTGAAGTGAAGTGACCACCAGTGTGAAACTGGGCTTACTGGTGGTCACTTCCCAAATCTACATACTAGAAAGTCATGAACTTTTCTATGGAACACACCAATGGCACATACAAGACCTTGTTCTAAAAATCAAAGAAAGCTTTTATTTTGCAGCAACAGAGGTACATTAATGGTATAGCGGTAGACAGAGGAGCTGGAATTTAGAAAAAAAATAAAAATAATTATGAACTTAGCTTTTAATAATCCTCGATACAGAAACAATTTATTCAATTTAAGCCGCGCCAGTAAGACCCTGATACTACTTGATTATTGATCAATTATGTTAATTAACAGATTGGAATTAAAAAAACATCTAACTAGTTTGGAACCAACTTAAGTCTGGATATGAATATAACATTAAAGGAGCAGGTCAGTCCAACCTACAAGTTTAGCCTGCAGATACCTTAACGAAAAAGGCTTTAGAATGTTAGGGGTCATTAGCACGGATGGGAACTGGTTTCAGGACTTGGTCAGATCTTGCTTTAAAATGTACTGCAACAAAAAGTCCAGCTAGCAAGGCAATCACACAATAAGCTGCCACAATATAATGGTCTATAACAACTTAGATCTGCAGTTCAGAAAGTTGTAAAAAACAGAGCAAAAAGAGACACAACCAATACATTATTCTGAAATGTAGCAATGGCGATTTCTCACCATTGACAAAGAAATATCAAACCATTTTACTTTACCATTATTGGGGAGGATTAAGTCTCAACCAATCATAAATATAGGAGGTAGAACATTGATTCTCCAACAATGGCCCGAGAGCCTTACGTAGCTCTGTCATCTCTCAGAGGCCTCCCACAGTAGCATCCTAGCAAACTGAGCTTGGAAATAAGACAAGAGAGGCTGCAAAACAGCTTCAGATGATACAATAGCTGTACTGAAGACCTGGTGCTGGTCTACTCCATGAACTGAAAGACTGTCAAAGTATGTGCAAAAAAGTTGACCACACTCCAATCTTCAGAAGCATCAATGCTTTAATTTTAAAAATCCACATATTACATCAATGGACCACAATACAAAACTATAGCAGCAAGATTAACATGTTTCATGAACCAAACCGCTTAATCATAACCATTGTTGTGATTAAGAGATTTGGTTTGTGAAACATGTTAACTTTGCTGCTATAGTTCTGTTGTATCGTGGTCTATTGATGCAATACGTGGATTTTTACGGTTAAAGCATTCATATACTTCTGAAGATTGGAGTGTGATCACCTATTCAGCTTGGAATTAACCTGTCCCATTACTTACTTCTCATAGGGAATAAAAGTCATGAAAAAAGTTATCTACTGTATATTATACACTTTTATTAAACTTCTGAACACTTAATTATAAAGGCTTTTTGATACATTTGACTTCTGCTCACACACTAAGCAGCTTGGGATCATGCGCTCTAGAAACACTCCAAATGGCAATAAACACATCTAATGGATTTTTCCTATCTAACCTACTATCTAACCTATCTAACCTATCTAATCTTAAAAGATTTGAGGTAAAGCTAACAGTCAATTCTTTCTCCAAACAGGCCCTTATAACCTATTGCACATTATTCGTTGGAAGACATCCAAAAGCAAAAGACTTTTAGACAATCAGAGATACACGAGTCTCTCATAGTATATATTTCCAGACAGGCGGCCAACTGGCTAAGAATTTTCCAAACAGGAAAATCTGAACAAAACACAATGAATGTCATCAATTCTAGAAAAAAGAAAGGATATAGCCAGACAAGTGTTAGGATCCTTCTGGGTAATCTGGGTAGACAAAACTTCAGTCTGGTAAACAAAATATCTGGATAAGTAAGGCTACCTAATGATATTAGTTGGTTTTGATTATGTAGTGGTATAGCCATTGCTGGCCCACCTTAGAGCTCGCTAGTGGTCTGTTAGAAATACTTTTAGATCACTAAGGGCTCATTCATATGGAGGCTGAAGTCTGTATACCATAAAGGGGTCGTTTTCCTATGCATCTCTAGCCTGTACACCATTAATGGGCTGAATGTGTATGTGTCCCTGATGCAGCGGCTGCTCAGATATAGCCGCACATCCTAATGTGACGGGCGTGTGGGCGAGCGGTTCAGACACAGACAGCGTGCAATCGGGGCTGCTCACCCGTGCCTGCATGCTGTCACATTAGGACAAGTGGCTGTGTCCATGCAGCTGTCCTCATGGACATGAATGTGCTATCTGCATGCAGCACCTGTCGGTAACAGACAAACAAGCATGCTGTAAATGAATTTCCGAAAAGTTTCAGAACCTTCTCTACACTTGTTCCAGGTCAGAGACTCGGCAATCGTTGACGCTAAGAAACAGGATAACATCTAGACCAGGGGTAGGGAACCTTGGCTCTCCAGCTGTTTTGCAACTACAAGTCCCATGAGACATTGCAAGACCCTGACAATCACAGGCATGACTCCTAGAGGCAGAGGCATGATGGGATTTGTAGTTTCACCACAGCTGGAGAGCCAAGGTTGCCTACCCCTGATCTAGACAAACAACGTTCTCGAGGCGAAAGTTAAGCAATGGCAGCGTCTATTCTTTTTTTTATGACAGTGTCACTTTAAAAGTGTATTACCACTTTTGCAGCCAAATTGAAATAACACCTATTTTCTATTTGTTTCATGTTCCCATTCTTTTTTTTTTTTATCCTTAACCACTTGCCTACTGGGCACTTTCACCCCCTTCATGTCTAGGCCAATTTTTAGTGCTGTTGCACTTTGAGGTTGAGTTCATATAATTGCGAATCGGATGCTAGTTTCTCTGCATCCGATTTGCATGTCAGGAGATTGTGGCCGGCTCATACATCTCCGGAGTGGCTCCTGTGAAAATTGTACAGGAGTCCTGTGCATCTTTTGGTCCATTCAGGTTCGAATTCAGACAGAAATCAGACCTGTAACAGTGAACGAGGGCAGACTGGACCCCTGCTATTAGCAGCTCTGTACTGCGGTGTGAACCCAACCTTAATGCCAATTGCGTGGTCATGCAACACTGTACCCAAAAAGACTTTATCATTTATTTTTAAAATAGATTGAGCTTTCTTTTGGTGGCATTTAATAAAAACACTTGGGATTTTCTAAAATTTTGCAAATAAGTAATTTGTCTTCTTCACTGATGAGGCTGCACTGATAATCGGGGCACTGGTGATCAGTGCCCTGATAATCGGTGTAAACATAGTACTCACTGTACCCCATCAGACTTGCCAGTTATCGGCTCTCCTTTCCTCACACAAGAGCGTATGAGGAAAGCAATGCAAATAACTTGCAAGTCTGTTTACATGTTACCAGCAGTGATTGGACACAGCTGATCACATGGTAAAGGGTCGCTGTGATTGGCTTTTTACTGCGATCTGTCATCAGTTGTGTCCAAAAAAACAGAGCACAACCAATGCGCGCACATGGAAGGACATCCATGGTGGTCTTCCCAGAAGTGGAGAGCCACACTGTGGTCATCTTTGGGTTAAAGCACAGGCAGAAATTGGTTAAAAAAATCTTACCTAACTTTTCCATTCTATGTAATCTAAAGCCTCATACACACGATCGGACTTCCATCTGACTTTTCCATGGATTTTGGTCCGAATCGGCGTTGGTCGTAAACTTGTTTTGCATACACACGGCAGAACATTTTCACCCAACTTTCACCAAATCATGTGGTTTTTCAGCTCTTGAACGCCACCCTTTGGGCAACTTCTGCTATTGTTGTCTGATGTCTAGCATTGGTTCTGAGAATGCGTATTTGTACTTTGGACTTTAGTCCGATGGACTTGTGTACACACAATCAAGATTATCCTCCATCGAACATTTGTTGTCGAAAAGTTTGAGAGCATTCACAATGAGCATTTGTCTGTTAAAAAACTGAAAACAATTGTCCGATGGAGCATACACACGGTTGGATTGTCCGATCAAACACGTCCGTCAGACCGGTGTTGTCAAAAAGTCAGATTGTGTGTATAGGCTTTTAACGAGCAGGCTACAGAGATTCAGGTTTACCATAACTGTGCTGGCAGATCTGCATTTGAACGCCCTTAAACAATAAGTGTTTTTACATCTGTCCTCTGACATTGGAAGCCATTCTGAGCAATTTCATGCTGCCTGTGTATAATCCTGCTTCAAAGAAACAACTAGAAAGGTAATAAATGTTTTAAAATTATTTTTAGATATGCTCTGTGAATGGAAACACATTAAAAAAAAAACATAAGTAAAATTTGACTGCAAAAGTGTAAACACACTTTAAAGGGGTGTTCCAGCCCTAAGTTGTGTTTATTAAAAGTCAGCAGCTACAAAAAGTGTAGCTGCTGGCTTTTAATAAACACTCACTTACCTGCTCCTGCGTTCCAGCGACGCGCCGACCGGGGCTCCGCTCCTCTGCCCCCCTCCCCGGCCGGCGTCTCCATCCTGACTGTGGGCACCCAGCCGTGACAGCCTTCGGCTTCACGGCCGGGCACCCACTGCGCATGCGCGAGCCGTACTGCGCATGCGTGCGCGGCGCGGCTCGCCGCTGATTGGAGAGGAGATCGCATGGGACCTGTCAGTGTCCCATGTGATCGCCTACAGGGAGGGGGCTGGTGTAGGCGATTAAGCTTAATCGCCTAACCAGCCCCTCGGCGGAAGCAGGAAGTGGGACAGGAAGTCCCACTCCTACTGAAGCCCCCACTCCCCCCCCAAAAAAATTACATGCCAAATGTGGCATGTATGGGGGTGAGGAGTGGATTCAGAAGGGGTCATTTTTTTGGGTGGAACACCCCTTTAAGCAGCCAAGTCTATTAACTGGCAATTATTAGGTTGACTTATTAAAAGACAACACTAAAACCCTAGTACTGAAAATTAGTTTTCATAACCTTTGTACTTTAATAGATAAATGCAAAAAAGGAGCTCAAAATGCATTCATCAAATAAAAAAATGAAAAAACTTCTGAATACTGAACGTCTCTTTATTTGACTAGCAATGCAACACTTTCCATTATTCTGAGGGTTTTTTTTTATATTTTTACCCCACATTTAAACCCTGTAACATTTAAAAGCATGTTTATTGTTTTCTGCAATTACATTTTTCCAGATTTTTAACAACCTTCAGTATTAGTGAATGAAGTAATTAGTGTTGAGTCACTGCACAGCAATGTTATTTCCAGTTACCTTAACATCCATGGCCATGCAGGCACACAGCACGTTTTGTATTCTGGTTCTGAAAACTCACCAATTGCTAGGGCCCAGTACATCTCTGACTCACCACAAGCAATGCTCGAGTAAACTTGACATCCAGGGACCTGAAGCAATATCCTGAATGGGGCAACTCGGGCACTGGAATCCAACACAGCATCTAGGGCACCCACCAGACGACCTGTAAAGCAAACAGGGTTACATTTTAAATTTGTCATATTCCTAAAATGTCATTTTATTCTACTTGACAGATAAAAATTTAAAAACTCTGGTAACTGCCAGCCTATATTGAAACCCAATCATTTCCTTCTATGAAGCAAGGGAGTCACCCTCCTCTTATGGCCCGTACACACGATCCGAATATCGGACGAAAATGATCGTCCGATGATGGATCGTACCATTTTCGGATCGTGTGTACACTACTTTCGAGAGCCGATCATGACTGTTCATCCAATATTATTCGATTGGACAAGCGCGAAAATTTTCCTCGTACGATGTCAGATCGTACGATTTTCGTTTAGTCAGTACAGCCGTCGTCCGAAAATACAATACAAATACATTACAACACATGACATCACTTCCGATTATTTTTTTCTGTCGTACGAGAATTTTCGTGACTTTAATAACCTATTTTATTTTACTTGCGACTATTAAGCGAAAAAAGTCGTACGATCCGTCGTCCGATTTTCGGATCGTGTGTACGGGCCATTACTGAAATAGATCTATTTATGTATTCCTGAAAGTACTATTCCTTATAAACATGCATGCTAGAGCAAACTGCTTTTTTACAACAGGTGCAGATGATTGAATATGCCTAATAAGTGTACATTTAGATGGTATCTAATAAGTGCTTCATTGTTTTAGATGATCAAATTGCAAACAAGGCAGCTGCAGCTGTCATTTTTAGACACATTTCATTACACTACAACAGCATTTTTAACCACTTCCATACCAGGCACTTACGCACCTTCCCGCCCAAGCCAATTTTCAGCTTTCAGCACTGTCGCAATTTGAATGACAATTGCGCGGTCATGCTACACTGCACCTAAACAAAATTGGCGTCCTTTTTTCCCCACAAATAGAGCTTTCTTTTGGTGGTATTTGATCACCTCTGCGATTTTTTTTTTTTGCGCAAAAACTAAAAATAGAGCAAAGATTTTGAAAAAAAAATAAAGTTTTTATTTTTTTCTGTTAATTTTTTTGTAAATGAGTATGTTTTCTCTTTCAATTACGGCCACTGATATGGTGGCACTGATGGGCACCAATGAGGTGGCACTGATGGGCACCGATGAGGTAGTTCTGATGGGCACCGATTAGGTAGCACTGATGGGCACTGATAGGCGGCGCTGGTATGGGGCACTGATGGGCACTCATGGGCGGCACTGATGGGCACTCATGGGCGGCACTGATGGGCACTCATGGGCGGCACTGATGGGCACTCATGGGCGGCACTGGGCACTCATGGGTGGCACAGGTGGGCACTCATAGGTGGCACAGGTGGGCACTCATAGGTGGGCACTGGGCATGGATTGGCACTGTGGGGTGGCACTGACAGACACTGGGGTGGCACTGATGATCACTGAGGGGTGGCACTGATGGATCAATGTTGCCAATCAGTGCCCATGTGTGGGCACTGATTGGCATTTTTTTTACTGCCCCTTTTTTTTTCTTGTTGATTTTTTATTTTTTTTTTGTCCTTTTTATTTTTTATTTTTATGTTCCCTGGTGGTCTAGTGTGGGCACTCCCTGGTGGTCCGTGTGGCGATCCGAGGGGGGGCTGCGCTGATAAACAATCAGCGCGAACCCCCCCTGTCAGGAGAGCCGCTGATCGGCTCTCCTGTACTCGCGTCTGTCAGACGCGAGTGAGGAAGAGCCGTCGGCGGCTCTTCCTGTTTACATCGTGATCAGCCGTGATTGGACACGGCTGATCACGTGGTAACGAGGCTCCGCCGGAGACTCGTTACCGAGATCGGAGGTGCAGGGTGTCAGACTGACACCCCGCATCACCGATCGCCGCGCTGCGCGCCCGCATTGAAATCGTGCTAGACGTTTGAGAACGGCTAGTCACGATTTCATAACCACTTCCCGGCCGTAAATCGGCTATTGGCCGGGCGGGAAGTGGATAACCAAGACAGGCAGAAGTCCTGGCTTTATTGGTGTACTAATTGTCATAAGTAATTTGCTAATTAAAATTCACAGGGGGTGCGCAGGCAGCGTGATTGCGGGCAGATGTCCATGTAAGCCAAGGATCTTCAAACTACGCCCTCCAGCTGTTGCTTAACTACACATCCCATGAGGCATTGTAAAACACGGACATTCACAGACATGGACTGGGCATGATGGGAATTGTAGTTCCTGAACAACTGGAGGGCCATAGTTTGGAGACCCCTGATGCCCTCCCAGAAAAAAAGAAGCCTGCACTGTAGCAGTCTTTTGGCTATGGTGGAGCAGAAAGTGGTTAAAGGAGAAGTCCACCCCAACGCTAAAATCACTACATCTATAGCCAGCCACGATCTAACACTAACCTATCTAACCCTGTAAACAAGAAATCAATACACGTTCCCCTCCCCTCACGTTCCCCTACACTGACAATCTTTCCCCATACTAGGTGGTCCCTTTAGTCCACAAAGCACTGACAGTCCTGCTCCTGGCTTACCTTGCTTTCTTACCCACAACCCCACACGAGGCTCCGTCCACACCGCTCCCTTTAATGACATCGGCGCCGCCCCAAACACACTCTAGTAGGCACTCGGATAGTCTCGGCCAGCTCTAGACTGGAACTGTGCATGCACAGTTCCGAACCGAGTGTCACAGTAATTTTTTCCTGTCACTGGCAGGAGAAAAAGTGCCCATTCTTTACTGGCTGCCAGTAAAAATACTGATGGTTGGCAACACTGTGCCATTGTTTGAATGTGGCATAAGTAGTAATGTGGGGAGCCAAATTGTCATAATACAGGCTGTATGCAGGTTTCTAACGAGGGGGGAGTCTAGGAATGGTGGGATCGTAGCACTGGGGTAGCCATACGGGAGCTCGCGGTCCTCAGCTTCAGGAAGCGATGAGCCTTTTCTTCCCCCACTTCTGACTCTCTCTCTCACCGGAACTGTGCATGCACAGTTCCGAACCGAGCGTCACAGTCATTTTTTTCCTGTCACTGGCAGGAGAAAAGTGCCCATTCTTTACAAGCTGCCAGTAAAAATACCGATGGTTGGCAACACTGTGCCATTGTTTGAATGTGGCATAAGTAGTCTTTTATTTACAAACGGTTTATTGAAATATATGTATCCCTTGCCAATGCACAGTTATTTTTGTATTGAGACTTATGTGGCATAAGTAGTCTAAGTAGCATAAGTAGTCTGTGGCATAAGAATCTCTCTCTCTCTCTGCCCAGCCCTGCAGGTACACCCGAATGAACGCAGGGGTGCAAAAAGCATACCTGGATGGAAGACGGTGATTATGGCACCGCAATCAGAGGGGGCACCATACGTTGAAGATGAGAAGGTAAAGGTTGGTCGGCGCTGAGAGTGAAAGCGAGGCAGCATCGGGAGTGAGCAGCTTCAGAGCGTGGACGGGGAAGGCTACACAGGTAAAGGGGGACGTGGGCGGTGAGCAGTGTCAGCTTATGCTCCTCACCCCTCGCCCCCCGCTCCATGTGCCAGTAACCAATAGTACAAAACTAAGAGCCGACCAACCGTGAGTATCATACTAATTATTTACCTATCAAGGAAAACGCTGGGGCTGTATGGATTGTTATATAGTTTGCTCTAGTAAAAGAGAGAAATATAGTAGATAGTAAACTGGATATGGTATCCTATAAATTCCCCGAGGAGGTTCTCTTTTTCTTGCTTGCCTTGAACTGCAAAGCTGCAATCTCGACCCTTTATTGGTGGAACTCTGCTTTTGGATCTTTTTTTTGGGGGGGTTTTGGAAAGCTGAGCAAGTCTGATAAAATTTAGGAAAAAAGAACGTAAAAATGAGAATGACCCTGCCAATATATGTATATGTGATCTACTGATAGATGGATAGATTGAAGTGAAGGGCGGAAATCCTGAAAGTTGAATTAAGAACTCAGAACTGTGAACAGTTTGTGATTTCTAGATTTTTATTAGAGCGCCCCTCTGGTGCCACAATTCTTGGGTGGAACAGCACACCTGTAGGAGCCTGACAGCACTCCCGGAAAACACCCCACGTGTAGAGTGCGCTGTAGCAGGTCGGTGCAGGGGAGGAAGAACGTGGAGTAAGTATAAGTGGAGAGCGGTCAGCCCCCGGATACACGTCAGTGCCGAGGGGTGAAGCAGGTGAGTATTAAAGCACTAGAGCTGCAAAAAGGTCGAAGGCAGTGGGCGGAAACCACCGGGTCCGATTCTTGTCCCATTTCATATATTTAAAAATAAAGTAAAGTAAGCAAGCAAAACCTTGATCGCCCCAACGTCCAAGATTTCCAGAGGCAACAAGGCGCGAGTACCATACTGTTACTTGTTACATGTTAAACTGCTATATTGCTACTTAGGAAAAAAAAAAAAGAAGGGCTAGTGGGACAATGTTATTTTGGAGGGGGAGAATATAGAGCATAAAAACATGTGGAAATACTACGGCAAGAGCTCTCAGGAGATGATTCTTGTTCTCCGTTTGTTTATTCTCTCACTTCTTGTCCTGTGTTTGAACCAGCAACCAAAAATCCTAATTAAATTCAATAATGCAAAAAGTTACAAACCCTCTCAGTCTGCATAGCTCTTAGGACTTCCTAATATTGCACATTGAATTGCACATGAGTAAAGAGAGTGTGGGGAAGGAACAGAACAGGACTACAACACCGATTATAACACTGACAGAAAGACTGGACAGATATTAGTTGGAAATTATTTGCTCCTAGTGGCTCGGGCGGTTGCTACCAAGGCGTGTGTTTGGACCCCCTTTGCTCCTTTTTTTTTTCTTCCCTCTCCCCCCTCTCTGACCCCCCGACCTTTAGACAAGGGAGTACTTTAGTAGTACACATCGGCATTACGGTAAGGTTTGGGGGAGGACGGTCTAAGATACTAAGCAACACAAAGCAACAAAGCAGAGTGATTGTGAGCTATCTGGGCCACAAAAAAAATGAGTACAAGGGATAGAGGAGCGGGGGGGGGGGGGTTACATCAACCCGCCCATTAAGTCAAAGCCCGGGCCCGATGAACAAATTTGTAACAAATGGAAGTAATGGAGACAAAATTAGTGGAAAAACAACAGGATGTTAAAAACACCCAGACCGAAAAGGAGAGGAAAAAAGACAAGATAAAAATAGCTCCTAAAAACCCAGTAAAACAAGACACATTGTCTGAGACCAGGATAGACCTGTAGATGGAAATTGAGTTTGAACAGAGAATAGAGGAGGAACAATAAGACAGGTCACTACTACCCACAAAAATTGAAATTCAAGGAATGTTTGCGGCGCAAGAAAAATCACTTAAATCACAAATGGAGAGAAATATGAGGCATATGCTGGAAAGACTGGAAGAAGCGAAAAAAAAAACAGATTTGAATAAAAACACCATTAGAAAGTTATAAGAACAACAGGAACAAGCGTACAAATTAGAAGACCAAGAAAAAAAAGACAGAAGGAAAAATATCAGAATACGTGGAGTCCCAGACTCTTCTTAGCCAGAAAATCTTCCAGAAATAAGGAAAATATGTAACCCATTATTGGATAGAGAAATATCTTCCCCACTAAGAATTGAATGGGCGCATAGGATAAGAAGACCAAGAGAGATACCACAGGAGAGCCCTAGAGATATCATTATAAGATTTGAAAGCTGGGAAGTGAAAAATCAACTTTGGAGAAACCTGAGAGGAAAGTCCCCAATAAAATTTGAAGAGCATAATATTCAAATATATCAGAATCTATCTCAAGAGACGCTTAGAAGAAGAAGAAACTTAAGACCATTACTAAGGGTTTTGCAGGAGCAACGAATACAGTATAATTGGGGTTTCCCAGCATGCTTGAATTCTGTCAAAAATTAGACATTCCAATACCTACTAGTTAATTAAATAAAAAATAAATCAGGAGATGGGGGGGGGGGCGGGAGGGTAGGGGGGGTGGAGGTGAGGAGGGAGAGTAAAAGGGACCAGTAAAATACAGAAAAAAAACAGATGAGAGGACCGGAAATCACGGAATACCCCAGCGCCAATTCCCTAGAGAAAGGGAATAGAATAGGAGACCGTGCTGAATAGCTCTCCACCTCAGAGATAGGAGCAAAGGAGCGCCAAAGGGGGCACAAGAGGAGATGCTCTACAATCAGACCATAGGGTCAAGTTTCCATCATGGGGAGGGGGAGGGAGAGACGGGGGGTGGGGGAGAGGGAGAGGCGGATAGGGGAGGGGGCGAGGGCGAGTGGGAGGGTGGTGAGGTTAGGAGATTAGGTCCGGTTATCTGTCTGGGGGTGGGGGGGTAGGAGATTAGGTTTGGTTATCTGTCTGAAGAGGAAGAAAAAAAAAAAAAAGAAGAAAACATGTCTAACGTAAATTTTATTACATATAATGTAAGAGGCCTCTGTTCCCCAGAAAAAAAAAAAAAGACACATGGTCTTAAAAGAAATTGAAAGATACGCTGCAGAAATAGTCTTTTTACAAGAAACACATATAACAGTAGATTCCAGTGTCAGACTCTATTCCCGGACAGTCCCAACCTGGTATTATGGAGACTCCCCACAGAAAAGATCTAAGGGGGTCGCCATAGGTATAGGGAAAAATCTTAGCTTTAAGGTGGAAGAAAGGAAAGTCAACCCTGCGGGTCGCTACCTGTTTTTAAGGGGGGCCCTACAAGGGAAAAAATATACGTTGGCAAACATATATTGTCCCAATAAACACCCCCAAAAATATCTTAGGGGGATTCTAAATGCACTAATGTATTTTAAACAAGGGTATGTAATTCTAGCAGGTGACTTCAACTTTGCACTGGAACATCATCTTGACAAAACGTCCGGTGCACAGATGCGAGATTCTAAGCAATTGCGATTATTGAAAAAAAATGTTAATCATCAATTAATAGACCCTTGGAGAATTGCACATCCTAACAAAAGGGACTATACATATTATTCATCTGTGCACAACACATATTCAAGATTAGATTATCTAATGGTAGAGCACAGTATATTGGAACATGTAGCTAAAACCTTAATAGGCACAATATAAATCTCTGACCATGCCCCGGTAATAGTTAGAATATGTTTCAATGATATAGAACGATATAGAAGTATGCGACATAGTAAAAAAAGAGATCGCGCAATAATTTTTGACAAATAACACACCGGACGTTAGCCCGGCGACTATTTGGGAAGCCCATCAGGGGTAAAAAGGCAAGAGAAGCAAATAGAAAAAAGATAATAAGGGAGTTACAAGACCTTGAACAAAAACACAAAAACCAAGGAGAAAATGAAACATACCAGAAAATAGTCATAATAAGGGCTCAACTTAGAGAATTGATGGAACTTGAAACTAGAAACATATTCAAGAATGTAGCAATAGAAAGACACAAATGGGGGAATAAACCGGGGAAATACCTTGCTAGAATATCTAAGAAAAAAAAAAAAACTAAACTATATTGAAAAAATAAAAAAACAAGTAGGGCAGATAAAATATAAGACTTCAGAAATTGCAGAGGCTTTCTAGACCTTCAATAGTGCATTGTATTCAATCAGAAAGCGAGAAACTCAGGAGCAGAAAGAAACCAGGAATAAAAAAAAATAAGGAATACTTAGAGGAAGGTAACTTACCAAAGCTTTCGCAAGAAAATGCTGAACGCCTTGAAGACCCAATAACATAGGGGGAAATCCACAAAGCCATTCAAGAAACATCTGGAGGAAAGAGTCCAGGTCCGGATAGGTTATCGATTATGTACTATAAAAAATTTAAAGAACTCTTGGTCCCAGAGCTATGCAACTATTTCAATAGACTGGGAGAAAAGGAAGAAATAAGGAAAGAATCTCTCCTTGCCAATATTTCAATTATCCCTAAAACGGGAAAAGATGGTACTCTTTGCTCTAATTACCGTCCAATAGCATTATTGAATGCTGACATAAAGATCTATGCAAAAATATTGGCAACAAGGATAAAGGCATTAATACCGGATCTAATAAACGCATATCAGACGGGATTTAGAAAGAGGAGAGAAGGGCAGGATTATAGTTTAAGAACTCTACTGTTTCTACTTGAGGATGGCAAGAAGAGGATGGCAAGAAGAAACCCCCAGTCGTACTCATGTCAATAAATGCTGAAAAAGCTTTTGATAGAGTCGACTGGGGGTTTATGATAGAAACTTTGCGAACTATAGGAATGGGACCTAGATTCATGAAATGGGTGGAAAACCTATATAATTACTTGACGGCAAGGGTAAAAGTCAACGGGAGTGTGTAGTCTATTTAAAATGATGAACGGAACGAGACAGGGTTGCCCGCTCTCACCCCTCCTGTATGTAATATCGTTGGAACCACTACTGGCCAGGATACAGAATAATCCGGATATAGGGGGGGTGAGAGTGGGAGAGGAGGAGCATAAGGTTGCGGCGTACGCAGATGACATACTCCTATACGTGACCAAGCTGAGACTCTCTCTCCCCAATGTAATGAAAGAAATAAAAAAATATGGGGAACTTTCTAATTTTAAAATCAATCCTATAAAAACGGTAATCCTGAATCTGGAATAGACGCAAAAAAAGAAAAGGATTTACAGAAAACATTTCCTTTGGGGAAAAAAAAACCCATTTAGGAATAAAGATTACAGCTAGAGTAGAACAATTATATGTGGCCAACTACATCCCATTAGTTAATGAAATAAAACAAGATTTGAAAAACCTAGAGACCGATTTCCTGGGTAGGGAGGATTAACGCATTTAAAATGATGGTTTTACCAAAAATAATATACAAGTTCCAAATGCTTCCTATAAGAATTCCACAAAGGTTTTTCAAGATAATAAAAACTATAATTTTGAAATACATTTGGCAGGGGAAAAAAGGCCAGAGTAAACTATTCCACTCTAAGTCGTAAAAAAAAAAGGGGGGATTGGCGCTCCCAGACATAAAGAGATATTACCATGCTGTAATTTTAGCAAGGTTAGTTGAATGGACAAACATATACACTCAAAAGAAATGGGCACAGATGGAAGACACAATAAGTTTGACACAATTAAATAAGAACGTTTGGATCCCACCTAAATTTCGAAAAATGGGCATGGACACACGTGGTATAACGAAAAATGTACTTAAAATATGGGACACATTATATAAGCGGGAAAAATGGGAATAAAATTCCCCATTAGTCCCATTAGCAGGCACAAATTTCTTTCCACCCGGCAACAAGACACGAATGGGAAAGAATTTGGGTACTAAAAGATTAGGGAAAAATTGTTACACTGGGGAAAATAAGGTCAAGAAAGGATTTTCAAACACAGGAAGGGGTTCAACAATTGAGCAAATGGGAATATTTTCAATTAAAACAGTTTGTGAGCATTTTATGATAAAACACTAAACGCAATAGAAAAACTATGCTCCATTGGAAAACCACTACAACATGGAATTGCGGTACTATATGGGATATTAACAGACTTAGAGACGCAGGGAACACTGACATGCATAGAAAAGTGGGGACAAGACATTGGGAAAAAGTTAGAGGACTCACAAATGATAGGTGCAGTGTTTAATTATGCTACTGACATCACCACAATTGAGACAAACTATAAATGTATGGTTTGCTGGCATCTGACCCCCGAAAGAATGAATAAAATACACCCAAATAACTTTGCGCTATGCTGGAGGGAATGTAACCAAGTACGAACCACAATGCATATCTGGTGGGAATGCCCGAGAATACAAGAGTACTGGAAGGAAGTTTTAGAATATATAGAAGAAGCTACAGGAGAAAAGATCATGTTCCAAGGAATGTATAGGCTAAAAAAACGGTATGGATCGACTCTGGTCCCGGTTTTGCTGAATGCAGCAAAGGGCCTAATTCGAAAAAAACTGGCTACATCCACAGAGGCCATCCATAAAAGAATGGATATACAGAGTCGATTATATATCAGAAATAGAATACCTGGGTCGGGGAGATGTGGGAGAGGAGGCTAGAAGCAGAACAGTCTGGGAGCAATGGAGAGTATTTAAAACTTCAGGAAAATTCGTACAGGCAATGATAGAAATAGACAGGTAAGACGTTGGTAGCAATAGCGAAACTCAATCTAAAAGCTGACCGACAGAACCGAAGGTAGGGGGGGTTGTGTTAGGATTAGTGGGGAATTAAAAGATGAAGGAAAGGCAGCAACCCAGGGGTGGGATTTTTCCTATGGAATGATGGCCATAACTAAAAAAGTCTATTTAAGAGTGACTTTCTTTGTTTCTCTCTTTATGATAATATAATATATATAAAAAAAAAAATAATACATAAGGAATGAAAGAAAAAAGGGAAAAGGAGAAATAAGAAAAGAAAAAAAATATATATAAAAGCAAATGAATGTAAAACCATAGACGAGACGTAAAGGGCGGAGTTACCGTGAGCATGTCTCGCTGTCCTGTTCTCTGGTTGAGTCTGATGTGGGGGAAAAAAAATACAGGCTGTATGTGTGCGTTTGTGTCACATGACAGGTTTACCTTATTACCTTAAAAATGCCCAAGCAATTCACCTCCTTATCACATTGCAGCCTATAGAAGAGATCAACTCCTAAACACAAACATGACTATACAGCAGGGGTCTGAAAGTACCGGTAATAAATGGTCCGCAGGCAGGGCGGGTGCCGCGGAAGTGTAGATCGAGGTGCAAGAAGAGCAGTGCAGGAAGCGTCTGTCAGAGGTTCACTTCTTTCTCATGTCACGCTGCTTCTCCCCGGCGGCCCCTCCTCTCTTTTCATCCATCTCTATTTGCTTGTAACATCATCTGAGATGGACGAGAAGAGAGGGGGGGCCACCGGGGAGTAGCAGCGTGACATGAGAGACAAGTGAACCTCTGACAGACGCTTCCTGCACTGCATCTGAAGTAAACAACAAGTAAACGCTGACCTTTGCCCTGATTTGCTCTTATGTGCCCTGATGTGCTCTCATGTGCCCCATGTACCCTCATGTGCCCTGATGTGCCATGTACCCCATGTACCCTGATGTGCCCCATGTACCGTGATGTGCCTCATGTACCCTGAGGTGCTGGGCTCTGTACATCAGGGTACCCTGTGCCCTGTACCCTGATGTGCCATGTGCCCTGTATTGATGTGCTGTGCCTGGTGTGCTCTCATGTGCCCTGATTGTGGCCCATGTGCCCTGATTGTGGCCCATGTGCCCTGATTGTGGCCCATGTAACCTGATGTGTGCCATGTAACCTGATTTGCTGGGCTTTGTACCCTGATGTGCTGTTTCATGTGCCCTGTACCCTGATGTGCCATGTACCCTGATGTGCCATGTGCCCTGTACCCTGATGTGCTGTACCCCTATGTGCTGTGCTCTGATGTGCCCTGTACCCTGTTGTGCTCTGATGTGCTGGGCTCTGTACCCTGATGTGCTGTGCCCTGTACCCTGATGTGCGCTGTACCCTGTATCCTGATGTGCGCTGTACCCTGATGTGCTGTGCCCTGTGCCCTTATTTGCTGGGTTCTGTGCCCTGTGCCCTGATGTGCTGTGCCCTGATTTGCTGGGCTCTGAGCCTTGATGTGATGTGCCATGATGGTGAGTAGTCTGTCGGCAGTGTAGTGGTCCGTGTGCAGTGGTCCGGGTTAATAATGCGTTTGCTGACACCAATACTAGGGGTTAATAATGTGTCTGCTGACACCAGTGCTGGGGGTTATTAATGTGTCCGCTGACACCAGTGCTGGGGGTTAATAATGTGTCCGCTGACACCAGTGCTGGGGGTTAATAATGCGTCCACTGACACCAGTGCTGGGGGTTAATAATGCGTCCGCTGACACCAGTGCTGGGGGTTAATAATGCTTCCGCTGACACCAGTGCTGGGGGTTAATAATGTGTCCGCTGACACAGAGCTGGGGGTTAATAATACGTTCGCTGACACCAGTACTGTTTTTAAAGTTTGAAAGTTTGCATGCGGCCCTCCATGGGATATGAAAACTTGTCTTGCGGCCCTCAGGTAATTTGAGTTTGAGACCCCTGCTATACAGCATAATCAGATTATACAAAATTAATCTGCCAACGGTACAATCCACAGATTTACCGAGTTCTAGTCACAAAACAATGAATGTGGTGCAAACAAAGCAATCCACTGTGGGAAGATTTAATCTTAACTCCAGACAACAGCTAAATGCGCATTTCGGATAATTGAATGTAAACTGTCTTACATGCCTGGATTTTGGATTCTGATTAGCAAGTCTTGTGAGACAGGCAGCAAGACAACATAGCCAGGTCCTGCTCTCTCTGTGACCACCCCCTCCCCTACTCCTTCCAAACAGAAGGCATAATGAAGTAGCAGCACAATGAGGAAGTAACCATCATCCCCCTGTTATGAAGCTTCCAATGTTAATCTGACAGCACTGTGCATAGAATTTCCAAGCTGGATCTAAAACACACATTTCATGATTTATAATTAATCCCCAACACAATTAAATACTTTTTTTATACAATAATGTTCAGATTTAAAAGCATCGATCTTGCTTTTAAAAAACACATCTGTAGCTCTCTGTAAAGTAGTGTAGCAAAATTACAGCACCTGATTTTGCAGACTTGTCTCCTGCTGTCCCAGACTGTTCTGTATCACCCTTATGGCCCATACACACGATCCGAATATCGGCCGATGGATCGTACGACTTTTTCCGCTTAATAATCGCAAGTAAAATAAAATAGGTTATTAAACTCACAAAAATTCTTGTACGACAGAAAAAAAAGATCGGAAGTGATGTCACGTGTAGTAATGTATTTGTATTGTATTGTCGGACGACGGCTGTACTGACTAAACGAAAATCGTACGATCTGACATCTTAGGAGGAAAATTTTCGCGCATGTCCGATCGAAAAATATCGGATGAACGGTCGTGATCGGCTCTCGAAAGTAGTGTACACACGATCCGAAAATCGTACGATCCATCATCGGACGATCGTTTTCGTCCGATATTCGGATCGTGTGTATGGGCCATTAGTGCTGCGCTCAAATTACTGACATCACATTTCTAAGAGGCTCCGTGGGAGAGGCTCCGTATTTTTGGACCTGGTAGCCCCCGCCGTAGTGACACGGCTTTCTACTGTAGGTACATAGATGACCTTATGTTTATTGTTTCTCATCCACATGTAGACTTACAAGAGTGGTTAAACTATATGAATGACAATCAACTCAATTTAAATTTTACGGGAGTTCTAGACAATAAATCCATAGAATTTCTTGATGTCACACTGACGGGTGAAAACAGTGCAGTTGTTTCCAACCTTTACAGGAAACCCAGCGCTGGGAATACCCTCCTACGGGCTGATTCTAGCCACCCGGGACACACCATAAACAGCATCCCGGTTGGCCAATTTTTAAGATTGAGGAGGCTTTGCAGCAAAGAATCAGACTTTGATCAGGAAGCCATACACATGTCCAATAGGTTCAAGGAAAGAGGCTATCCAAGAGCCATAATAAATAGGGGCATATCTATAGCCAAGAGAGTACAAAGAAAAGAGCTGCTCTTAGATAAACCTCCTGGTCACGACAAACAGGGCCGTACAAAAAAGCATAAAGACCACACCTACACTACCACTTTTTCCACTCCATACAGTAGTAGTAAATATCTTCAAATTTTGTCTAATGACCCCATCTATTGTGAAATTTAAAAGGGGGTGTCCGCACTGTATCCAGAAAGGCTCCATCCCTCAGCAGTTTGTTATCCCCCAGCCTTTTCAGCAGTAGACCTACTCCCACCAATTGGTTATCCTTCAATGGAACATTTAAATGTGGTGGTCGCAGTTGCACATACTGCCCTTTCATTCAAAAAGGGGACACCGTCATCTCCACAGGGAAATCGCATAAGCTACACTCCATCAATTGCAATACACGATATGTAATTACATGTAAACTTTGTTCAATACAATATGTTGGTAGGACAACCAGAAGACTTAAAGATCACCTTTATGATAATTTATACGACATCGATAAGGACCATGCTACCAATGTCGCACAGAATTGGAACATTGTTCATGACAAAAATACTTCTAGTTTAGCCATCCAAGGACTAGAAAGAATTACAAAACCAGCCAGAGGTGGAGATAAATTTAACATACTGTGCAGGCAAGAAGTCCGATGGATTTTCATTCTTAATTCCAGACGCCCTTCGGGGCTCAACTTTGAGTGGGATGTGTCCCACTTTTATTAGCTGGGTCCGTTTGGCCTATATTACTTCATACCACATTATACACAAAGTATATGCCTCTCTGTTCTGTCTCAGATATTCCCATTGGGCATACTCTTTCCCTTTGGCCAAACTTTTTTGATTACTCCATCCAAAAATTGTACTTTTTTTTTTACATGTAGCCTCCATTGCAAGCTGGAATCATTATTCCAGTGGGGGGGGGCAGGTTCAAGAGACTTTAGGAACATTGCGGCTCCTTTACTATTTCTTCTTCTAAAGTAAGCACAAAGATTGTGCTCTATTTCAAATAAGGAAACAAAAAATAGAGGATAAATGTCAGAGGAGTTTCTTAAAAGAGGTTCTGCACTTGACACATACCACTGGGTCATTTCAGGTTTGGTTTTCGTTCATTATGTCCATTATGTCATTTTTCTAAAGGAAAAAAAGAGGTTTCTTCGGAGCATACATATTGCTCCCCTTTTTCCCTTTTTCTTTTTATGTAAACATTACAAGGATTATTTATGTCCAATAACGACATACAAACCAGAAAACCCCAGTGATATAGTGCATGGTATCATAACTACATATATACCATTTTAATCAAAACATCATATTTTTATACATATAAATCTTGCTTGTTTTTGGACATACTAAAGGCTGCAGTCTTTAGAATTCTCACATTCTTTATCTATTGCCTATTTTATTCTATAGCCACATATGTCTATTTTACAACTCTTTTATAAATTCACACTATCTTATTATCATTTGTTTTGTTCTATTTGTTCGTTTTTCACACTGGTTATGATATATATGTGTCTCACACATGGGGTTTTTCCTTTTTTTCTTTTTTTTCCTTTCTCTTTTTTATGTTTTTATTATCAAGAGATTGAGAAACAAGATATTTTTCATTCACAAAACTTTCTCAACCCCACATATAGGAGCACCACATGTGTGATACATCAAGGATATTAGTGTTCCTTTGACTAATGATCACCTGGAAACGATTGGTGAAACGCCCCATTTCACCTCATTCCCTCCTCCATTTAAACACATTTTGGTCATTTGTTCACTAGCTACGAGTAAGCATCACATGATGTGAAACATGTCAGCCCTTTTCTCCTTGTCCACGCACCGTTTTTGACTGCATGCATTTTGGCTATTTTTTTCTATTGAAATTTTGTTTGCTTATGCTTAAATAAAGACATCATTTTCCGAGGAGTGCGGCGATCCAGGATTTTTTCCTTAATCCCATCACATTTCTAAGCCTAAAGAAAAGCATTGTGGGAGCTGTAGTTTTCTAAACAGATATTGCTGATCTTCAGAACTGACCATGGAATACACATCCCAGCAAGCCATCTGCTCCAGTGGAGAATTGTGGGAGAAACTATAAAGAGATCTTCTGACCAGGCCCACGCTCTCTTGCTTCCTGGATCCCATCTGGTGAGCATCATCTCGCCGATGTGTAAGGAGACCATGGCCTACCGTGCAGCGCACAGCCTACAGCTCCAGCCACAGAGGGTCGTGACATTACACGCTACTAGAAAGACACTTGGCAGCAGAGCAGAAAGTCGAAGATCCAGACAGATCGCTAAACCAGCAGGATGATTGTCACCTCTCTCCATCTGTAGCAAGCAGAATCGGTTGTTCACCCTCTGAGGATGATCAACGTTAACTAGATTGGTGAGAGTATTTACCCACAAATTTCACAGTCAGCTATTAATACTACACTTTTAACACTGTGCACAGACAACACTGCCTTGATTACATAGAGGATTGCTATAAAAGACTGAATCAGCCACTTTATTTTGTCCACTATCACTTTGCCACATTAAGGAATTCTGGTGTTAAGAGCTCCAACCTGCCGGTGAGGACAGTAGCAAGGCCTTGCATCATAACATCGCTGTTCAATCTTAAAAAGTGGACATTTCACTAGTATCTATAGTACATTGTCTCATTAAAATAAAAGATACTATAGGCCGGCCTGGGGTTCCCCTTTAGCCCTAGTAATACCTACAGCAATCAGTAGCTTGCTTGAGGAATCCGTTTATTACTATTGCTGTACACATTGGTATCAATTACTTGTTGTTGTGAAGTGTTATCTAACTGCTTTAAGAACAGTTTCAAACGAGTCTTGGCTATTTTAATATCCTTTTAAGTCTCTTCACTCAAGTAAATCAGAGAGCTAAACAGTTTGAACTTATTGTGCTATTCCCACTAACCCTATTGCTAGGTGTGAAAAACATAAAAAGTGTAGCGCATTTAACAAATTAAATAACACCTAAATACGTAAATATAGTGTACATCAGTAAATAACAATACCAATTGTAAAAATGGTGTGAAACACTGAATGATATGAATCAAAGTCACTAATGAGTGAAGATGATAATCAAAAAGTTCAATGTGGATTGAAGTGGTAGTGCTCCCAATGATCTGGAATGAAACGAGTGCAATAGAGAAAACCACCACCGACCAATGAAGAAGAGGCTTACCAGAGGCAGTGGACCCTGACAAATATATGTTCAGAGGGTCAACTTGACATGATGAAAACCACTGTGAAAACTGGATCCTCAGCTGCAGTTCCCAGAGAAACGACTCCCACACCGATCCAATGAAAACAAGGGGATTGTTCGAATAGGTAAGGTTCTCCACAACACCAAGTCCTGAACTTCTCATGAAGTTAGGTGGGCCTATTGCTAGGTGTGCCAGTAGGGGCTGAGACAATTTTTTGGGTTGAAGGGCAGAGTAACAGACTGAACAAACTTAATCGGCTCCTGCGGGGGTAGCGCTACACTAAAAAAATACCAACATATAGTACACAGTGCAAAGTTAGGTGGTAGAAAAGTAACCTACCAGTTCATATTTAAAAATTGTGAAAACACCTAAAAGAAGCCACAAGCACAGGAAGAGCATGAAGATAAAGACCCTCCACTACAATGCCTAATCTTCCAGCAGGCAGATGGTTATCAATATTTTATTTGTCAGTTTCCGTTTTAACGTAAGAGCAAATATACATAATGATAGTACATGCATGGTTACTTCAACAATTAAAAATAAAATAATGATATAAAAGAAAAAAAAAAAAAAAAAAGAGACATACCTATGGTTCAATGTTGTCTGTAAAGTGTTGCACAATATACAAACTATATATACATATACATTTACAAAACGAACACGCATATATTCTCAATATTTTACACTGAGCTTCTGCAATCCGGTAAATTCACACTCAGGATCCAAGCTGTGTGTGAAGTCCACCACACAACTATTTTCAGCTGTGTGTAAATTATACTGGAAGAGGTTTTCTAATATACAGTGTAACCTAATCTGGAGTCAGTGTGCTACATGACCAACCAGTGATGTCTGTTTCTATATCAAGATAATGAGCAGAAGGCAAGGCCCCAGGCAGGACTGCTATAGTCTTATCTATGGTCCACTCCAAAAACAAAGCATCAAATATATCTTTACCTGCTCACTACTGCAAAAATCCAGTCCTTTTTATGAAAATACACCATGTTTATTTCTCCAATCATTTAGTAAATGGGACATATGCTATGTAGTCTAATATTTATTTCTAGAGTTTGCAGATTGAAGGAGGATCTGCCAGACTGCGATTAGGAAGCCTCAGCCAATAACTCTTATTGAACTAAGGAAATGATAAAATATTGTCACAAGATGGGGTCTACCATACTACAGTACAATGCGCATGAAAATGCACAGAAAAAAAACAAATTGCAGTTGTGTTTATCAAGTCCGATATTATAATAAATGACAGTTGGAAAGGGATGGTGTTGCCCTTCCAGTGCATTATAAGGCTCCATGCACACAAGCTTTAAAAAAAAAAAAAACGCTCTTCTTAGCAGCAGCTTTTGAGCGTTTTTTCTTTTCTGCTTCTAGAAGAAAACAGTGTTGTCCTATGTGTCCAAGCACACTATTTTACTCTAGAAGTGTTTTTGAAATTTCAGCTTGTAATGTTGTAGAAATTGTATTAAAGGGTCACTAAAGGAAAAAAAAAATTTTTGATGAAATGACTGTTTACAGGGTATAGAGACATAAAAGTTAAATGATTCCTTTTCAAAATGATTAAAAATAGATACAAATCAATCATATAATGTGCCTGCACGTTAGTTTCACTTTTAAACTGGCTTCATGTTTCTGTGAAGTAGAAATAGACACAGAACAAAAACAAACAAATCCAGGGCAGTGTTTTGTTTTTAAAATGAATCCGATCTGGGAAGTTTTAGACACACAGTAATGACAGCTTAGACCACCGTGAGAAAGCTCCCAGCACTGTGGTTATAAGGAAACAGACAACCAGGAAGTGTGGAGAACAGAGCAGGATTACAGCAACTTCAAAGCAAAAACGAACAATAATGACATGAAACCAGTACTGCAGTAAAGTAAAGGAAGCTATTTAGCTAAAAAAAAAATCCTTTAGTGATCCTTTAAATAGAAATCACCAATGTGAATGGTATACAATCAAAATGAATGATTATATGCAAAAACATATGTGAATTGATGTATTCAATATGTATTGTCACAGTGTCTCCCAGTGTTCGTTCTACTTGCGGCTCGCTTATAAGTGCGAACCGGCATCGGTAAAGGACCGTTGGTAGTGAAAACCTCCCTGTGAATGGAGAGGTGTTTGACCTGCAAACATATGTTCGCCAGCGAGGGCCTCAGTGTTATGCGCAGATTTGTTTCATTGGTGGGGATGTGCTTGCCCTGCAAAGACATCATCTGCTTTTGGGGAGGGATATACGCTTGTGTCTTTCTATGCGTCTGATTACCACATGGAAAGGCCTTAGCGTTTCCCTCACCTTGTGTCCATAGGAACAGTAGTATAATCCGGCTATGCATTGTTCTCAGAACAATGCAGAATAAAGATTTGCGCCAATGGTAAAAGCAGTAATGTGTACGCAAGCTTGGTTGGAGCGTTCAGGATTAATTAGGTGCCAATCTCACTACACGCAGGTTTCTTTGTTAAATGTAGAAGTACAGTTTTCAAATACAAACAATGGGAAATGTTGCACACTGCTTTGCACAAACATGACCAGACACACCCCATTGTTCTGTTTGAATATACACGTGTTTTCATTGGTTGAGTTTTGTAAAACACCTACTGTTTGAAGGAATACATGAGCTTGATTGGCTGAAATGAATAGTCACCAAGCCCCTTTTGTTACCCCTATTTAAAGTCCTATGAATAAAATGAGCTCCCATTGATGCCCAGGACTGTCTAAGGAGCTTCCAATGTGATAACCGTTGTTTGTTTTACTCGGTAAGCACAAGTTCGCTAAATTATCCAAAAGAGCTAAAAAGTGCGCTTCTTAGCACAATTAAAGTTTATTGCACATAGCGTATATTAATTACCACTATAATAGGAGCAGTGTGTGTTTTTAGGAGCGATTTGCAAGAAAATTGAAAGCTCCTAACTGCTGCTAAAAGCTACCACAAAAATGCTTTTATGAGTGTTTTTCATCCAGCGTTTTTCTGTTATTTTTAAGCTTAAAGTGTGCAGAGACTGCTACTATTTTAGGAGCAGCAGTGAGGTGTTAGTTTATACCACTTTTAACAGGAAAGTGTTTTGCAACTTCCTCATTCTACTTTAAAAACGTTCTTTTTAGGGGGGGGGGGGTTATGTAAGCGTGCCACCAGATACAATTGTTTGCATACATGCATATTACAATGCACACATGTGGCCCAAAACAATACCATTGTGTGGCACCCTTAATAAACTAGAAATGAAAACGAAATAAATATTGCAAATTAATGTGACTGCCCCTTTAACCACTTGACCACTGGGCACTTAAACACCCTTAATAACCAGACCAATTTTTAGCTTTCGGTGTTCTCACATTTTGAATGACAATAACTCAGTCATACAACACTGTAACCAAATGAAAATGTTGTCCTTTTCCCCACAAATAGAGCTTTCTTTTGGTGGTATTTGATCACCTCTGCTACCTTTCGCTATCAATGAAAAAAAGAACGAAAATTTTGTAAAAAAATAAATTTTTCTTCTATTATAAAATTTTGCAAAAAAGTTATTTTTCTTCATAAATTTGGCCTAAAATGTATACTGCTACATATCTTTGGTAAAAAAAACAAATAAAACATTTTTGGATATTATTTATTCTGGGTGAAAGTTATAGGGTCTACAAGCTATGGTACCAATTACTGAAAATTGATCAATTTGATCACACCTGATGTACTGACAGCTTCTCTCATTTCTTGAGACCCTAACGTGCCAGAAAAGTACAAATACCCCCCAAAGGACCCCTTTTTGGAAAGAAGACATTCCAAGGTATTTAGAAAGAGGCATCGTGAGTTTTTTTCCCCACAATTCTTTGCAAAATCAAGATTTTTTTTATTTTAATTTTTTTTCACAAAATGTTCATATTAGCGGGTTATTTCTAACACACAGCATACGCATACCACAAATTACACCCCAAAACACATTCTGCTATTCCTCCCGAGTATGGCGATACCACATGTGTGACACTTTTACACAGCGTGGCCACATACAGAGGCCCAACATGCAGGGAGCACCATCAGGCGTTCTGGAGCACCCAGACCAATTCTGACATTTCTCTCCTACAAAATCATCATTTATTTGCTAGACAATTACATAGAAACCCAAAACATATATGCTTTTCTAGCAAAGACCCTAGAGAATACAATGGCGGTCGTTGCAGCTTTTTATCGCGCATGATATTTGCACAGCAATTTTTCGAACACGTTTTTTTTGGAAATAAAACAGTTTTGTAAAAAATGTGTGTTACCGGCGCCAAGATGATATCAATATTCTTATTAAGTCTTGCTGCAATACAAAGTGCAACCTTGAAGGTTGGATTTAGATTTGTGTATTTGTGAAGTGAATTGCGCTAACTTATATTGTTATAAACATTTTACCACAACTGGTCCTGTGAACTTGTTACTCAAAAAACAAAAGGTATGTACATGTGTCTATGGTTGTTAGTTAATGTTCAAACAATCAACAAATAATGTGCAATAAATACTAATACAGTGCCCTGTGCCAAACTATAACGTATGGATTTCTCAATCCATCAAAAAACTGTGAAATAAATCCCCAATTTTTTAAATATACTGCTATTACAATCCACAGATTGAATGTGCTGTGTATATAATAAATGTTCTTGCTTTTTTGGAGCACATTCAATCTGTGGATTGTAATAGCAGTTAATTTAAAAAATTGGGGATTTATTTCACAGTTTTTAGATGGATTGAGAAATCCATACGTTATAGTTTTGCACAGGGCACTGTATTAGTATTTATTGCACATTATTTGTTGATTGTTTGTTTGCACATTAACTAACAACCATAGACACATGTACATACCTTTTGTTTTTTGAGTAACAAGTTCACAGGACCAGTTGTGGTAAAATGTTTATAACAATATAAGTTAGCGTAATTCATTTCACAAATACACAAAACAGTTTTGTGCTTTAAAAAAAACAGCAAAGTTAGCCCAATGTTTTTGCATAATATGAAAGATGAAGTTACGCAAAGTAAATAAATACCCAACATGTCACCCTTCAAAATTGCACACGCTTGTAGAATGGCGCCAAACTTCGCTACTTAAAAATCCCCATAGGTGACGCTTTAAATATATTTACTGGTTACAAGTATTTATTTACAGAGAAGGTCTAGGGCCAAAATGATTGCTCTCGCTCTAACGATCGCAGAGATACCTCACATGTGTGGTTTGAATACTATTTTCATATGTGGGCGGGACTTGCGTATGCGTTAGCTTCTGCATGCGAGCTCACGGGGACAGGGGCACTTTAAAAAATATATATATTTTATTGTTCATTTTACTTTATTTATTTTAGTTTGACACGTTTTTCCGCAAAAAATAAAAAATGTTGATCACTTTTATTCCTATTACGAGGAATGTAAACATCCCTTGTAATAGGAATATGACATGACAGGTCCTCTTCAGTGAGATATGGGGTCAATAAGACCCCACATCTCACCTGTAGGCTGGGAAGCCTGAAAAAAACAAAACAATCCTGGTTTCGATCGTAGCGTTGTCGGTATAAGCAGGAGGGGGGCATATTGTGGGGTATTGCACATGTATGCACAGTATTGCCCAGAGTATTTGCAGAGTATTGCCCAGAGTGTATGCAGAGTATTGCCCAGAGTGTATGCAGAGTATTGCCCAGAGTGTATGCAGAGTATTGCCCAGAGTATTTTGCCCAGAGATGGCTGAGCATGGAGGGATGGATGGGTGGATCTGGGTCTAAATTTTTTTACAGATCCAGCCCACAGCACTGCCGCTGACATCAGCTCCCTCCTCTCTCCTCTCACACTGTACCGATCGTTACAGAGAGGGGAGGGAGGAACCGGCGTCATGTAATGTTTGTTTACAAGTGATCGCTCCGTCATTGGATGGAGCGATCACGTGGTAAACCGCCGCTATCAGCGGCGATTTACCGTGATCGCGCCTCAGGGGGCGCGATTCTGGGTAGCCGTTAATTAACGGTTTCCCAGAGTTAAGCAACCGCCCTGTAGACGTACTTTGTGTGATTGTTGCAAACAAGTGACATAGAACATTTAAATCCATGCATACAAACAATGTGAAAGAAATTTAAATAATTAATGAAATATAGAGAAAATGTAAGGAAATCCAACAATTGCAACAATATTTGGTGTTGGGATTTGTCACTGTGTGTGTGTATATAATATTATATATATATATATATATATATATATATATATATATATTATATATACACACACACACACACACATACACGCACACACACACATATACATACATACATATGTACACACACACACACACACACAGTCAATTGTGACAAATCCCAACACCAAATATCATTGCAATAGTTGGATTTCCTTAGGTCTTTACCACTTGTGCTCTAAAAGTGGATGTACACTCACCAGAGGTGTTTAACGCCTTATTACAGGTAGGTCACAATACACTTATATCACAAAAAGCTGCGATTTCCCTGGTAGGTAGCTCCAAATAGTTCCTTAGTGACAATGAGATGGTCATATGGAAGAGTGAATCCACGGGAGACCAGATAAAAAAAAAAAAAGATACCATAGTGCAGTATTTTTATTTAAATTGGTGTTGCAGTCAGTGGAAGGAAATGATCCAATCCCCAGGATGAATTGGCTGGAAGTCGAGTGAGGGCAAGATGGCCCCCACTTGACTCTATGCCCTTGGAGGACCGGAGCAACATCAAAACGTCACTTCCACCTTAAATGGACCCTTTTTTTTTTCATAAAAAAAAAAAAAAAGGAAGAAGTTATAATGTTTGGGGTTCCAAGTAATGTTCTAGAAAAAAATGTTTTAACCACTTACAGACTGGAAGATTTTCCCCCTTGATGACCAGGCCACTTTTTGCAATACGGCACTGTCGCTTTAACCCCTTATGGACCGTTGCACAGCGATATACATCAGCTGTTTCAAGAGGGATATCTCTTATGGCAGCAGCTAGCTGCCAGAACCCAGGTGTCTTCTTTTTTAGCCAGCGGTACGGTTTTCGATAATGGTTGTCTCTGCGCTGGATTTGCCGCAAGGTAACGGTTATCGGCGGTGGGAGAGGGCCCCTACTCCGCCCACTCTCCCGTGTCCTTTGCCGCTTACCGGAGCTGTCTGCAGCGGCAGAGGTGATCGGGTCTTTTTCGTGGCTGGATATGGAGATGAGTGAGGAGAAGATGGCCTCCAGCCATCTCCATACCAAGGTATGACGAAAGCGATGTCAAAATGTCACTTTCACCCATAGCTCTTAAAGGGCCATTTTTTTTATTGCATTTTAGTGTAAATATGTGATCTGAGGTCTTTTTGACCCCAGATCTCCCTTTTAAGAGGACCGGTCATGTTTTTTTTCTATTACAAGGAATGTTTACATTCCTTGTAATAGGAATAAAGGTGATTTTTTTTTTAAAAGCAGAGTAAAAAATAAAAATAAAAAAGGTAAAATAAATAAAAACAAATTAAAATGCACCCGTCCCGCCAAGCTCGCTTGCAGAAGCGAACACATACATGTGCAGCGCCCACATATGACAGTGCTCAAACCAAACGTGAGTTATCGCCATGATTGGTAGAGTGAGAGCAATAATTCTAGCCCTAGACCTCCTCTGTAGCTCAAAACATGCAACCTGTAGAATTTTTTAAAGGTCGCCTATGGAGATTTTTAGGTGTGAAAGTTTGTCGCCATTCCACAAGCGGGCGCAATTTGGAAGCACATATTGGGTATCAATTTTACATGTTGGGTATCAATTTTCTCGGCGTAACATTATCTTTCACAATATAAAAAAAATTGGGCTACCTTTACTGTAGTCTTAGTTTTTAATTAAAAAAAGTGCGCTTATAAGACCGCTGCGCAAATATGGTGTGACAAAAAGTATTGCAACAACTGCCATTTTATTCTCTAGGGTGTTAGAAAAAAAATGTATAATGTTTGGGGGTTCTAAGTAATTTTCTAACCAAAAAAAACGTTTTTAACTTGTAAACAAATCTCAGAAAGAGGCTCTGTCCTTAAGTGGTTAACAATTGCGCACTTGTGCGATGCTGTACCCAAACAAAATTGGCGTCCTTTTTTCCCCACAGAGATTTCTTTTGGTGGTATTTGATCACCTCTGCGGTTATTTTTTGATGCTATGAACTAAAAATGGGAGACCATTTAGAAAAATAACATTTTTTACTAGAATAAATATCCCTCAAAAAAGAAAAAAAGAAATCTTCATCAGTTTAGGCCAATATGTATTCTTCTACATATTTTTGATAAAAAATAAGCAATAAGTGTATATTAGTTGGTTTGCACAAAAGTTATAACGTCTACAAAATAAGAGAATGGAAACGTTTTTATTTTTTATTTATTTTTACTAGTAATGGCGGTGATCTGCGATTTTTTGCAGAATTGCGTCAGACAGATCGAACACACTTGACACTTTTTGGGGACCACTGGCATTTATAAAGTGATTAGTGCTATAAAAATGCATT
Organism: Rana kukunoris; assembly: GCA_029574335.1. Classification (NCBI taxonomy): domain Eukaryota; kingdom Metazoa; phylum Chordata; class Amphibia; order Anura; family Ranidae; genus Rana; species Rana kukunoris. The sequence goes on along the minus strand of CM056050.1, from coordinate 249,910,818 downwards.
GATTACTGTGTATATGTCACTCGCGAGGGGGTTAACACTAGGGGGCGATCAAGGGGTCAAATGTGTTCCCTGCGTTTCTAACTGTGTGGGGGGTGAGACTGACTGGAGGAGGAGAGAGATCGCTATTCCTAATCACTACGAACAGCAGATCTCTCTCTCCTCCCCTGTCAGAATGGGGATGTGTCGGTTTACATTGACAGATCCCCATTCTGGCTTTCTTTCCAGCGATTGTGCATTGCTGGCGCAGATGTGGCCACGTGCAATGTGTTCCCCGGTGAGCAGTGACTGGTTGAAAGCAACAAGTCTCAGAAATAGGCTTGATCCATCAGTCTTCTTCATCATGACTTAATTGTTGGATGGCAATCAATACAGCCATTAATATACATGTTTTCCGTTATAGATGAACATTACAGTGGTTGAGTAGAAGAAATATTGGAAGCTGGCATTTGCAGGCAAGTGATGAAAGTCACAGGTTGCTGAATCGTGGTATAACGTGAAATATAACAAGTAACAGGGCATGTGTGCAGGAGGAAGATCAAGTAACCAGCCATGCTTGTTTCAATAATAGGTCTTAAGGAATTAAATGGGTGTATCAAAACTGAAGCAAAAGGAGTTCTTTAATAGTTCTTACAATTTTTCTCCGTTCTAAAATGTGTAAAAGGAGTCAAAACTTATGCCAGGATTTTTCATGTTACTCAGCAAGGGCGATACTCCTTTAATTCCTATCCTGTTAATGCTTGTACAAGAAAAAGGAAGCACAAGGCACAGCGGGACGGCAATCTAACTCTTCTCCGTTTTACTAAAAAAATGTTTTTGTCCGTGTTCCTGTTGTAAGGATTTCCCATAACTTTCTGTGATGGGAATTTTCCCAGTAAGGGCACAAGCAGCAATGAAAACCTGAGACTCTAACCCTTAAGCACTCCTATACTGCAGTATTGTAAAAGAAACGGGGAGGTGTTGGTTGGTTTGGTATACGGTCACAGTATACAGAACGATTGCAGTGATCGCAAACAACCGTATATATAATCGAGCACCGAAAATTATCAGTCTAAAATATGGTAGACAGCGTTTTGCAGATAATGGCATGCTGCGTCCCACTGACGTCATGTAAAATCGCGTCTCATTGACTTCAATGAAAAAATGCAACCCACATTACATTAAATAAGAAACACATTTTTAAAAACTGTCCATTTCGGTTTCCGTCTTCAGTCAACAAGATCCTGAATTTTCGGTTTCAGTTTCAGCACCAGTATTTTCATTCCGCTGCACCACTAGTAAACTGTACTACCATTTACATCTGAGAGCCTGTTCCTTCCTTTCACAATGAAGGAAAGAGGAATTAATGAATGAACAATCATACATTAGTTCCAAAGTACAAACAGCAGGGTGGTGGGAATGTGGACTGTGGGATCTGATTTTTTTTTTTTTACCCTTTCACCTTCCCATCCTCCTCTATACATCTGAAATCCAGCCTCTCTAGGCTCTAGTGACCTATATATAGTGCGGAAAATAAGTATTTGAACACCCTGCTATTTTGCAAGTTCTCCCACTTGGAAATCATGGAGGGGTCTGAAATTGTCATCGTAGGTGCATGTCCACTGTGAGAGACATAATCCAAAAAAAAAAATTTCAAAAATCACAATTTATGATTTTTTAACTATTTATTTGTATGATACAGCTGCAAAGAAGTATTTGAACACCTGTCTATCAGCTAGAATTCTGACCCTCAAAGACCTGTTAGTCTGCCTTTAAAATGTCCACCTCCACTCCATTTATTATCCTAAATTAGATGCACCTGTTTGAGGTCATTAGCTGCATAAAGACACCTGTCCACCCCATACAATCAGTAAGAATCCAACTACTAACATGGCCAAGACCAAAGAGCTGTCCAAAGACACTAGAGACAAAATTGTACACCTCCACAAGGCTGGAAAGGGCTACGGGGAAATTTCCAAGCAGCTTGGTGAAAAAAGGTCCACTGTTGGAGCAATCATTAGAAAATGGAAGAAGCTAAACATGACTGTCAATCTCCCTCGGACTGGGGCTTCATGCAAAATCTCACCTCGTGGGGTCTCAATGATTCTAAGAAAGGCCAATGACCTGAAAAGAGCTGGGACCACGGTTTCCAAGGTTACTGTTGGTAATACACTAAGACGTCATGGTTTGAAATCATGCATGGCACGGAAGGTTCCCCTGTTTAAACCAGCACATGTCAAGGCCCGTCTTAAGTTTGCCAATGACCATTTGAATGATCCAGAGGAGTCATGGGAGAAAGTCATCTGGTCAGATGAGACCAAAATAGAACTTTTTGGTCATAATTCCACTAACCGTGTTTGGAGGAAGAAGAATGATGAGTACCATCCCAAGAACACCATCCCTACTGTGAAGCATGGGGGTGGTAGCATCATGCTTTGGGGGTGTTTTTCTGCACATGGGACAGGGCGACTGCACTGTATTAAGGAGAGGATGACTGGGGCCATGTATTGCGAGATTTTGGGCAAACAACCTCCTTCCCTCAGTTAGAGCTTTGAAGATGGGTCGAGGCTGGGTCTTCCAACATGACAATGACCCGAAGCACACAGCCAGGATAACCAAGGAGTGGCTCTGTAAGAAGCATATCAAGGTTCTGGCGTGGCCTAGCCAGTCTCCAGACCTAAACCCAATAGAGACTCTTTGGAGGGAGCTCAAACTCCGTGTTTCTCAGCGACAGCCCAGAAACCTGACTGATCTAGAGAAGATCTGTGTGGAGGAGTGGGCCAAAATCCCTCCTCCAGTGTGTGCAAACCTGGTGAAAAACTACAAGAAACGTTTGACCTCTGTAATTGCAAACAAAGGCTACTGTACCAAATATTAACATTGATTTTCTCAGGTGTTCAAATACTTCTTTGCAGCTGTCATCTATGGTCTACTTTGTCCATGTGGGCTCCTCAATATTGGTCGCACCTCTCGACCTATGAGGAGCAGGATGAATGAATGAATGACTTGTATAGCGCAACGCATGCGAACTGAATCGCCTCTGGGCGCTTTTTCCAGCCAGAGTCTGCTTGGCTGGTGCGGTCATTTTTACCCCATAGGATCTTGACACGCTATGGACACACAGTCATACACACATATATACATATATACTGGGTCAATTTTTGGACGATCCAATTTACCTACCAGCATGTCTTTGGAATGAGCACAGAAGTAGCATCCTGACAGAGAAAGACAAATGCTCAGTACCCAGACATTTTAAGGAGTTCCATGACAGTAGTACGGATGGCCTTAGAGTGTTTGGCATAGAAGCCATATCAAGTGATCTTGATAATGGCAAGAAATATCAGATTCTGTGCAGAAGAGAAGCCTTCTGGATCTTCACCTTGAAAAACCATGGCCCTGCAAGGCCTCAATGAAGAAATCGAGCTACATAACATAGTATGATCAATCATGCTAGTAGGACACTGGAGGTATAGACCTAGATTTCTAATTTTATCAGATGAGAGAGACTGGGCCATGCCTTCGATGGCTATGGGTTGGTCCCTATATCAGCCGGGCTCCCTTATAGGTAGTGTCCACTGCCCAACATACACCCCTTTATGCCAAGTAGTGTAACAAGATGAGAGGGTGATTTAGCTCAATAAGTTTTATAAGAAGTATTCGGTCTAGGTTCTATACACCAAGGAGCCAGTATACGGTGTTTTTAGATATAGGGTGCAGATTTAATGGAGGATTTTAACTAATTTGCTTTTGGGGGAGGGGGTACTTTTTGTAATATGATGATATTACTTACTGCATTCCTGGTCTGTCCACAAGTGAGTAAATGTCTCCCTCTAGACCCATGGGTTGTGTTCTACGGGTCTTGTGCGTAGTGAGTTGGTGCAATGCGAATGGATGCTATACTGGTACTGTGGTTGTTGATGCTAATGCACCTACTTCTCCATATGTGTACGTATGGCCTATTCTATTCTATGGGCTATGTGCGACATTTGTGTGGTATCTATGCATGCGCATATGCACTTATATGTATCCTGTGTGATATATGGATATGTGTATGTATATATTTGCATATATGTGTATGCATGTGTATATATCCTCCTCTATGCAACTCCATTTCCTCCCGTTTTTATATATAGTATCATTCCAATGTATGTTTTAAAGAATCATTAATATATATTTTTTTTTATATGGCCTTCTTTTTTATTTATATGCATGTAATTATGGATATACCATTGGATATGTATTATACACTTAGGCCTTTTATGTGGTGTTTTTTTTAGATACATGCCCCCTCTTTTACCTGTGTGGTGGCATGTTCAAGTAGATCTATATTAACATGGAGAATATATATGTATATATTTAAATTTTTCTATATGCGTTTTCGCATTGCACCCTCACTTTAGGCACCTGGTGTCCTCCTGTATATGTGGGTGCTGATATTTGGCAACGATCCTATATTAGCCCATACTTAGTGCATTTGGTTTTGAGCTTTTGCCCCATACGTAGCGTCTTCTACTATTATCAGTTTTTCATATGGTAGACACCCTGGTGGTGCGAGCGCACCATCTCTATGCAAGGACGAGATTGGAAGTAGCGGGTGGAACGCAAACAAACCCACACTTCCTGGTCATATGCTTTTGGCACATGCGTGCGCACTATGTATGCGCGCGCAGACATGATAGTACCTGGAACGCAGCCGGAAGTGCGGGGTGAAACGCAGGAGGTACCCGCATTTCTTGCTTGTACGACGGCGTGCGTTTCAATAGACACACGCCTAGATCGGGGGAACCTAGCGTATCGGGACCTCGATCAAGCATGATCCCTGTCCCCATCTTAGCATAAAGGCTAGCAGGTAAGGACTTTCCAAACTGGCCACAACAGTGTCTTATTTTAAATCCTGGTCAGCCCCTTCATTCCCCTGTGACTCGGCTCGCTCTGCTGTGATTAAACAGTATAGGGGCCCTGCCTGGGACAGGGACTATATATATATTTTTTTACATCTCTGTGCATCATCCTTATGCAGAGTTGGCTTTTTGGATGGGTGGGCTCTGCTAAGGGGGGTGGGGCCTGTTAGTGGTAATCAGCGCTGGGGGTGGTCTTTTGCACACACATATACCTAAGGTCCAGTCCAGCTGTCTGAAAAGCGTTCACTCAACTTTCTTTTGTGGGTAGGACTATTGCTTTTTATTTTATTTTAAACAATAAACTATAAGTGGTAATACACTAGGTCGGTGCGCCCTCCTTTCTCTTCTTGTTGGTAAACCACACATCCCAGCTGCATCAAGGGTCTCAATGGCGACCCCGCCTCATGCTCCAGGGGGCCTGTGAGGTCTCCCTGTCACATTCTGTTTTTTAGTTGGACAGGAGCGGCAGCATATACAAGAAGCAATCCTCTCCATTTTCCCCCTCCAACTGAAGAATTTCGGCTTCGCCGCCTCCTCTCCTGTCTTCATTCATTGTGGCTCGTAACGAATTACCAAATCACTTAAGTGGCCCTTGCTCTTCAAAAGATTGCACACTCCTGCTTTAACCCTACTTCTAAACGACTTGGATAATGACCAAAATTGCTACCTGCGTGTCCAGATTCCTAACACTACATCGGGGTCTATTTACCAATGTTTTCCCCCCAAGATTTACGTATCTGAAAAATTTGTGAATCTTGGGTGACCACATGGATTCAAAAGACTATAAGCACTTCCTCTGTGCTAGGGACCACCTCTTTTTATAAGCTAGAGAACAGTACTCTGAAATTATTAGTCCTCATGCATACAGAGTGTTCAATTTCGTCACCTGAATGCCTTTTACTAGAAATAAAAAAAGTGCTTAAATCCGTGTATTGCACAAGCATTTAGACACTTTTAGGCCCATCAAGCATTTGAGCATTAATAGATTCCATTGGCAAAAAAATTTAACTTAGGCCATTGGAATGAATGCTCAAGTACTACAAACGCAGCTAAGCACATTTAGAAGCCTCGACTTTTTTTTTTTGCTCAACAGCTCCTGTCCTGAGTGTTGTTGATGTGTTTTTTTAGCCTGTAAATGCTCTTCTTCTAATATGCCGGTAAAGGTCTATGTGTGCATGGACACATAGAGGTGCAAAATACAGGCAAAAAATAAAAAAAAGGGACTTCAAACACATGTAAAAGAAGCATTATTTAGGCCCAGTGTGCATGAGGTATTACTATGAACAGCACAAATAATAATGTGTGTACAAAGATAAAAGTCAAGGTACAGGTGCTTTGGGTCACACACCTAATATAGCCAACTACTATTTATTTGTGCTATTTAAAAGATATGGAAAGGGTTCATGTAGTTGCATAAACCACTCTCAAGTTTAGCCTAAAACAGAGTAAAAGAGAAAAACGGTGTTAATAAAAACCTTAATATACTACTTGTATAGATTGGAATGTCTACAGGACTTAAAAGAAAACATTACTAAGCACTTTGGCTATAGACTTCCTATAAAAAGGTGAATTTCCTTTAATCCTTGTGTCCATCATCCATCCCCGTAAGCAAGACTGCAGCGTTCACCTCCCTAGCCACAGACTGTTAATAATCAGCACACCGGAAAAAGTCACAGCAGTGCTCAGATATAAGAATATAAAAAAAATAACTGCACTCTGTTCTTTCACCCTAATAAAAAAGAAGCCATAATTTTAATAAAATAACTCATAAAATAGAATACCGGCCACAGTAATGGCCATAGTAATGCGGAAAAGGCCTGGCCTGCATCAGAAATCTCCTTGAAGATCCCAGATCTCCACTCTTGGCTGCACATTACTGATGTCAACTTGCTATGCAGTTCTTGTCGCAGAAAGTAGCCAAAGGCAGCCCAGCATATCTCGCGCAAAACAAATGAAGTCACCTTGTCTGCCCGCCATAAAAAAAAAAAAACATAGCTGAAGGTCGTAAGACAATATGCTTATACTGTAAGGTTGTATTCATGCTACAGCATTTTGAATCGTGGGAAAAAATGCACAAATAGAATAGTGGGAAGCACGATGCCCAAAAAAAAAGTACAAGAACTTCTTTTGGGCATCTGACTTCCTGCGATTCGTCATACTGAATATTAATGGCAAAATCTAGCTGCAATTTGGGGCCATTCAAAATAGAGAGGTCCGCAAAGGCGTACCCGCAATTTGCGGCGGTTCCGAATCGCGGGGAGAATTGCAGCGATTCTGCCTGCAAAACAGAACGCCAAGGTGTGACTGGAGCCTAAGAGTACAGGAAGCACACAACTATAAGTCCATCTAAAACTATAGGGGCCCACTCAAACCTTTGCATGTGTTACCGAACACATTTGTGTGTTGAGGTGCTTTTGTTAAGGCAGCTTACTTGGATGGAATGCACCTTAACACACCAAAAAAATAAAAAATAAATGCACCTCCGGTATTACTGACAATACAATGCACCAAAATTGAGTATTTACATGTGTGCATTGTGATGTGCTATAGCCTGCAAGTGAGTACAGCACAAAACTGACACTGACCTAACACTTTCAAATGTTATAAAGACACACCCCAACAAAACATATGTACAATTATCCCAAAATTGTAATTACCTAGTTGTCTTTGGCTTCAGTGACCAAAAAGTAGTATGCAAATCAGAAGTTCTGACTTCACTCTGACTCAGAAGACTGGAAAAATGTTGTCTGGTCTCACGAGTCTCAATTTCAGCTGCGACATTCAGATTGTAGGGTCAGAATTTGGCATAATCAACATGAAAGCGTGGATCCATCCTTCCCTGTATAAACAGTTTAGGCTGGTGATGTAATGGTGTGGGGGATATTTTCTTGTCACACTTTGGGGCCCTTGGTACCAATTAAGCATTGTTTAAACACTGCGGCCTACCAGAGTATTGTTGCTGACCATGTCCATCTCTTTATGACTACAGTGTACCCATCTTCTAATGGCTACTTCCAGCAGGATAATGCACCATGGCACAAAGCTCAAATCATCTCATCACTGGTTTCTTCAACACGACAATGAGTTCCCTGTACACAAATGGCCTCCACAATCACCAGATCTCAATCCAATAGAGCACCTCTTGGGTGTCATGGAATGGGAGATTCTCATGATGTCAATATGGACCAAAATCTCAGAGGAATGCCTGTGCCTAGTATACATAGTGATCCCATAAAAGTGTTACAGTGAAGAACTTATTTGGCATTAGGAAAACATTTAAGGGGATTGTAAACCCTTACATATACCTAGTGAAATAACCGGCCTCAGCCCATACACAGATGTAACAAATCCTCCTACATAAGTTGTATAGGTCTATCTGCACTAGCTGTCTTTCCCATAAATTCATTCAAACAACAGAATTTACACAGGATCTCTCAGCTCTAAAAAAGCAGGGGGCAGACAGCTGAAGTTACATCAATGAGAACTCAGAGCTGATTGGAGGAAGGAAATACCCCCCTTCACACAGCAACATAACTGAAGCTGTCAATCAGCTGGAGGTCCACCCCCCTCACCATTTTATTCTCTTGGTGTCAGGAAAACTTGTCAGAAGTGACTCATGTCGATAGAGGAACGAAGCAACAGACAGAAATAACACTTTGTGCTCTGGATTGAGATAAGTACACAATATAGAGGGCTATGCTTTGTTTATATTTCATGTCTGAGGTTTATAACCACTTTAAGAAAAAAAAAATGATCATCCAGTAATGATAGTTGATTTATAATGAAAAAACGTACTCCACTTATAAATAACATTATACAGAGTGCAGAACATCCAATTTTAGAAGATGGCATATGGGTTGGCATACGCATGTGGCTGAGCTGATAAAGGTATACTCAGATGAGATTTTAAATTAAGAATTCACATTAATATGTGCATCTCCATTATCTATCTAGAACTATTAAAACAAAATTCATTTTTAGGAGACCAAAAAGTGCAGCTTGTCAAAGCTTATGTGAACATGTCTTACTGTTACTATAAAGCAGCTGATTGAGGGTCTGCACTCCTAACATACAGAAGAAGAAGAATTCATCACACAGTAGTTTTACATTCCAGGAATTGTTCCAGAGTATTCCTAGCATGAACTGTACAATATTAATATAGCTGTAGAATAAAATCATGTTTTTTATGGGTTACCTGAGCATAGTCCTGAACACCAATCAGATAACGCTTTTCTATTGCCAACAGCACGTTTCACTATATATATTTTTTTTTTTTAGTACTTTATTGTAATGTTGCAAAGTGACGTTGACCGCGGTGCAGCGTGATGTTGTACATTCACACACACACTTGTTCTGTACAGTGGCTCAGAAAAATCAAAAGAAAGATATTGGGACTGCAGAACTACGTTCCCCCAGTGCCCTTGTATAAGTTTTATACTTACCTTTCCCTTTCCCCAATTCACTACAATATCACCCACAAAGCCACCAAACTGCTTGTCAAAACCTTCTGAGCTAAGGCCAAACATGCTCAGTACACTCTACATTCAATCCTATAGTTTGCGCTCTGCTGGTGCAAAGGGCTTTGAATATAGAGTGTAACTATGCATGTGCAGGTCCAGCTCTGAAAGTGTTGACGATGGGAAAATGGTGGGGATGGGATAGCGTAGAACTGTCAGATTTATAAAAAAAAAAAAAACATGTACTGTCTGTGTCCAATTTTTTAGATTTCCACTCATTTCCTGTTTAATTTTTAATAATAGGTTTACTTGCGTTTTTGGAAAGTTCAGTGCTTCTGTGACAAACCCAGTGAATATTGAATGTTAAGTCATTAGCAGATCCTGTGATGAAGGTAAATTGAGGGCAAACAGACTTGTTCTGAAAAGTTGATCTTGACCCCTCCCACTCCCAAATCTTCCTATTGGTTACGGACTCTACTACATCACATTACAGAAGCAGTAGAGGGCCTACTTGGGTGGGAAGGGCTGTAGTAGATCATACGTGATTAAATACAATGGAAAATACGCAGGAAACCAAAAAATATCATCATCAACAAGGGCACTTCACTTGAAAAACAGAGGGGGCAGGGAGAAATACAATAATGTGTAAATACCTAAAAAAATAACTTGCGGAAATGTAAAGTCTCTTGAAGCTAAAACATACAATAATGGTTTGTGTTAATCCAAAAGTAAAACAAAAAAAAAACTGTTCCACCTACAAGGTAACATTCCTTTTCAGCACTTCTGTCTGCATGCCTGGGACTGATCAAGGAAAGTCAAATACTGAGCCCAATGTGGAGGATGAAAAAGAAAGATAAGGTAAACCTGCTTATTCTGTGCCATAAACATACAAACATGCCGTCTGCAGGAAACAAAATGCAGTGATTTCAGAAATTATAACTCCAAATAAAACCATCTCAATGCATTTAGAAATCATTCCCAGCTATAATTTACCGCTTTCATGAAAATAAAGAGATGCTGTGCCCTAAAGACAAAAACATGATGTTTATGGAGTTATTCTAAAGGAACCCATGACAGCTTCCATAGCCAAATATGACTTGTGATGCGACATTAACAAATGCCCTGCAACATGTTTCCGATAAGGTCATTGCATACAAAAAAAACTTGAATTCTAGTATAAAAACAGTGACTTTCATATTGACTACTTTCCTCTGAGAGCTTCCTCATTTTAGCACAGCATATGACAAGCACATTGCTGAGACCTGGGGTGTTCCGAGTTATTCAGAGCAATACAATATCCAGATACATGGCACTATGAAGCAATCAGCCTGCTACATAAAAGGCACAGTCCTATCACCTGTCCTACAGTATTTGTACTTTAGGTACACAGGAGACATTGAATTACAAGTCTCTAGTAATCAATATGATCAGATGCAGACACTGTTCAGGTATTTAGACAGCAGTGGTTAATACAGCTGTGCGACTACAATAGCAGGCAGGGGAGATGACTCCATCCATGCTGTTTAGCGAGAAGGGAGGGAGACAGGGGTCTTCAAAAAGTTTTCACACTTTTATATATTTAATTTAGTTTGAAGAAGTGTGGAAACTTTTTGAAGACCCCCTTCCACCTATGGCCTGAACAAGAGAAATGTATAAGTAGTAGAGCTGCACGATTCAGGCTAAAATGAGAATCACAATTTTTTTGCTTAAAAGATAGATCACGATTCTCTCACAAATCTCACAGTGTAACATCTTTTACATTAAAACAAAAAAAATGGGCTAACCTTACGGTTTTGTTTTGTTTTTTATTTATTAAAGTGTATTTCCCCCCCCCCCCCAAAAAAAAATAATGCATTTGAAAGACCACTGGGCAAATACAGTGTGACATAAAATATTGCAGCAATTGCCATTTTATTCCCCAGGGTCTCTGCAAAAATATATATTTTGGTGTTCCAAGTAATTTTCTAGCAAAAAATATTGATTTTAACTTTAAGGCCCCATACACACGAGCAGACAGATTTGTTCAAATCGGTCGGGCAGACCGATTTGAACAAATCTGTCTGCTGGGGACGTATTGGTTTGATCGTGTACTCACGATCAAACCAAAATCCCCGCTGGCAGACGGCGCGGTGACATGGGGATGACGTTGACGCCGCCACGTCACCGCACCAGGAAGTAAATCACTTCCGCGCATGCGTCGAATCCATTCGACGTGTGTGCGAGAAGACATGTCTGCTGGTTAGCGTACTAACCAGCAGACATGTCGGGCGGACGGGTTCCCAGCCGACAGATTTGAAAGCATGCTTTCAAATCTGTCGGCTGGCCAAATCCGTCTGCTCGCCCGTACACACGATCGAATCTGTCTGCTGACCGTTTCCAGCAGACAGATTTGGTCGTGTGTACGCGGCCTAAGGGGTTGTAAAGGTAAAAAAAAAACATTTCCCTAAATAGCTTCCTTTACCTTAGTGCCGTCCTCCTTCACTTACTTCATCCTTCAATTTTGCTTTTAAATGTCCTTATTTCCTCTGAGAAATTCTCACTTCCTGTTCTTCTGTCTGTAACTACACACCGTAATGTGAGGCTTTCTCCCTGGTGTGGAGAAAGCCTCTTGAGGGGGGAGGAGGCGAGCAGGAGTGTCAAGACGCTCACTAACACACAGCTCCTTTCTCTATCTGCAAAGTAGAGAGTGTCCTGACTTGCCTGCTCGCCCCCTCCCCCCTTAAGAGGCTTTCTCCACACCTGGAAGAAAGCCTTGCATTACTGTGTATAGTTACAGACAGAAGAACAGGAAGTGAGGATTTCTCAGAAGAAATAAGGACATTTAAAAGCAAAATGGAAGGATGAGGTAAGTGAAGGAGGACTGCACTAAGGTAAAGGAAGCTATTTAGGAAAAAAAAAAATGTACCTTTACAACCCCTTTAAGAAACAAGTGTCAGAAAAAGATTAGGACTTTAAGCGGTTAAACTTCTGCATTTACACACACACAGTTTGCTCTAAGAAGGAAGTTAGTTACAATGTTTCATGTTTTGAACATCTCACAGAGCACTGTTCAATTCATCATCTGAAAATGTAAAAGGTATGGCACAACTGCAAACCTACCAAGACATGGCAGTACACCTAAGAACTGCACCTCATGTCTTCTCTCACTACTCCCAGGAGATGGTACACCTGAGAAATTCCCTCCCGCAGAAAACTAACATTGTACACCATCCTGAACACACCATCCCCACTGTGAAATGTGGTGGTGGCAGCATCAAGTTGTGGGGATGCTTTTCTTCAGCAGGGACAGGAAAGTTGGTCAGAGTTGAGGGGAAAATGTCTGCAAAAGACTTAAGACTGGGGCAAAGGTTCACCTTCAAGCAGGACAACAACCTTAAACATACAGCCAGAGCTACAGTGGAATGGTTTAGATCAGGGGTCTCCAAACTTTTCAAACATAGCGCCAGTTATTGTTCTTCAGACTTCAGGAGGGCCGGATTATGGCCAGCGGGGGGCAGAAAATGTCCTGGCCCAGCAGGGCCGTTTGAAGGAATTTGGGGGCCCCAAGCACTCAGTGTGCACTTCCTGTCAGTCCGGCCGGGAACAGGAAACTGAATCTCCTGTACCATGTGCAGTACCCAGCCGGACTGGCAGGACTCTAGGTGGAAGGAAGAGGAGCTTGGCCATGCTACATCCTGGGAAGGGGAATTTGGGGGCCCAGCATCAGTGAGAATAAATATGTCCTCGGGGTTGGTGGTCAGTAGGAGGAAGAGTAGGACCCCAATCAGTAGGAGGAATACTATCCCATCATTGGTATCAGTAGAAGAAATAGTGCCTCCTTGTTGATGTCAATGGGATGAATAGTGGCCCAAGGGCCAGATAAAGGCTAGCAACGGGCCACATCTGGCCCTCGGGCTGCAGTTTGGAGACCCCTGATTTCGATCAAAGCATATTAATGTGTTAGAATGACCCAGCCAAAGTCCAAATCTAAATTCAATTGAGAATCTGTGGCAAGACTTGAAAATTACTGTTCACAGACGCTCTCCATCCAATCTGAGCTTGAGCTATTTTGCAAAGATTATTGGGCAAAAAGAGACATCCCCAAAAAAGACTTGCAGCTGTAATTGCAGTGAAAGGTGGTTCTACAAAGTATTGACTCAGGGGGGCTGAATACAAATGCACACCACACTTTTTACATATTTGTGAACGTTTTTGAAAACCATTCAGCATTTTCCTTCCACTTCACAATTATGTGCCACTTTGTGTGTGTCTACCACATTAAATACATTTCAGTTTTTGGTTGTAACATGACAAAAATTTGGAAAATTTCAAGGGTTATGAATACCTTTTCAAGGCACTGTATACCAACATATTTACAGAGTTCATCATACCACTTAAAACAGAGAATGGCGTCTTGCACACGGCCGTATAGGGGCAATACAGCTTGCAGAGCCTGGGCAATGACATTCCCAGGACCCACTGCCGCGGTAGGCGCTATAACTTTTGCGCAAACCAGTCGCTTATTGCGATTTTTATTTTATTTTTTACCAAAAATATGTAGAATACGTATCGGCCTAAACTGAGAAAAAAAAAATTGTCACTCTTTTTTGTTTATAGCGCAAAAAATAAAAAACGCAGAGGTGATCAAATACCATCAAAAGAAAGCTCTCGCAAATGTTGTTTGGGAGCCACGTCGCAGGACCGCGCAATTGTCAGTTAAAGCGACGCAGTGCTGGAAGCTGAAATTTCACCTGGTCAGGAAGGGGGTATATGTGCCCAGTAAGCAAGTGGTTAAACCCTAAATGGTGTCTAAACATGTAGTAGAATACATATGATTTTTTTCCCCAAAAGTTTGTTAGTTTGTTTCCCATTATTTACATTTAGGCCTTTTGTTTTTAAAATGATCACCTGACCGCTAGAGCTCCGCCCTCATTCAAAAAAAAAAGAGGGGAGCATGGAGGACGTGCTCTGCAATCAGTCATGATCCCGGAGCCGCCCCGGATGTGACGTGAAGAAGTGGGGTAGCTGAGAAGATTACAGATGTTTTTTTCACACATAATAATGGCCTTGTGCTTTCAGGCGCTTCAGATATTTGCATTTGGAGTGTATTTTTGCAATCAAATAACCAACATGTTGCTCACTGACCTAATAAAGACAGAGAAAGATCACCTGACCAACTCTAGTTATTTAAGGTATTTACAAGCTTTCAATGGACCTGTCTTGATTTTACTAATACCATGTAATACATACTGTATATATTCACATTGGGTTCCGCTAAACAAATCAAAACGAAATGCACCTGAACAGCGTGAATTATACCATTTAGACTATATGCACATTGTTTAAAATGGCAATTTTTGTAGGTGCATGGGAGGCCCAGGGGAAGCATCCACTTGAAATAAGCCAAAGTGAAATAAAATTGCAGATGGAAGCTGTAACACGTGGCATTCACATTGGGTACCTCAGGCCGTTGGTAGCAGGGCTTCCTGGGCACCTAAAACTGCTGGGAATTGACACTGAGGGGATAAACCACTTGTGTACTTGAGGCTTTAAAAGGATTATATGCCTTTGAATATGTCCTATAAACACTTGTATATCATTGACTAGTGTAAATGAGGCCTTTGCAGGCATAAGGCATGTACCAAAGTCTCTGGGTTATCAGAAGCTGCGTGTATTAGGTGTAGGAGGAAATGCATGAAATTCGCCTGTGTCAGTTGTACCTACATCTGTGTGCTGACAGAGATGTGTGCAGTACTCTCAGGAGCATGAAGTATCTATATACACAGAGCACATGAGGTGCAATTCTCAGGTGTACACTCTCTCCTAGGAGCAATGAGGGACGTTCTCAGGTACATGTTTTCCTAGGAGTAGTAAGGGAAGGTCTTGGGTGTACAATTTCCTAGGAGTAGTGAGGGACATTCTTTGGTATAGTATATGCTGTTCTAGGAGCAGTGAGGGAATTTCTCAGGTGTACCATCTCCTGGGAGTAGCGAGAGAAGTTTCTATCAGACATGAGGTGCAGTTCTTAAGTGTACCCTCTCCTAGGAGTAGAGTTTGTATCAAAAATGAGGTGCAGTTGTCAGGTGTACCCCCGAGGTGCACCCCCTCCTAGGAGTAGAGGGATGTTGTCAGGTGAATTCCTTCCTAGTAGTAGTGAGGTGCTGTTGTCAGGTGAACCCCCAGCTAGTAGTAGTGAGGTACAGTTGTCAGGTGAACCCCCACCTAGTAGTTAGGTGACCCATCTCCTAGTAGTGAGGTGCATTTAGTTTTGATTTGTTTAGCGGAAAACCCTCCTAGGAGTAGTGAGGTGAACCCTCTCCTAGGAGTGAGGTAAACCCCTTCTAGTAATGAGGTGGTGCAGTTGTGAGGTGAACCCCCTCCTAGTAGTGAGGAGGTGCAGTTGAAAGGTGAAACCCCCTCCTAGGAGTAGGGAGGTGGTGCAGTTGTGAGGTGAACCTCCCCCTCCTAGGAGTAGGGAGGTGGTGCAGTTGTGAGGTGAACCTCCCCCTCCTAGGAGTAGGGAGGTGGTGCAGTTGTGAGGTGAACCCCCCCCTCCTAGGAGTAGGGAGGTGGTGCAGTTGTGAGGTGAACCCCCCCTCCTAGGAGTAGGGAGGTGGTGCAGTTGTGAGGTGAACCCTCGCCTAGGAGTAGGGAGGTGGTGCAGTTGTGAGGTGAACCCTCGCCTAGGAGTAGTGAGGAGGTGCAGTTGTGAGGTGAACCCCCCCTCCTAGGAGTAGGGAGGTGGTGCAGTTGTGAGGTGAACCCTCTCCTAGGAGTAGTGAGGAGGTGCAGTTGTGAGGTGAACCCTCTCCTAGGAGTGAGGTAAACCCCTTCTAGTAATGAGGTGGTGCAGTTGTGAGGTGAACCTTCTCCTAGGAGTGAGGTAAACCCCCTCCTAGGAGTAGTGAGGTGGAGCAGTAGTAAGGTGAACCCCCTCCTAGGAGTAGTGAGGAGGTGCAGTTGTAAGGTGAAACACCCTCTTAGTAGTGAGGTGGTGCAGTTGTGAGGTGAACCCCCTCCTAGGAGTAGTGAGGAGGTGCAGTTGTAAGGTGAACCCCCTCCTAGGAGTAGTGAGGAGGTGCAGTTGTAAGGTGAAACACCCTCTTAGTAGTGAGGTGGTGCAGTTGTGAGGTGAACCCCCTCCTAGGAGTAGTGAGGAGGTGCAGTTGTAAGGTGAACTCCCTCCTAGGAGTAGTGAGGTGGTGCAGTTGTGGGGTGAACCCCCCTCCTAGGTTGTAGTGAGGAGGTGCAGTTGTAAGGTGAACTCCCTCCTAGGAGTAGTGAGGAGGTGCAGTTTTAAGGTGAAACACCCTCTTAGGAGTAGTGAGGTGGTGCAGTTGTGGGGTGAACCCCCCTCCTAGGTTGTAGTGAGGAGGTGCAGTTGTGAGGTGAACTCCCTCCTAGGAGTAGTGAGGAGGTGCAGTTGTGAGGTGAACTCCCTCCTAGGAGTAGTGAGGTGGTGCAGTTGTGGGGTGAAACACCCTCTTAGGAGTAGTGAGGTGGTGCAGTTGTGGGGTGAAACCCCCTCCTAGGTTGTAGTGAGGAGGTGCAGTTGTGAGGTGAACTCCCTCCTAGGAGTAGTGAGGAGGTGCAGTTGTGAGGTGAACTCCCTCCTAGGAGTAGTGAGGAGGTGCAGTTGTAAGGTGAACTCCCTCCTAGGAGTAGTGAGGAGGTGCAGTTGTAAGGTGAACTCCCTCCTAGGAGTAGTGAGGAGGTGCAGTTGTGAGGTGAACCCCCTCCTAGGAGGGGTGAGGTGGTGCAGTTAGTTGTAAGGTGAAGCCCTTCTTAGGAGTAGTGAGGAGGTGCAGTTCTAAGGTGAAGGACGTTCTCAGGTACATGTTTTCCTAGGAGTAGTAAGGGAAGGTCTTGGGTGTACAATTTCCTAGGAGTAGTGAGGGACATTCTTTGGTATAGTATATGCTGTTCTAGGAGCAGTGAGGGAATTTCTCAGGTGTACCATCTCCTGGGAGTAGCGAGAGAAGTTTCTATCAGACATGAGGTGCAGTTCTTAAGTGTACCCTCTCCTAGGAGTAGAGTTTGTATCAAAAATGAGGTGCAGTTGTCAGGTGTACCCCCGAGGTGCACCCCCTCCTAGGAGTAGAGGGATGTTGTCAGGTGAATTCCTTCCTAGTAGTAGTGAGGTGCTGTTGTCAGGTGAACCCCCAGCTAGTAGTAGTGAGGTACAGTTGTCAGGTGAACCCCCACCTAGTAGTTAGGTGACCCATCTCCTAGTAGTGAGGTGCATTTAGTTTTGATTTGTTTAGCGGAAAACCCTCCTAGGAGTAGTGAGGTGAACCCTCTCCTAGGAGTGAGGTAAACCCCTTCTAGTAATGAGGTGGTGCAGTTGTGAGGTGAACCCCCTCCTAGTAGTGAGGAGGTGCAGTTGTGAGGTGAACCTCCCCCTCCTAGGAGTAGGGAGGTGGTGCAGTTGTGAGGTGAACCTCCCCCTCCTAGGAGTAGGGAGGTGGTGCAGTTGTGAGGTGAACCTCCCCCTCCTAGGAGTAGGGAGGTGGTGCAGTTGTGAGGTGAACCCCCCCCTCCTAGGAGTAGGGAGGTGGTGCAGTTGTGAGGTGAACCCCCCCTCCTAGGAGTAGGGAGGTGGTGCAGTTGTGAGGTGAACCCTCGCCTAGGAGTAGGGAGGTGGTGCAGTTGTGAGGTGAACCCTCGCCTAGGAGTAGTGAGGAGGTGCAGTTGTGAGGTGAACCCCCCCTCCTAGGAGTAGTGAGGAGGTGCAGTTGTAAGGTGAAACACCCTCTTAGTAGTGAGGTGGTGCAGTTGTGAGGTGAACCCCCTCCTAGGAGTAGTGAGGAGGTGCAGTTGTAAGGTGAACTCCCTCCTAGGAGTAGTGAGGTGGTGCAGTTGTGGGGTGAACCCCCCTCCTAGGTTGTAGTGAGGAGGTGCAGTTGTAAGGTGAACTCCCTCCTAGGAGTAGTGAGGAGGTGCAGTTTTAAGGTGAAACACCCTCTTAGGAGTAGTGAGGTGGTGCAGTTGTGGGGTGAACCCCCCTCCTAGGTTGTAGTGAGGAGGTGCAGTTGTGAGGTGAACTCCCTCCTAGGAGTAGTGAGGAGGTGCAGTTGTGAGGTGAACTCCCTCCTAGGAGTAGTGAGGAGGTGCAGTTGTAAGGTGAACTCCCTCCTAGGAGTAGTGAGGAGGTGCAGTTGTAAGGTGAACTCCCTCCTAGGAGTAGTGAGGAGGTGCAGTTGTAAGGTGAACTCCCTCCTAGGAGTAGTGAGGAGGTGCAGTTGTGAGGTGAACCCCCTCCTAGGAGGGGTGAGGTGGTGCAGTTAGTTGTAAGGTGAAGCCCTTCTTAGGAGTAGTGAGGAGGTGCAGTTCTAAGGTGAACCCCCTCCTAGGAGGGGTGAGGTGGTGCAGTTAGTTGTAAGGTGAAGCCCTTCTTAGGAGTAAGTAGTAAGGAAGTTTCTGTGTCCGGCCTGTGTTGGACTTACCGGTGAACTTGGCCGCACTGTCCCCATGTCCTCGGCGGCGCTGTAGGATGAAGTACTGGTTAGACTTGTGGGTGACCCACAGTCGCAGCGCGTTCTTCAGCAGAACCTCCTCAGGCTTCAGCCACATCCTGTCCGCCCGTGTCACTGCCGCTTCATGCCTGCACAGGGGACACCATGGTGAGAGCACAGCCCGGCACGATTCCCATTACCATCGGAGAGGACAGGGGAGTGTTCCCTGATGATCGGAGCCCGCACAGCTCTATTGTGATTATACGGCGGCGGAGGAAGGGCTGTCACAGGCTGGGTTCAGGTGGCCAGCGATGGCACCTCAGTCCGCCGCCGTACGATCCTTACTTTCCCTCATTGTGCTAGCCGAGAGATGTGTGCTTCCTCCTTTGTCATCATACTACCTCCCCTCCCTGCCGATCTCCTCATACATGACTCCTGGCCGCATCGATCAGCGGCTTCTCACCTGCTCTCCCTGACATGCACACAGCCCGGATCTGGCTTGTTGTCTCTGCCTCACTCACAGCACATAACAGTTCCGGCATCCAGAGAGGAAGTTCATCCCAGCCAGCCCCGTACATCCTTCCTCGTCCTGCCTCATCCACACACAGCACCTTCCTGCAATCACTGATCGGCTTCTCCTCATTCCCAGCCTAGACCCATGTACTATGATTGTAGGTGAGGCTTCTCCTCATTCCCAGCCTAGACCCATGTACTATGATTGTAGGGGAGGCTTCTCCTCATTCCCAGCCTAGACCCATGTACATGATTGTAGGGGGGGCTTCTCCTCATTCCCAGCCTAGACCCATGTACTATGATTGTAGGTGAGGCTTCTCCTCATTCCCAGCCTAGACCCATGTACTATGATTGTAGGGGAGGCTTCTCCTCATTCCCAGCCTAGACCCATGTACATGATTGTAGGGGGGGCTTCTCCTCATTCCCAGCCTAGACCCATGTACTATGATTGTAGGTGAGGCTTCTCCTCATTCCCAGCCTAGACCCATGTACTATGATTGTAGGGGAGGCTTCTCATTCCCAGCCTAGACCCATGTACTATGATTGTAGGTGAGGCTTCTCCTTATTCCCAGCCTAGACCCATGTACTATGATTGTAGGTGAGGCTTCTCCTCATTCCCAGCCTAGACCCATGTACATGATTGTAGGGGGGGCTTCTCCTCATTCCCAGCCTAGACCCATGTACTATGATTGTAGGTGAGGCTTCTCCTCATTCCCAGCCTAGACCCATGTACTATGATTGTAGGGGAGGCTTCTCATTCCCAGCCTAGACCCATGTACATGATTGTAGGGGAGGCTTCTCCTCATTCCCAGCCTAGACCCATGTACTATGATTGTAGGGGAGGCTTCTCCTCATTCCCAGCCTAGACCCATGTACTATGATTGTAGGGGAGGCTTCTCCTCATTCCCAGCCTAGACCCATGTACTATGATTGTAGGTGAGGCTTCTCCTCATTCCCAGCCTAGACCCATGTACTATGATTGTAGGGGAGGCTTCTCATTCCCAGCCTAGACCCATGTACATGATTGTAGGGGAGGCTTCTCCTCATTCCCAGCCTAGACCCATGTACTATGATTGTAGGGGAGGCTTCTCCTCATTCCCAGCCTAGACCCATGTACTATGATTGTAGGTGAGGCTTCTCCTCATTCCCAGCCTAGACCCATGTACTATGATTGTAGGTGAGGCTTCTCCTCATTCCCAGCCTAGACCCATGTACATGATTGTAGAGGGGGCTTCTCCTCATTCCCAGCCTAGACCCATGTATTATGATTGTAGGGGAGGCTTCTCCGCATTCCCAGCCTAGACCCATGTACTATGATTGTAGGGTAGGCTTCTCCTCATTCCCAGCCTAGACCCATGTACTATGATTGTAGGTAAGGCTTCTCCTCATTCCCAGCCTAGACCCATGTACATGATTGTAGGTGAGGCTTCTCCTCATTCCCAGCCTAGACCCATGTACTATGATTGTAGGTGAGGCTTCTCCTCATTCCCAGCCTAGACCCATGTACTATGATTGTAGGGGAGGCTTCTCCTCATTCCCAGCCTAGACCCATGTACTATGATTGTAGGGGAGGCTTCTCCTCATTCCCAGCCTAGACCCATGTACATGATTGTAGGGGAGGCTTCTCCTCATTCCCAGCCTAGACCCATGTACTATGATTGTAGGTGAGGCTTCTCCTCATTCCCAGCCTAGACCCATGTACTATGATTGTAGGGGAGGCTTCTCCTCATTCCCAGCCTAGACCCATGTACATGATTGTAGGGGAGGCTTCTCCTCATTCCCAGCCTAGACCCATGTACTATGATTGTAGGGGAGGCTTCTCCTCATTCCCAGCCTAGACCCATGTACTATGATTGTAGGGGAGGCTTCTCCTCATTCCCAGCCTAGACCCATGTACTATGATTGTAGGTGAGGCTTCTCCTCATTCCCAGCCTAGACCCATGTACTATGATTGTAGGGGAGGCTTCTCCTCATTCCCAGCCTAGATCCATGTACATGATTGTAGGGGAGGCTTCTCCTCATTCCCAGCCTAGACCCATGTACTATGATTGTAGGGGAGGCTTCTCCTCATTCCCAGCCTAGACCCATGTACTATGATTGTAGGGGAGGCTTCTCCTCATTCCCAGCCTAGACCCATGTACTATGATTGTAGGGGAGGCTTCTCCTCATTCCCAGCCTAGACCCATGTACTATGATTGTAGGTGAGGCTTCTCCTCATTCCCAGCCTAGACCCATGTACTATGATTGTAGGTGAGGCTTCTCCTCATTCCCAGCCTAGACCCATGTACTATGATTGTAGGGGAGGCTTCTCCTCATTCCCAGCCTAGACCCATGTACTATGATTGTAGGGGAGGCTTCTCCTCATTCCCAGCCTAGACCCATGTACTATGATTGTAGGTGAGGCTTCTCCTCATTCCCAGCCTAGACCCATGTACTATGATTGTAGGTGAGGCTTCTCCTCATTCCCAGCCTAGACCCATGTACTATGATTGTAGGGGAGGCTTCTCCTCATTCCCAGCCTAGACCCATGTACTCTGATTGTAGGTGAGGCTTCTCCTCATTCCCAGCCTAGACCCATGTACTATGATTGTAGGGGAGGCTTCTCCTCATTCCCAGCCTAGACCCATGTACTATGATTGTAGGGGAGGCTTCTCCTCATTCCCAGCCTAGATCCATGTACTATGATTGTAGGGGAGGCTTCTCCTCATTCCCAGCCTAGACCCATGTACTATGATTGTAGGTGAGGCTTCTCCTCATTCCCAGCCTAGACCCATGTACATGATTGTAGGGGGGGCTTCTCCTCATTCCCAGCCTAGACCCATGTACTATGATTGTAGGTGAGGCTTCTCCTCATTCCCAGCCTAGACCCATGTACTATGATTGTAGGGGAGGCTTCTCATTCCCAGCCTAGACCCATGTACATGATTGTAGGGGAGGCTTCTCCTCATTCCCAGCCTAGACCCATGTACTATGATTGTAGGGGAGGCTTCTCCTCATTCCCAGCCTAGACCCATGTACTATGATTGTAGGTGAGGCTTCTCCTCATTCCCAGCCTAGACCCATGTACTATGATTGTAGGTGAGGCTTCTCCTCATTCCCAGCCTAGACCCATGTACATGATTGTAGAGGGGGCTTCTCCTCATTCCCAGCCTAGACCCATGTATTATGATTGTAGGGGAGGCTTCTCCGCATTCCCAGCCTAGACCCATGTACTATGATTGTAGGGTAGGCTTCTCCTCATTCCCAGCCTAGACCCATGTACTATGATTGTAGGTGAGGCTTCTCCTCATTCCCAGCCTAGACCCATGTACATGATTGTAGGTGAGGCTTCTCCTCATTCCCAGCCTAGACCCATGTACTATGATTGTAGGTGAGGCTTCTCCTCATTCCCAGCCTAGACCCATGTACTATGATTGTAGGGGAGGCTTCTCCTCATTCCCAGCCTAGACCCATGTACTATGATTGTAGGGGAGGCTTCTCCTCATTCCCAGCCTAGACCCATGTACATGATTGTAGGGGAGGCTTCTCCTCATTCCCAGCCTAGACCCATGTACTATGATTGTAGGTGAGGCTTCTCCTCATTCCCAGCCTAGACCCATGTACTATGATTGTAGGGGAGGCTTCTCCTCATTCCCAGCCTAGACCCATGTACATGATTGTAGGGGAGGCTTCTCCTCATTCCCAGCCTAGACCCATGTACTATGATTGTAGGGGAGGCTTCTCCTCATTCCCAGCCTAGACCCATGTACTATGATTGTAGGGGAGGCTTCTCCTCATTCCCAGCCTAGACCCATGTACTATGATTGTAGGTGAGGCTTCTCCTCATTCCCAGCCTAGACCCATGTACTATGATTGTAGGGGAGGCTTCTCCTCATTCCCAGCCTAGATCCATGTACATGATTGTAGGGGAGGCTTCTCCTCATTCCCAGCCTAGACCCATGTACTATGATTGTAGGGGAGGCTTCTCCTCATTCCCAGCCTAGACCCATGTACTATGATTGTAGGGGAGGCTTCTCCTCATTCCCAGCCTAGACCCATGTACTATGATTGTAGGGGAGGCTTCTCCTCATTCCCAGCCTAGACCCATGTACTATGATTGTAGGTGAGGCTTCTCCTCATTCCCAGCCTAGACCCATGTACTATGATTGTAGGTGAGGCTTCTCCTCATTCCCAGCCTAGACCCATGTACTATGATTGTAGGGGAGGCTTCTCCTCATTCCCAGCCTAGACCCATGTACTATGATTGTAGGGGAGGCTTCTCCTCATTCCCAGCCTAGACCCATGTACTATGATTGTAGGTGAGGCTTCTCCTCATTCCCAGCCTAGACCCATGTACTATGATTGTAGGTGAGGCTTCTCCTCATTCCCAGCCTAGACCCATGTACTATGATTGTAGGGGAGGCTTCTCCTCATTCCCAGCCTAGACCCATGTACTATGATTGTAGGTGAGGCTTCTCCTCATTCCCAGCCTAGACCCATGTACTATGATTGTAGGGGAGGCTTCTCCTCATTCCCAGCCTAGACCCATGTACTATGATTGTAGGGGAGGCTTCTCCTCATTCCCAGCCTAGATCCATGTACTATGATTGTAGGGGAGGCTTCTCCTCATTCCCAGCCTAGACCCATGTACTATGATTGTAGGGGAGGCTTCTCCTCATTCCCAGCCTAGACCCATGTACTATGATTGTAGGGGAGGCTTCTCCTCATTCCCAGCCTAGACCCATGTACTATGATTGTAGGGGAGGCTTCTCCTCATTCCCAGCCTAGACCCATGTACTATGATTGTAGGTGAGGCTTCTCCTCATTCCCAGCCTAGACCCATGTACTATGATTGTAGGGGAGGCTTCTCCTCATTCCCAGCCTAGACCCATGTACTATGATTGTAGGTGAGGCTTCTCCTCATTCCCAGCCTAGACCCATGTACATGATTGTAGGGGAGGCTTCTCCTCATTCCCAGCCTAGACCCATGTACATGATTGTAGGGGAGGCTTCTCCTTATTCCCAGCCTAGACCCATGTACTATGATTGTAGGTGAGGCTTCTCCTCATTCCCAGCCTAGACCCATGTACATGATTGTAGGGGAGGCTTCTCCTCATTCCCAGCCTAGACCCATGTACTATGATTGTAGGGGAGGCTTCTCCTCATTCCCAGCCTAGACCCATGTACATGATTGTAGGGGAGGCTTCTCCTCATTCCCAGCCTAGACCCATGTACATGATTGTAGGTGAGGCTTCTCCTCATTCCCAGCCTAGACCCATGTACATGATTGTAGGGGAGGCTTCTCCTCATTCCCAGCCTAGACCCATGTACATGATTGTAGGGGCGGCTTCTCCTCATTCCCAGCCTAGACCCATGTACTATGATTGTAGGTGAGGCTTCTCCTCATTCCCAGCCTAGACCCATGTACTATGATTGTAGGGGAGGCTTCTCCTCATTCCCAGCCTAGACCCATGTACATGATTGTAGGTGAGGCTTCTCCTCATTCCCAGCCTAGACCCATGTACATGATTGTAGGGGAGGCTTCTCCTCATTCCCAGCCTAGACCCATGTACATGATTGTAGGTGAGGCTTCTCCTCATTCCCAGCCTAGACCCATGTACTATGATTGTAGGTGAGGCTTCTCCTCATTCCCAGCCTAGACCCATGTACATGATTGTAGGTGAGGCTTCTCCTCATTCCCAGCCTAGACCCATGTACATGATTGTAGGGGCGGCTTCTCCTCATTCCCAGCCTAGACCCATGTACTATGATTGTAGGTGAGGCTTCTCCTCATTCCCAGCCTAGACCCATGTACTATGATTGTAGGTGAGGCTTCTCCTCATTCCCAGCCTAGACCCATGTACATGATTGTAGGTGAGGCTTCTCCTCATTCCCAGCCTAGACCCATGTACTATGATTGTAGGTGAGGCTTCTCCTCATTCCCAGCCTAGACCCATGTACATGATTGTAGGGGAGGCTTCTCCTCATTCCCAGCCTAGACCCATGTACATGATTGTAGGGGCGGCTTCTCCTCATTCCCAGCCTAGACCCATGTACTATGATTGTAGGTGAGGCTTCTCCTCATTCCCAGCCTAGACCCATGTACTATGATTGTAGGGGAGGCTTCTCCTCATTCCCAGCCTAGACCCATGTACATGATTGTAGGGGAGGCTTCTCCTCATTCCCAGCCTAGACCCATGTACATGATTGTAGGTGAGGCTTCTCCTCATTCCCAGCCTAGACCCATGTACATGATTGTAGGTGAGGCTTCTCCTCATTCCCAGCCTAGACCCATGTACATGATTGTAGGTGAGGCTTCTCCTCATTCCCAGCCTAGACCCATGTACATGATTGTAGGTGAGGCTTCTCCTCATTCCCAGCCTAGACCCATGTACATGATTGTAGGTGAGGCTTCTCCTCATTCCCAGCCTAGACCCATGTACATGATTGTAGGGGCGGCTTCTCCTCATTCCCAGCCTAGACCCATGTACATGATTGTAGGTGAGGCTTCTCCTCATTCCCAGCCTAGACCCATGTACATGATTGTAGGTGAGGCTTCTCCTCATTCCCAGCCTAGACCCATGTACATGATTGTAGGGGCGGCTTCTCCTCATTCCCAGCCTAGACCCATGTACTATGATTGTAGGTGAGGCTTCTCCTCATTCCCAGCCTAGACCCATGTACTATGATTGTAGGTGAGGCTTCTCCTCATTCCCAGCCTAGACCCATGTACATGATTGTAGGTGAGGCTTCTCCTCATTCCCAGCCTAGACCCATGTACATGATTGTAGGGGCGGCTTCTCCTCATTCCCAGCCTAGACCCATGTACTATGATTGTAGGTGAGGCTTCTCCTCATTCCCAGCCTAGACCCATGTACTATGATTGTAGGTGAGGCTTCTCCTCATTCCCAGCCTAGACCCATGTACTATGATTGTAGGTGAGGCTTCTCCTCATTCCCAGCCTAGACCCATGTACTATGATTGTAGGGGAGGCTTCTCCTCATTCCCAGCCTAGACCCATGTACTATGATTGTAGGGGAGGCTTCTCCTCATTCCCAGCCTAGACCCATGTACTATGATTGTAGGGGAGGCTTCTCCTCATTCCCAGCCTAGACCCATGTACTATGATTGTAGGGGAGGCTTCTCCTCATTCCCAGCCTAGACCCATGTACTATGATTGTAGGGGAGG
This sequence comes from Rana kukunoris, assembly GCA_029574335.1. Lineage (NCBI taxonomy): Eukaryota > Metazoa > Chordata > Amphibia > Anura > Ranidae > Rana > Rana kukunoris. The sequence continues at coordinate 249,884,366 of CM056050.1, read as the reverse complement.
CTTCTCCTCATTCCCAGCCTAGACCCATGTACTATGATTGTAGGTGAGGCTTCTCCTCATTCCCAGCCTAGACCCATGTACTATGATTGTAGGGGAGGCTTCTCCTCATTCCCAGCCTAGACCCATGTACTATGATTGTAGGTGAGGCTTCTCCTCATTCCCAGCCTAGACCCATGTACATGATTGTAGGGGAGGCTTCTCCTCATTCCCAGCCTAGACCCATGTACATGATTGTAGGGGAGGCTTCTCCTTATTCCCAGCCTAGACCCATGTACTATGATTGTAGGTGAGGCTTCTCCTCATTCCCAGCCTAGACCCATGTACATGATTGTAGGGGAGGCTTCTCCTCATTCCCAGCCTAGACCCATGTACTATGATTGTAGGGGAGGCTTCTCCTCATTCCCAGCCTAGACCCATGTACATGATTGTAGGGGAGGCTTCTCCTCATTCCCAGCCTAGACCCATGTACATGATTGTAGGTGAGGCTTCTCCTCATTCCCAGCCTAGACCCATGTACATGATTGTAGGGGAGGCTTCTCCTCATTCCCAGCCTAGACCCATGTACATGATTGTAGGTGAGGCTTCTCCTCATTCCCAGCCTAGACCCATGTACTATGATTGTAGGTGAGGCTTCTCCTCATTCCCAGCCTAGACCCATGTACTATGATTGTAGGGGAGGCTTCTCCTCATTCCCAGCCTAGACCCATGTACATGATTGTAGGGGCGGCTTCTCCTCATTCCCAGCCTAGACCCATGTACTATGATTGTAGGTGAGGCTTCTCCTCATTCCCAGCCTAGACCCATGTACTATGATTGTAGGTGAGGCTTCTCCTCATTCCCAGCCTAGACCCATGTACATGATTGTAGGTGAGGCTTCTCCTCATTCCCAGCCTAGACCCATGTACTATGATTGTAGGTGAGGCTTCTCCTCATTCCCAGCCTAGACCCATGTACATGATTGTAGGGGAGGCTTCTCCTCATTCCCAGCCTAGACCCATGTACATGATTGTAGGGGCGGCTTCTCCTCATTCCCAGCCTAGACCCATGTACTATGATTGTAGGTGAGGCTTCTCCTCATTCCCAGCCTAGACCCATGTACTATGATTGTAGGGGAGGCTTCTCCTCATTCCCAGCCTAGACCCATGTACATGATTGTAGGGGAGGCTTCTCCTCATTCCCAGCCTAGACCCATGTACATGATTGTAGGTGAGGCTTCTCCTCATTCCCAGCCTAGACCCATGTACATGATTGTAGGTGAGGCTTCTCCTCATTCCCAGCCTAGACCCATGTACATGATTGTAGGTGAGGCTTCTCCTCATTCCCAGCCTAGACCCATGTACATGATTGTAGGTGAGGCTTCTCCTCATTCCCAGCCTAGACCCATGTACATGATTGTAGGTGAGGCTTCTCCTCATTCCCAGCCTAGACCCATGTACATGATTGTAGGGGCGGCTTCTCCTCATTCCCAGCCTAGACCCATGTACATGATTGTAGGTGAGGCTTCTCCTCATTCCCAGCCTAGACCCATGTACATGATTGTAGGTGAGGCTTCTCCTCATTCCCAGCCTAGACCCATGTACATGATTGTAGGGGCGGCTTCTCCTCATTCCCAGCCTAGACCCATGTACTATGATTGTAGGTGAGGCTTCTCCTCATTCCCAGCCTAGACCCATGTACTATGATTGTAGGTGAGGCTTCTCCTCATTCCCAGCCTAGACCCATGTACATGATTGTAGGTGAGGCTTCTCCTCATTCCCAGCCTAGACCCATGTACATGATTGTAGGGGCGGCTTCTCCTCATTCCCAGCCTAGACCCATGTACTATGATTGTAGGTGAGGCTTCTCCTCATTCCCAGCCTAGACCCATGTACTATGATTGTAGGTGAGGCTTCTCCTCATTCCCAGCCTAGACCCATGTACATGATTGTAGGTGAGGCTTCTCCTCATTCCCAGCCTAGACCCATGTACTATGATTGTAGGTGAGGCTTCTCCTCATTCCCAGCCTAGACCCATGTACATGATTGTAGGTGAGGCTTCTCCTCATTCCCAGCCTAGACCCATGTACATGATTGTAGGTGAGGCTTCTCCTCATTCCCAGCCTAGACCCATGTACATGATTGTAGGTGAGGCTTCTCCTCATTCCCAGCCTAGACCCATGTACATGATTGTAGGGGAGGCTTCTCCTCATTCCCAGCCTAGACCCATGTACATGATTGTAGGGGAGGCTTCTCCTCATTCCCATGGAGATCAGCCTAGACCCATGTACATGATTGTAGGTGAGGCTTCTCCTCATTCCCAGCCTAGACCCATGTACATGATTGTAGGGGAGGCTTCTCCTCATTCCCAGCCTAGACCCATGTACATGATTGTAGGTGAGGCTTCTCCTCATTCCCAGCCTAGACCCATGTACATGATTGTAGGGGAGGCTTCTCCTCATTCCCAGCCTAGACCCATGTACATGATTGTAGGTGAGGCTTCTCCTCATTCCCAGCCTAGACCCATGTACTATGATTGTAGGGGAGGCTTCTCCTCATTCCCATGGAGATCAGCCTAGACCCATGTACATGATTGTAGGTGAGGCTTCTCCTCATTCCCAGCCTAGACCCATGTACATGATTGTAGGGGAGGCTTCTCCTCATTCCCAGCCTAGACCCATGTACATGATTGTAGGTGAGGCTTCTCCTCATTCCCAGCCTAGACCCATGTACATGATTGTAGGTGAGGCTTCTCCTCATTCCCAGCCTAGACCCATGTACATGATTGTAGGTGAGGCTTCTCCTCATTCCCAGCCTAGACCCATGTACATGATTGTAGGGGAGGCTTCTCCTCATTCCCAGGGAGATCAGCCTAGACCCATGTACTATGATTGTAGGTGAGGCTTCTCCTCATTCCCAGGGAGATCAGACTAGATCCATGTACTATTATTGTAGGTGAGGCTTCTCCTCATTCCCAGCCTAGACCCATGTACATGATTGTAGGTGAGGCTTCTCCTCATTCCCAGCCTAGATCCATGTACATGATTGTAGACAAGGCTTCTCCTCATTCCCAGCCTAGATCCATGTACATGATTGTAGGGGAGGCTTCTCCTCGATACCAGGGAGATCAGACTAGACCCATGTACTATTATTGTAGGTGAGGCTTCTCCTCATTCCCAGGGAGATCAGCCTACAGCCATGTACTATTATTGTAGGTGAGGCTTCTCCTCGATACCAGGGAGATCAGCCTACAGCCATGTACTATGATTGTAGGTGAGGCTTCTCCTCATTCCCAGGGAGATCAGCCTAGACCAGTGATGGCTAACCTTGGCACTCCCAATGTTTTGGAACTACATTTCCCATGATGCTCATGCACTCTACAGTGTAGCTGGACATCATGGGGAATGTAGTTCCAAAACATCTGGGGTGCCAAGGTTTGCCATCACTGGCCTAGACCCATGTACATGATTGTAGACAAGGGTTCTCCTCGATACCGGGGAGATCAGCCTACAACCATGTACTATGATTGTAGGTGAGGCTTCTCCTCATTCCCAGGGAGATCAGCCTAGACCAGTGATGGCTAACCTTGGCACTCCCAATGTTTTGGAACTACATTTCCCATGATGCTCATGCACTCTACAGTGTAGCTGGACATCATGGGGAATGTAGTTCCAAAACATCTGGGGTGCCAAGGTTTGCCATCACTGGCCTAGACCCATGTACATGATTGTAGACAAGGGTTCTCCTCGATACCAGGGAGATCAGCCTACAGCCATGTACTATGATTGTAGGTAAGGCTTCTCCTCATTCCCAGGGAGATCAGCCTAGACCAGTGATGGCTAACCTTGGCACTCCCAATGTTTTGGAACTACATTTCCCATGATGCTCATGCACTCTACAGTGTAGCTGGACATCATGGGGAATGTAGTTCCAAAACATCTGGGGTGCCAAGGTTTGCCATCACTGGCCTACACCCATGTACATGATTGTAGACAAGGGTTCTCCTCGATACCAGGGAGATCAGCCTACAGCCATGTACTATGATTGTAGGTGAGGCTTCTCCTAGATACCAGGGAGATCAGCATACAGCCATGTACTATGATTGTAGGTGAGGCTTCTCCTCATTCCCAGGGAGATCAGACGAGACCCATGTACTATTATTGTAGACAAAGCTTCTCCTCAATACCAGGGAGATCAGCCTAGAGTAGACCCATGTACTATGATTGTAAACAAGGCTTCTCCTCAATACCAGGGAGATCAGCCTAGAGTAGACCCATGTACTATGATTGTAAACAAGGCTTCTCCTCAATACCAGGGAGATCAGCCTACAGCCATGTACTATGAATGTAGACACAGCTTCTCCTCATTCCCAGGGAGATCAGCCTAGAGTAGAGCCATGTACTATGATTGTAAACAAGGCTTCTCCTCATTCCCAGGGAGATCAGCCTAGAGTAGACCCATGTACTATGATTGTAAACAAGGCTTCTCCTCAATACCAGGGAGATCAGCCTACAGCCATGTACTATGAATGTAGACACAGCTTCTCCTCATTCCCAGGGAGATCAGCCTAGAGTAGACCCATGTACTATGATTGTAAATAAGGCTTCTCCTCAATACCAGGGAGATCAGACTAGTCCCAGGGGCGGACTGACCATTGAGGCCCTCGGGCACTGCCTAAGGGCCCCATGCCACTATTGCCTCATTTCCACTGAGTGGATCGGTTCGGTACGGTACGGTTCGCTATTTTGGGCGTTTCCATTATGAAAACGTGCCATAAAAGCAAAACGTACCGCACCAGCAAGGGTCCTGCTTCTTATGTGGGTCCAGAGAAAGTGGAACGGTCCCATTAGGGCGGACCTACAAATACATCTCGTTGATTGGTGGACGCGCTAGGAATTTTTTCTAAAACCTGAATGGTCCCCGACGGTCCGATTTGCAGTGGAAACGCTCACGCGATTAGACCGGTCCCATCCTAACCGCTCCAAATTAACTGACCCGACCCATTCCGTGCAGTGGAAACAAGGCATAAGGGGCCCCATCAGAGTTGCCAGGCTCAGTAAAACCAGGGACAGTATGTAAAAATGTGTGTCTTTTTTTTTTTACATCTGTCCTTGATGTGTCCGATACCAACATGCTTTTGATGTGAAAATCCAGAGATTTTAGCTGACCCACCTCTGCACTGCCTCCTGGCGTGGTGGCCATCTGTAAGCCCAGGGGCCCCATAATCTTCTATTGCCTGGGGGCCCCATGAGTTGTCAGTCCGCCCCTGCCTAGACCCATGTACTATGATTGTAGACAAGGCTTCTCTTCGATACCAGGGAGAGCCTACAGCCATGTACTATTAATGTAGATGAGGTTTCTCCTCATTCCTAGGGAGATCGGCTCAAAGCCATGTACTGTGATTGTAGATGAGGCTTCTCCTCATTCCTAAGTAGGGATGAGCTCCGGCGTGTTCGTACAGTCCACCTGCAGAGCCCGCCAGGAAGTCTGCACGGTGCTGCACTAATCACAGGCAGGCTCGGCTGCAAAGATCGGGAAATGTCTCCCTGTCTATGGTTAGCGCAGCGCCGTGAAGACTTCCTGGTGGGCTCTGCACGTGGACTGTGCGAACACGCCGGAGCTCATCCCTATTCCTAAGGAGATCAGCTCAGAGCCATGTACTATGATTGTAGACGAGGCTTCTCATTCCCAGGGAGATCAGCCTAGACCCATGTACTATGATTGTAGATGAGGCTTCCCCTCATTCCTACTCATTCCTAGGGAGATCAGCTCAGAGCCATGTACTATTATTGTAGATGAGGCTTCTCCTCATTCCCAAGGAGATAGCCATGTACTATGATTGTAGATGAGGCTTATCCTCATTCCTAGGGAGATCAGCTCAGAGCCATGTACTTTTATTGTAGGTGAGGCTTCTCCTCATTCCCAAGGAGATAGCCATGTACTATGATTGTAGATGAGGCTTATCCTCATTCCTAGGGAGATCAGCTCAGAGCCATGTACTATTATTGTAGATGAGGCTTCTCCTCATTCCCAAGGAGATAGCCATGTACTATGATTGTAGATGAGGCTTATCCTCATTCCTAGGGAGATCAGCTCAGAGCCATGTACTATTATTGTAGATGAGGCTTCTCCTCATTCCCAAGGAGATAGCCATGTACTATGATTGTAGATGAGGCTTATCCTCATTCCTAGGGAGATCAGCTCAGAGCCATGTACTATTATTGTAGATGAGGCTTCTCCTCATTCCCAAGGAGATAGCCATGTACTATGATTGTAGATGAGGCTTATCCTCATTCCTAGGAAGATCAGCTCAGACCCATGTACTATTATTGTAGATGAGGCTTCACCTCATTCCCAAGGAGATAGCCATGTACTATGATTGTAGATGAGGCTTATCCTCATTCCTAGGGAGATCAGCTCAGAGCCATGTACTATTATTGTAGATGAGGCTTCTCCTCATTCCCAAGGAGATAGCCATGTACTATGATTGTAGATGAGGCTTATCCTCATTCCTAGGGAGATCAGCTCAGAGCCATGTACTATTATTGTAGATGAGGCTTCTCCTCATTCCCAAGGAGATAGCCATGTACTATGATTGTAGATGAGGCTTATCCTCATTCCTAGGAAAATCAGCTCAGAGCCATGTACTATTATTGTAGATGAGGCTTCACCTCATTCCTAGGGAGATGAGCCTAGACCCATGTACTATGATTGTAGATGAGGCTTCTCATTCCCAGCTAGATCAGCTCAGAGCCATGTACTATTATTGTAGATGAGGCTTCTCCTCATTCCTAGGGAGATCAGCTCAGACCCATGTACTATGATTGTAGATGAGGCTTCTCCTCATTCCTAGGGAGATCAGCCTAGACCCATGTACTATGATTGTAGATGAGGCTTCTACTCATTCCTAGGGAGATCAGCTCAGAGCCATGTACACACAGTGGGTGCAGTGCAGTGTACCTGCAGTTTTCCTGTGAGTTTGCTGCGCTTGGCCATAGACTTCTATTATACGGTAGTCCTGCAGAGTAGAGTTTTAAATCAGGGGTTTCAGGGGGCGACACTGTGGCCGGTGATCTTTGACTTCTCCCATGTTGTTCAGGTAGATCTCCACCTCTCTAAGGTTGCCTACCCCTGCTTTTTTATGCATGCATAAATATGGTTCTTCTTATGCAAAACCTCAGAACTAGGTATTTATATTTTCTTTTTACAGATCGGAATATGGCACCAGTTTACTCATCTTTATACTGATGTGTGCATGGACCCATAGAAAAAACTTTACAGCTGTGTTCAGACCCCTACAAAAAAAAACATATTCCATACCTGCATCTGATGTCAGATTTGTACCTTGTATTAGGAGTGTTGAATAGCAGTTCAAACACAACTCAATAGGACACACTGCACCCAAAGAAATGCAGCGCGACACAAAGTAGGTCAAATGCAGATTTTGAACAGCCATATGTACTGCTCAATTTGAATTAAAACAATTTTGCTGATCTGTGTATCAAATGCTTTCCAAGAGCATGTCAAATGAAAAAAACTCCCATCTACATGAGCCCAAAGCTAAATGTTCTAAATACCTAAATCCACAGTCACATGATGTTTTGGGTCCCAGCTGTGTGCTTCTTCACTGCAGATTGGGTGAAAAGGTTGGAGGACACTGACCATTGACCCTGACCTCGGGCCTAACTCGGACACTGATCTAGTTTAAACTCTAATCTACCTACTTTAGTTTTATCACACACATTGGGGGTTAGTTACTAAAGGTAACTCCACTTTGCACTACAAGTTTGAACAAAGTGGATTTGCCTTTTGTAAATAACCCCCATTGTTTTTGTTTACATGTTCCTCTTTAGTAGGAGAAACAAGATACAATGTATCTTTCCCTCCATTCAAAAGGAGAAAAAACAACAACACAGGGGCAGGCTGCACAGTAACTGATCAATTTGATAGCCAGTCAGAGGCCATCACAGTGATCAGGTGATCGGAAACTGGGCTTGGTGAGAGCCCGATCCTTGTTCTGGGAGCACACTTCCAGATCAAACACATGCACGCTTATATGCAGACTTAAAGGGTCACTAAAGGATTTTTTTTTTTTAAATAGCTTCCTTTACCTTACTGCAGTCCTGTTTTCATGCCCTCATTGTTCGTTTTTGCTATGATGTTGCTGTAATACTTCTCTGTTCTGGACACTTCCTGGTTGTCTGTTTCCCGATGAAAAAAGTCATGGGAGCTTTCTCTCTGTGGTCACTAATCAAGGAGGTGTGATTACTGTGTGTCTAAAACCCCTCAGAACCAATCACTTTAGTTTTACAAACCATCATTGCCCTCTATTGGCTCTGTGTCTCTGTACATCACAGAAGCATGAAAAAGCATGCAAACACGAAACTGAAACTGCAGGTACATTATATGATTGATTTTTATCTATTTTTAATCATTTTTAAAAGGAATCAGTTAACTATTATGTCTCTATACCCTGTAAACAGTCATTTCAGCAAAAAAATGTTTCCTTTACAACTCCTTTAAAGAAAAAGAGGGCCACATATATGTGTACACATGGTGGGAAGCGGTTAATAAAAATACCTTTCTCCTAAAGAGGAAGTAAACCCTCTTAAACCCCCCCCCCCCCAGGAAAACCTGCAAGGCAAAGGCATAATGAGCTAGTATGACTAGCATACTAGCTCATTATGAATTACTTACCTTAGATCGAAGCCCCCGAAGCATTACTCGTCTCCCCCTCCGGCCGCAGACATCTCTCCCGGAGGTTACTTCCGGGTATCGCGGCTCTGGGGCTGTGATTGGCCGGAGCCACGATGACTTCACTCTGCGCATGCGCACGATAACGGCACAAGCTAGTGAAGAAACGGCACAGAGTTTAGTTTCTTCCCAGCACATGCGCCATTTGTATTAGCGGCAGACTACAAGTGAAAAATTTGCACGTTTACGAGATATTTCCACTACCTATAGGTAAGCCTTATTCTAGGCTTACCTATAGGTAGAAGTCCAAATTTTGGTTTACAACCACTTTAAAGTTGAAGTCCATGCTAAAACTAAAATCCCTGCATCTTTAGACACCCACGATCTAACATTAACCTATCTAGCCCTGTAAAGAAAAAAAAATCAGTATACATACCTTTTCTGAAGGCGATTCGACCCGATCTCCAGCGGCGGAAACTTTGCAGAGGACACGGCTGACAAATGAATGGGCAGTGATGTCACCCATAGACTTACTATGGGGCTTCCATTTTCGGACATGTCCTTTGCACCCGCCTCCACAGCAAAGCTGCAACTGACAAATCAGCGTGGGAATCGGGTTGGATCAGCTTTAAAAAAGGTATGTATACAGTTTTTTTATTTACAGGGCTAGATAGGTTAGTGTTAGATTGAGTGCGTCTATAGATGCATGGATTTAGTACTAGCATGGACTTTAAGGATAGGCAGTTTTACATCTGTTTTAAAAATTGCAAGAAATACACCTTTAGAAATGTTTAGTAATTTACTGTCAATCTGAAAACAGAGACTTATAGGTAACTGCAGACTTTTTATTTTTTGCATGCATTATTTTTCTTTTCCTCCTCATTCTTCGTGCAGTTTCCATTTCAACTAAGGGCAGATGAATCTATCTCCCTTTACTTCCTCGAAACTCTGGATATGCCACCTGGAACAGATGATGTGCAGAATGCATCTGTGGGGGCCACGATTACATCACCAGTACCTCACTTAAGCAGGTTGTAGAAGTAGAAAAACAGTAATTGTGAGTACATGCAAAAAATATGCATAACTAATGAATGTAAAATGATTTCATATCAGCATGAGAAGGGCATGCTGATGTGATTTTATGTAAAAGGGGGAGAAGGGGCGCTTTAAAGTCTCTTTCATTTATCCACAGGAAGGCAGTCAAAGAACAATTGAAGTGTGTCAACAGATGCAATAATCCCTTCAACAGAAGGAAAAAAACAAGAAATTAGTATAATATGAATTCAGAGGAAATGTGAGGAAACTTCTATAGAATGGACACCAACCAGCAGCTACTGCACCCCATTGAAATTGGGCCAATATAATCCATGCAAATGGAGTATTCTCCAACACATCTGGTGTATCAGCACTCTTATGAACCCTGGTATCTGCACCATTCCTTAACCTCCCTGGCGGTATTCCCGAGCGTGACTCGGGGTTAACATTCAGTGCCAGAAGCGGTAACCCCGAGTCACGCTCGGGGTGCATTTTTTTTTTCCCCCGGTCAGACTAGCCTCCCTGGCGGTCTTCCCGTGTGTGGCACGGGGTGAGATTTTTAAGCTAATATCGGTAACCCCGTGCCACACACGCGCTTACCTCGCTGGATGCAGAAAAAGTTTACTTACCTTTTCTCTGCGATCCAGCGATGAATCCCCGCAGTACACGGCGGGCGGATGTCCGCCTGATGCTGTGTGTACCTCCGATTCCCTTCCCTGCGAGCGTCGCGACGTAGGGGGGGGAACGGCGCCAAATTTAAAAAAGTAAACAAACACTATACATACAGTACACTGTAATCTTATAGATTACAGTACTGTATGTAAAAAATACACACCCCCCATGTCCCTAGTGGTCTGCCCTGTACACTACATGTCATTTTGTATAATAAAAACTTTTCTTTCTCCCTGCAAACTGTAGATTGCCCATAGCAACCAAAAGTGTCCCTTTTATGGCAAAAATTGTTTTAGAGCAGCTAAAAAACAGCGATAATAAATCAGAATCACTTGCAGAATTTAGCGATAGCGATTTATGGGGAAATTCGTCATAAAAAAAAAAAAAAAATGACAGCAAAAATTCTGCAACTGAGCAAATTTCAGTGATTTTGATTTGATTACATTATTGAATAATTTTTACTATAATTATATTATCATTTGTGATCATTTTTTATAATTATTTATTATATTATAATTTTTAATTAAAAAAAAAAAAAAAAATCATACCCGGGATGCCTATTAGACTCTTGTTTGAATAGATTTAAGTGAGTTATTCCTAAGAATTACAAGCCTACAGTATAAAACGCCAAATTCCCTTGCAAATAATGGTACCGCTTTTAGCACCTAAAATCTTAAAGAATCATACCGCCAGGGAGGTTAAACAGCATGAAGCCTCGCTGCTGCTATAGCTTCTGTATACTTTGGATGCCCGTACTTTCCGTGTTAGACTGGAGATCCTGGGATAACTCCACTTTGCCTGGATAGTTATTTCCAGCCCTCTCTGGCTTTCAGTAACCTTGAAAAAAATATTTCATCCCATGGACATGTTAGTATGAGCTGGTTATGTAGTGTTTAATGGGCATTCGTGCAACGATTCAGGGTGTGGAATAGAGTTGAGGGGAGACAAGAAACCTTTTTATTCCTGACACTTGTTGGAGATGTGGTACTGGAAGGTGGGATCTGTTGGTAATGCTCACAAGCTCTTGACAGGTTGACTGAGTATGCTGGCATTGCCTCATTGATGTGGTGAGGCTGCTGGGGGTGTCTTGTTGACTTTTCTGCTATGTACCCTCCCCCAAAGATTTTTTTTAATTTATTCACAATTTTTTTTCTCTTCTCTTCCTTTTTCACACTTTTTTTTTTCGTGCTTTTTCCCATACTGTAACTATTTTCCATTCTACTTCCTCTGGTTGTTTTCCCACCCTGAGGCAGATTCACCAACAAGACATGTTGCTTGTCATACTACATTATACAACATTCTTAAGGCTACTTTCACACTGAGGTGCTTTGCAGGCACTATAACACTAAAAATAGCGCCTGCAAAGAGCCTTAAAGGGACACTAAAGTCAGGACTTTTTTATTTTTTTTTAAATAACAAACATGTTATACTTACCTCCACTGTGCAGTTCGTTTTGCACAGAGTGGCCCGGAAAGCTGTCTTCTTGGGTCCCTCGGCAGCTGTCTGGGCTCCTCCTCGCAAAAGCTTTCCATCTTCATGTGAGGGCGCTCGCACGGTGGAAAGCTTTTGCGAGCGCGCTCCCGTGATACAGCGGCGGCCAACTGTATCACTCGGCTCCGCCCCCCGGCGCGCCCCGTCATCCGCTGCTATCAATCCGCCCAGCCTAGCCAATCAACGGCCAGGCTGGGAACCGAAGAGGATGACGTGGACGCGCCCGGGAGTTTCGAACGGTAAGCTAAGTAAAACGGGGATTCGGGGGGGGGGCGGTGCTGTGAGATTTTTTTTTTTACCTTAATGCATAGGATGCATTAAGGTAAAAAAACTTTTACCTTTACAACCCCTTTAAGGCCTCGTACACACGATCGGACATATCCGATGAAAACGGTCCGCGGACCATTTCCATCGGATATGTCCGATCGGGCCTTTGATCCGATGGCGTGTACACACCATCGGATCAAATTCCCCGCCGCCAGAGGGCGCGGTGACGTGGCGGTGACGCGGCAGTGACGTTGACGCCGCCACGTCACCGCACCAGGAAGTTAAACACTTCCGCGCATGCGCCGAATCCATTCGGCGGCGGCGCGGCGGCGGTGGGGGACGACATGTCTGCTGGTAAGTGTACTAACCAGCAGACATGTCGGGAGGACAGATTCCCACCGGATAGATTTCAAAGCATGCTTTGAAATCTGTCGGGTGGAGAAATCTGTCCGCTAGCCCATACACACGAGCGGAGATGTCTGCTGAAACGGTCCATCGGACCGTTTTCAGCGGACATATCCCCTCGTGTGTACGAGGCCTAAAAGTGCCTCTCTTTTCACTCCAATGTGAAATCCCGAGGGCTTTCACACTGGAGCAGTGTGCTAGCAGGACAGGATGGGGGCAGGTGGACTGAAGGGGAGCCACCTCTCCCTGAAGGTGCAGGAGCACACCAAACTCCCTGCTTGGTTACATACCTGTCCAGTCCTGTGAACCCTGGGGATCAGCTTCCCTTAATCTATTATCCTTAAGTGGGTTCCTTTCCTCTTCACCATGGCCATGGCAAACAAAAAGAGGATCCACAAGGATTGTCCGTCAGGAGGCCTTTTTTTCTAAACCATTCTCCTGACAGACTAGTGGTTTAAAACCAGATGTTTCTTGGTTGACCAAAGTAGTTCCTTGTTTCACAGAACAAATCTCTGATTAATCTTTTTGGTGGTCCTATGCAGCAGTTGCAGACATTGACCGCGATTGCTAGAATGTTGGCACAGTCAATCTTTCTATCTTAAAAAATTCACAGGCTCTCAGATTTTATCTTTAAGAGCCCATGCCACCTAGACCCTGTATCCGAAGAGAAGGTAGGGGCATAGGTGGAGCAGACCTGCAGGTCAGTTACATGATCCAGCTAGAATACCTTCATCACACACTAGGGAGTGGAGGTTAAAATAAAAAAGTCAAGTCAATCTGACATTTAGCAGAAAGGCCTTGCAGGCAATGATCCCACCCTAAAGTAGGCCTGCTGGGTTCTTTATTATCCTCTCAGGTGTGCCGTCCTGGAAGGTGATAGGAGAAAACCTACGTTAGACTTACCGGTAACGGTATTTCTACGAACCTTCCAGGACGGCAGGCCTACTTCCCGCCCTATGTGGAGGGAAAGATAAGCTAAGCGCTAGGTGGTAAGTACCTATGTGGAACGATGTCCTTTGTGAACCAGTTCAGGATTACTTTATTACATACTGGGGATCAAGGGGAAGGGTGGGGACTTATAACAAGCTGTCAATTGATTGTGTTTCCTGTGGGGAGGAGCCCTCATCTCTCAGGTGTGCCGTCCTGGAAGGTTCGTAGAAATACCGTTACTGGTAAGTCTAACGTAGGTTTTTGGCCACTAGCAGGCTTTACCACCAACTCCCGCGATGCCCCAGTGTGAAAGTAGCCTAAACTTTGCCTGATGTGTTATAATGTGGTTCATATTTTTTGAAGGATGTGTGTCTGTATATGACTTTCAACTTCAATGTACTATACTGCCTATTTGTAATCTATAGCAGGGTGGTCATGATGATTGTTTTTCTGCACTTCTCTCCCGTTGATTGTTGTTGTTTTATTTATTTATTTTTGTGGGTAAAATTATTATAAATATAGAATGCATAACAAAACAAGACACAAAAAGCCAGGTTTCCTGATCTTCCCTGTGGGGCTCAAATCCAAGAGCCCTTTGTGGCAATCAGTAAATTAGGTTAAAAAAAATTAAGTTTTTGCCCATACAAGCGCTCACCTAGGGCATACAAAATGACAACTGCAAAACCTATATTAGGTATCATCGCATAATTATGGATAACTTCAAACTGAAACGTTTTTAAAGTCACTTATAGACAATGATGGGTATCAAACTTTGTTGTCATGACAAGTCTTGACATATTTGGTATCTATTTACTCAACTCAGTTTTATCTTTTATATTTAAAGAAAATGTGCAGATCGAGTTTAGTTTGTATGCACTAAAATGTGTTGTTATTGAATATGGATTTGATAAACAGTTGCACGAATATTGTGTGACAAATAAAATGCAACTGACATTACCGTATTTAATTCTGTGGATGCTCTGCTTTCAGAAAATATATGGTGTTTTTTTTTTTTTGTATAATCTTTATTTTTATTTTCGAGGAAAAAAAAACCAAGGTAAGACAAAAATAAGCATAGACAAAGTGGCTTCACAACAAAGCCTCAACAGTCGGGGTTGTAGGGGGGGGGAGGAGGAGGGTGGGGGTAAGGGCCTGAGGGAAAACAGAAGGAAATCGTAGATGGGGGTAGGAAAAGGGCACGGGGGGGCATCAGAGTACAGTTTTAGCATAGTTTAAGCATATTCAACTATTATATTTCGCCAGGGAGAACAGCTATCCGCATCGTACAGGCATCAAAACACTCCGACCGTCGTAGCCCGACTCGGACCTTCGGTCCACTTAGTCAGGCTTCCCCCAGAACTGGAGGAGGGCGGAGCAGGCAGCTGCAACACTCAAAAGGGCAAAAGAAAAAGTGGCAGACGCGGTCCCCCCTGTGCATTGAGCATAGTGATGCATCTGGAGCACCCAGTACGGATGGTAACCCAAGTACCGTCCAGGGAGCCCAAAAAATAAAATAAAAATAGAATAAAAATAAAAAGAGGAATGGAGTCAGAAGGGGAGCTAGGGTGAAAGAGAGAAATAAAGAGGGTAATTTGAGAAGGGGAGAAGCATGCGGAGCATTCTGCACAGTGGGCCACTATGAGGTGGAGCTAGTGGCATTAGGTCGGCGGTGCGCCTGGACAAGCCGTTCAAAGGACGGGTCCGCCAAGGCTAGTAGGGCAACGTCGAGGCTAGATGAAACCACAACAGTGTCCTGTACATGGGTCCTCCATTCAGCCCAAACAAGGTCAAATTTTTCACGGGTGCCTCTGCAATCAGCCAACCACCTCTCTGTTTCCATGATCTCCCCCACCTTCCCCAGCCAATCCTGCTCGCTTGGAATATGCAAGCTCTTCCAGTGTATCGGGATGAGTCTTTTTGCAGCATTGAGGAGGTGGGGGAGAGCACTTCGCTTATAGCGAGATTGAGTCACAGGGGGGACGTGGAGTAGGAAATGTTGGGGCTGCGCTGGCATGACAATGCCCAGGCTATCAGATATTTGTTTATTAACCATGTCCCAAAATGGCCGGAGCACTGGGCACTCCCACCAAATATGGAGAAGCGTGCCTCTCTGTCCACATCCCCTCCAGCATCTATCAGAGGCCGTGGGGAAGATTCTAGCTAGGGTGACTGGGACCCGGTACCACCTCGACATCAGTTTGTAGTTGTTTTCTTGGGTCTTGGCATCTACCGAGCTCGAGTGTGTCAGGCAGTACAAAGTATTTAATTGTTCCCCGGTGAAAGTGAGCTGGAGATCCCTCTCCCACTCCTTAATGAAGGGGGGAGTGGGGCAAGGTGTCTCCTCCTCCAACAACCTATATAGTGAAGAGATCATGTTTGCTAACGGGTCTTCAGATGCCCACATACTTTCAAATTCCGTCAGGGCGTACCGAAGCCCCACTTGTCTCCGGCACTTTGTGACAAAAGTCTCTAATTGGCGGTGTCTCCAGAAGTCAAAGGGGAAGCTACCATACCTACTCCTCAAGGCGTCCAGAGACAGCAGTGATCCCCCATCCATGAATTTTGCCAGGCTAACCGACCCCTCACGCACCCAAGACCCAAGGGAGGCTCTCGCCTCCCCAGAAGGGAACCAAGGGTAACCACACACCGGCGCCAGCGGAGATGTCTGCGGCGCCAGGGCTAAGCGGCCATTCGTTCTGTCCCACAAAGTCAGAGCGTGTATTGTCAGTGGGGAGACCCAGTCTGATAGCCCCCTGTCTGACGAGGGCACCCATGGTGCATAAGATAAGTCCCGTCCGCCCATCGTCTTTTCGAGGGGCACCCACAACTTATAGGAAGAATGAAACTTCCAGTTCAATAAGCGTTGTAACGCTATTGCCTGATAATATTGGGGTATATTAGGAATGCCTAGACCCCTCTTCGTCTTGGACCGTTGTAATGTTGCCATGGCGAGCCGAGGTCTCTTGCCTCCCCATACAAATTTAACAAAAAGGGTACGGAGGCATGTAAAGAAGCTTTTCGGTAAGCGTATCGGCACCATCTGCAGGAGAAAGAGGATGCGGGGCAAAACCGTCATTTTTAAAATGTTTGTCCTACCCACCCAAGTGAACAAGGCCTTGTCCCAAGTCTGGAAGTCCTGAGTGATTCTCTTCAGTAGGGGGGCATAGTTATGAGCGTATAGGGAGTCAAGACGGTCCGTCAGTTGGACGCCTAGGTATTTCATGGAAGAGGCAGACCACGTAAATGGGAAATAATCCCGTAGTGAAGTTGCCAAGGTTTGAGGGATAGTGATAGGTAGAATCTCTGATTTCGCATAGTTTATTTTAAAATTGGAGACCTCTCCGTACTCCGTCAGTTCACGCATCAGATTTGGCAGCGAGACAAGGGGATCAACAACATGGAAAAGTATATCATCCGCATATGCGGAGAGTTTGTGTTCGAGGGAGGCCGCCGACACCCCCCTGATGCTCCGATTTTCTCTCACCCTCTGCAGCAACGGTTCCAATACCAGAGCAAACAGGAGGGGCGAAAGCGGGCACCCCTGCCTCGTGCCATTCCGAATATGAAAGGGCTCGGAGAGGCCCCCATTAACCTTCACCCGGGCAGTGGGACACTCATAAAGTGCCGAAATCCAGCGCAACATGTGAGGGCCCATACCAGTGCCACCGAGCACGGCATCGAGAAAAATCCAATCCACACGGTCGAATGCCTTCTCCGCATCAGTAGACAGAATCAGATAGGGAGGCATCCGACCGCGTGCATTCGCCCAGTGCACAAGCTGGATGGCCCTATTCGAGTTATCCCTAGCTTCCCGTCCTACAATAAAACCGGTTTGATCTGCGTGCACCAAGTCAGGGAGGTAATACTTTAAACGGTTGGCAAGGATTTTAGAAAAAATCTTGAGGTCTGTATTCAAAAGGGAAATGGGGCGGTAGCTCTGTGGTTGAGTGGGGTCCTTACCGTCTTTCGGGAGCACCGTGATATGCGCTAATGAGGACTCCTGTGGTAGGCGTCCAGTGGTCGCCAAGGAGTTAAGAAGGCCGCAGAAAGGGGCTTGCAACTTATCAAAAAATGTCAGGTAGTAGGCCTTAGTAAAGCCGTCGGGCCCGGGACTCTTACCAGAGGGCAGGGATTTGATGGTGGCCAATAATTCCGCCGAAGTAATGGGGCGTTCTAGGTCTGCTACCTGTTCTGAGGACAGGGTAGGGAGCCCAACTGAGGAGAGGTATTCTGCAATACGTTCCCGCTTGAGTGCTTTATCTGTCGGAGGGGAGGCGGATTCCAGATCGTACAAGGCCGCGTAATAATCGCGAAACATGGATGTGATTTTTGAGGTATGCTGGACTGGCTCTCCCGATGGGGAGTGCAGCTTATGCACATGTGCCAATAATCGTTTTTTACGGAGAGCGCGCGCCAACAGCCTGCCGCACTTATTGCCATGCTCGTAGTAAGTGTGGGCCATAAAACGCAGCTTGCGGTTAATCTTACGATCCAACAATTTTGAAAAAAGCTGTCTAAGCTCACATACACGACTAAGCTCTACAGGATCAGACATGCGTTTATGTGCGAGCTCTGCACTCTGAAGCGCCTGCAGCACTATCCGGAAATCCGCCTGCCTCTCCTTATTGAGTTTGGCTCCCATGGCAATAAAAACACCGCGAGCCACAGCCTTGTGGCCCTCCCAAAGAGTCCCGCCACCAACCTCCCCGTTGTCATTTTCGGCAAAATAATGAGTCAAGGTCTCACGTATGCCCGCCACTACACCGTCATCGTCCAGTA
Organism: Rana kukunoris; assembly: GCA_029574335.1. Lineage (NCBI taxonomy): Eukaryota > Metazoa > Chordata > Amphibia > Anura > Ranidae > Rana > Rana kukunoris. The sequence goes on along the minus strand of CM056050.1, from coordinate 249,866,118 downwards.
AGTTTTCGTTCAGTTTCCAGGACCGCGCCTTGGCGAGGGCATATGGCAAAGAAAAGGTCAAGGTCACAGGAGCGTGGTCCGATATGGTAATTTGTTCAATGGTCGCCCCTAACAGTAGGTCAAGAGTGTCCTGGTCCACAAGTAGCAGGTCGATTCTGGTGTACACCTTGTGTACCCCCGAAAAGAAGCTATAGTCCCTTTCTGTGGCGTGGAGAGCCCTCCAACAGTCCACCAATGTGTGTTCCTGAAGAGACCTCCTAAAATGTCGCAAAAAAGCGTAGGAATGAGAAGATTTCGTTTCGGAAGTATCTAACAGAGGGTCAGGGATGATATTAAAGTCCCCTCCCAGGATTAGTCTGCCCTCCCTAAAATCTGCTAACTGAGCGAGTACTTGGTCAATAAATGTAAGCTGTTGCGTGTTAGGGGCGTACAGCGTGGCGAAAGTATATTTTTGCCCCATGATTGTGCCCTTTAAGAACACGTAGCGACCCTGAGGGTCCACCCTGTGTTCAGAGGGATGGAACTGGCAGTGTTTGTGGACCGCAATGGCCGTACCCCTAGATTTGGGCCTTGGGGAATTGCTAAGGTACCACTGCGAAAACAAATGCGTGGGTAGCTTCGGAAGGGAGGCATCGGTAAAGTGAGTCTCCTGTAGGAAGATCACTTGGGCACCTAGTCTTTTCAGTTCCAGCCAAAGCCTATTGCGCTTGTTCGGAGAACAGAGCCCACGCACATTATACGACACTACCTTAATCGTCGCCATCGGGTGGAATGGAGAACCATCAAGGCGCACCTCTCTTCTTCTTCAACACCGTGAGGAGCTGGTCCGCATGCTAGGCGCAGAGGAGCAGGAGAGTAAGGAAGAGGGTAAAGAGGGAGAAAGAGGAAAGAAAGAGGGAGAGAAAAAGTAAAAAACATTAATATTAACATAACATGTAGAAAACATTCTGGGTCCACAAACGTCTCTAAGGACAAAAAGGGTGGTACCCCATCCTGTTTGCCCGGCTCATGCAGCCCCCCCACCAGGGGGAGGCCACATAAGCGAGGCAAAGTGCCCAAATCAGGGCTAACACCCAACACGGGTAGTCCTATGTGGGGAACGTGATCAGACATGAAGAGCCAGGAAAATCCAGCCCCCCACACCAGTAAAAGCGGTTAATGTCCGGGGAGATGACACTTGGAAGCAACACGGCAGTGAGACCCCGGGCATGCCAGGGTGCTGGGCAAAGTTCAGAAGAGGCGGAGTCCAGAATCAGCCATCCAGCTGAGAAGTCCTCGTCCGATAGTGCCAGTGCAAAACCGGGAGGGGGAGAGAGAAAAAAAAAACACCCCCCCCCCTCCAAAAACAAAACAAAAAACAAGACCACAATTAGAACACGGCACAATAGGGCCAACTTTGAGGGGAAGGAAGCTGAACGAAGAAGGCTCTTGCCGCATGTCCCTCCCACCAGTATCACTAAGAACTCCAGAATCCGTCATCTGTCTGATTGCGGTCTGTTCCTGGAGAGGGTACAATCCCAATGCATCCTCAGTCCCCAGCCGGGGAGGCCGGTCTCGCCGCTGCAGAAGAGGAGCGCCTGCGGTTCCGAGAGTCTCGTTTGGAACGGACCTGCTGCCAAGGTTGAGGCGCCCGCAGCCGCGGGATGCCTGTGGATAGCCTCCAGTCAGGGAAGTCAACAGGTTCCGGTTGCAATAATGACAGGAAACGTGCGAGGTCATCTTTGGTGCGCAGGATAGCGGATTTACCATCCCTATCAGCGTGGAGACAAAAGGGGAACCCCCACCTGTAGGTGATGCCCGCCACACGCAGGGATTCCAGCAGGGGGGACAGTGCCCTACGTTGCATCAGAGTCCGGCGTGATAAGTCCTGATAAAAAAATAAACGGGCTCCATCAAACTCAAAGAAGGGGCGCTTGCGCATAAGTTGCATAATCCGGTCCTTGACCGTGTAGCGGTGGAGTTTGCAAATTATGTCACACGGGTTTTCTGCATCTTGCGAGGGTGGTCTGAGGGCTCTATGCGCCCTGTCAATCTCCACAGTCTCAGTAGGGGGGAGACCTAACAGTTCCTTAAATATGCCTTGCAGCGTGGGGACTATGTCCCTGGCTCTTGTTGCCTCTGGTAACCCCCTAATGCGAATGTTGGACCTGCGGCTACGGTTTTCGTAATCGTCTAATTGCGAAATCAGGGCCACTATATGGTGGTCTTGTGCTGCACACTTGTCCCTGAGCTGACTTATGACCGGCAGGGCATCTTCCACAGTCTGCTCCAGGGTCTCCAGCCTATTCCCAAGTTGAGTAGTGTCTGTCTTTAGCTGCTCTATATCCTGCCTAAAGGCCTTCTCAACTCTCATGGCGAAACGGTCTAAGTCCTCCCTAGTGGGGAGAGATAGAATGTGCTGCCGCAAGTCTGCATCTCCCAGCAGACCAGACACATCAGAGCCTGCACCGCGGGAGGCACCGCGGGAGGCCGAGGAGCCTGGGGATTCAGGGGGTGTTGCGTCCCTTACCAGCTGCGGTGACTGGGTAGGCGACCCTCCGTGCTGCGGGGGGGAAAGAGGTTTGGTTGATTTCTGCACAGCAGCGCCCGTCCCTTTGCCCTTCCCGGACGCCATCTTGGGAGTCCCGACACGCGGCTGCGAGCTGCCGCCGAAATAGGAGCCTATGGAGCCGGCGCTGTGGTCTGTAGGAGCTCTGTTCCTGAAGGAGGCCCTCCGGTACCGGGACATGCCGTTCAGGGCCGCGTGTAAGGTAGGGATCCGCCGGACCAAGCTATTATTGCTGCGTGGTGTGAGGAGCTCTGGAGATGTGCGTCCTCACTCGGCCATGTCCAAGCCACGCCCCCCGTGTTTTGGGGTTTTAAGTTTGTTTTCATCTGCATGTGAAGCATAGCATGTGTGTGCAAAATTAAAAAAAATGCCTCTGGCAGCAAAAGGAAAAGAGTAAATTGTCCTCGAGAAAGTGATAAGAATTTTTTATTTTTTTTGACTGGGCGGTAATTAGCCCAGTTTGGATTAGTATAGATGTGCAATTGGCTTCTCCCTAAGCTCAGTGGGGTTGTAGTTACTCACTGTTGCCAGTAGATTTCATTTTATTAGGTTTCCCTACCAGAGTTATGAATGGACAACAGCATTGGCATTCAGTGATGGAGAATCTTGGCACCCCAGATGTTTTGCAACTACATTTCCCATTATGCTCATGGACTCTGCAGTGTAGTTGAGCATCCTAGGAAAGGAAGTTCCAAAATATCTGGGGTGCCACATTCAGCATCACTGGTGGTGGAAGGTTAATGTTAGATGGACTAGTGCCCTGGCTAGTGTTAGATGGTTGGCCTCATCTCTGTAACGGATTCATTCTGCTGGAGGGCTTGTTCTTTTGAAAAAACTTAGAGGCTTGATCACCAGATAAAAATAAAAGTAGTAAGAGTATGGGAGGAAACACATGCAACATTTTGGGGGTTATTTACGAAAGGCCAATCCACTTTGCACTAGAGCTGCATGATTAATCGTAAGAAAAATCACGATCTCGATTCACCTCCCCCTGAGATCTCCAGGCTGAATGACCCGCAATTTTCGGGAGCGGCCATAGAAAAGTCCCCGGCTTCGGCCTAGATCCGGAGCGGCAGCCATCTTGGTACACCCGGTGGCGGCTGTCTCGTCAGGAAGTGACGTTTCGTCGCTGCCATCTTGCTCTACCCCACACTCCTGCACAGTAATCATAGTGAGAAGGGAGCAAGCGGACATCTTGTTACACCCAACAGTTATTTTAAACACAAAACTGAGCTTATGTGGTTAAATACAGTATATGTAAATCTGACAGACTGTTTACATGTTTAATTTTAAAACCAGCAGCAAACCTTACATGCTTGCTAATGTGACAGAACACCTGATTTTCACATTTAGTTAAAGGGGTTGTAAAGGTAAAAAAATAAAAATTCCCTAAATAGCTTCCTTTACCTTAGTGCAGTCTTCCTTCGCTTACCTCATCCTTCCATTTTGCTTTTAAATGTCCTTATTTCTTCTGAGAAATCCTCACTTCCAGTTCTTCTGTCTGTAACTCCACACAGTAATGCAAGGCTTTCTCTCTGGTGTGGAGAAAGTCTCTTGAGGGGGGAGGGACAATTGCGCAGTCGTGCAACAATGTACACAAATACCAGTGATGTCCTTTTTTCCCTACAAATACAGCTTTCTTTCTGTGGTATTTGATCACCTCTGTGGTTTTTAGTTTTTGCGCTATAAACAACAAAAGAGTTGTTTATAAAAAGAAAACAAAAAAAATATATATATATATTTTTTACTTTCAGCTATAAAACAAATCTAATAAAAAAAATTAATGTCTTCATCAATTTAGGCCAATATGTATTCTGCTACATATTTTTGGTTAAAAATCCCAATAAGCGTATATTGATTAGTTTGTACAAAAGTTATAGCATTTACAAACTATGGGATAGATTTAAGGATTTTTTTTTATTTTGTTTATTTTTTTTTTTACTAGTAATGGTGGCGATCAGCGATTTTTAGCAGGACTGCATCATTGTGGATGACAAATCTGACCCCAAGTGTCACTTAGGGGGTTATTTAAGAAAGGCAAATCCACTTTGAGCTACAAGTGCAAAGTGCACTTGGAAGTGCCATCGCTGTAAATCTGAGGGGTAGATCTGTAATGAGGGGAAGCTCTGCTGATTTTATTATCCAATCATGTGCAAGCTAAAATGCTGTTTTTTATTTTCCTTGCATGTCCCCCTCAGATCTACAGTGACTGCCCTTCCTTGTAGTGCAAAGTGGATTTGCCTTTAGTAAATAACCCAGGGGCGATGAAAGGATTAAGTGTGTTCTGCCTCGCTCTGGAACAATCGTGGGTGGCCGGCGAACATTGCGTTTGCCAGCCCAACTAATTGGCTCCCCCTCCAATCAGCACGCAATTGGGTCTCTGGGTGAGCATACACGCACACCCTAGACGCTAATTCACATGTAAAGGTTTGTGATTGGGCGCAATAGAGCCACTTTGCTGCAGTACAAATACATTATGCAGTCGTCAATTCTTAATTTTCCTGGTAACTAACAGAGTACAGGCAATTGTGGACTGAAAGCTCTTCCTTCCCTCAGCACACTCACCACTTTTCCTAGACAGTTTCAGACACCTACTCTATCTATACAACCAGCTACACAAACCATAACATCCTATTCAGGGGGCGCGCTCTTTTTTGTTCTCCGCGCATGCGCTTTATAAGCTGCTGTGTGGCTCATGAGCGCGCACGCCGGGGTTTACCATGGCTTACGTTACTGCCGGCTATTTCGCCAAAACAAGCTTTATTGACAAGGACATTGCCGAGTGGTCACTAACAGTATCGCCGTCTATTAGTATTCCCGGTCCCATGTGAGAAGAGACGGGTTAGCGGTGTTCGCTGTATCGGTCGTTGGCGGCCTCACGATGAGTCTCGGCGGGAAGGAGCTGTCCAACCTCCTGGGCATCCTGACGGAGGAGGCCTGCAGCCAAACGTTCGAGGGCCTGTCCAGCGCTTTCCACCACTACTTCACCAAGGCCGACCATTTCCGGGTGGGCTCGGTGCTGGTAATGCTTCTGCAGCAGCCGGACCTCCTGCCCACCTCCCCGCAGCGCCTCACCGCACTCTACCTGCTCTGGGAGATGTACCGTACCGAGCCCCTCGCCGCCAACCCTTTCGCCGCCATCTTCGCCCATCTGCTCAACCCTCCGGCCGGGGAGGAGGCCGAGAGGCTGCTGTCAGGTGAGGCACACAGCTCACATTCTAATAACCTCTCCCCATTTCTGAATTCATATCAGACCCCTCCAGGCAACAGAGCCATCTTTAGCTGCATCCAAACGCACCATCTGGATTGTCCCAGCATTCCTTTACATCTTCATTTTATTTATACCAGGTGATCCTACCAGTAACACCACTTCCTGTCTTGGGGTGACAACACTGCAACACACATGGAATGTTGTCACCCTAGGGTGCTCTCCTGATTCGGACTGCAAACATGCCCTCCTCTCCATCTCCAATACATTGGGGGATTAGCAGTTTATATTTGACTTCTGATAACCATATTTGATCAGCTCACAGGAAGTAACAAGAATACCAAGTTTAATGTTGAGATCAACAGGTATTTTTTGTTTTTGCAAAAACAATTAGTCTTTAAAAAAAAAAAAAAAATGTAGCCACCACATTTGGTATCTCCCCTCCCCCTAAATAGCTTCCTTTACCTAAGTGAAGTCCTCCTTCACCTGCATTATCCTTCCATTTTGCTTTTAAATGTCCTTATTTCTTCTGAGAAATCCTCACTTCCTGTTCTGTGTCATGTAGGTCCTTGTTCACGAGGTCACATTTATTTCAGGTATTTATATAGTGCTGTTAATTTACACAGTGTGTGTATGTGTGTGTGTATATATATTCACATCAGTTCCTGCCCTCAATGAGCTTACAATCTAAGGTCCCTAACTCACATTCAGATACATACTAGGGCCAATTTAGACAGGAGCCAATTACAAACTATGGTATGGGTGTGTGTAAAATCTCTCTCTCTCTCTCTCTCTCTCTCTCTCTCTCTCTCTCTCTCTCTCTCTCTCTCTCTCTCTCTCTCGTAATGGCGGCAATCGGCGACTTGTGGCACTGCAATGTTGCGGCAGACCATCTGACACTTTGTAGGAACCAGTGACATTTATTCAGTGCTCAAATTATTCACTGTCGCTGTACTGATACTGGCTAGGAAGGGGTTAAACATCTAGGGCAATCAAGGGGTTAACTGTGTGCCTTACCAGTGTTTTTGTGTACACAGTGTGGTGCTGGATTGTATTTCCTTTGCAGGGAAATGAAATCCAGCACATCCCCGCTAACAGGACGGAGCTCTGCATTGTTTACATATGCAGAGCTCTGTCCAGTGTGTCTCTTCAGTGATCAACAGGTGTCAGCAGACATCCATTGGCCAGCACCTGCTGATTGGCTTCTGCTGTGACTAATCACAGCAGAAGTGGCGTGCAGAACAGCCACCCTGTAGCAGTAAGGCCTCTTACACACAGATCAGTTTTTCTTCAGGTTTTTCTTTTCAGTTTACCAAATCCATCTAATATAAGGTCAAACCTCAAGAGTCTCAATTTGTATGCAATCAGGCAGGCCCTTGTACTACATAGTTTTGGTAAACTGAAAAGAAAAACCTGAAGAAAAACTGATCTGTGTGTAAGAGGCCTTAATCTGCTATAGGGTGGTTGGCAAGTGGCTAAAGGATAAAAATGTAAACAAACAATTATGTGTATGTGTAATAATATATATGTTCTAAAAAAAATAAAAAAATAAAAATTAGCTAGATCAGGATGCGTTCACACCGTCAATTAGGCTACATTAACACATGGGCAGTTTGAATTGTGGGCAGAATCGATGTGATTCTGCCCATGATTTTCAATACGCTCTGGTAAAATGACAAATTCCACAACGTGACTGTAACGGAACCCCAAATGGGACAGGGGTTAAAGCCGTTTAGGATATTCTATTCCCGCACACAGGGCAGTTATCGACACTCCACAATCCGGTGAACATGACCCATACAAATTCCCCCCCCATTAACGGGACACACAGCTCTGTTTGAGGTTTAACAGAAATAGTCAATCTTTATTGAGAAAGCAGGCTCTTGTATACACAGAATACTGCAGTAACCAAATGAACAATGACCCAGCTCCACCCACAACATCACACAATGGTTCTTAACGAGCCCCAATACACATCCTTTAGTAGACATCCTGACTCTGGTTCTGGCGTAATTTACATGAGCTAATTAACTACAGCTGATTATTCAGACACCTGACCTTTAGGCTGTTTAACTCACAATACACATTACCATCAATAGACCTTCACACAATACAGGGTCAATTAGCACAAGCCACAATAAAAGATCCTTAGACGTTAGTCTGGATTCAATACACATTTATCACAGTAGCAGACTTAAATACCACAGCAAGCTTTATAGTACACAACAGCTAACACACTAAATATATATTTTTTGAGACGGAGTACAAGTACCGATACTTTTTTTTTTTAATGTCATTGTGTTTTTTAGGGGGGGGGGTGGATTGTCAGTGTGTGTGTGTTTTTTATATATATATATATATATATATATATATATATATATATATATATATATATATATATATATATATATATATATATATATATTTATTGCAATATTTTATTTTTTTTAATCGGCCCTGTTGGGGGTCTTTGGAGAGATATCAGGGGTCTTAACAGACCTCTGACATCCCCCCTTTAAGACAAAGGTACTAAAGACACGGATTCCCCAGTTCCTTTCTCGGCAGCTCAGCTAAGAATGGAGAGAAGTCTCCTCTCCATTCATAAACTGAAGCATCGTAAACACAGGTTACGATGCTCAGTTGTATGAATGGACAGAGTCAGTGATCACTGACTCTGTTCATTCTGACAAGGTAGGAGTTGGATGTAGCGGCTCCTACTTCCGCTATCCATCGAGAGTGCAGATCAGTTCGATTTGGACCTCCTGATTTCATTGCAACTTCATTTAACAGTATATTGTCGCATACTGATCCTTAGATGTGGATATATATATATATATATATATATATATATATATATATATATATATATATATATATATATATATATATATATAGATATATATATATTTTTTGCAAAGCTGAAGTCCAGCCAATACTTTATAAGCAGTTACAGCAACAATTTTTTTTCCCCCTTTTTAAAGATATAGCTCAGAACAACCGGAGGGCCATAGTTTGGAGACCCCTGATATAGCTGAATGAAAGGCGACCATTGTAAGCACACTTGTCCATAGAACTGCACGATGAATTGTTAAAGAATCGAGATCCTGATTCTAACCCTCTCCTGATCTTAAAGGGGAGGTTCCCCTAAAAAGAAGCTTTTAACATTGCATTCCCGAGGTTAATGACAAGTAGAATCGGCGGGTTTTAAAAAAAAAAAAGATGTCTGTACATACCGTTTCTCATATCCCTTCTCACCGCCGCTTCCGGGTCTGATGGTTGGGCCTAACTGATTGACAGGCATCTCACCGACGAATACAGCGCGTCACGAGATGCCAAAGGAAGCCGAACGTCAGTGCGGCTCTATACGGCGCCTGCGCACCGACGTTCGGCTTCTTTCGGCATCTCGTGACGCGCTGTATCAGTTAGGCACGCCCATCCCCGACCATCAGACCCAGAAGCGGCGGTGAGAAGGGATATGAGAAACGGTATGTACGGACATATTTTTTTTTTAAAACCCGCCGATTCTACTTGTCATTAACATCGGGAATGCAATGTTAAAAGTTTCTTTTTAGGGGAACCTCCCCTTTAAAAAAGCATTTCCTTAATTGCAGAGAGTTCTCTGCTCAAGCCTACAGCTGTAAAAAAAAAAAAAAAAAACAGGCACCCTGCCAAGTTTCTCACAACATTGTTAAAGAGAAACATTGTAACATGTTATAGTTTGTCTCATCCCTCTAACTACCACTTTTAAACAGCTTGGTCTGTTAAAGGAAGTTGAAAAACAACACTGACAAGATGAACAGGTAATAAAACCATGTGGGGGAAGGGGCATTGCCAGGGGCAGACTACATTGTATGCATCATTTTTGATGTTACCCTTACCCTGTTAACCCTAGTGCCACTTTAATGCCCAAATGTCACATGCAACCCTATGGCACTTGTTGTGCAGTCTGTATTGGGAGGGAGCAATCGGATTTGTAATGGTTAAACGCATCCCCAGTCGTTTTGTCTTCTGCAGCATGTCTCCATCCAAACCTGAATCATGTCCCTAGTATCTAACCATCTTTTTAATGTCTGCCGTTTCTGATGGTGCTCCCTAACATTTACATATACCGAACATTATGGACCACTCTTTGATAAGACAGTTTATTAGCAAAATTCTAACATCTATTAGACACAAAGAATACCTGCCTCAATCTTTTATAGGGGCTTTCCGCTTTGGAAAGTAGAAAAGTAACCTGTGCTTTGGGGCTAAATTCACTGGAACTAAGGCCAGTTACACACGAGGCAGAATCTGATGCTACGGAGTCCGCCTGCACCCGCCAGCTCAGTGGGAAATCAGTCTGCTGAGTTGGCAGATGACAAGCTCCTCTCTGCTCACTGAGCGGGGAGGGGCTTGTGCAGCACCGCTGATTCCTATGGAGCGATCTAATGAAACGGACAGCATGTCCGTTTTTCGTCAGATCTCATCCGATCCGCCAAGGACGGATATGGACGTATCGCAATACGTCTGATTTTTGGCAGATCGGATGTCAGTGGACATGTCTCCGCTGACATCTGAAGCTCCATAGGACTGCATGGAGCGGCCGTTCAGGGGCCTTAAAGCGTTTTAAAACTTTATTTAGACTTTGAGCTGCTTGGCTTTCTTTGTGGCACAGCTGCTCCTGGATTGAAAGATTGTTTATTTCAGGCTAAGATGCCTTTCACTCAGGCTTTCTGATCAGGTCCGCCTGTCAGTTTTTTAGGCGGACCTGATCGGAGCCTCCATTCACTCCTATGGAGCAGCGGATGTCGGCGATGACATGTCCCTGAATCCCAACGGACAGGCAATCTGTTTTCATCCGATCTCCCCATAGAGGAGAGCAGGAGTCTGACAAGTCCATCTCGGCACAATGAGCATAGACGGCCTATCATCTGTCTGCTCAGCGGAGATCAGCAGATCGTTCCCCCGCTGAGCAAGCGGACAAGCCTGTGTTAAAGGACTCTAAAGAGGTTTACCATTTTCTCCAGGAAAGTAGACACCAGCGTTTAGTTTAAAGGTACACTTAAGTCAGGGATTTAAAAAAAAAAAAATAACAAACATGTGATACTTACCTCCACTGTGCAGTTCGTTTTGCACAGAGTGGCCCGGAAAGCTGTCTTCTGGGGTCCCTCGGTGGCTGTCTGGGCTCCTCCTCGCAAAAGCTTTCCTTCTTCATACGAGGGCGCTCGCATGGAGGAAAGCTTTTGCGAGCGCGCTCCCGTGATACAGCGGCGGCCATAGCCGCCGACTCTATCACTCGGCTCCGCCCCCCAGCGCGCCGCGTCATCCGCCCTGATTGACAGCAGCGCTAGCCAATGGCTGCGCTGCTATCAATCCGCCCAGCCTAGCCAATCAACGGTCAGGCTGGGAACCGAAGAGGACGACGTGGACGCGCCCGGGAGATTGGAACGGTCAGGTAAGTACAATGGGGGCTCGGGGGGGGGGGGGGGGGCGGTGCTGCTAGATGTTTTTTTACCTTCATGCATAGGATGCATGAAGGTAAAAAAACTTGTACCTTTACAACCCCTTTAAATGATGGGATTGGTGTAAAAGCTTCCCTCTGTGCTAATATTTAGTGATTTGATGCTATAATTTTTGTTATCAATATCTAGATTGTTTCTGATATTTCTTGCATTTAAAATATTTTATCATATATGTAAAACTGTTATCCATAAGGATTGAACATTGTTTAATAATGAGTATGTCTTCTTTGTGCAGGTTTTCTGCCAGCAATTACTCCACCTGAAAAATTCTTCCTTTCTCAGTTGATGTTGGCACCACCTAGAGAATTATTTAAAAAGACACCTAGACAGATCGCTGTCATGGATGTCGCAAGCTTGGCACAGCCAGTAGACATAAGTGGACTTCAGTTAGCGCTAGCAGGTAAGAGGCATGTGCCACTCTTATCATCATTTTACATTACTAGACCACCACTTTGTAAGAAGAGCACTTCATGGGTTCTAGTATCAATTGCAGATTGTTCTACATCAATTATGCACCTCAGTGTCTTAGGTTACACTCGCACTGCTTACGTTTTTATTTTTCTATTTCTTATTGGAGAAATAAAGAGGTAAATGTTATGGCAATGACTCTGAATAACTATCAAGTTCCTTTTGAAAAGTAAAGAAATCACTCAAAATTATTTAAATGAGCCCATGCTTTGCCTGATGAGTCTGAGAATATATATATATATATATATATATATATATATATATATATATATATACACATACACACATCTTGTTATTGTGTTTTTTCTTTTTTTTATAGAACGGCAGTCTGAACTTCCAACTCAGAGTAAAGCCAGTTTCCCAAGCATCCTAAGTGATCCTGATCCAGACTCCTCCAATTCTGGTTTTGACAGTTCTGTTGCTTCTCAAATTACTGAAGCTTTGGTCAGTGGTCCAAAGCCACCAATTGAAAGTATGTCATTTTTGTTTTCTCATATCAGAGTGACCATGTTTTGGATTTAACTTTTTTGTTCATTGGGTGATTTAAGTTTTTTGAGCATAACATGCATTTTCTTTTACTGAAACAGTGCAAAATAGTCATAACATTTTTGGCGATCTCTTAATGGTTTTGTATTCCTTTTATTACATTGGTAAGTTTCTCAATGTAACTCATTCTTTTTAAGGCCACTTCCGTCCAGAATTTATACGACCCCCTCCTCCGTTACACATCTGCGACGATGAGCTTGCTTGGTTGAATCCCATTGATCCTGATCATGCCATCAAATGGGACAAATCAATGTGTGTGAAGAACAGCACTGGTGTAGAAATTAAGCGCATCATGGCCAAGGCATTTAAAAGTCCACTGTCCTCTCCTCAGCAGACACAGGTATTCGCTCCCTATATTTATTTAAGGATGAGATGTCATTGTCTTTGTAATGGATTTTGTGCAGGGTCTTTCTGCTGTGCTTTGGTGTTGCTTCTGGCTTTCGATGTGTTGGGCCAAGGCAAGTTTATTTACCCAGTGGTTGGTTAATACATTCTGGGCCATGGCTATAGAGCGTCCTTTATTGTTCCTGTTTTTTTCTTATTTTAATTTTTTTTTATTTTTTTTTTTACCAGGGGTAGATGGGTGCACTGCAGAGAAAGTCACATGGTAGATCTCTGAATTGCTACCCAACAAGTTGATCTTTGGGCGTTTTTTTGTGTGCAGGTGCTAAAGGTCTGGAAAAAATCACTGGACTGCATTCTAAAGATTATTGTACACCGCATTTAGGTTTGGGTAAATGCAGACTGATACAAAAATCCATTATGTTCTTGTATCTCTGGTGTTCTCAGTTTTGCCTCCCTTAGACATTATGGAGCTAAGAAAAAAAGTATCACCATTGCAGTAAGAGGGCAGTTTAGACAGACTATATCTCATCTAGACATGGATTGTGTGGCCATGTTTTAATACATATTGGCACAAAACTAAATGGGAATACCTTCAGCCTGTAACGCTGGGTTCATACTGATGCAACTTGAATGTGGATTTCGCTGCATCTAATTCGCATGACAGGAGAGTGTGACTGGCTCTCAATGGAGCCGGTTCATACAGTTCCGGGGCGGTTGTGGCTCACATTGGAAAAGGGTCCTGTGTGTCTTTGGCTCTGTTTTTAGATGTGAATTTAGACATGAGTCACCCCTAAATCATTGATCAGGGATGCACCTGACCCTCTGCTGTGACCCGTTGCCACATTGGTGTGAACCCAGCTTAATACTGTCTGTGACAAAAGTAATCTGCTTGTAATGATGATAAAAGTGATGTTGAGCTTTTTTTTTTTTTTTTTTTTTTTTTTTTCTGTTAGATTTGGTTTAAACATAGCATTTTAAATTCAATCTGCTCTTTCCCTCAGCTCCTTGGAGAGTTAGAAAAAGACCCTAAACTGGTTTATCACATTGGCCTCACTCCTGCCAAGCTTCCAGACCTGGTAGAAAACAATCCCTTGGTTGCAATTGAAATGTTGTTAAAGCTGATGCAGTCAAGTCAGATAACGGAGTATTTCTCTGTTCTGGTCAACATGGACATGTCATTACATTCAATGGAAGTTGTTAATCGGTGAGTTATGTCAACACTTTATTTTTTTAATTAGCTTACTTTTGTCGTGGCTGATTTTTGTCAATAACATTTCTTAGACTGTCGTGGTAATATTTGCATATCCTAAGCCCTATTAACAAACTAATGATTAGAGGCATCTGGGAACTTGCCTGTGAAATCCATGTGGGTGGGCATTGCTTTAGTGGAGAGCACCAAGTATGACCTTTCCCTATTTCTACCTCCTGGTAATTTCCTAGATTGAGTGGGTTGGACATGCAATGGTTTTCCACAGAGCAACTCCGATCCTCCTCTTCTTGGGTCCCCCACCGGTGCTCCTCGTTCATGCTATGTTTGCTTTGGTCATTATTCATGTCTGAGGTTTAAAACCAATTTAGCAACTGGCCATCCATTCCCCTCATCATTCGTTTATGTCTCGGTTTAGCATATTGATGGTTTTAAGATGATGGCTTTCTTAATGCATCCATTTTAATCCTATCTTCTTGTTTTTATTCTGCAGGCTAACAACTGCAGTTGATCTTCCTCCTGAATTTATTCACCTTTATATATCAAATTGCATATCCACCTGTGAGCAAATTAAGGACAAATATATGCAGGTAGGTGTTTTCTGAGAATGTAAGGCCCCAGTCACACCTGAGCATTTTACAGCTCAAAGCTCCAAAACGTGGCAAACAAAATTCCATGTAATTTAAATGATTGGGCATTCACATATGAGCGCTCAGTCTCCTGATGTAGCTCTCAAAAACTGGGGCTCTGAAAGCAACATGAGCCAACATTTGAGGCATACTTGTGTGGTTATTTTTGCTGTATTCCTTCCTGCTGACACCTTCTGTCCTGGAGACACAATGGTAAATTGGGGAAAACCTCTCCAAAGACATTTGTCACCACTAAGGCTCCATTCAGACCTAGGCGTTTTGTCGCCTGAAGCCCGACGCTGAAGCAGCCTGACATACGCTGGAGGGGCGAATTTACATTGTCGGCTATGGAGACGTTTTCACATCTCCACGCCGAGCGCCTGAAGCTCAAACAAGTCCCGGACCCTTTTTTTCAGGAGTTCGGCAATAGCCGACAATGTAAAACATCACCGCTCCAGCAAAAAGAAAAGGGTGTTTTGGCGCCGCAAATCGCGGGAACAAAACGCCTTTTTCATGTCGCCCAAATACGCTGCTGCCGCAGACGCCTAGGTCTGAATGCAGCCTAAGATTTAACCGTACCTCTTCTTAATACCCTCTTTCACACTGAGGTGTTTTTTGGGCGTTTTAGCGCAAGAAATAGCCTCTAAATAGCAAAAATACAAATAAATCCCCCTAATAGCGCTACCACATGATACAGTAACAGATAACTAGAGCAAAAAACCTTTTGTGCAGCTGTCAACCAATAAGAAAATGGGCAAAGGAACAGACAAACAAAAATGCAGCGCACAAAAGGTAAATTGATATTGTCACTTTATAGTCTCAATATGCAAAAAATACTAAAAATAAACATAGACTGATATAGAATACAATATGGCAATAATAAATGACATCAATATAAAAATGATCAAAATGGATAAAATCCAAAGGGGTCGGAGATCCACAGCGTCACAGAGAAGGAGGGAGGATACGGTGTCCGGGCGCCGACCTCTTACGATCATGTGACACTACAGGCCAATTGCTGAAGACATTTTTGGATCCCACCCCCCTCTTCTCTTCATGATGACAGTTGTCAGATGTGAATCTCCTCAGCAGGGGCACTGACATCAATAAAGCTTAAAGGGTCAATACTTCGCTCTTCTTTTCAAAACTTTTTTATCCAAAGCTAGTTATTAAACAAAATAAAAACTTTATAAAGTTCATTTGAACATTTTATTTGAATTATTTCTAGTTTTACTGCTCTTAATCAGAATGATCTTGTCCTGCTTACTTTGTGAAGATCCCCCACACACTTTTTTTTGTATTCTGTGACACATTCACTATAACCTGTAAGTAGGCACTGGTGTGTCACACATTTTACAAAGCCTGCCTTCTGAACTACAGAGGAAGAGTTTTAGGAGGTGGAGTTGGAGCAGAAATCACTGTTTTCAGGAAGCAAGACCGTGGGATATGTTTTTATTAAAATTTGAAGGTGAACCAGCAGAGGAGAAGCTGCAAAAGCATGCAGGGAATCCAGGAAGTTGTTGGAAGAGATGACCAACTAGCAGGCAGAACTCAAACTGAAAGGAGATTTGTCAAGTTGGCTTCTATTGGATGGTCAAAATATTGTTTGTATTGCTTTTCAATGATACAAAATGAACAGTAAAATCAGTCTGTATATGCAGTACAGCATGTTTACTATACTCACTGTGGAACCTAAGGGGTTTAACTACTTCAGCCCCGGAAGATTTGGCTGCTACTTTTTTTGCTATAATAAATATCCCAAATAAAAAAAAAATAAACAAAACAATTTTTTTCCTCAGTTTAGGCAGATATGTATTCTTGATGTTTTTGGTTAAAAAAAATTGCAATAAGCGTATATTGATTGGTTTGCGCAAAAATCATAGAGTGTACAAAATGGGTGATAGATTTACGCCATTTTTATAGAAAATATTTTTTTATTTTTTTTTACTAGTAATGGTGGAGATATATGTGGAGAGAGATTATTATTAAAATATATATTAGAGTTGTCCCGATACCACTTTTTTAGGACTGAGTACAAGTACCAATACTTTTTTTTCAAGTAGTCGCCGATACCGAATACCGATAGTTTTTTTTTAAATATGTCCCCCACATATGCAGCCATGTCCCCCACATATGCAGCCATGTCCCTCCAGCCATGTCCCCCATACCTTTGCCACCGAAAGCTGCTGCCGCATGGAGAAAATCACAGCATTCATTTGAATAGCTGTTTTGCCCGTGCGTATAGACACTCCCCCTTGCTCGGGATTGGACAGATCACGATCACCCATCCAATCCCGAGCAAGGGGAGTGTCTATACGCGCGGGAACACTACAGCTATTCAAATGAAAGCTGTGATGTTCCCGCCGTTTAACCCATGCGGCGACTTTCGATGCGGGGGGGGGAGTATTCTATTTAGGTATCGGGAGTACAAGTACTCCCGCAAATACTCGGTATCGGTCCCGATACTGGTATCGGGAATATCTATCTATATATAATTTTTTTTTTTTGAGGCAGACAAATTGGGCACTTTTGACAAATTTTTGGGGACCAGTGACAATTTTATACAGTGATTAGTGCTTTAAAAATTCACTGATTACTGTATAAATGTCACTGGCAGGGAAGGGGGTTAACACTAGGGGGTGATAATGGGGTTAACTGTGTTCCCCGGTGTGTGTGTGTGTTCTAACTGTGGGGGGACTGACTAGGGGAGGAGAGGCTGTTATTCATAATTGGTATGAACACACGATCTGTCTCCTCTCCCCTGAGTGAACGGCAATCTGTGTGTTTACATACACACAGATCCCGATTCGTGCTCTGTCACAAGCGATCGTGCCTGCTGGGCACTCGCATCGGCTCCGGCTTTGCTCCACGGGCGCACGCTACCCCCTAGTGGTCAAAATGTGAACTAAAGTACAGTTGCGTCAGTTTGCCCAGGGGAGCCAAACTGCTGCAGTACTACAACTGCGATGGTTGGTCGGTAAGGGGTTAATCCTCTGCATTGCGTAAAGACGGTTTGATCTGCTCTTTTCTGATTCTCCTTCTTCCACTGTCCCCAATTCATCTGCTGATAGAACAGATCCCTGGGAGGCAGAGGGTCAGGGGTCCTGCAGCTTCATAGGACAGTCGGAGGAGAATGGAAAATCCTCTTACAAGCTTTAACCAGTGCTTGGCCTGAACACTGATGGGAGTCACAAGATTGCCATATACTGTTGAGAAAGGGCATTTAGCAGTTTATTTACTAAAAGTATTACTAAAAGTATTTCATTTCCATGTACAATGGGAGACCAGATATAGTGAATGCAAAGTCCTGGGTTTAGTAACACTTTAAGGCCCCTTGCACACGAGACGCTGGTAAACGCGTGTTCAGAGGCAGTTGGATGCTTTTTTTCAACTGCCCCTGAACACATTCAATGTTATTATGTGTCCATGCACACAGTCTCGTTTTTTGCCGTTTTTTTTAGGCAGTTGCGTTTTATCCTTGTTTTTTCCAGAAGCAAAAAAAAATAGGTTCAGACGCAACTTGTGGCAGGTGACTTGGCCAGGTGATGTGGCCAATCCACAACTTGTGGCAAGTGGACAATCCACATCTTGCGGCAGGTGACGTGGCCAGTGGACAATCCACAACCTGTGGCAGTTGGCGTGGCAAGTGGACAATTCACAACTTGTAGCAAGTGACACGCTAAATACAAGTACACTGCTGCTCTCTCAGCTGCTACTCACCCTGGTCTCACAAAATAGCTGAAATGGTTAAATAATACCTTTTTTGAGCTTAGGGAGGGTCTTATGATGTTTCTTAACCAAACGCTTATAAACGCAAACGCTCCAAAAATCGCGGCAAAACTGGCGTTTTAAACGCCGGTTTTAGCCTTTAAAAACGTGTATTTAGTAGAATTTGCACTGGCGTCCCGTGTGCATGGGGCCTAAGAGGTATAATAAATAAAGGGTATTGCTGGTGTGTGTGTGTTTGTTTTTTTTTTTTTTTTTTTTCAAATGGTCCTTCCATAAAGGAATTGCAGCCTTATATATTTGGTGTTGCTTGTCTTAATGATGAGGTTTTATATGACTTATTTAGTGATGGTCTTTGTCTTTTTGCAGAATCGCTTGGTCAGACTGGTTTGTGTCTTTCTACAGTCGTTGATTAGAAACAAAATTATCAATGTCCAGGACTTGTTTATAGAGGTGCAGGCTTTCTGTATAGAATTCAGCAGAATACGAGAAGCAGCCGGCCTTTTCCGACTCCTGAAGACTTTGGATACTGGAGAAAATCCACAGGAGGCCAAACCTGTGAAATAAACAAATGGTACACTACCCAAGGACATTTTTTGCCTTGTACATAATGCCTTTTTTTTTTTAGTTGCCAAGTGTACCCCACAATCTGGACTATCCTAGAAGCATATTGTGGCCATGGTATACTACTACTAGTATATTCATTTTATTTCTTAGCTCAGCTCCACGCAATGGATACCAGTGGATTGATCTGATTTTGGTCCCCAACTGTACAATTTAACTTATTGCAAGAATATTATCCATAGAGATAATTTTTGCCTCTGGATGGTTTTTAAAAGCTATTACCATGTGCATTTTGTAAATGTGCTTCAGTTCCGCATTTGTTAACAAATAAAACAGGCCTTGTTCTGTGAAGGTTAATATTTTGTGATCTTATTAAATCACCTGTAAAACTGAGCTGTTTTATATAGCAGCAGTTTTACTTCTAGTCCTCCTTTTTTCTACATGGTTTGTGCTTTGATCTCTCAATGCCTGAGGTATGTATTCTGTATTCATGCAAGTTCCAGCCTATATAGATGCCAACCTTAAGAGGAGGGTTCCTGCAGACTCCAAGCTGTGCTGGTTTCTGTTCCCACTATATAATTTTGAGCTGCTGGTGGCTTGATTAAAGCATAAGATGGTGGATTCTTTGAGACTGTAAGCTAATTACCTGTGGAGGGCCTTCTGTCTCTAAGCTAGCGATGTATGATGGAGTGCTTCATGTACAGCAGATTATCTTACTGTCAATTTTTCAGTAAGTGGTATTCTCCAAGCTTCTGTATGGGCTGTCATTCGACAGCCTGTAAATATGCAATATGTACATATTTTAAACATTTTGTGCTAGTTCTTATCAAGACACTGATCACTGCTAACTGAGGGTTATAGCTTTAGCAGACTACCTGCTCTACATGTAATGTATTGTCTTCTGCAGTCATTGTTATATTAACAATGAATGAAGTCGGCTACTAAAACATTATTGGTAATTTCTTAAAGCCACTGCTTAGAGAGTACTTGGTTTATTTCTAGGTAATCTGTACTTTCAGAAGGAGGGTAATATGTAGGCTGCTAGTGCTGATCTTAAATTATACCAAAATATTACACGCATATATCTATTATGCTGACCCATTGGATTCAGGATGAGGATAAAATTAATACCCACACTTGGCTTATTTTGGCAATTTTTTTTTTGCAGCTCAAAATATTCAGGAAACATGTTGAGAATAACGTCATTGACGGTCTACATATTTTCCTTGTACAGGTTTGCTTTAACAAGCAATAGAGACAGTAGTGATGTGGACATTTGATAGAATTGTCACCCCAACAAAATACATATATGATCATATGAAATGACTGGCTGCCAAAGGTGTTTGCGCTTTGCTACATTTATAGGACAAAATGTAATGTTAATCACTTGGCACCCTGACCCACTTCCTTACTTATCTCAGCCTCATATGGCAGAAATACTCTTATTTATTTTGAGACTCGGAGTACAGCCCTATACAAGTCTTTTGAGGACTGAGCAGGTGAGGGACTGCTGAGGGATTTCTGCTGGAAAAGGCTGTGCTACTGTGGGATGTACACACCTTGGGTTGGGTGAAGGGGTTCAATACAGAATAGTTCAGAAGGGCCAGGGGTGGGTGATACTCATTCATGAATCTGATGCTAGATATTTATGAATGTTTCAGTAGTGAATATGTTCATGCATATCATTTTGTAAACATTAGGTAATTATCACTGTGCTTGTAAATTGCCTTCTGGACTATATTCTAGCAATATTTGACTTGTTGTTCAGCTAAATTTAATAGACTTTTTTAATGTACAAATATTAAAATATATACTGTCTAAATTACATTGTGTGCTTTTGTTTATTTTATTTTGCCTGCTGTAGGTGTATGTAGACTGCCTTGTTTGCTATACTAAGGTTACATAGCACTAGTTTGATTTTCTTCAGATGCCATTGCTAAAATACCAGAGCAGGAGAAGAGGGTATCAAGATTACTTCTACAGTGAGCAGCACAAACCAGTCAAAGGTCCAGAACAGTTGCAGATTTCTTGGCACCATGTGGTGTTAGAATAGGGTGTTTCCACAAACATTCACAGCTCCCTTGTTGTTCATCTGCCTTAACCCATTTTCTTATAATTGGAATAATGTGACTGATATAACTGTGCACCTATAAAATGCTGGGGTATGTTATGGATGTATTAATCTGAATCTGTTTGTGCAGATTATAGCTTATCCAGACTTGTTTAAAGTGTTACTAAACCCAGGATTCACAATGTCTAGTCTGACAGAATATGGAAATTAATAAATCAATTATTTTACAGTTGTGTGTCCTATCAGTGTCTGGTTGAAGCTTGTAGGTTGAGTTTTCCTTCTGCTTTGACTGTCCTGTAAGGATCCAGGATCCCTGACCCTCTGGACAGTACTGGTTGGCCCTGGGCTGAGCACATGCACTCCCAAGAAAAAAAAATAAAATCTTTAGCAATAAATGCCAAACTGAGCTCTGTTATTTTTAGATAGTTTGGGGACTGTGGAAGAAAGTGTGTGTGTGGCAGAGAAGACAGGATCAACCAGGCTTTTTATACAATGCAGAGGAGTAACCCCTTAGGTACCAAAGTGAGTATAACAAGTATGCTTCCCTCCTCATGTTCTAGGACAGCTACTTGAGAGATTGGCTCCACCCCCTACAGGAAACACAAATCGGACACAATTTAAATGACCCCTTCTTTTCCACTGACCCGCAGTTGTTTTGTGTTTCCAGACCCTCCAGGAGCACCATCATGTTTGTTGTTTTCTAAGGTTTGGTAACTGTGGTTGGTGGATATCCCTTCACTGGTATTATCCAGGACTAGTTTTGGCCAAGTCTTGGGTGATGGTCCTGTACTTTTTATCCAGAAGGGTTCCCTATTTTGGGGTTACTTGCCTGCCTGGTGGTGTGAGTGGAGGCAAATCCCTTCCATTTTTTCCCAGCTCTAGCTGTGTGGATCTGTGTCTTCCTTGTGCTTCGCTATGGGTGTACCAAGATGGTGTCTAAAGGACTTCCAATAATGCAGCAAGATGGCGCCGGATGTCACGTGACACACTTTTGGGCACCAGTTTTTCTTGAAGCATGGCAAGGATACACAGAGTACATGCTGCTTGGGGAACAGTCTGCTGAATGTCAGACAGGCGCATTTAGCGGTACAGCAGCAGTCTCTCTCAGCCAATCTCCACCTGCCTCATGGAGCTTGAGGACATGTCTGAGGATGGAGCGCCCACTTGGATTGAACCAGCGGTAGCATCCGTGTACCATACTGCCCCCAAGGTAAGCCCTTGTCTGTGGATGGTTGTTTTTACAGCAGGGGGTTAAAAAGATTGGAGAGTGACCTTTTTAACACCCAAACACGACAAAGGCAGGCTTCTATCCCTAGAAATATGAGAAAGCAGGAAAAAAAAGGGAAAAATAATGCAGGTCTTTAAATGAAGCCTCTGTTATTACGGATGCATGTATGAACTATTTGATCATAACACTAAAGGATTTATAGGGTTTGGTTAACAAATCCTTTTTATAGTTAAGATCAAATGGCTCATACATCCATCTGTAATAACAGAGGGGCTTAATTTAAAGTCCCACATTCTCCCACCCCCCCCCCACCCTTTTTTTTTATTTATTTTTTTCTACAGCAGGGGGGATTTTGTATGAACCTTTTTTTGTTTATGATTCTTGTATTTTCTAGGCCAAACCTGCGAAGAAGAAATGTGGGAACTGCTGTAGGGCCGGCAGACGGGGCGGTCACGTGGTGGTGACGTTGACGCCGCCACGTCACCGCACCAGGAAGTAAACAACTTCCACGCATGCGTTGCATCCATACGACGCTTGTGCGGGCAGATATGTCTGCTGGTAAGTGTACTGACCAGCGGACATATCCGACGGACATGTCGCCGGCGGACAAATTTCAAAGCATGTTTTAAAATTTGTCCGCCAGTCAGACATGTCCGCTAGCCCGTACACACGATCGGATTTGTCCGCTGAACTGGTTGGTCCGTTTGACCAGTTTGAGCGGACAAATTCGATCGTGTGTACGCGGCCTAAGAGTAATCCGTTCCCTTCTTCAAGGAATTAACCTCGGAATAAGAGGCCTTTTTGTGGCTTCCAAAACAAGGTTAATTTTAAAACCAACAGGCAAAGAAAAATTAGTCTTTTAATAAAGACAAGCAAAAAGGGGGGGGCACGCTTTACTCCTTCAGCCCCTACCAAAAAATCCCCAGTGACCCCGGGGTAGGGGGAGGTTGTCCCTTTTCAAAATTGGCAGAGATTTCTGATGATTCCCTTATTCTTCAAACATTGGCAAGGGGTTACAGGTTGGAATTCAAAAATGTTGGCAGGGGTTTTCATGATTGCCCTGGATCTTCAGGATGGGAAAACGGGCCAAATGATTGGCAGTTCAATGCCCTTTTGGTTCTCGGCAGCACCCACAATTCTGGGTAGACGCTTAGGTTTGGCTCCTTCGCCAATAGAGCTTGCATCTCTGATACTCCCTTGGCCGATGTTATCAATATTAGGAAGGTGACCTTGAGCGTTGGGTCCCACAATGAGATGTTTTCCAACGGATAGTTTATGGGATAGAACTTCTAGTACAACCGAAAGATCCCAGGTTGGGAAGGAAGGCTTTCTGGGGTGCCTTATCTTTAGACAGGCCCTCTGGAACTGAATGACGAGAGGCTCTTGCGCCCATTTGACTCCTGTCATGGCAGATAAGGCCGATGGGTGGACTTTCAGGGTACTTGACCCAAGGCCTTTATCTAAGCCTAACTGAAGAAACTCAAGGATTTGAGCAACTGTTGGAGATGACGGGTTCTAGGCTTGTTGCTGTTCGACTGACAGAAAACTTCTCTTGTAGGTATTGTTTTTTTTTTTCCCCTCAAACAAAGGTTTTTATTGGAACAAAATATCAATACAAGCAACTAGCTCCAGAGCAGAAATATATCATCCAGACAGTGTGGCGCAGCACACCCATAATCAGGAAAAAAGAAGAGATCATGGTAAAACTTTAAATACAAATGTATATACCCAACTCCCTCCCCCAGCAATCAATGGACAGTTACCCAAATACATGTCTCCACCCCCTACACCTTAATACAGTACATCCTATGCTAGGCATCCTATAGTTTAGTGAAACTCAGGCATCCACCCCCTCCCCACAGCTTGTAGGTATTGTTGGTGGTGTACCTTCTGGCTGTAAGAAGAGTCTCTACCACTTTTCGAGAGCAACCTTGGTCTAGGAACCTAGCCCTTTCAATTTCCAGGCTGTCAGGTGCATTCTTTCCGGGCATGTATGAATAAGTTGCCCCTGAGAGAGCTGCTGGTGGAAGCTGTAATGGCATAGCTGTATTCAGCTGAAGAAGAGTTGTGAACCGTGGCCTCCTCGGCCAAAAAGGAAGGACTGCTATAATTGTAGATGCGGACCTCCTTGAGCCTGAGAAGAAATCTTGGTATGAGAGATGTCTGGGGAAAGATGTAACCCAGATATTCCATCACTTCCTCGATGCCGGAATGTCTCCTGGGAGCCTTTGTCATTGTTCCCAGGAGACATTGCAGAGGTCTGCCACGAGTTATCGTGGGATTTAGAAAGAACCTCCGCAATGTCTCCTGGGAACAATGATAAAAGCTCCCAGGAGACATTGCGGCATCATGGATGTGACAATACCCGCACACTACCCGATAAATCCATATACAGGAAGTGGCCAGTAACAAAGGATTACTAAGGTACAGTGGATCGGGGAAAAAAAACATGCGGTTTAGTAATTATGCATATGAGCGTATTTTTTTTTTATTTTTTTTTTTGTGGGGGAGTGGATCTTGGGTCGGAGTTTCCATACTTTTTTCCCCAGGACTTGACCCCTGGTTATGAGGGAGAATGCTTGGTGGCTCAGAGTCCATTCATTGTTGGAAAACAAAGCTTCTGCTTAGCATTTCGGCCAGCTGGTTCTGGGCTCCTGGGACATACATCGCCCTTAGCCACGAGAGGTTTAACTGCGCCCACTTGAAGACTGGGTGAACTTCCTGCATCATGGAGCGACTTCTGGTGCCACCTTGCCTGTTGATATAGGCGACTGCCACCCTGTTGTCCATCTTCAACAGAACTTCTTTCCCTTCCAGAAGAAGACTGAAGGCCAGGAGGACTTGGAATGCTGCTTTCATTTCTAGGATGTTCGATACCACCACCTCCTGTGTCTCGAATGGCCAACAGCTTTGGACTGCAAAGTGCTGGTAGTGTGCTCCCCAGCCCTCCCTGCTGGCGTCCGAAGGGATCACCTCCTGGGGAGAGGATAGGGAGGGGATAAGGAGGGACTCAAACTGGTAGAGGAATTGAGGATGAATTGGGACAAGTAGGTGTCTGATAAACCTACAGAGCATCCAGTCTCCCAGGTTTATGAATAATGTAATTGATTGGAGGTTTTCCATCTTGCACAACTCCAGCTTCCTTTGCTTGTCAAATTTTTATTTTTTTCTTCTTTTTTTAAACTGGGCACAGATTACCTTTTTTATTTACTACATTTTTTTTGTTGCTAGGAACAGAGGGGAACTGAATCCTCATCTCCTCTGGGTAACTAGAACCTTTGCGATTGTTTTTTAAACAGCTTAAAGCGGAATTTCACCCTAAATATAAGATCTCCCATGTGATCCAGCATACTGGCGTCAGCGCCAGTATGCTGGTTTTTTTTTTTTTTAATCCCACACTTACTGTATTATCCTGTAATTTCATTTTTTTCCTCCGCGGTGGACGGCGCCAGTACAGTGCGTCACATCTTCTGAAAATACCCAATATGGACTCGGGTAATCTCGGCGAAAATGCAGCGCATGCGCACAGACCTAGGAGCTGACTGCGCAGGCGCCGTATTTCTCCGAGTCCTATTTCGGAGGGCGTGACGCGCCATAGCCGTAGGACTCGGAGAAATACGGCGCCTGCGCAGTCAGCTCCTAGGTCTGTGCGCAGGCGCCGCATTTTCGCCGAGATTACCCGAGTCCATATTGGGTATTTTCGGAAGATGTGACGCGCTATACTGGCGCCGTCCACCGCGGGGGGAAAAAAATTAAATTACAGGATAATACAGTAAGTGTGGGATTAAAAAAAAAAAAAAACAGCATACTGGCGCTGACGCCAGTATGCTGGATCACATGGGAGATCTTATATTTAGGGTGAAATTCCGCTTTAAAACGGACCAGAATGTTTACTTTTCCATCAACGCTGGTAGCCTGGCTGACTGGAAGAGATTAAAAGGTGAACTTTCCACCTCTCAAAGTTATACAATTGTTATGCTCATTGAATTTTGCCCCTGCATGGGTGAGTTTGTCATGATGTTATACTTTTCCAATAAAAATTATTGTACTAGAAAGGTTAACCTCCCTTAAACTTCCACCAGTGTTACACCAATATAGCTGATATGGCCCACTGATCCTGAAGGTTTTCCATCCAGGTATGTGTGTGAAGCTTCACACAGGCACCCTCTGCATTAGTGCGCCCCTAAAGGCACTTCCGCCATTCTTTCAAGACAGGAGTCTTAGACCTTTAAGGCTTCAATAATTTGGTACTTCTCTAGTTCATTACTCATCTTTTCCCCAGTCCGTAGGATTTTGCATCCATGTATCCACTTGGGGGTCGCCACCTGTATGATGGAATTTTCAGTATTTTTTAAATTTATTTTCTTAGATGATATTCGCCCTGACCTGCTAATGGTCACCCTTGAGATGACTGTATCCTGTCTACTCCCAAATAGATTGGATCGGTGTTCTGGTGTCTTGCACCATTTTTTTTTTTAACAGGATCCACCAACCATGGCTTCAGCCATAATGCACTCCTTGCCATGACCGCGGGGAACATCGCTCTTGAAAGAAAAACATCGATTGACCTCTGACACGTCCACAACAAAGTATGCCACCAATTTCAGCTCTAACAAAGCTGTTACCACCTTGTCTCTTTACTTCTTCCAGACGGGCTTATTAAAATAATTTTGTAGAGCTGCAATTTCCTGTAAAAAGCAATGAATCATCATTTCCGGCTTGTATGACTGGCTCACTGATTTTCTCAAAAGTCTGCACCAAGATAAAAGCCAGATTTTGTCATATACTGCTAAAAATTTTATTTTTGATAAGATACTCCCAAAAGGGAACCATGTCTAAAGGGATGCAGACCCTGCCACTTTCCAGAGTCCTGCAGGTGCAGCAGCTGGTTGATCATTATGAACCATTCCCATTAGACTCGCTCAGCACATGGGCTGGTTACTGCTGGTGTGCCGGCACCTGCAGATGCTACAGTATGTAGAAGCACCTCAGATCCAGATCTTTGGTCTAGAGCAGGGATCTCCAAACTACGGCCCTCCAGATGCTGTGGAACTACACTTCCCATGAGGCCTTGTAAAACTCTGACATTCGTAGACATGACTAGGCATGATGGGAAATGTAGTTCCTGAACACCTGGAGGGCCGTAGTTTGGAGACTCCTGGTCTAGAGCAGTGATGGCGAACTTTGGCACCCCAGATATTTTGGAACTACATTTCCCATGATGCTCATGCACTCTGCAGTGTAGTGGAGCATCATGGGAAATGTAGTTCCAAAACATCTGGGGTGCCAAGGTTCGCCATCACTGGTCTAGAGCCTCCTTGAATGTGACAGTAAAGTAGCATGTTTTGCCAGCTACATTAATAATGCATCCACCTTTGGAGGAGACTGCAGCAGGTTGACCTTTAGTCTTTTCAGGGTATACAGATTTGACAGCCTGTTTATAAGGGCATTTTACTTTGATCCCTTCAAGTCTTCCTGGATTAACTCCTCCAGTTGTTCAGTGAAGGAAATTAGTGTTCTAACCTTGTGGAGAGTTTACTCCTCTTCACCCCTAGGTAATTGCGTCCTTAACTGCCCTTGCAGGAAAAAGGGCAAGCTTTAAAGCTTGTGGCCCCTTTAATGCTTTCTTCCAATGGCAAACTTTCCAATTTGGACACCACCTACTGGCTCTGGTTGGAAGTGCTAGGCAATTCATGCACTGTAGCTTATCAAGCAATAACTTTTCACCACGAATGCAGCAACTATTAGGGCTGGTACCTGTGGTGTTTGTAAGCGGGGAGCAAACATAATCAGAGGTGAGATGATGACATTGATCAATTGCCTGTATGACTGCTCTTGAACGGTGACTGTTCTGACTTTTAGCAGGCTCTCTTCATCTTGATATCCTTGCAGGACTGTATAGTGCTAGCTTTGCAGGCAATGACTTTCCACCACAAATGCAGCAACTATTGGGGCTGGTAATTTGTGATGTTTGTAAACGGAGAGCAGTAATAATGAAGGGCGAGTTGATGAGCTTAATCAACATTGCCTGGATGTCTGTTCATAGATGGTAACTTGTCTTGACAGTCAGAAGGCTCCCTTTATCTTGTGGTCCTTACAGGACTATAGATATTGGCTCTCTTTTTTTCTCAATCTTCACTACTTACCTAATCCCTATACCTTAAAGCAATGGGTGGTCTGACTGGACAGTGTTTCCCTAGAAACAGAGCAAAGCAGCAGACTGAAATGAAAAACAGCATAACACTAAGTCTCCACTATTGCGACCTGAAAGTCGCATAACATGCTGCAAATTTGATGCAACTTGGAGCAATGCATGTGTATTCTTGGGGTCTATGGACACAGATATGAACGTTACTCATTGGAAATCATGGGGTACGGCTTGTAATGCGATTTTGCAGTGACAAGTCGCACCAGTGGAAACTGAGCCCAACACAGTGATCCCAGAGCAAGCATTGAGAAGGAGATAGGAAGAGTTCAGGTGAATGTCATAAAAATTATCCTAGAGCAACACTGAAAAGGACTTAAGAAAAAACCCAGGTAAATGCCATAAAAGGTGAAAACATACCTGTAACACTGACCACATAGGCATACAGCATGCATGAGTAGAGATATCCACCATTTGTTGCCAAAAATGCAGAGAAAACATTTAGAACTCACATTTTCCATTAGTGATGATATCAGCCTGAGCATAATCAGATCACCATGCTGGAAGCTCTAGCCAGGAAACACAGAGGCTGCATCACTTCCTGCCTCTCAAGGAGTGTGTACTTGCACTGCTGCAGCCATCTTGGTAATGGCAAACGCCCATAACACAGAGAAAGGAAGTAAAAGCATATGGAAAGCAAAAGGAAACGCTGTCACTTACGTCAAAGCTTGTTTAAAGCTTTCTTTGAGAAGCCTGCACCACCAGAATAGGGCTCCAACCATGTAATTCATTTAGAGGCTGTACAGGAAGGACTTACACACAGGTGAGGCTGAAATATGCCCCCCAGACCACCAGAATAGGGCTCCAACCATATAGCTCATTTAGAGGCTGTACAGGAAGGACTTCCACCCAGGAGAAGCTTAACCTGGCTGGGGCGACAAACGGTAAGGGATACCTCGCGATTCCAGTCCTGATCAGGTAAGGAAAGAAAGGAGAATACCTGGGCGGGGCCCTCTCTGGGTTTAATAGCTATGCGGTCCTATCAGGTTGTGGAGGCGGAGCCACAACCCAAAGGTGTATGCTGCATGATGCGACAGAAAATTAATTTCCTTGAAAATGTTCTCCCTTTTGGCTATTACGTCAGGGAGAAGGATTTTTGATCTAGAGTCTTTTTCCTGTAAAGACCCCTTCTTGAGGATTTTAGAGGACATGTTAGTGATTAGGCCCGATCCTTTCTATTTACCCAAAGTATCTTCCAACTTTAATAGGTCCCAGGAGGTAGTCCCTCCTAGTATTTAATACCTCTCCTAAGAATGCAGAGGAGGAAAAAGGTGTAGTCTTTTGGATGTGAAAATATGTCTTCTGCTTTATCTAGAAAAGTCCAGTGGGTTTAGGAGTTCCTCCCAACTGTTGGTGTTGTTCAGTGCTCCCCAAAAAAGGGTCCAAAGCGTCTAAAAGCTCTATTGCTAGGTGGATTAGGGGAGCTGTATGTGAAGCGTACAAAGCGTCAGGTCATCCCTCCTTCCAGAATTAGGAAGGATCTCATTCAATGAGATCCATGGGCAGAAAGAGTGGGGGCACCATTGGAACAAATTTCTAAACCTGCCATCTGGTCATCCTCTCATTCATTTGTGAAACATTCAGGTCCTCTACTTTTGGTAGGAAAGTGTTTCAGGCTGTCGTCCCTCCCTAAGGTATAGAATCTTGCTTATCCTCTCAAGTTGCTGTCCTGGAAGATATGGGGGGGACCCCATTAGTCTTACCGGTAACGGTATTTCCATTAATCTTCCAGGACAGCGTCTATATTCTCACCTTATTCTGTTTTCACTTTGTTTACATGATGGTGGTGTTTTTATATGATTATAAATGTGTTCATTTTTTTTCCACTGCTCAGTTTAAACCTCCACCCATAGGCGTGCGCACAGGGTGTGCCAGGT
This sequence comes from Rana kukunoris, assembly GCA_029574335.1. Lineage (NCBI taxonomy): Eukaryota > Metazoa > Chordata > Amphibia > Anura > Ranidae > Rana > Rana kukunoris. Next base: position 249,835,995 of record CM056050.1, on the reverse strand, counting down.
GTGCCCAGGCACACCCTAATCACCCTGTGCAGCACAGATTCCCCCTACTGCCCTGGTTCCCCCCTCCTTTTCCCCGCAGCGCTTTTGGCTTCCCTCCTCTCCCTTCAGCTGTTGCTGCGTGTATGTTTTAGGATGTAGAGAGAAAAATTACCGCTCAGTAGTCTTCAAAGAACCTCCTTACTATGTTTTAGGATGAGTGTGGGAAGGGGTCGGTAAATATGTAACTTACCGGCCCCTTCCCTTTCATCGTGAGTGATTGCTACTATGTGTTTGATCTTTGGGGTGCACACCCTAATGCAATAGGCTGCGCACACCTATGCCTCCACCAAATGTGCACTACATTTGGTGGAGGTTTACTTGATCTTCTAAGAACTGAGGGTCAGAGGAAAGGGAGGGGCCTTTTTCCAATTGTGTCTGATTTGTGTTTCCTGTAGAGGGCGGAGCTGTCCTGGGAGATTCATGGAAATAATGTTACTGGTAAGACTAGGTTTTACTGCATATACAGACTGATTTTACTGTTGTGGGTTTAGTAACAGAAGAATAACAATCTGCTGAAAAACTGTTGTGGAATGGGAGCTAAATCTAATTTCAGCACTAACAATTTCATCTTGACTTGAGCAGGGCCCTCCGATTCCTCCTGTATTGTATCTGTACTGTTTCCCCCCATGTAGTAAAGCGCTGTGCAAACTGTTGACACTATATACATTTTGTATAATAATGTATACATGCGATCTGACACATTCCTGTTTCTTGACAGGTCATGAAAGCACTGTAAGCTGTAGCATTTTTTTCCCATTAAGAAAGGAGATTTACTTAAACTGGTGCAGCTGTACCCAGTAGCCAATCAGCTTCTCGTTTTTTTTTTAAAGCTTAATTAACCACTTAAGGACCAGAAGATTTGCCCTCGTAACCACTTGGACCTGGCCAGTTTTTGCGATTCGGCGCTGTGTCGCTTTAACTGACAATTGTGCGATGTGGCTCCCAACCAAAATTGGCGGGTTTTTTTCCCCACAAATAGAGCTTTCTTTTGGTGGTATTTGATCACCTCTGCGGTTTTTATTTTTTGCGCTATAAAACAAAAATAGAACGACAATTTGGAAAAAAAAATCTATATTTTTTACTTTTTGCTATAATAAATATCCCCAAAAAAGATCTAAAAAAAAATCGCAATAAGCGTTTATCGATTGGTTTGCGCAAAATGTATATAGTTTACAAAATAGGAGATAGTTTTATTGCATTTTTATTAATATATATTTTTTTTACTACTAATGGCGGCGATCAGTGATTTTTTTATTTATTTTTTGTCACCGTGACATTATGGCGGACACATCGGACAATTTTGACACATTTTTGGCACCATTGTCATTTTCACAGCAAAAAAATTGAAAATTGTATCAAATACTTACCGTAATTTTCCTTTCCTGATGCCAAGACATGGCAGCATACCTATGATATAGCCCCGCCCCTATATCCGCCCACAGGACACGTGACAACTCTCTATAAAACTCTGACTGAGAGCTACCTCCCCCATTCTCCGTATAAAGTACAAAAGATCAGAGGGAGGGTTCGTATGCTGCCATGTCTTGGCATCAGGAAAGGAAAATTACGGTAAGTATTTGATACAATTTACAATTTTCCTGACGCCAGACATGGCAGCATACCTATGATACATGAAGAGCTTTCTAGAGGGAGGGTTTAATGCTGTAACTTAAGACAAAGAAGCTTGAATAAACTTCCTCCCAAACTCTACCGTAGTAAGAGCTGCTAGATCCACCCTGTGGTGTATTAAGAACATATAATGTGATGACCAGCTAGCCTCTTTGCAGACTGCCTACAGAGACAACCCTGCCTGTGCTATCCAAGAAGATGACATCACCCTGGTTGAGCGATGAGCAAATCCTCCAGTAACCTTGTTGAATGACCTGGATTTATGGCATGGAGAGACTCCATCTTGAGTCTATCCATATAAATTGATTCAGCCTCTTGAGGTAGTTCTGGAGGCTGCCGATTAAATAACCAATAACGGCCTTGCCATTGGTAATGATTAAGCACAAAATGAATGTGTGAAATGCGTCTATGTGACCTTGTGTTGGTGTCATCACTTTGAACAATAAAGGGAATATCGAAATTCCTGGATGCGCAGCCATTTCTTCTCTTACATGGCCTTGCACCACCGAGGGCTGAAACCGCCATTCTTCGGTAGTGGTCTTAACGGAACTGGGTCACTTTGAGCCACTTGGCTCCAACTGCCTCCTGGGCAGGCCTGGCGTTAAAAGGGCTTCTGAGTATCTTGGGGAGCCGCATGGGTCTTGGCCTCCTGCGATCTTATGAAGGTTGAATGTGTACCCCTCTAACGCCTTCTGACGCCCATGGATGGGCGAAAGCCTCCAAAATCGCAGTACCTGTTTGGCGCTCCTCTGAATGGTTGCCCCCCTCTGGCTCTTCGATCCTGGGGCAAAAGATCTGATTTTCCTCCTATAACCATGGAGAAGATAGTTTCCAGTATTTTGACAAAACAGCGCCTTCCCATCAAAAGGCAGCTTACAGCAATTCAGCTTTGAGGATGAGCCAGCCGCCCAGGATTTTGCCCCAGTGCACCTTTGGCTGTGACCGAGCCAAGGATGGCTCTGGATGACCATCGAATGATGTCTATAGCTGCCTCACCTGTAGAGTCCTCTGAAAGTTATCTCGTCAAGAGCCTTGATGACTCTTCTCTTTGGCAGCTGGGTTTAATCGCATACTCCAAGTTCTGCGCCCACATACTCACATAGCACTTGCTATGGATGTTAAAGCAATGCGTCTAACAAGGATCTTGTGAAAGGAGGAAGAACCTTCCATCGGAAGTGTCACATTCTTGGTCAGTCTGGTGACTGCCGCATCCACCGTTGGAGGGTAGATAAAGGAGTCGCATCCTTCCCCATTAGTGGAAACAACTTCTGCAACCTATTGGTTGAGGAGGATTTTCTCTCTCCCTTTTCTTATTCCTCCTGAAAACAGGCTTCCTATTTCTGTCATAAGAGAAAAAAGGTAGCTTACCTGCTTCTTTAGATTCCTCCTATGGAACCCAAAGGCTTGCTCACACTTGCAGCAGGATCTGCCGTTGCCCTAAAAGGCAATCTGTGCTTAGGTCACCTTTCAGAGGTATTTGAATTTGTCACTTAGAGTAGACCAATGTATATGCAATGCGATTTTCAAAGAGCGATTTGTACACAATGTTGCAAATCGCATGGGTGCGGCCCATTCACTTGGTTGCCCTATGTGCGCAAATAGAAGCCCCTGCTCCTATTTGAGGGCGACAAACTTTGCACAATGTTTTGAAAGGTGCGTTCTCCAACGTGACCTATCACAGCAGAATCGCATGGCATTTGGGGTGCCCTGAAAGAATAACGGTACCTAATGCATATTGTACAGCGATTGTCACACAATTTTAATCAGATTGTACGGTGTGTAATAACTGGTTTTCTCCTTCTTTGGAGGAGGTACCGGATCCACTCATTACAGTGCAGCTTTACTGCCATAACAAATGAGGATATTAGCATAAAACAAAGCCTCAACCTTCAGGATCCTCTGATGAGGAGGAGGCAATATCATCTCCCTCTGCCTGCAAGGTTGGCTATAATACTGGGTTTGGGGAACTAGCCTGCTTAATCTGCTGGGCTGGAGTCACCCCCAAAGTGCCTGGTACCCCTCCAGTTAGAGAGGGTTGAATGGCTTGGTTTAGACCTGGTGTAGTGCCCATACTGTCCATCCACTTCTGTCCCTGGCTGCCCGAGATCACTGGAAAATTCAGCCAGGGGGTTGGGAACTATTTTGCTGAGCAAGGTGACACCTGCTGACTCCCAAACTCCTCTCTGGCAAGCTGCCTGAAGCAGTCGCTGCAAAGTAGCTTTCCAGGCATAGGGTCATCTCCACATGACCAACCTTCGCCTTTTGGGCGCTGAGCCCTCAGAGGAGAAGCTGTGTGCGTTCTCTTAAGCGTACATTTGCACCCTTTGTACTGGGGTCTGCCAGGACTGTGTCACGTACCTGGTGGACGAGCCCGACGTGCAAGGAGTGGCTGCCCTTACTCCTCTGATCCCGGGACCCCTGGTAGAGTGGACAGGGGGTGCGGGAGTGCAGAGTCGCACGAGCGCCGGTTGCAGCGCAGGTGCTGGGCCGGAAGGCTTCAGAAGGCTTCAGTGCTGCGTAGAGTAGCAAGTGTGGACTGTAGCTGCTGGCGACAGGTGAAGACGACTGGAGACACAGGAATCACCAGAGCGGGGAGGTGTACCGTAGACCAGTGGAGGTAAGTCCCAGCAGGAGAGTCCAAGGCCGGCTAGCGGGTCAGGTGCAGGTGTAGTAGGCAAGGCAGAGTAGGAGTCAGACCGGGTCGACAACAGACTGGCAGCAGCGGCTAACGGGGTCAGGCAGGCGGATCGTCAGGCAGGCAATAGGTCAGGGCAGGCGGAAGGCAAGCGGAGTCAGGAACAAGCCGGGTTGTCAGGAACAGATTCAGGTAGGCTAGATACAGATAGTCTCAGGAACTGCTGTAGACCGGACAGCAAGAGGCAAACGCTGACAGCGAGTTTAAATGTCCTTTTTTGGCGCCAGAATGACGTTCGCGCGATGCGCGTGTCCCAATCGCGTTGACGCGCCGCTAGCGCCATCTGGTGGCCGAAGCTGTTCATGACATTGCCCCCCTCCAATGGGCAGCCTCCGGATGCCCAACCGGGCTATTTCCAGCGGGTGGGAGTCTTTAAATGACTGGATTAGTCTTTCAGCGTGTATATTGTCCTCCGGTTCCCATGAATTCTCCTCGGGTCCATACCCTTTCCATTTGACGAGGAATTGAACTTGGTTGCGTCTTTTCCTGCAATCCAGGATGGATTCAACCTCAAATTCCTCCTCGCCGTCTACTAGGACCGGCTCCGGCGGACCTGTGTTCCTCTCAGGAAAGGAATCAGAAACGACTGGTTTAAGCAGGGCCACATGGAAGACCGGGTGAATGCCGAAGGTTTCTGGCAACTCAAGTTCGTAGGCAACCTCATTTATCTTCCTCTTGACAGGAAAAGGGCCCACAAACCTAGGGCCTAGTTTCTTCGAGGGGCATGCAAGTTTTAAATTCAGGGTAGACAGATAAACCTTAGTTCCAGGTTCCAGGTTGAGTTCCCCTCTTCTTTTCTTGTCAAAGATTTCTTTATTACGCTCTTGTGTCTTAGTCATTGTCTCCTGCAGGATCTTATTATTTGTGTCAAAGAAGGTCAGAGTTTCCTGGACGGCGGGTACCGAACACTCCGGGACGGAATTGGACAAGAACAAGGGATGGAAGCCGTAGTTCGCATAGAAGGGCGATTGTTTGGTGGCCGAGTGGACGGAATTATTGTATGCGAATTCCGCCAGGGGTAGCAAGGACACCCAATCTTCCTGCGAGAAGGAGGAGAAGCATCGAAGATACTGTTCGAGTGTCTGATTCGTTCTCTCTGTCTGCCCGTTTGATTGCGGATGGTTTGCTGATGAGAACGATAGACCAATCTTGAGACTGCTGCAAAGTGCCTTCCAAAACCTGGAGGTGAATTGCACCCCTCGATCAGACACGATGTCCACAGGAACACCGTGAAGCCTAACCACTTCCTTGATAAAGGCTTTGGCCGTCTCCGGGGCAGAGGGTGTACCCTTCAAAGGTATAAAGTGTGCCATCTTTGAGAGACTGTCTACTACCACAAAGACAGTGGTGAAACCCTCTGACGGGGGAAGCTCCACAATGAAATCCATGGAGATCATTCTCCATGGTCTTTCTGGTACTGGTAGCGGTTTCAGGAGTCCCCAGGCTCTGAGCTTGCTCCCCTTGTTTCGAGTGCACGTGGTGCAAGATTCCACATAGTCCCTGCAATCCTTCAGGAGCTGGGGCCACCAAAAGGAGCGTTGCAGGAGTTCTGAAGTTTTGTGTACCCCGAAATGGCCCGCCAGCTTGTGGTCATGGCAAGAACTCAGGACACTGACCCGTAGGTCTTCAGGTACGAAGATCTTGTCCTGATGCCAAAGTAAACCGTCCCTAGATTGTAGTTCCAGACTTGAAGAAGGGGAAATCCCAGCAGAGGCTTGCCTGATTTGGGGCAATAGGTCCCTTTGTAGTAACAGGAAATTTCCTGATGGCAGGATGGTATCCGGGGGGTTGGGAAACTCTGAGCTGCCATACATGCGGGATAGAGCGTCAGGCTTAGTATTCTTGGACCCTGGTCTGTAAGTGATGTGAAAGGAAAACCTTGTAAAAAAAAGTGCCCACCTGGCCTGGCGCGGTTTAAGTCTCTTGGCCGCCTTCAAGTATTCCAGGTTCTTGTGGTCTGTGTAAATCAAGATTGGGTGCGCTGCGCCTTCCAGGAGGTACCGCCATTCCTCCAGAGCGGCCTTTATTGCCAACAGTTCTCGGTCCCCTACATCATAATTTCTCTCAGCTGCTGACAGTTTACGGGAAAAGAAGGCGACAGGGTGTAAGAGAGCCTTGGGACCCTGTCTTTGAGATAGCACTGCCCCGACCGCCGTTTCGGAAGCATCTACTTCTAAGATGTAGGGCAGGTTTGCATCGGGATGCCTGAGGACGGATGCAGAGGTGAACAAGTCTTTCAGAGCTTCAAAGGCCGCCTGGGCTTCTGGTGTCCAGCGGAACCGGGTAGTCTGTTTAGTTAGATCGGTTATTGGAGAAATTATGCTGGAGAAGGCCCTGATGAACTTCCTGTAGAAATTCGCAAAGCCGACGAAACGCTGAACTCCCTTCTTGTCTACAGGCGCTGGCCAATCACGGATTGCGGAGACCTTCTTGGGATCCATTTCCACCCCCTTTACTGAGATTATGAGCCCCAGGAATTGTATGCTCGAGCGTTCGAACTCGCATTTCTCAGGCTTGGCATAAAGTCCGTGAGCTCGGAGTCGCTCGAGCACGTTTTTGACATGTTCCCGATGTTTCTCCAGGGAAGGGGAGAAAATTAAGATATCGTCCAAGTAAACGATCACAAAGAGGTCGAGGAAGTCTCTGAAGATGTCATTCACAAAGTGTTGGAACGTCGCTGGGGCGTTACAAAGTCCGAAGGGCATAACTAAATATTCGAAGTGTCCGAAACGGGTACGGAAGGCGGTCTTCCACTCGTCCCCTTCACGTATGCGGACCAAGTTGTAGGCCCCGCGGAGATCTAATTTAGTAAAGATGACCGCGGCCCCCAGACGTTGGAACAGTTCAGGTACCAAGGGCAGCGGGTACCGATTTTTGATGGTGATTTTGTTGAGTTCCCGGTAATCCACACAGGGACGAAGAGAGTGGTCTTTCTTTTCTACAAAGAAGATCCCTGCTCCCGCTGGTGATGTGGACGGGCGGATGAACTTCTTTCTTAGACTGTCCTCAATGTAGGTCTTCAAAGTCTCAAGTTCAAGACCCGTTAAGGGAAAGATCCTACCGAAAGGGACTTCGGCCCCCGGGAGGAGTTCAATGGGGCAGTCGTAGGACCTATGAGGCGGAAGGGTCTCTGCTCCCTTCTTACTGAAGACATCCAGGTAGTCGTGGTAAATTTCAGGGACAGATTGGCGGGTTTCAGCATCAGAGTCCATGCAGAGTAAGGACGGAGGCGGAGATACTACTTGCAGGCAGTGCTGTTGGCAATAAGGAGATTGGAAGTTGATCTCTCCCGTGGTCCAGTTGACCCGTGGATTGTGGACCTGTAGCCACGGCAAGCCCAGTATGACAGGGAACAGGGGGGAGTCAATCACATCCAGGCACAGTAGTTCATGGTGGTTGCCAGCGATGGTGGTGGCTAAAGGCTGGGTTTCTCGGGTAACCGGTCCGGATCTTAACGTGGAGCCATCAGCTAAGTATACAGAGAGTCCAGTAGCCCTAGGGCGAAGAGGGATCTGATGTCTGGAGGCGAAGGCTTGATCCAAAAAGCAGCTGCAGGCTCCTGAATCAATAATGGCGCTGACTTGGATAGTCCTTTCTGGAAGCTGGAAGAAAACGGGAACAGCTAGGTGAGTGGAATTGCCTGGGAGAATAGGTAAGTGAACAGATGACGTGGACAGACACTTACGGAGCTTTGCGGGACAGGTCCTCACGTAGTGGCCAGCTTCCCCGCAATACAGACACAAGTTGTTGGCCCTGCGGCGTTGGCGTTCCTCAGGGGTGAGAGAAGGACGGAGGAGGCCTAATTGCATCGGCTCAGAGGTATCAGGGGCGGATGAGGCAGTCGGAGTTGGTAGAGCTGGATTGGAAACGGTCGGTACCCGTGGCATCATCCAGACAGGGCGAGATGGGGCCGTGGCTCTTTCAGTTCTGCGCTCCCTCAGGCGTCGGTCAATCTGAATGGTCAGGTTAATTAACGCTTCCAATGTTCCTGGGACTCCTACCCGGGCCAGTTCGTCCTTGAGTGATTCGGAAAGACCTAGGCGGAACTGGTAACAGAGGGCCGCATCATTCCACCTTGTATCCGAACTCCATCTGCGGAATTCGGACACGTAGTCCTCAGCTGGTCGGCGACCCTGCTGTAGAGCGTGCAGGGCAGCTTCCGCGGAGGCGGTCTGATGAGGATCTTCATATAGTAAGGACATAGCCTGAAAGAAGGTGGTCAGGTCATCAAGTGCAATGTCCTTTTGTTCCATCAGGCGATGGGCCCAGGCTTGCGGTTCGCCCGAAAGTAGTGCGATGACAAAACCGACTTTAGTAGCTTCTAGGGAGAAAGTCCGTGGCTGTAGGGCGAAGTAAAGTTCGCAAGCATTGCGGAAAGCCCGATATTTGCTACGTTCTCCGGAGAACCTTTCTGGCGTAGGAACTTTTGGTTCAGGTGGCAGCATGATGACAGAGGGAGACGTGGATGTGCCGGAAGCAGCAGAGGTGGAGGCGGGAGCAGATAACGCCTGGACGCGATTTTCCAAACACGTATAGCCCTCTTGCAGGGTACGGACTGCTTGGGTCAGTCCATCCAGGTGGCGACAAAGTTCCTGCATAGGATCCACTCCCTGCGCGGGCTCGGTCATGGCTGTCCGGTACTGTCACGTACCTGGTGGACGAGCCCGACGTGCAAGGAGTGGCTGCCCTTACTCCTCTGATCCCGGGACCCCTGGTAGAGTGGACAGGGGGTGCGGGAGTGCAGAGTCGCACGAGCGCCGGTTGCAGCGCAGGTGCTGGGCCGGAAGGCTTCAGAAGGCTTCAGTGCTGCGTAGAGTAGCAAGTGTGGACTGTAGCTGCTAGCGACAGGTGAAGACGACTGGAGACACAGGAATCACCAGAGCGGGGAGGTGTACCGTAGACCAGTGGAGGTAAGTCCCAGCAGGAGAGTCCAAGGCCGGCTAGCGGGTCAGGTGCAGGTGTAGTAGGCAAGGCAGAGTAGGAGTCAGTTTAAGAAAAAGGGGTAAATGGGGAAAGGGAAATCGCAAGTTTTAACTATTAGTAGGAACTTATATATTTGCTACTACCTCAGACCTATCATCAAGTGATGACTATATTGCCGTAACCTATGTATCATTAGTAATAAATGGTAAGAAACAAAAAAGAGGGAAGGGACTAAGGTTGGGGGAAAGGACGGGGAAGGGTAGCGGTCTCAGGGGAGATCAAAGAAAAAAGGGGTTACTATTGGCAATAGTGTAAATGATCTGAAATCATATTTGATACAAAAAATATATTTATTAATATTTAGGTATCAAGACATAGTTAGTACAAAAAGGGGAAGAGGGAAATTAAGTCTTTAAAAAGACATGTAGAACTTCTGAAATTTATTTCTGACCATGAACATGAATTTACAAACAAGACGCACAATTAACAACACAAAGACACAACACTAGTCCGGACCGAAAGAGCTCTGTTATCAATATCACAAGATTATTCTCAACAATGGAGGATTTAATTTCGATGGATTTGATAATATAAATATTAAGAGTGTGATCAGGGAGAACAATGTATCACCTGACTTCCAATCGAATAGTACCGAATTGGTATTGTATCTGGTAACAGAGCTCAATGTGTAAAAAGAGAGATATAGAGAGGTACAGAGGTACTAATTATCCTGCTGCAGCAAGGTGGAGGTTCTTGGCAATTCAGAATCACTTATAACTTGGGTCCATAGTAAGATGTTGGGCCCATATACAGGTGGTAATTGATTTCCATATAGTCCAAACAATGGAGCAATATAAATACTGAGATATTGTGGAGAGATGCTTAATTATTAGAACCTATCCTCAAAGTTATGTTTAAGTTATAACTTGGAGAGATGAGAGCATGATATGAATCAAAGATATGGAGCAGTGAAATGTCCCGTTATCCTGAGCACACATATAGCCGTTGAAGCACTGGTTGGCAACATGCTGTTGATCAACATAAGAATGACACTCAATAGTCAACACGGTATCATAAAGTCATACATTGTAAGGTCTCTGTACATTACCAAATAGAGGTTGATGTTGATCCAAGGCTGAATTGTATGTTACTGCCGATCATTACTTTTTATGGTTGTACAGACCTGTATCCTGTGCATGTCATGTTGCTCAGCTGCAATGTAAAGTGCTGGTAACGTTGGTGCCCAATCCGGATATCATCCCTCTGTTGTAGGATGTATGTAGCGGACGTAGTTATCCATGGAATGGAATACCTTGTTCGGGGACTGATTGCGGTTCACGCTCTAACATCTCCGTCCCTGCGTGTATCTCTCTCGTAAACATTTGATCACGATGTCATGTGACTAGCGTCGGGTGATGACGTCGACGCGTTTCGCCGTACCCAATGGCGTAGCTTCTTCCTGGACGTAATCTCTCATCTGTTGATACACGCCTTTTATTGGTGGAGATCAGCTGTTGTTTGTCACCGCTTAATTGTCAGTTCTTCGGTGATCATACGGGGCGAAGTAAGTTGTAACGGACATGGTAATTAATCTCCTAGGATATCAGGTCTCTCATTTTAGCATGTATGAGGACATGTTAACATACTGAATGTATGTATAACGGGTACAATTGATCAATTTTAATTCCGAAAATTTAGCTTACTAAAGAATTAGGAGTGTGCATTTAATAGAGTAGTGTGATACAAGGACACAGAGACAGTGTAGGACAATCACATAGGACTTTTTTTTAAAAAAGAAATATGGAATAATGAAATTGAAATAAATTTATAATCATTAATAGACAGCCGAATTTAAAGAAAATTAGAAAATGACATAAATTAAAGTATATTTATGTGTATATATCACATATGAAGTTTTAAACAAAGTACTCAAGAATTTGAGAATTTACTTAGTGTTCAAAACTAAGCATAATTTTTACATATCAATTGTTAGTGTAAAAATTATTTTTATTTAGTTGGTTGATTGTGAAGGATTAGGGATCCAGGAAAACCTGTAAATTAAGTTCCGTATTTAACCCAATAGGTACAAGTGATTTGAGACGGAACACCCATGATTTTTCTTTCTGCAATAAAATCCGATCAAAATCACCTCGCCTGTTCGGTAAATTGAGGGCATAAATCCCTTTAACCGTCATTCCCTTAGAATTTCGATCATGATATTCTGCGAAGTGTTTGGCAAGGGGTTTTTCCGGATTTTTTTCTTTCTCATTGATTTCTCTTAGATGTTCACCTATACGTATTTTGAGTGATCGTTTAGTTTTACCTATATATATCTTTGGGCAGGGGCATGTGATCATATAGATCACTCGTGTAGTGGAACAGTTGATCAAATTTTTGATCTCATAGGAAGACTGTCCAAGGGCATCATTGAATGTGGTAGTTCGATCTACATAGGGACAAATTTGGCAACGATTACATGGGAACATTCCCAACGATCGTGGGTAGTTGGAGAGCCAGGTTTCATTTGGTTCCCTGACGAACTCTGATTTAATCAGAATGTCCCCCATATTTCGTGCTCGACGGGCCACTAGTTTCGGTGTGGTGCTTATTATTTTAGTCAGGGCTGGTGCATTTGTGAGAATCCCCCAGTGCTTTTCCAAGACAGCTCGTACTGCATTCCATTGTGAGCCGTATGTAGTAATGATTCTAATGGGCTCATTAGGATTTGGAGCTAGTTTCTCAACAGTTCTCTTTTTGGTTAGCAAGTCTACACGATCCCTAATCGCTGCTCTCTTTCTTGCTTTTTTGATCTGGCTATGTGTATAACCTCGCTCACGAAATCTTAGATAGAGTTCTTGGCTTTCTCGTCTATAATCATCGGGGCTGGAACAGTTTCGCTTTATTCGCAAAAACTGTCCAACCGGGATGCCATTCTTCAGCCAATGAGGATGGTGGCTCGTGGCATACAGTAATGTGTTTGCCGAGGTTTCTTTACGGAAAGTACACGTAGTGAGCTGGCCATTCTTTAGCGTGATTTGTAAATCTAAAAAAGATAATTTTTCCGGATCAGCCATATATGTTAGATGGATGTTGCGGTGGTTCACATTCAATTCGGACATGAATTGTTGTAGGGTTTCAATTGTCCCATGCCATAGCATGAGCACGTCATCAATGTAGCGCCACCAAGTTAATACATGGTGGCGGTACATTGGTGAGGTGTAAACGTCCTCTTCTTCCCAGTGTCCTAAATGGAGGCACGCGTAGGCCGGAGCCCATGCGGCGCCCATAGAGGTACCTCTTATTTGTCGATAGTACTTGTTCATGAATTGGAAACAATTATTTTTAAGAGCAAAGTCCAGTATTTCAACAATGAACTCATTTTGTGATCCGGAGGTAGGGTAAGTGTCATTTAGGAAGGTTTCGACGGCCTTGATGCCTATTTGGTGGGGTATTGATGTGTACAGTGATTCGACATCAATGCCAACTAGAAGAATCCCACTGGGTTGTCGGCTGGCATCAAGGTCGTCGAGTTTGGCAAGGACATGCTGTGTGTCCTGCACAAAGGATTTTAAATCCATCACCATCTCCTTGAGCATTAGGTCCAGATATTTTCCTATGCGTTCCATTGGTCCCTGACAGGCTGACACTATTGGTCTGCCTGGGGGTTCTTTTAGATTTTTATGGATCTTGGGGATGATGTAAAATGTGGGGACATTGAAGTCCACTACACTTAGATAGTTATATTCCTTGACTGTCAATAGTCCCTCATCTTTGGCCAGTTTTAATTTTTTATTTAATTCATGAACTATTGCCGGTAGGGGGTTATTTTCCAGTTTCTCGTATGTACATATATCATTCAAAAGTCTCTTAGACTCACGTTCATATTGGTTTTGTGTAAGTAACACAACATTGCCCCCTTTATCACTATTCTTAATAATGATACTTTTGTCTTTTTGTAGATCACTTAAGGCTCTCCTTTCATTGGCCGTTAAATTATCGGACTGTTTTTTAGTCCAGTCAATTTTTTCCAAGTCCTTCTGGACCATATCAAGGAACATTTTGAGCCATCTGTTTTTTGATAGGGGGGGCATCTTAAGTGATCTAATTTTAAGATTGGCGCGTCGAATTAGGGTTATAGGTTCTTCCTCTGGTATGGCATTCTCAGCCAGTAAGGAATTTAGGATGTCAAGTATCAATTCGTCCTCGTTTTCTACGGGTTCTGGATTGATACTATTCGTATCACTTATTGAGTATAGTGACCGATAGAAGACTTTACGTAAGAACAGGGTCACGTCTTTAAAGACGGTAAATTCATCCATATTCGTCACTGGTGAGAAGGTCATGCCCTTCTGTAGGAGTTTCAAGTGGTCGGGAGTCAATGTGAAATCAGACAGATTAATGACCTTAAGGTCATTTCTGGTTGACAATGGTTGTGTCTCTGTGTGAATCACTATTTTTTCTGGCTTCTTGTATACGTACGTTCCTGGGTGGTTTTCTGTGACCGCGGTTGTTTTATACTCGTTTTTAGTTTTGGGGGATTGGCCTGATCGTTGTCTATGGTTTCCCCCTGTGGGTCTAAAAAAATAACCGTTTTAGTTGAGTCGTCTTCCGTGTCACTTTGCGTTTTTTTACGGCGTGTCCTCGATTGTGATCGACCGACTCGGATGCCTGATCTATTGCGGCCCCGGCGTGTTGTGAGATCAAAGATCTCTCCTTTTTCAAAGTCAGTAGTGTCGCGCTTAAACTTCCCCTGCTTTGTTATTTTTAGATTAAGTTGGATTTTTTCAATGTCCTTTTTTAGTAGATCATTTTGTTTTATGAACTCCTCCTGTTCTTTTAATTCATCAAGTCCATCTGCACTTATTTGAATTTCTTGTTGGATGGAGATTAATTGTTTTTTCTCCTCCTCAACGATGAGTCGCATTACTGCGATACCATGGTTCACACAGAGTTCTTTCCACTTGGGAAGAAAACTCTCTGTATGAAGATGTTCCGCTGGTATAGTTTTATCTCGCAGGCCTCTAGGGATAATCCTATGTGATATATAAGTTTCAAGGGATGTAATATCCCATTTTCTGTTCAGATGTCTAATGAGTAGTTTTTTATGTTCTTTAAATTTATTTTTGATTTCATCGTCCTGATTAAGTGTTTGTGGAGTGTCACTATTGAATGCCGTTTGGATCTCAAGATCAATATCCTCACCCAATACGAAAGCCATTCCGTAGGGGATGACAGTATTGGGAGAGTCGATATAGTAGGGTTTTAATTGTATTTTTATTTTTATTTTTTAACTTTTTGTAAATTAACTTGCTAGAAGTGAACTTAGTGATCACAATAATAATAGTTAGTTTAAGAAAAAGGGGTAAATGGGGAAAGGGAAATCGCAAGTTTTAACTATTAGTAGGAACTTATATATTTGCTACTACCTCAGACCTATCATCAAGTGATGACTATATTGCCGTAACCTATGTATCATTAGTAATAAATGGTAAGAAACAAAAAAGAGGGAAGGAACTAAGGTTGGGGGAAAGGACGGGGAAGGGTAGCGGTCTCAGGGGAGATCAAAGAAAAAAGGGGTTACTATTGGCAATAGTGTAAATGATCTGAAATCATATTTGATACAAAAAATATATTTATTAATATTTAGGTATCAAGACATAGTTAGTACAAAAAGGGGAAGAGGGAAATTAAGTCTTTAAAAAGACATGTAGAACTTCTGAAATTTATTTCTGACCATGAACATGAATTTACAAACAAGACGCACAATTAACAACACAAAGACACAACACTAGTCCGGACCGAAAGAGCTCTGTTATCAATATCACAAGATTATTCTCAACAATGGAGGATTTAATTTCGATGGATTTGATAATATAAATATTAAGAGTGTGATCAGGGAGAACAATGTATCACCTGACTTCCAATCGAATAGTACCGAATTGGTATTGTATCTGGTAACAGAGCTCAATGTGTAAAAAGAGAGATATAGAGAGGTACAGAGGTACTAATTATCCTGCTGCAGCAAGGTGGAGGTTCTTGGCAATTCAGAATCACTTATAACTTGGGTCCATAGTAAGATGTTGGGCCCATATACAGGTGGTAATTGATTTCCATATAGTCCAAACAATGGAGCAATATAAATACTGAGATATTGTGGAGAGATGCTTAATTATTAGAACCTATCCTCAAAGTTATGTTTAAGTTATAACTTGGAGAGATGAGAGCATGATATGAATCAAAGATATGGAGCAGTGAAATGTCCCGTTATCCTGAGCACACATATAGCCGTTGAAGCACTGGTTGGCAACATGCTGTTGATCAACATAAGAATGACACTCAATAGTCAACACGGTATCATAAAGTCATACATTGTAAGGTCTCTGTACATTACCAAATAGAGGTTGATGTTGATCCAAGGCTGAATTGTATGTTACTGCCGATCATTACTTTTTATGGTTGTACAGACCTGTATCCTGTGCATGTCATGTTGCTCAGCTGCAATGTAAAGTGCTGGTAACGTTGGTGCCCAATCCGGATATCATCCCTCTGTTGTAGGATGTATGTAGCGGACGTAGTTATCCATGGAATGGAATACCTTGTTCGGGGACTGATTGCGGTTCACGCTCTAACATCTCCGTCCCTGCGTGTATCTCTCTCGTAAACATTTGATCACGATGTCATGTGACTAGCGTCGGGTGATGACGTCGACGCGTTTCGCCGTACCCAATGGCGTAGCTTCTTCCTGGACGTAATCTCTCATCTGTTGATACACGCCTTTTATTGGTGGAGATCAGCTGTTGTTTGTCACCGCTTAATTGTCAGTTCTTCGGTGATCATACGGGGCGAAGTAAGTTGTAACGGACATGGTAATTAATCTCCTAGGATATCAGGTCTCTCATTTTAGCATGTATGAGGACATGTTAACATACTGAATGTATGTATAACGGGTACAATTGATCAATTTTAATTCCGAAAATTTAGCTTACTAAAGAATTAGGAGTGTGCATTTAATAGAGTAGTGTGATACAAGGACACAGAGACAGTGTAGGACAATCACATAGGACTTTTTTTTAAAAAAGAAATATGGAATAATGAAATTGAAATAAATTTATAATCATTAATAGACAGCCGAATT
This sequence comes from Rana kukunoris, assembly GCA_029574335.1. Classification (NCBI taxonomy): domain Eukaryota; kingdom Metazoa; phylum Chordata; class Amphibia; order Anura; family Ranidae; genus Rana; species Rana kukunoris. The sequence continues at coordinate 249,819,574 of CM056050.1, read as the reverse complement.
TAAAGAAAATTAGAAAATGACATAAATTAAAGTATATTTATGTGTATATATCACATATGAAGTTTTAAACAAAGTACTCAAGAATTTGAGAATTTACTTAGTGTTCAAAACTAAGCATAATTTTTACATATCAATTGTTAGTGTAAAAATTATTTTTATTTAGTTGGTTGATTGTGAAGGATTAGGGATCCAGGAAAACCTGTAAATTAAGTTCCGTATTTAACCCAATAGGTACAAGTGATTTGAGACGGAACACCCATGATTTTTCTTTCTGCAATAAAATCCGATCAAAATCACCTCGCCTGTTCGGTAAATTGAGGGCATAAATCCCTTTAACCGTCATTCCCTTAGAATTTCGATCATGATATTCTGCGAAGTGTTTGGCAAGGGGTTTTTCCGGATTTTTTTCTTTCTCATTGATTTCTCTTAGATGTTCACCTATACGTATTTTGAGTGATCGTTTAGTTTTACCTATATATATCTTTGGGCAGGGGCATGTGATCATATAGATCACTCGTGTAGTGGAACAGTTGATCAAATTTTTGATCTCATAGGAAGACTGTCCAAGGGCATCATTGAATGTGGTAGTTCGATCTACATAGGGACAAATTTGGCAACGATTACATGGGAACATTCCCAACGATCGTGGGTAGTTGGAGAGCCAGGTTTCATTTGGTTCCCTGACGAACTCTGATTTAATCAGAATGTCCCCCATATTTCGTGCTCGACGGGCCACTAAGGATAATTAGTACCTCTGTACCTCTCTATATCTCTCTTTTTACACATTGAGCTCTGTTACCAGATACAATACCAATTCGGTACTATTCGATTGGAAGTCAGGTGATACATTGTTCTCCCTGATCACACTCTTAATATTTATATTATCAAATCCATCGAAATTAAATCCTCCATTGTTGAGAATAATCTTGTGATATTGATAACAGAGCTCTTTCGGTCCGGACTAGTGTTGTGTCTTTGTGTTGTTAATTGTGCGTCTTGTTTGTAAATTCATGTTCATGGTCAGAAATAAATTTCAGAAGTTCTACATGTCTTTTTAAAGACTTAATTTCCCTCTTCCCCTTTTTGTACTAACTATGTCTTGATACCTAAATATTAATAAATATATTTTTTGTATCAAATATGATTTCAGATCATTTACACTATTGCCAATAGTAACCCCTTTTTTCTTTGATCTCCCCTGAGACCGCTACCCTTCCCCGTCCTTTCCCCCAACCTTAGTCCCTTCCCTCTTTTTTGTTTCTTACCATTTATTACCAGAGTAGGAGTCAGACCGGGTCGACAACAGACTGGCAGCAGCGGCTAACGGGGTCAGGCAGGCGGATCGTCAGGCAGGCAATAGGTCAGGGCAGGCGGAAGGCAAGCGGAGTCAGGAACAAGCCGGGTTGTCAGGAACAGATTCAGGTAGGCTAGATACAGATAGTCTCAGGAACTGCTGTAGACCGGACAGCAAGAGGCAAACGCTGACAGCGAGTTTAAATGTCCTTTTTTGGCGCCAGAATGACGTTCGCGCGATACCGTTGGGAGTTAACCACTAGGAGGCGCTGAAGGGGTCAAGTGTGACCTCATATGTGTTTCTAACTGTAGGGGGGCGGGGCTGGATGTGTGACGTCATTGATCGTGTTTCCCTATAACAGGGAACACACGATCAATGACACTGCCACAACGAAGAACAGGGAAGGTGTGTTTACACACACCTCTCCCCGTTCTTCAGCGCCGGAGGACTGATCGTGGGACACCGGCGGCAATCGGGTCCGCGTAGCTTTGGACTGGGTCACGTGCATGACCGACCCCGCGGCTAAGCTTAAAGGGCCACGTATAGGTACGTGGATGTGTCCAGCCGTGCCATTCTGCCGTTGTATATCAGCGTGAAGGGGTCCTTAAGCGGTTAATGACCAGGCAATTTTTTGCGATACAGCACTTCGTTGCTTTAACTAATTGTGCGGTCATGCAATGCTGTACCCAAACAAAACTGTGTCGCCCACCCCCCATCTGATCATCTCTGCAGTTATTTTTTGCGCTCTAAACAAGAAAAAAATAAAAACGATTTTTTGCTATAATAACTATCCCCCAAAAAAGTAAAATTAATTTGTTCTTAAGTTTACGCCAATATGTGTTCTTCTACATATTTCTGGTAAAAAAAAAAAATGCAATAAGCGTATATTGGTTTACGCAAAAGTTATAGCGTCTACAAAATAGGGAATAGATTATTTTTTTTATCCAACTAGTAATGGCGATGATCAGCGACTTTTAGCGGGATTGTGGCAGAGAGATCGGACACTTTTTTTTTTTTTTTTTTTAGGGGGGGGACCATTGATCTTTATACAGCAATGCACTGATCACTGTATAAAAGTTACTGGCAGGGAAGAGGTTAACAATAGGGGGGGGGGGGGCAATCAAGGGGTTAAATGGGTTCCCTGGGAGGGGAGACGGGACACAGCATCTCCCCACAGGGATGTAGTCCCAAGGGAGGGGGTGAGCACACTGATTAACCCCCAACCAAAATGGCTCGGATGATGGGGACAAGCTTACTGAGGAGAAATTCAGACAAAGAAAAATAATATTTAGAAGGGAAATCGAAGAAAAAGGTAAGTGAACCAACAATGCTCTAGCCTTAAAGAACCTATTTAGAAAATAAAAAAACCAACCTTTACAACACCTTTAAGAAGGAAAGGGCAGAGGCAGCCTCTACTATTTCTACATCTTTCTTCTACACACAAGCTTTTTTTTTTTCTGTAACAAGGAATGGAAACATTCCTTGTGACACTAAGGCCCCTTTCACATTGCGGCGGGAGCTGCGCTGGTGGTATAGCGCCAGCTAAAAATACCGTCGGATTTGCCGCGAGTTGCGGCTGCTAGCGGTGTGGTATTAACCCCCGCTAGCGGCCGTAAAAGGGTTAATAGAGGCGCATTGCGGGTGGTATTGCCACGATTTCCCATTGTTTTCAATGGGAAAGAGCGGTATACACGCCGCTCCTCTCACCGCTCCAAGGATGCTGCCAACAGGAGATTTTTTTTCTCTCCTGCCAGCGCATCGCCTCAGTGTGAAAGCCCTCGGGTTTTCACATTGAGGATGCAATGAAGGAGTTTTTCAGGCGGTATAGCAGCGCTATTTTTAGCGCTGTACCACCTGAAAAGCTCCTCAATGTGAAAGGGGTCTCACAGTCAATGACAGGTACTCTTTATTGACCCTAAATTCCCTAAATTCCTCTTTTGCACCCAAAAGTATTCAAAATGCCAAAACCTGATTTTTAAATCGGCGCCATTGGCAGCTAAATGAACCAGAAGTGAAAGTCAGTGGGAAAGTGCGAGGAGGAGATGATGATGGCGGAGGAGGAGGAGATGGAGATGAAGATGATAGAGGAGAAGGAGATGACTATGGACAAGGAGATGATGATGGGAGGAGGAGAAGGAGATGATGGAGGATATAGCACACAAGTATGTTTTTGTTGCAGTACCCACCCTTATTAGTCACTAAAAAATCTTATGGCTGTGCTTTTTTAAGAACAAACCACTAATTATTCTTTACAGCCTCTGCCTTTGCAGGGATTATCCATAATAGCCCGATATATTTCCTCACTATATTACAAAAAGGATTGGGATGCCTGCCTTTATACATACATGAACTTTAATGGCATCCCAGTCTTACGCCATAGGGTTCAATGTTAAGTTGGCCTACCCTTTGCAGCTATAACAGCTTCAACTCTTCTGGGAAGGCCGTCCACAATGTTTAGGCGTGTCTCTATGGAAATAGTTGATCATTCTTCCAGACAGTGCTGGTGCTAACACTAGGCGGCTGCCTAGGGAGCGCCCTGCCACCGATGTTTCTACTTGCAACTAAGTCTCAGCATCTGCAGGCAGCCACTGCTCCGTTCGCACAGTGTTAGAGATGCAGCGGCCCCCGGAGGACTGTGTCCTGACTCCCGAATGAATGGAAGCAAGCAAACATTAACTGATAGGCGCTGGTGAGGCTGCATTTGATGGGTGTTTCATTAAAAAGGTGGGGTTTATATGGTCAGGTAAAAGGGGGTGAAGCTAAGGGGGATGGCAAAATTAGGTTGCACTTAGGTGTCAAAAATCCCAGCCCCGCTTCCAGAAGCGCATTTGTGAGGTTGGGCACTGATGTGGACGAGAAGGCCTGGCTCGCAGTCTTCGCTCTAATTCATCCCAAATGTGTTTTATCAGGTTGAGGTCAGGAGAACTCTGTGTAGGCCAGTCAAGTTCCTCCACCCCAAACTCATCCATGTATTTATAGACCTTGCTTTGTGCACTGGTCCAAATCATTGATGAAGGGGGGGGGGGGGGGTTATGGTGTGGGGGTAAAGGTAGGGCTAGGACCCTTAGGTTCAGTGACGGGAACTCTTAAGGCATCAGCCTACCAAGATAGTTTGTACATTTTTGTACATGTGCCTTCTTGAGGTGGGGGACCTTGTGGGCACTGCAGGATTTCTAACCATTAGTAGTTTGTTACCAATGGTTTGTTTGGCGTCCCAACTGCCTCGAGATCATTTATTCACAAGCTCCTCGCGTGTAGTTCTGGGCTGATACCTCACTTTTCTCATGATCATCCTTACCCCATGAGGCAAAATCTTGCATGGAGTTTCAGACTAAGGGCAATTGTACTATTTTGTATTTCTTTCATTTGCGAATAATCGCTCCAACAGCTGTCTCCTTTTAACTAAGCTTCTTGCCGATGGTTTTGTAGCCCATTCCAGGCATTGTGCAGGTCCACAATCTTGTCCCCGACATCCTTTGACAGCTCTTTGGTCTTGCCCATGATTGTGAGGTTTGAATAAAAGAAAGATTCTGTGGACAGGTGTCTTTTATACACATAATGAGTTGTCGTTGGGAGCACCTTCTTACATTGACATGACCAACCTGTGTACTACATAACATACTGTAGCCAGAATTATTGTTGGTTCACCTTAGAAGTCACATGACAAAACGCATCATTGGTAATTGGTCTCACACATCCATATGTCACTTCCAGCTGTCTGGATCAGAGCGGTGGAACACACGCCACATCCCAGCTGATCCTGGGGGGGGTGGGGGTGTGTGTGTGTGTGTGTGTGTGTGTGTGTGTGTGTGTGTATGTGTGTGTCCTCCTTTTTCAGTTTATTATTAACTTTTTTGCATGCATTTAAGTGGCATTATCGCTTTTACATTTACATCATTTTTACAAATAAATCTACGGGATTACACTATGCAAGTCTGTTTTATATTGGTCTTGTGAGGACAACCACAGCCGACACGCAGACACCAGGGAGGTGGCCGGGAACGGAGCACAGCAGGATCATCCGGCTGCTAGAGGAATGATTTACCCAATCTTGTTGCCTGTCACCCCTGCAGGGGTGTCTACATCTGGCGAGTGGGGAACCAAAAGGGGGAGCACAAGAGTCACCTAAAGTGTCTACTAAAGATATGCACCAAAATCACAAGTTTACAGTATCTAAAGTAACTGGCTATATGATGTTTATTGATTTATATCAACTGATACATTGATCACAGAGATTGTTTTTTTTTTTTTTTTTTTAGCATACAAGCAGGGACTTCATCTGCACTTTGGCTACAAAGACTCTTTGCTGTGTGGGACACAACTTTCTCTGTATCTCACCATTCAGGATTTATGAACTATTAATATCAGTTTACTGCGCGGTGGCAACTTTGATTATGTCGCTTTGATTTTGCTCACTTTGTTGTATTTTTTAGAATTAATATCTCACATTTAAAAAGGTTACTATGGGTCTGTGAGGCTGCACATTAGCCTCCCAACCACTTGAGATATTAGGCAGTCCTTTACAAGGGGCCTATATTAAAGCTTTCTTTTTACAAATATTTCAACTTATTGAATAGATAAGTCTCACTTAAAGCGAAGGTTCATCCTAAATATAAGCTCTCCCATGTGATCCAGCATACTGGCATCAGCGCCAGTATGCTGTTTTTTTTTTTTTAAATCCCCCACTTACTGTATTATGTTGAATTTAAATGTATTTCCCCCGCGGTGCACGGCTCTAGTATAGCGCGTCACATCTTACGAAAATACCAGATGATGACTTGGGTAATCTCGGCGAAAATGCGGCGCCTGCGCACAGACCTAGGAGCTGACTGCGCAGGCGCCGTATTTCTCCGAGTCCTATTCCGGCGTTTTTCGGAGGGAGTGACACGCCATAGCCGTAGGACTCGGAGAAATACGGCGCCTGCGCAGTCAGCTCCTAGGTCTGTGCGCAGGTGCCGCATTTTCGCCGAGATTACCCGAGTCCTTATCGGGTATTTTCGTAAGATGTGACGCGCTATACTGGCGCCATCCACCACGGGGGTAAGAAATTTTAATTTAACATAATATAGTAAGTGGGGGATTTAAAAAAAACAGCATACTGGCGCTGACACCAGTATGCTGGATCACATGGGAGAGCTTATATTTAGGGTGAACCACCTCTTTAAGCGTGGCTAGATGGTCACTCACTTGGAGGGTTTTCCCCCCTGGAGGTGTGTCCAAGATTTAATTATTTAATTAACTTTTTTGCACAGCACTTATTCACAGGAACTGTAAGACAACACGACAAATTAACTGAATTCTGATACATTTTACAACACCGCACAATTAGATTTTTTTCCCATTGACATTACACCACCAATTGTCAGCACCACTTATCTCATTTAAACAGGTACTCATTGTTGGTTGGTAGGGTATCAAATATTTACATACACTGGAGCTCCAAATTAGAGAAGAATTTATGAATGATTTTTTTCAGAAATAAGAATCTGCTTTACTCAACGTCTGATGGAATTTGTGTTCAATGCTAATAGAACCGTTTTTCTAAATAACCAAGGCTCTTCATCAAAAGAAAAAATATTTTGTAGAAAACACAATACAAATTAGAACACAGCAATGACTAACACAGAGGAAGATTACTAATAACTAAAATATCTGAAGGTTACAACAATTAGTAGGAAGTGTATAGGCCCTTGCTTTAAATGACATCTGCAGCCACAGGACATCACAAGTCTCTCACACTGCTCTGGTGTGATTTTGTTCCACTCTTTCAGTTTGGTGACTATAGTGGGTTTCTTGGCCATAACTTTGTCACCAAGGCTTTTCCAGCAGTTTTCTGTTGGGATTAGATCAGAACTCTGGGCTGGCCATATCAGTATTTCAATGTTTTCAGCTTCAAGGAACTGCTTTACCCCTGTTTCTATGTGACAGGGAGCATCTTCGTGCATACAAATTGCTAGTTGATTAGGTGATGAACACAGGGAAGGACCTGCATGTTGTCAAAGAAAGTTCTGATAAACCTTTGCATTCACCTCCAAACCACTTCCCCCTCCACCTTTTACCGACTTCTTTACACACTTTGGGTTTAGACTTTCCCCAGTTTGACAACAATCATGTTTCCCATCCTAAAGTGAACTTTAGACCAGTTCTCTGTCTACACAGCATGCTCTTCAGCAAAGGTTAGTCTAGCCTTTTGTTTCTTCGAATGAGAGGTTTTGTCATTGCAGAGTGGGCTTTCAATCCTAATTCTCTTAAGCAACGAGACAGATACACATTATACAATTTTCTTTATAGCGTTTCCTTTAGATTTACCAAACTATAGATAGATTTATCTAACCCTAAGGGTTACAACTTGTATGCAATCAGGCAGGCCCTTTGCACTACATGGTTTTGGTAACTCTAAAGGAAATCAGCCAACATAAGTTTAGTGTTTCTCTGTTCTACGCTAAACTGGTGCGCAATCGCAGCTGCAGTGCTTAACCGATTGCCCATTGAGATGCTCTTCATTATCCTGTCCTCTCTTGAATTTGTCTTTTGTGGATTTCCAGCCTTCTTGGGAGACTTGAATGCGTTGGGATTGAAAGCCCACTCTGCAATGACAAAACCTCTCATTCGAAGAATCAAAAGACTAGACTAACCTTTGCTGAGGAGCATGCTGTGGGGATAGAGAACTGGTCTAAAGACTGGAGGCAATATTCTAAAAATCACATTGATTTGGAACAAACTTCTCTTGATAGGGCTGAAAGGGTCATTCCTTTATCTGGACAACTTGCTGCCGGAGGGTTTCAGTCACTTTAGAATGGCTCACCATCTTACAAAGTCAGTGAAAACTGGTAGATTAGGCTGCCCGTTAAATAGGGTTTGTCAGATAATGAAAGAAATAAGCACAAGGTGCCAGATTACCACCAATAACTGGGAGGTGTCTGAAAGTATACTCTAATTTTGATCAATGTTCTTTTTTATATCTCATTGAAGAGGAGAGACTGGAGAGCTGCAGATGATGGAGGCACATAAACAGACCACAGTGTCAGGGCTCAGCAGCCCTGAAACATTGTGCTGTATAACATGCTTTAAAATGAACAGGGTCTTTTTCTTTTAGGGTTAAAAACACTTTAAATTAAACCAGAGGTAGTGTAAAGCTTTACAGAACCACCATTTCCTATCCCAATAGGCAAATTAGGACTGGAAATTCCAAACCATCAATGAAAGATTCCAAGAAAGGCAATCACAACAAATCCTGTTATTTTTCTTTATTTTTTTATTTTAACAGTGGCTGGAGGCATGTTTCGATCTGCTTTGGAAAGGACTATGAAAATTACCTGCATTCAAAATACGTTTGATCACTTCCTAAGCACGCTTAATAAAATGACTAATACTAGACCTGCCCTGTGTGATAAGATAATAAATGTTAAATGAAATGATTTGGAATAGCAATAGGCTGTGCTGGCTTGCAACATTTCTTTAATTAATGAACACATTGCAAAGGTTTGACAGAGAAAATAGCATTTTGAAGCCTGGGTTTTATGTAGCACATAGTTGGGACTTTTTTTGTATCATTGTGGATGTTTTACAGAGCATGGAAGGTATCTTCATATGGGAAATACATTCATACCGGAAGTTCCTGACTACTCTATCTGGGGAAACTGCTATAACAATATAAACAAGAGATAGAGATATATATATATATATATATATATATCTCTATCTATATATCTCTATCTCTATCTATATATCTCCATCTATATATCGCCATCTATATATCTCTATCTATATATCTCTATCTATATATCTCTATCTATATATCTCTATCTATATATCTCTATCTATATATCTCTATCTATATATCTCTATCTATATATCTCTATCTATATATCTCTATCTATATATCTCTATCTATATATCTCTATCTATATATCTCTATCTATATATCTATCTCTTGTTTATATTGTTGTTTATATATATAAAATTTATGGCCCATATGCTGTCAACCTGTTCATGTTTTCACTACCTAGGTATTGTCCCAATATACAAAAAGAGCTAAACACACAGCATCAAGCCTAACTAACCCAACATGCAGAACCTAATCCTATGTTCACTAAAAATATGCACATCATTTTTTTTATTTCCTCCTACCCATGAACCTGACAAAAGTACTCATTTAATAAATTAGTCCTTCTCTGATGGAAAAAAAAAAGGATTTTTAATAACAGCTTACCTGTAAAATCCTTTTCTTGAAGTACATCACGGGACACAGAGCGCATAGCCATTACATATGGGTTATATGGGTACCTTCAGGTGTGGACACTGGTGTAATCAACTTCACAGGAAGTTCCTCCCTATATAACCCCCTCCCACTGAGAGTGCTTTAGTTTTGTAGCAAGCAATTTCTCTGAGGTTACACAATGTTCCCCAAAAGAGGGGTGGGAGCTCTGTGTCCCGTGATGTACTTCAAGAAAAGGATTTTACAGGTAAGCTGTTATTAAAAATCCTTTTTTCTTTATCGTACATCACGGGACACAGAGCGCATAGCCATTACATATGGGATGTCCCAAAGCAATGCTCCATGAAGGGAGGGAGATCGTAAGGCCATAAATAGCCAAACAAAAAACATTATCAGGAGGTAAAATAGCTCCACCCAACAGAAAAAAAGGGGGTGTGAACCGGGCCAGAGGATTCTATACTGCTGCCCGTAGGACCGCCTGCCCAAATGCTGCGTCCGTAGCCTTTGTGACGTCCAACTTATAAAATTTAGTAAACGTATGTACGGAAGACCAGGTTGCCGCTTTGCAAACCTGTGCCATAGAGATCTGATGGTGTGCCGCCCAAGAGGCACTCATGGCCCTCGTAGAATGGGCTTTAACTGATAAGGGAGGTGGAACGCGCTTCAGACCATAGGCCTGAAAAATCAGCTGCTTAATCCACCTAGCCAAGGAAGACTTGGCAGCCGGCTGACCCTTCTTGGGGCCATCCGGAAGAACGAAAAGCACATCTGTTTTCCGAATCTTCTCTGCAGCCTTGAGATAAACCCTCATGGCTCGGACCACGTCCAAAGTATGAAGCAGTCTTTCCTCTCTGGACTGGGGAGTAGGAAAGAAGGATGGTAGGACTAGGTCCTGATTCAAGTGAAAACTGGATATGACCTTAGGAAGGAAAGAAGGTTGAGGCAGCAGAACCACTCTGTCCTTATGCAGAATCAGGTACGGTTCCCTGCAAGACAAGGCTGCCAGCTCGGAGACCCTTCTGGCCGAAGCCATAGCCACCAAGAAAACCAACTTTCGGGTTAGCAGCACAAGAGGGATTTCTGTCAGAGGTTCAAACGGCTGCCCTTGTAAAGCTGACAAGACCAGATTTAAATTCCAGGGGCAGAGGGGAGCTCTAATAGGGGGATTCACATGCAAGACCCCCTGCAAGAAGGTTTTCACAAGCGAATGTGTGGCCAAAGGCCTTTGAAACCATATCGATAAGGCAGACACCTGCCCCTTTAGAGTACTAAGAGCCAACCCCTTGTCAACGCCAACCTGGAGGAATCGCAAGATCCTGTCAATAAAAAACTTGCGAGGATGCCCTCCTTGAGACTCGCACCACTCCACATAGGTCCTCCAGACTCTGTAATAGATATTTCTAGAGACTGGCTTTCTAGCCTGAATTAACGTAGATATGACCTGGGCTGAGAGGCCTCTGCCCTTAAGAATTAGGGATTCAGCCGCCAAGCCATCAAATTTAGCTGCTGTGAAGCAGGGTGGTAGATCGGGCCCTGAGACAGCAGATCTGGGCGCAGGGGGAGTGGCCACGGTGCCCTTACTGACATCCTCACGATGAGTGCGTACCAAGCCCTTCTGGGCCAGGCTGGGGCCACCAGGATCACCGGCCTGCGCTCCACCCTGATCCTTCGTAGAAGGCGGGGAATCATCTGTAGTGGAGGGAACGCATACAGGAGAGAAAACTGGTGCCAGGGGCAAACCAACGCATCGGTCCCGTAGGCCGAGGGGTCCCTGGCTCGGGATACGAATTTGTCCAATTTCTTGTTGAATCTTGTTGCCATGATGTCCACATCGGGAACTCCGAATCTTTGGCAAATCTCTTGGAATACCTGGGGGTGAAGAGACCACTCTCCCGGGAGTAACTGTTGACGACTCAAAAAATCTGCTTGAGAATTGTCTATCCCTGGGATGAACACTGCTGAGATGCAGGGTACATGGGCTTCGGCCCATGAGAAAATCAGGTTTACTTCCCTTTGAGCCGCTAGGCTCCTTGTGCCCCCCTGGTGGTTTATGTATGCCACCGCCGTGGCATTGTCGGACTGTATCCTTACTGGCAGACCCTGCAGGGGGAGAGTCCAGGCGACCAGGGCCAACCGAGCAGCTCTGATCTCTAGGACATTGATGGGAAGCAGACTTTTTGCCTCTGACCACTGTCCCTGCTGGGTCCGTTTTCCTAAGATTGCCCCCCAACCTGTTAGGCTGGCATCTGTGGTTACTATTTTCCACGTGATGGGGCAAAAGGTTTTCCCTTTTGACAATTTTTGAGGGACCAGCCACCAGTACAGGCTGCGCCTGACTCCTGGGGAAAAACCTAATGGACGGTCTAATGCCTGTATGGACCTGTTCCAAGCAGAGAGAATAGCTGCCTTGAGAACTCTGGTATGGATCTGGGCATAGGGCACTGCTTCGAAGGCGGCTACCATCTTTCCCAGCAGTCGCATGCATAGGCGAATAGTCGGCCTCTTTTTGCCTAGGACTATTTGAATTGTTTGAGTCAATGACCTGATCTTTTCTTGAGGTAAAAATATCCTCTGGCATTCTGTATCTAACCGAAGGCCTAGATATTCCAACTGTCTTGTGGGTTGCAACCTCGATTTTCCTTGGTTCACAACCCACCCGAATTCTTGTAGATGCCGAACTGTGCGGACTACTGCATGATTGAGGTTGGAAGCTGATCTGTCGATAACCAGGAGATCGTCCAGGTATGCCAGGACCAAAATGCCTTCTGTCCTTAGGACGGCTAGCACCGGGGCTAACACCTTTGTGAATACCCGCGGAGCTGTTGCCAACCCGAAAGGGAGGGCTACGAACTGGAAATGACTTTGATCTATCATAAAACGAAGAAACTTGTGATGTGCTGGGTAGATCGGCACATGCAGATATGCATCCTTTATGTCTATAGATGCTAGAAAGTCGCCTTGATGCAGGCTGGCTGTCACTGAACGTATGGAATCCATACGAAAGGTCTGAATCTTTAGAAAGCGATTTAGGCGTTTGAGGTCTAGGATAGGCCTGACGTCGCCATTGGGTTTTGGTATAATAAAAAGGTTGGAGTAGAATCCCAGACCCCTTTCTTGGGTTGGTACTTCTACAATTACTCCTTGGAGCAAGAGGCGATCAACGCCTTTACGAGAGAGGCCCTCTTTAACGGGTCGCTTGGAAGACTTGACCCCTGAAAATGAGGGGGGGATTTCTCGAAACTCTAGTTTGTAGCCTGTGGCTACCACGGACCGAACCCAAGAGTCGGGAATTCTGGCCTTCCAGACTTCGGAGAAAAACTGAAGTCTTCCCCCCACCCAAGAGAGTGGGGGCGCCCCTTCATGAATCTGACTTGATGACTGGTTTAGCCGGCTTGCGAGACCAGGGCCTCTTGTTTGCCGCGGCTTGTCCCTGTGGGCGGCTATTAACTGCTGAACGCCCGGGAGGCCGTCGATACTGACGGGAAGTCGAAGGGGCCGAGCCTGCAAAGGCCTGTCGTTTAAACGCGGGCCCACGCGGTCTTTTCTTGACCGGTAAGGAAGTACTTTTACCACTTGATATGGTTTGGATATATTTATCTAGGTCTTCACCGAATAGTCTTCCCCCATGAAAGGGAAACCCTGCTAAAAGCTTTTTGCAGGGTTCCTCTGCTGACCAGTTCTTTAGCCACAAAAGACGACGCATGTGAACCACCAGCAGAGATAAACGGGATGCCTGTTGGATGGAGTCCTTAATAGCATCTACTGCAAAGCAGAGAGCCCTAGGGAAATCTGCTAATTCACGAGTTTGCTGAGCCGGCATGTCCTTTAATATCTGTTTTGCCTGATCCTTTAAGGCCTGACAAACGCCAATGGCTGCCACCGCTGGCTGAACCATGGCACCTACTGTGGTGAAAGAAGCCTTCAGTAGGGTCTCTAATTTTTTGTCGACCGGATCCTTGAACATCTGGACATTTTCAACCGGACAGGTCAGGGATTTATTCACGCAGGAAATGGCCGCGTCCACTGTGGGGAGTGCCCATTTCTTTAAAAATTCCTCTTCCATAGGATAGAGAATAGAGAACCTCTTAGGAGGGATAAAGATCCTATCACGTCGAGCCCAATCCTGGTAAATCACGCTCCGCAGAAGGGGGTGAATCGGAAAAGACACACAAGTTAATGGAGCCTTTAAAGAACCCAATGAGGATACCACAGGGGCTACTAGTTCTGGCACTGGAAGTTTAAAAGCAGTGCGAACCATATCGGTCAAAGACTGGATCCACAGGCTCTCCGCTTGAGAGGCCGAAAAATATTCATCTACAGTGGAACCCTCCATGTCTGAACCGTTGGGACTTGGGTCTGCTTGATCCCCTTGTGGGTCCCGTTCCTCCGAAGAGGAGACCTCCGCATCTGAAAACACCAAACTAGGTGAGGGGGATCTAGCCCGTTTGCTACTTGGCAAAGGGCGGGCAAACAAAGCAGTTAACCTTTTCTCTAGCCCACCCAGGGTGGTCGCTAGCATTTCTTCCGTTACGTAAACGGGAATGGGTGGATCGGGGGCCGCCTCTGCCCCCAGCACCCCCAATGGCTCTTGTACTATGCTACTCGGTGGTCTAACTGGTGAGGGTGGGGCCGTTGAAGCCTGGCCCAAATCCTCTGACCCCGATGGAGACCCCTTTTGTTTCTTGGCACCTTTTGCAGCCTTGGCTGGTCCTGATCCCTTTGGAGCCATTGCACAACCTTGAGTCACCCCTATAGCCAACACCTGACTGTTGTAGCTAGGAGTAATTAATATGAGAACAGGCTGAGGAAAATGAAAAATTTTGTATATATATATATATATATATATATATATATATATATATATATATATATATATATATATATATATATATATTATATACCCGCCTGGGAGGTGGCAATACTGAGGAAAACCTGTGAGTATTGCAACACCAATGCCCGTTAGCCGGAGTCCAAGGTTGACTCAGATACTGCTGGATCTAAGGCTGAGTCCCTTTAAGCAAAAAAACTCTTTTTTTTTTTTTTTTTCTTTCTGGTCAATAGTGGAACTAAGTCCTAGACCTGAAGATCCACAAACCGCCACTGGGTGTCACTGTGGCCAAAAGACCCAGCTGCGCGCTCTGTGTCCTTCTTCCTCTGCTTCCAGGAGGGAAAAGACCAGCCAGAGAGAAACGTTTTACTTTTAACTGACCCGGACGCTGCTGGCCCGCCCCCCCAACGCACGCCGACGCTATAAAAGGCGGCGTGCACGCGCCCACGCGCGCGCACCCCCCCCCCACGCTGAAACAACATGGAGGAAGCAGAGAGCAGAGGAAAAGCATGGACCAGCGCCAGCAGCACCAACAGACACCAGGTAAGCACTAATCCTTACTGTAGTGCACACAGAGAGGAAGCTGTCCCCATAGGCTTCCTAAGAAACAGGAGTTTTCACCAGCAATTCCCTCTTTATAGTACGTGGGGCTGCAGTATCAATGCTAACAGGCAGACCTGGGGTGAGTAGCAAATATATATCTTAAACAAGTATACATATATCTACATGTTATCTGGGTAAACATTAGTACATCCCATCCTGCCTAAAAAGACATAGTGGAGATAGTGGCTGATGCACAAGCATACCATTAGCCAACCCAGAACCCCCAGGGGGATACCTACTGTCGAACCAAGTCCCGCAGGTTCCCTCTTACCTGCTCCACGCCGCAGGGTATTGCAAACTGCAAGAGGCCCAATCTTCTCCCATCTCCGTGGGTATTGTCTCGGACCTTCAGGGACCGGGGTCCTGTGTTTAAGGAACCCACACCCCTGGACCTATATAGCATCCTGGCATCAGTAGCGTTTAGTCCTGGGAGAGACCAAGGCACTGGAGCCCAGAATCCAGCCCTCCAAGGAGAGGCATTATAGGCAACACCCCACGCATGCAGGGCCCGGGTACCGTACACCTTGGCTTTGAAGCACTTCGGACGGATCCGGCTAGCTATCCTGGGTCCCGAGACCTCCGAGGGACAGCTAGACGTGACCAACACCTAAGACACTGGCGAAAAAACTAAAGCACTCTCAGTGGGAGGGGGTTATATAGGGAGGAACTTCCTGTGAAGTTGATTACACCAGTGTCCACACCTGAAGGTACCCATATAACCCATATGTAATGGCTATGCGCTCTGTGTCCCGTGATGTACGATAAAGAAATAATAATTAAGAAATATCAAGTTGGTCTTAAAAACAGAATGGAGGTGAGAATAGAGCCCAGTGCAGATTGTTCCTGCAGTCTGATTCCGCTTTGTCCATGAACTAGAGGGAAATCACATTCGCCTGGGCATGGACTGGAATCAAGCCAATCTTATTGCCTGCATAATATTCAAAGACAGGTGTTAAATAGGCTGAGGGGTGAAGGGTTGCTAGGTAATACCACCTGCATAGTCTAGGCAATACCTCCCGCATAGTCGTCACCCACAGGCTTGGAAAACGAACACACCCCATTTCAGAGGACCTTTGGCCCAGTTTACACTGGTGTGGTGTGGAATTCGCAGCGATTTCTCGCATCACGTTGAAAGCACACCCGTTCATGCAAACCACTGTGGTTGAGTGTGTATGTTAAAATCGGTTTGCAAAAAGCAGTGCAGTTTGCAGAATAGAATCACACCCATGTGATCCAATTGTGGTGTGGCAAAAAATTCCTGCAAGATTTTGGTACGAATGCGGTGCGATTTGAACCATACAAAATGAATTGCTCAAATTACACTGCTGCAGAATCGCATGAGATTTTAAACAGGAATGCCATTTGGTTCATGTCCAAATCACTTGCAGTTCCCAAACTGCACCAATGCAAATCCGGTTAAAAACAGCCACTTGCTATTATGCTTCCACAAGCCAAATGAGTTGCTACCTCATGAACAACTTTCTTGACACCCCCCACCCCCCTACAGTCTGGTTTTAGTAGGGCAGTTTTAGTAGAATGTTGTGGCCGGAAGCCAATGGCCATTACTCCATACGCATAACTCTTAGACCTCTCTGCTTCCTTTGACACAGTTGACCATCTGCTCCTCCTGAGCAAATTACACTCCCTTGGCCTCCGTGTTTCTCCTCCGCTCCTCTTTCTGTTGGGGTATCCCAAGACTCCATCCTTGGGCCCCTCCTATTCCCCACTCTATACCTCTTCCCTGGGCCAGTTGATAACCTCCCATGGGTTTCAATACCACCTCTATGCCGATGACACCCAGAGCTATCTCTCCACTCAACTCATCCACTCAATTTCCTCACAGATCCAAAACTTACTGAATGACATATCGGTATGGATGTCACACAACTTCTTCAAACTCAATTTTTCTAAAACCGAGCTTGTAATATTTCCTCTTTCACTGTCCCTCCCCATGACTTTACCATCAAAAGCAACAGCACAGCCATTGGTCCCTCCACACATGCCAGGATGCTGGGTGTAATCCTCAACTCCGACCTCTCCTTCAGCCCCCACATCCAATCACTGACTAAATCCTGCCCCTTTAACCTCAGCAACATTTCCAGAATTCGTCCCTTCCTGACTAATGACACCACAAAGCCACTTTTTCTCACCTTGACTACTGAAACTCTCTCCTTAATGGCCTACACTTATGCAGGCTATTCCCTCCTTAAGTCTAGTATGAATTCTGCTGCTAGAATACCACCTTACTAACTGATTCATGACTGCTGCTCCTCTCTGCCAATCCCTTCACTGGCTTCCCCTACCGCACCGTATAAAATTCAAACTGCTAACCACAACATACAAGGCCATTCCCAACATCTCCCCCATCTATAATCACCAACCTCATCTGCAGATATCACCCAAATTGTCCCCTCCGCTCCTCCCAGGACCTCCTGCTTTATAGCTCCCTTGTTAGCTCCTCCCATGCTCGCCTTCAGAACTTCTCCAGAGCCTCTCCCATCCTCTGACACTCCCTGCCCTGGTAATGTCCGATCAGCCCCTACCCTGTCCACCTTTAGGAGATCCCTGAAAACTAATTTATTCAGGGAAGTCTATCCCACACCCACCCAACAACTGTCCCCGAGCGACACCCATCGAATCATTTTCTGCAGCCATTACCTGTTGTACCACCACCTCCTCCCTTTAGAATGTAAGCTCTATGAGCAGGGCCCTCCTGTATTGAACTGTACTGCAATTGTGCTGTCCCCCCTACATTGTAAAGCTCTGCATAAACTGTTGGAGCTATATAAAGCGTGTATAATAATAATATGACAGACTTTAGAACATATCCGCACATCTCTTCATTTCATTATCCACATAGGTTCAAAGATGACATTTGCTCACAGAGAAAAATTGGATATATTTTCCTATCCTTGGTTCTCCCAACACTTTATAAGGTCACCAGGAATAATTAGGGGACTCACCCCATGCAACAGCGCTAGATTTTCAACAGTCAAGCATAGGGCTGCACGATTCTGGATAAAATTTGAATCCCTATTTTTTGCTTAGAATAAAGATCACAATTCTCAGTGTAACATCTTCTACATTATACAGAAATATTTGGCCAACTTTACCGTTTTTTTATTTCATTATTCACGGAAGTGGATTTTTTCCCCCCAAAATATCGCATTTAATAGACCGCTGCACAAATAGTGTGACATAAAATATTGCAATGACATTTTATTCTCTAGGATCTCTGCTTAAAAATAATAAAACAAAATATATATATATATATATATATATATATATATATATATATATATATATATATATATATATATATATATATATATATATATACGCACACATACATATATACACACACACACACACACACACACACATATATATATATATATATACACATACACACACACACACACACATTAGTTCCAAGTAATTTTCTAGCAAAAAAATACCGATTTTAACATGTAAGCAACGTGTCAGAAAAAGGCTTGGTCTTTAAGTGGTTAAACTGACCTAAATTTACAGATCGAAGTTCATTCCTTCGATTTGTAAATGATCAGAGAGAGATACGTTTATTTTTAGCTCTCTTTCAGCACTGAGCAATGTTGTGTTTTATTTGTTTTTACATCTGTGAGCAGGGAACTGCTCAGCACTTGTTACATGATTCATGGAAATACTGGATTATGATCACATGGGGCGTTTAATCGAGATCGCCATTTTCTAACGAAAAATCGTGCAGCTCTAGTCAAGCATAAGTGTGGTTAATGTTATAGAGAACAATTCTTTGAAGTTACCATGATAGAAAATACAGGACAATTTCTTATGAAGGAGAACACAATGATATTCCTGAGTCTATAAATTTGCAACACATGCTGTACAGAAGAAATAGACCATTGAAAGCAAGGGTACCCACAAAGAAAATGACACGCATCCTGTAGAAACTGCCATAAACAAAAGACTTCAGGGAGACACTAAATCAGAAAATCCTTTCATTGAGGACAGGTATGCAGACTAGATCTTAAGTTACACAAAAACACACTTTAGATTTATTACAACCAATAAAAAGGCTTTAATTCCTCTTATTATGTATATACTCAGCACAGTACATAATGCTATAATTATGTTATTTGCTTTAAGTCTAAATGTAAACAAGGAAGGAAATAAAATCAGCAGCCTTTGGTCAGACTAAAGGGCATATTTATAAAGACATTCACCACATTTACCCTACTTATAGAATGGAATTGGGCTTCAAATGAAACCTGAAATGAGAAAATATGGAAGTCTTGTTCATCTCCCATCTGAAAATACCTGGCTGTTATGGAAGTCTGATGGCTTCAACACTTTGATACACTGACCTGAAACAGCGATGGAGATTAGGTTTTCTGGGTTCAATATGACCCTCTTCTCTGCATCTGTTCCGGGTCAGTGGCATCCAGGTGGCTAGTGTTCGCAGATGGTCTGCCTTTGTATTTCACTCAGTATAGGTTCCCTGTAAGGGTTTCAAGGATACTGTACATATGTTCACCAATATTTCATGGAAAAGGGTGCTTACTGTACTATTCACCTTAGTTTTAAAGTGGCAAATGTAACCTTTTGTTTTGTACATTCGCTTAGCTAAAATTACATTAAGGCATTTCAAAGCTTGACACTATAAAACCTGTGGCTGCATGCATATGAACCTGCTATCCATAACGTTCAAACAGATGTTGCTAGGCAATTCATTGGTGTAGCAGGCTCTTTAGCAGCTCAAAGATAGTTATCAAATCTGCTGCTTTGTCAGTGAAATTAGAGGTGTTTCCAGGAAGAAGTCAGGTTATGTTATCCTCAGTAAAGCCTGCTACACACTAATTTTTTTTCCCCGTTAGGCCCATGGTTAAAAAAAAAGAAAATAAATAAAAATCGGGCTGCCCCCTGCCAGAACAGGTCAATGTTCTCAACCATTGGCTGAGAGCACTGAATGGGAGCCGATCCGATATTGTTTTTTGCCCCACCAGAACACACGGGTCAGCAGTCGAAGCTCATTGGCCGTCGGCGCCGATCAGATGCTGGTTTTCCAGCATGCCTGATTGACAGAAGCTGGACATTCAGCCAGCCTTTGTCAGACAGGCTGATGTACACATGTGCCGAATATCAGACTCCCGTTGAGCCGGCTGATATTCAGGCTTTAGGCTCAGATAGTCTCATCTACTTGAAAATTGTGCTTTTCCTCAAGACAAGGCATCTGATGCTTAACTAGTGCAAAGGGCATCAGCACTCCTGTCCTACAACCAAGGACATTTTAGACCTCGTCAGAGAATTTGAACTTTGCAGGGAATGACACATTTTGATTTATTGGCTTCAGTCAGCTCCGCTTCTCTAGGATGATTCTGAAACACGTTTTCAATTAAAGAATACATGTTACACATGTTCCCAGAGCAGTAAGTTAAAGCAGTAAAAAAAAAAAAAAAAGCGCAGGGGTGCGATTACCAATTGCATAAATAGGTAACATTGCATAAAACTGCATTTTATGACTGCTGCATGTGATGACCAATGCATATTAAGGAATGTGCAAATATAGGGCAACAAGAATACAGCACACTTCTACATAGTAAAAAATATAAACATTACAATGGTTTTGATTTGACACACAATTCATATTAATACACAGTACTTGCATGTTCTCCCTGGGCCTAATATATATGTCTGCATGTATGAGAGACAAGGCCCTCAGATTGTAAGCTCCTTGAGCGCAGGGGCTGATGTGAATGGGCAGTATATAAAAGCATTGCGTAAATTGTTATATAAATATCTGTAATAACGAAATAAATATTGAAAAGGTTTTTGGAATCATAAAAACCATTATGAATTAATGGTACTATTTAAATTCATATACCAGTTTGTATTATGTAAAAATTATGTTATAAAATCGACAATTGTAAGGGCTCTTTCACACAAAGCGTCTGTTCAGATCCGCCTGCACAGTGTGCGGGGACCGCCCAGTCACCCGGCAGCTCAGCGGAGATCAATGGAGCGATCCCCGCTGAGCAAACGGAGGTGCACGGGGCGGATCATTACTGATCCACCCCGTGTGAAAGAGCCCATAGGGACAATTTCCAAGGCCAGATAATTATTAGACTGAGCTAAACAGAACCTGCTCTATCCTGTGCCATTTGAAAAAAAAAAAAAAAAAAAAAAATCGCAGCAAATGAACTCTACTGTACATTTAAATAATTTTTTTAAAACATTTCAAACACATTTACCAAATTATAGGTGCACTAAATGTTACAAAAATGTGCCTAGATTAGACAAGTCTTTATAAATATGCCCCTAGGTAATGAATGAAACCTTTAAATAATTGATGAGTTATGAGTATATCCACAGAAAGCTGGGCAGTGCTGTAATGTTACAGTTTTATCCACTACAACAGAACCTCTTAATCACGGCAATCACACAGATTCCTGAGCTGAATCCAAAACAAAGCATTATCTCTGCAGGGACGTGGATTCCCGAGTGGAGTGGAATCCAGCAGAAGAGAACTTGTTCCTCGCTGTGGGGGTCCGGACTGGAAGGTGAATCACAAGTAACAGAACTTGTTCATTGCTGCAATCTATACAGATTCCTGAGGCAGATATCCAGAATCAGCGCCATCAACAAAATGTTAGAGGATTAAGTACCAGAACACAGGTAACTTCCCCTCTAATAAGTGCTTTACGTGTGTCTTTGTTCATGTTTTCATGAATACATGTAAGAGAGGAGGCCAGAGCAGCCTTTAACGTAAACATAGCCAATGTCCATGCTGCAACAGTCCAGTACAAAATAATATAGATTCCAGATTTCAGCCGAAATATATATATCACCTCCAAGAGAAGCACTAAATCCAATGATTACCCCTGTGTCAGTCTGCATATTAATGTATCATTTGACCTTAAAACAAACATGTAACAAGTGCCATATGCATTTGTTGGGGAAAGGGTTTGAATATTAAGAAAACAAAGGATATGTATCAGAATGTTGTAGGCTTGCCATTCTCCTCTCATTAAACCAACTGTCAGTTCATGGCTTGTTTAAACCCGTAAAATTAGAAACAAGTTCTAGCACAGTCTTGAAAGGTCCTATGTGAGGAAGGCTAGTGAGAAGAAGAGCTTCCAGAATTTTGTGTCTGTTCCCCTGTATCCTCGCTGCCAGGATCATCTGCAGAGGAAGAAACAGTTATGTTATTCAAATATTGCTACACCAATCCCAGTACATTCACCAATTCAACATGCATAGCCCGAGAACCTGATGTCTCAGCACTACAATCGTGGTCAAAGGTTTTCAGAAAGGCACAAATATAAAATTTCACAAAGTCTGCTACTTCAGCGTTTTCAGATCTTTTTATCAGATGTTACTATGGTAAGACCCCCCAAGACCTCTGCAATTCACCATGGCATGCTGTCAACTTCTGGGCCACATCCTGACTGATGGCAGCCCATTCTTGCACAATCAGTGCTTGAGTCTGAGAATTTGGATTGACCACAAGTTCTCAATAGGATAATGCTCTGGGAGTTTCCAGGTCATGGACCCAAAATTTTGATGTTTTGTTCCCCAAGCCACTTATGTTATCACTTTTGATTTATGGCAATGTGCTCCATCATGCTGGAAAAAGGAATTGTTCTTCAAACTGTTCTTAGATGGTTGGGAGAAGTTGCTCTCTGAGGATGTTTTTGTATCATTTCTTTACTCATGGCTGTGTTCTTAGGAAAAATTGTGAGTGAGCCCAATTCTTTGGGCTTTGAAGCAACCCCAAACAAACGGTCTCAGGATTGTTTACTGTTGGCATGACATAGGACTGATGGTAAACGCTCACCCTTTTCTTCTTCCGGATGTCCAAAACAATCGAAAAGGTGATTCATCAGAATAAATGACTTTACCCCAGTCCTCACCAGGGATTTTAATGAAGGCACTGTCAGTGCGCTGATCCCACAGTTGAATCAACCGTAGGAAATGGTCCTGACGCTTACTGGACTTTTTTGGGTGCCCTGAAGACTTCTATACTTAGCAGAGGAAAGGTTTTCTTTATGGGATGAAAATTGAATTTCATGGCAAAGAGGGACTCTGCAATTCATTTGATAACATTCTGGAGTATATGCAAATTAGCATTATAAAAACTGAGGCAGCAGACTTTGTAAAAATTAATATTTATGTAATTCTCAAAACTTTTGGCCACGGCTGTGCATTTTAGCTCTACATCAGGTTCCGATGTTAAGGTGCAGGTATCCACGGGTGCACCATCCAGCCTGCTGCTGGCAGCCTGTAAAACTATAGACAGGGCACCGACCAGCACTAGCGATTAGGGCCGTTATCTCCCAGGGACGAATGCCAGCAAGTCAAGCATTCTGCATGAGGCCTGAAGTGTAAATAATAATCTGGGCATGTTTTCCTGGAAAATACATTCAGGAAACTTGGTTGCAATTACATTGCTTAACTGTTGCATGTGCAATTACATACACACAGAAAACTGAATGCTACGCTACCCATGGCAACCAACCATATAGGGCAAACAATTAACATATCATAACATATCATAACATCAGGCCAAAGTATGGCAAGATAAAAATATACTTTATTAATTTTAAGCAAATATAAAAAAAAATAAACAAAAGCTGTATCAAACCCCAAAATTGTATATATTGCAGGTTACCAATCCTCAATGGTATCTAAACATTTCAGATTTCTGATACCTGTGTGTTGAAATGTACTTCTAGTAAAAAAAAGTATCCTGTTCTGTTTGAATTGCTTCCTTTGTGTAAAATGCCTGGTGATCATGCCAGTCCCTCTGCTTTCCTATTTTAATTGACCACACCAGGCATGGAAGCACATCTATCCCAGTGTGGTCAGTTAGCTTCTTTGCTTCCGATACTTGGGAGCACAGTCTGCCTGCCAGTGGTCAGACTTCTGTCGACACCCCTCCTGCACAGCTCTTCACTGTACCACCGTTTCTCTGCCTCCTGCTGACTTTTTTCCCCCTCATTCACACATTCGATGTAGCGATTGTATTCTGACATGGGGAGACTTCTTAACTTTCAGAATACACTGATCAGCGCTGATGGCTACAAACAGGCGGCTCTGATCGAGCAGGGAAAATACGACAGGCTGGTTCCACAGGGGTAAAGACAGGGTGGGAAGGACGGAAGGAGGGCTGGGGTTGCTTTGTTTCAATTCTTGGAGTTGGACTTTAAGACTGCCAAGCAGCCTTTGTGGGATGTGAGCCCTGACTTGTAATTTTATAATAATAACTTGGTCCTAACATTTTAACAGAACATGGATAGTTTGAGCTATTGCAACACACTCATAGCCATCCACCAATTTTCTCTCTAGGAGGCTACTTATATAGTTAGCTCTTTGAAAACCTCCAGTGGATTTACAGAAGAGTGATTTGACAAAGTGTTCCTAGCAGGGGACATATGGTCGATTCTAAATTTTTAAAACATGCTGAAAGTTGTTTCGTAAGGGAGCAAGGATCACAATTTCACAACTTAACTCTTTAACCACTTCCCTACGGCCGTACGACTATATGCGGCCGCAGGGTGGTTCTAAATCTCTGGGCTGCCGTGTTTTCACGGCAGCCTCTTTCTGTGTTCCCAGCGCGCGCTCCAGAGCGCGCAGCGGGGGAACTTGTGTACTGGCCGTGTCCCTTGGACACAGCCAATCACAGATCGCCGCGAACGGCCAATCAGAGTGGCCGTTTGCGATGCGATCTGTGCAGCGAATGAGAGATCATTTCTCATTGCCGGCTCTCACAATGACAGCGTCCTGTCAGGGAGAGAAGAGACCGATCTGTGTTCCTAGTACATAGGGACACAGATCGGTCACCCCCCCAGTCACCCCCCCTCCCCCCACAGTTAGAACACTATACAGGATACACATTAACCCCTTCCTCACCCCCTAGTGTTAACCCCTTCCCTGCCAGTCACATTTATACAGTAATTAGTGCATATTTATAGCACTGATTGCAGTATAAATGTGAATGGTGCCAAAAATGTGTCAAAAGTGTCCGATGTGTCCGCCATGATGTCGCAGTCGCAAAAAAAAAAAAAAAAAAAAAAAACAAAAAAAATCGCAGATCGCCGCCATTACTAGTAAAAAAATAAATAAAAAATAATAATTCTGTCCCTTATTTTGTAGGCGCTAAAACTTTTGCGCAAACCAGTCGCTTATTGCGATTTTTTTTTTTATTTTTTACCAAAAGTATGTAGAAGAATACGTATCGGCCTAAACTGAATTTTTTTTTTTTAAATTGGGCTATTTTTTATAGCAACAAGTAAAAAATATTTTATTTTTTTTCAAAATTGTCCTTTTTTGTTTATAGCGCAAAAAATAAAAACCGCAGAGGTGACCAAATACCACCAAAAGAAAGCTCTACTCGTGGGGAAAAAAGGACGCCAATTTTGTTTGGGAGCCATATCGCACAAACGCGCAATTGTCAGTTAAAGTGACGCAGTGCCGCAAGCTGAAATTTCACCTGGTCAGGAAGGGGGTTTACATGCCCAGTAAGGAAGTGGTTAAAAGCTGTTCTGTCAGAAAAAAAAGGTGGGGGTTGTCTGCTTAGTTCTCAATCTTCAAAAAAAAAAAGCTATGCACAAAACATTGGATTTTTCAAACACAAGCAAGTGATTACCACCTAGAACTGAGCAGCTACAAAGAATGTAAACAGAGGGAAATATTTCCATACAGCTTGCGTTTGTTTTTCTTACTTCATGCAATATTAAAAACATCCATCCACACTAAGCAAGGTAAGATTGGGCTGGGATATTGTATTCCAACAGCTGCACCCACTGTCAGAATTTTCTTAGCAGCAGCTGATCGAGAAATTTGCTGTTGAGTGGGGACAGCCACGCACTGATCAAAATTCAGCCAGTCCTTGCTGAATCAGCTGAATTCTGATCAGTGTACGGCAGCTATACTGCATTGTTCGAGAAAAGTCAACATCATCTGATATGCCATTATTAAAGTGGTTGTAAAGCCTCAAGGTTTTTCACCTTAATGCATAGAAACCTGTGCTGCAGCTCCACCCAAACCCTGCATGGGTACCCCCATGGAAGTCAGCTTTTTGTGGGGGCACCCGATGAAGCATATGGGCCTGGACCGCTGGCAGGGCACACCAGAGGAGGATCTCACATGTACAGGCACTATATATATTTCAGCCAAAACATTTTTTTTCCTTTAGTGACCCTTTAAGCCTACAAGAAAATGTTGGTTTGAAAAACAAACAAAAAGGAGCCAAGCACTCACCTAGCAATGCCGTAGTCTCCTCTGCATCCTCCTTCGCACTACTACACTGCTGTAGAGTGTCACCCGTCGAAGACGTAGGCAGGTTGTTTATTTCACTTCGGTTCTCCTCTTGGGCAAAACTTAAAGTCCCCACTGAGAGGCTGCTGCCAGCAATGGATTCAGGGACAGGGATTTCCAGAGGTTCTTCAGGCTCCACCTGTAAAAATTTGAGATTTATTAAGGCTACTACAGAACGATTAAGCTCAGAGTTAAGGCTTACATACTAATTGCATAGTCTTATGTTACATCAGTACAATTCCCATAAGCATGACTCCCAAAGGCAGAGGAATGATAACTCAGCAGCTTGAAAATGCCTTGCGGGACTTTTAGTTCCACAACAGCTGGAGGGCCACAGGTTAAGCACCCATGCTGTAAAGAGAATGTAATCAATCATCTTTCACCTGATTTGCACATCAATAAATCTGGTACTGTTTCCCATAGCCTGTTCTAAACCTTACCAAATTAAACACTGCTCATTAATCACAACAGAAAATAAAAAATATTTACCATCCTGAAGAAGCCAAACTCTTGAAGTTCCATATTGCAGTTAAAGTAGTTGTAAACCCCTAACATATACCCCTGTGAAGCGATTGGTCTCAGGTGCTAGAGATAAAACAAATCCTCCTACATAAATTGTACAGGTTCATCTGCAGTCTTCTCCTCTCTACATCTGTTCCAAGTGTGGAATTTATAAACAGCAACCAGTTTTCGTCGCTCATTTTCAAAAGTTGACTGAATAACTTTCCCTGGCGGCACCCATGCTTGCTCACTTCCGAGTACCGCTGCTGCGTCCATTGACATAGACAGCAGGACTCGCCCCCCGTCACTGGAGTTGGTTGACAGGAGCGGGAACCAATGGCTCCAGCTGCTATCAATTTGCCCACTGAGGAGGGAAACAGCAGCGAGAGATGATGCTCTTCTGCATGCCACTAGAATTGGGCTCAGGTAAGAATAAGAGGGGGAGATCGTGGGCTCCTGCAGCACAGAAGTTTTTTTTTTCACCTTAAGGCATAGAATGCCTTAAAGTAAAAAGCCTTGAGGCCTTAGAACCACTTTAAGGTTTGTTTACCCATGATTACAAAAAGGGGTTAAAACTAGAGAACACCTCCCAACATTCTTTTAAACAAAAAAAAAAAAAAATCCATCAAAGATATTTATGAAGACTAGGTACTATTTATTGTGGTTTTCATGTAACATGTTGTAAGATTGTGACCTTGTGATCACAGTAAGGCCCCTTTCACATTGAGGCGTTTTTCATGCGGTACAGCGCTAAAAATAGCGCTGCTATACCGCATGAAAAATCATGCCCTGTAGTGTTCAATGTGAAAGC
Source organism: Rana kukunoris (assembly GCA_029574335.1). Lineage (NCBI taxonomy): Eukaryota > Metazoa > Chordata > Amphibia > Anura > Ranidae > Rana > Rana kukunoris. The sequence continues at coordinate 249,792,006 of CM056050.1, read as the reverse complement.
CCGAAGGCTTTCACACTGAAGCGGTGCGCTAGCAGGAACGCTCCAAAAGTCCTGCTAGCCGCATCTTTACCGCGGTATAGGAGCGGTGTGTTCACCGCTCCTATAGCGCGCCTTCCCATTGGAATCAATGGGAAACCGCGGTAATAGCGCGGTATTAACCCTTTTTCGGCCGCTAGCGGGGGTTAAAACCTCACCGCTAGCGCCCGAATATCGCGGTAAACACGACGGTATAGCGGCGCTACAAATAGCGCGGCTATACCGTCACCGCGGCTCCACGCCTCAATGTGAAAGGGGCCTAAGAGAGGAGAGGTGTGCTAAAGTTCTGATGAACTGCCGTGTCGGCTATTGCTGGAGGGGAAGGAATACAAAGGCCCCGACGAACAATGAACAGATGCACTTCAGAGTCTAGAAGGGTTTCCTGAGCAAGAATTGCCTCGTTTAATCCCTTCATGAAATCTCACTTCAAACAACTTTCTCAACCACAGCTATTTCACTTAATTCATCAGCACAGATGGTAGTTGATTTTACCTGGAAGCAAACAAACCAGGGATTTTAATGAAGGCAGACCTCATTTTTTTTATCCTCACAAACTCTATTATACCACAGACCATGTGTTCCATTTTCTGGAAAACACATGGAGAGGAACCATCAAATGCCAAAATTGTGCAGCTACATGAATAAGGAAAGCCAGAATTTGCTTTGCTGCGGATTTATGTTCCTGCTCCCCAGGTGAATATCCATCATACAAACGGATACATCAGGAAAATTAGCTTTTGTGGCATTTCAGAAATCTACCGCATTTATCAGCGTATACCGCGCACTTTTTTCCCCTTAAAATCAGGGGAAAATCGTGGGTGTGCGATATACACCGATCCCCGCGCTGTGTTTGAACCACTCCGCCGACATATACCGAGCGCAGTACACTCGGCCAGGCTCGGCTCCGTTCACGGCCACGTCCTGCGTGTCCTTTATGCGAGAGGAACAGAGTGTGCCCGAGTGTACTGTGCTCGGTATATGTCGGCGGAGTGATTCAAACACAGCGCAGGGATCGGCTGAAAAACAGCGGGGAGGACACCACGATGGCCGCAGAAGAAGGACGCCGGACCGGACAAGGTCGGCGGGCAAGACACCGACGAGGGGCATCCAAACTAAGTATTTCTTTTTTTTCCCAGGAATTTTCCTTCTAGGTTGGGGGTGCGCGCTATACGCCGGGGGCACGTTATATGAAGATAAATACGTTTTTTGTTACGCTCCTGTCTACTATGGGACAAAGTGTCAAGTGAAAATATATTAGTGAGTGTGTGCGTGCGTGCGTGTTAGGAGCAAAAAAAAAAACGCACCCCGTCCAGCCAAGCTCGTGCGCAGAAGCGAACGCATACATGAGTAGCGCCCGCATATGTAAACATTATCAAACCACAAATGTGAGGTATCGCCGCGATTGATAGAGCGAGAGCAATAATTCTAGCCCTAGACCTCCTCTGTAACTCAAAACATGCGACCTGTAGAATTTTTTTTAAACGTTGCCTATAGAGATTTTAAAGTGTAAAAGTTTGTCGCCATTCCACGAGCAGACGCAATTTTGAAGCGTTATAGGTTTGGTATCAAATTTACTCAGCGTAACATTATCTTTTACAATATTAAAAAAAAAAGTTTAATTTCCCCAAAAAAAGTGCGCTTGCAAGACCGCTGCGCAAATACGGTGTAAGAAAGTATTGCAACGACCACCATTTTATTCTCTAGCATGTTAGACTAAAAAATATAATGTTTGGGGGTTCTAATTAGAGGGAAGGAGATGGCAGTGAAAAAACACATTAGAAATGCTGTTTTTTGCTACTTGTAATGTAATGTAACCTGTAATGCCAACGGCCACCACAAGATGGCCACTCCTAGATTCCTTCTGCAGGCCTCAGCTTCCTTCTGTGAAGGACGCAAAGCCACGGCCTCAATTACTGGCAGGCGTGGGCCCGCCGTGATTGCGCCCCGCGCCGGCCGGTAAATGAGGCCACAGCTTTGCGGCCTACTGCAGCCCTAAGCTGTGGAAAGTTTTTTCCCTGAAACAACCCTCTTAAAAGTTAGGGTGTGTGTTATACACCTGTGCGTGTTACACGCCGATAAATATACGGTATATTACAGCGCTCACAACATCACAAGTGAATCAAAATAAGAAGCGACAAGAAACATTAAATGTGAAAAACGTCCATGTATATTGTGCATAGGTGCTCCAAAGTGCTGTTGTGCTCCAAACTTCTAGGTGTGCCACACACCCACTCACTAGAAGGAATGGACCCCTAGCTTTTCCGTCTAGGGGTCATGCAAACTAAAATGCTGTCCATACAGGGCAATTCACAGAGGAGTCCAAGATGTTCCCCCAGATTCTCCAACATATTTTCCGGCTTCGAGGCAAAACTATGTCACTTCCGGTTTCGGTGGAACGTACGCTAGATGCAGTGTTTCCTGCTTTTATCTCTAATACCACATGCGATTTTAATTGTTCTACTTTGTAAGTTCCTATCTACATTTGCACAAAAAATTCCTGCCAAACTGTACGTCATCAGTCTCTTTTTTTATTATTACTATTTTATTATTATTATTAAATATTTTATCAACACTGCCTTCCTAAAGCCAGCCATAAATGGAACAAAGTTTGACTAGTTCAGCAGGGACCGGACAAAATTCAATCCATCAGGTTGTACACATGTCAGATCGACTTGTGTACAACCAACATGTTTTTTTTTCCCCTGAAGGGTCAGTGCCGCTGGCTATAGCTGGCAACACTGATCAATATATATTTGACAGCAGGGAAGGCTCTCTGCTGTCACATAGTTACACAATTGGTAAAATTAAAGACAATAGTCCATCCAGTTCAACCTGCGTAGGTGTATGTGTGTCTGTGTCTAATTATTTACCATATCCCTGCATGTTGTATTTAATAAGATGAACATCCAAGAGTCTTTTAAAGTATATCCATACTCCCTGCTGCCACCACCAATTGTGGAAGAGAGTTCTACAGTCTTATTGCCCCGACAGTAAAAAACCCTCTCCAAAGTTGAAGGTTAAACTGATTCTCCAATCTGATTGTGTGGCACCGTGTCCTCTTACACTCCCTGAGACTGAACAATTTATTTCCTATGCTGGGATCACCATTGAGGTTTTTCAAAATCGCCATCATGTGCCCTCTCAAGCGTCTCTTCTCCAGCAAGAATACATTTTGTTTTGTAGTCGTTCCTCGTAATTGAGGTCATCCAGGCCCCTTATTTTGTTGCCCTTTTTTGGACACAGTCAGGTTGAAAAAAAAAAAAAAAATGACAAGTTCATCCAGTTCAACCACAAAAAATAAACAAACAAAATAAAAAACACAGTACAATCCCATACACCCAACTCCATACCCACAGTTGATCCAGAGTAAGGCCAAAAAACCCCAGCAGAGCATGATCCAATTTGCTACAGCAGGGTAAAAAATGTCTTCCCGATCCCCCGAGAGGCAATCAAATTTACCCTGGGTCAACTTTACTTACAAAACTTAGTACTCAGTTATATTATATACATTTAGGAAAGTATCCAGGCCTTTCTTAAAGCAATCAACTGAGCTGGCCAGAACCACGTCTGGAGGGAGTCTGTTCCACATTTTCACAGCTCTTACTGTGAAGAAACCTTTCCGTATTTGGAGATGAAATCTCTTTTCCTTTAGACGTAAAGAGTGCCCCCTTGTCCTCTGTGTTGACCTAAAAATGAGGAACTCAACACCAAGTTCACTATATGGACCCCTTATATATTTGTACATGTTCATCATATCCCCCCTTATTCTCCTCTTCTCAAGAGTGAATACATTTAGTTGTTCTTAATCTTTCCTAATAGCTGAGCTCCTCCATGCCTCTTATCAGTTCGGTTGCCCTTCTCTGCACTTTCTCCAGTTCCCCAATATCCTTTTTTGAGAACTGGTGCCCAAAACTGAAACGCATATTCCAGATGAGGTCTTACTAATTATTTGTACAGGGGCAAAATTATCTCTCTGGAATCCATACCTTTGATACAAGAAAGGACTTTGCTCGCTTTGGAAACCGCAGCTTGGCATTGCATGCCATTATTGAGCTTATGATCAACTAAAACCCCCAGATCCTTCTCCACTACGGATTCCCCCAGCTGTACTCCCCCTAGCATGTATGATGCATGCATATTCTTAGCCCCCAAGTGCATAACTTTACATTTATCTACATTAAACCTCATCTGCCACATAGTTGCCCAATTAGACAGAGCACTGAGGTCGGCTTGTAAATTGGAGACAGAAATTTTACTTTTGATCTCAGACCCAATATCATTTATAAAGATATTAAAAAGTAAGGGTCCCAACACTGAACCTTGGGGTACACCACGGATAACCTTCGACCATTCAGAGTAAAATTTATTAACCACAACTCTCTGAATTCTGTCTTTTAGCCAGTTTTCTATCCATTTACAAACCGATATATCCAATCCTGTAGAATTTACCTTACACATGAGCCGTGTGTGGGGAACTGTATCAAACGCTTTTGCAAAATCCAGGTATACCACGTCCACAGTAACGCCTCTGTCCAAGGTTTTACTTACCTCTTCATAAAAGAAATCCGGTTTGTCTGACACAACAAATCCATGCTGTCTATTTCTTAGTTATTTTTTTATAGCAAGAACTCATCTATGTGGTCTTTTATTAAACGTTCCAGTATCTTCCCAACTATAGAAGGTAAACTAACAGGTCTATAGTTACTTGGTAAAGACTTTGTTCCCTTTTTAAATATAGGCACCACATTGGTCCTGCGCCAATCCAGTGGTACTATTCCTGTCATTAATTAATCCCTAAAAATTAGATACTATCAGGGGCGGACTGACCATTCGGTCCGTCGGGCACGGACCGAGGGCCCCATGGCCACTAGGGGGCCCCATCAGGGTTGCCAGCCTTGGTAAAAGCAGGGACAGTTTGTTGAAATCAGTGTATTTTTACATCTATTAGTGAAATGGCCACTACCGACATTATTTTGATGTGCAAATCTCGAGATTGTAGCTGCCCCGCCTCTCCACTGACTTCTCAGCCAATGGGAGCACAGTGTACACGCCCCCTTCTCCAGCGCGGCTTTTTTGACATAAGAGCAGGAGATGCCGACTGCAGGAGAGGAGAGGGAGGAGGGGACAGCCTGCAGTGTGGGGTGGATTGCTGCCTGATAAAAGGTAAGCTGGCCAAGCTGGAAGAATTGTATTATCAGTGCTTACCTATCCTGGTGAGGAGGGGGAGGGGGGAGGCTGTGTAGCAGGACTCCTCTTGCTGTTAGATCGTTTTTCTGTGTGTGAGAGAAATGCCATGCTTCTGGGAGAAGGATGTGCTAAACTTCTCCAATCTCTGCTACATGTCCCTACTCATCACCTGCCCACCAGTACACAGGCACAGCCTCCTCTCCTGTATTACCACATGCTATGTCTGTAAGCTGCTGGGGCACTACAAGTACCAGCATTGCAGAAGGGGCAGCAGCAGTGTGTTCTATCAGGATGATTTATCTATATATACACACACCAGCACTTTTTTCCCCAAAAATCATCCTGATAGAACACACTGCTGCCCCTTCTGCCATGCTGGTACTTGTAGTGCCCCAGCAGCTTACAGACATAGCATGTGGTAATACAGGAGGAGGAGGCTGTGCCTGTGTACTGGTGGGCAGGTGATGAGTAGGGAGATGTAGCAGAGATTGGAGATGTTTAGCACATCCTCCTCCCAAGAGCATGGCACTTCTCTATATATATATATATATATATATATATATATATATATATATATATATATACACACACACACACTGTGTATGTATACTGTGCGTGTGTATACCGGGGAGCGGTCCATCCATTAAGGGTACCACCCCCTCTATGTAGAATGTATAGATTCATGCTCGCCGCTGCCCGTCCCACATCTCACCGCCATCAATCCACTGCCTGACCTGCCACTAAGATGGCACAGTTGGCTGCATTTAATGGGGCACAGTTGGCTGCATTTGATGGGGCACAGTTGGCTGCATTTGATGGGGCACAGTTGGCTGCATTTGATGGGGCACAGTTGGCTGCATTTGATGGGGCACAGTTGGCTGCATTTGATGGGGCACAGTTGGCTGCATTTGATGGGGCACAGTTGGCTGCATTTGATGGGGCACAGTTGGCTGCATTTGATGGGGCACAGTTGGCTGCATTTGATGGGGCACAGTTGGCTGCATTTGATGGGGCACAGTTGGCTGCATTTGATGGGGCACAGGGGGCTGCATTTGATGGGGCACAGGGGGCTGCATTTGATGGGGCACAGGGGGCTGCATTTGATGGGGCACAGGGGGCTGCATTTGATGGGGCACAGGGGGCTGCATTTGATGGGGCACAGTGGGCTGCATTTGATGGGGCACAGTGGGCTGCATTTGATGGGGCACAGTGGGCTGCATTTGATGGGGCACAGTTGGCTGCATTTGATGGGGCACCGTGGGCTGCATTAGATGGGGCACCGTGGGCTGCATTAGATGGGGCACAGTGGGCTGCATTAGATGGGGCACAGTGGGCTGCATTAGATGGGGCACAGTGGGCTGCATTAGATGGGGCACAGTGGGCTGCATTAGATGGGGCACAGTGGGCTGCATTAGATGGGGCACAGTGGGCTGCATTAGATGGGGCACAGTGGGCTGCATTAGATGGGGCACAGTGGGCTGCATTAGATGGGGCACAGTGGGCTGCATTAGATGGGGCACAGTGGGCTGCATTAGATGGGGCACAGTGGGCTGCATTAGATGGGGCACAGTGGGCTGCATTAGATGGGGCACAGTGGGCTGCATTAGATGGGGCACAGTGGGCTGCATTAGATGGGGCACAGTGGGCTGCATTAGATGGGGCACAGTGGGCTGCATTTGATGGGACACAGTTGGCTGCATTTGATGGGACACAGTTGGCTGCATTTCATGGGGCACAGTGAGGCTGCAATTGTTTGCCCATGAGAGGCTTCTGGTGAATTTAGCGGGTCACCAGCTCTAAGCCACTCAGCATGTCATGGAGCTTGGTGCCTCTCCGCATGGGTTTGCCCACATTCATGTTGCATCAAAAAAAGATGGCGGCCATCTCTAAGCCTGGGGGCCCCATAATCTCCTATTGCCCGGGGGCCCCATGAGTTGTCAGTCCGCCCCTGGATACTATGGCTTTAAAATTACAGAGCTCACTGTCCAGTTCCAGCACTTCCCTTCTGAAGGATTCCCCCATCCATATTGAATATGTGGATGTGTGAACCTGCTGGTTGAATTATCATTGTACAGGCTGCCTAACCCTAGCAACTTGCCCCCTTCCTCTTGTGCCATGGCTGAGCTGAGAACAGCCTTTGAAGAAGATGGCCGATTCATAAGTGCAGCTTGTCTTGGCTATGAGCAATTTCCCATGACGAGCAGAGGGATGCAAAGGCTGACACACCTATCCCCCCTCTGCATTCCTCTTGCCCTGGCTTGTTTGTGGAAAGTGCTCACAGTCAACAGAAGCAGCACTTACAAAAGCCTCCTTCATTAAAGCCGTTGTCGGATAAGCCGCAGCAGGAGGGGAGGGGGGCAGGTCAGACCTCTTAACTAGGGTTAGGAAGCACTTAGCAACTCAAGACAAAGTACTACTTTTATTTTGTCCCATAGGGGACAAGGCTGTAATAAAAATATTATAAAATGACAGATCTTCATTAAAGGTTTTACCATTTAGGCACAAAGATGCTGACTAAGCCTCAACATTCTACATCCCTTTCTTCTATTTAAAAGTGTGCCAAGAAAAGTGGATGAAGTAAGATGATTAAAATAGAGGAGACGAGTACTGATGCCAAATACAACATAACCACAGCCATACAACCCCTTTAAATGGAGAAAATGTACCATTTTAACCAGTTAAGGACCGGACCAATATGCTGCTAAATGCCCAGAGGCGTTTTTACAATTCGGTACTGCGTCACTTTAACAGACAATTGCGCGGTCGTGCGACGTGGCTCCCAAACAAAATTGGCGTCCTTTTCTTCTCACAAATAGAGCTTTCTTTTGATGGTATTTGATCGCCTCTGTGATTTTTATTTTTTGCGCTATAAACAAAAATAGAGCGACATTTTTGAAAAAAAATAAATCAATATTTTTAACTTTTTAAGAAAAATCAAATAAACTACATTTTTGACAAACATTTAGGCCAAAATGTATTCAGCCACACGTCTTTTAGTAAAAAAATAAATAAAAAAAATTAGCTACCTAGCGGCAACAGTGACACTAATACAGCGATCAGAAAAATGATCGCTTAGTGACACTGGCAATAGGGGGTGAAAGGGTTAACTAGGGCGGTGATCAAGGGGGAAAGGGGTTAAATGTGCCTATGTGTGTGGTGTCAGTGTAGTGTTGGTGCGACTTACTGTGCGAGTCATCTCTCCTCTCGGCGGATTGAAAATACCGAGAGGAGAGCCGACATCACTTCCTCTGCCAGTGTTTACATTACACAGGCAGAGGAAGTGACACGCGGGGAGGACACGCATTGGCTGGGAGCGATTCGGAGGGGGCGGACAAAAACCAACAGCCGCCCCCTCATCCCGGATCGTTCGCACAGCCACAGGGACCGCCGCAAGTACCCGAAGGGGGGTCCTGATTGGACCCCCGACCCACGTCTAGGCAGGGACGTATAGGTACGCCAATGTGTCTGTATGTGCCATTCTGCCGACGTAAATGTACATGCAGCGGTCCTTAACCGGTTAAAGAAAAAAATAAGGGAAATTGAAATTGCTACCAGCTAGTTACATAGTAGGCAAGGTTAAAAAAAGACAAATCCATCAAGTCCAACCTATGTATGCGATTATTGGTCAGTAATACATTGTATATCCCTGTATGTTGCGGTCCTTCAAGTGCTTATCTTATAGTTTTTTTTTAAACTATCGATGCCCCCCCACTGAACCCACCACCTGTGGAAGGGAATGCCACATCCTTGCTGTTCTACGCAGTTTAAGATTCAACGTCTTTTGTTCCAAGTTAAACCCATTTTTAATGCATGCCAATATTATGTTTGCTATGTTAGTAGCAGCAGCTTGGCATTGCATGCTATTGCTGAGCCCATCATCTACTAGGACCCCCAGGTCCTTTTCCATCCTAGATTCCCCCAGAGGATCACCCCCTAGTGAGTTGACTGCATTCAGATTTTTGTCACCCAAATGCATCATTTTAAATTTTTCTACATTAATCCTCATTTGCGATGTAGTTGCCCACCCCATCAATTTGTTTAGGTCTTCTTACAAATTTCCACATCCTGCGGAGAAGTTATTGCCCTGCTTAGCTTAGTGTTGTCCACAAATACAAAGCTTGAGAGGTTTACCCCATCCTCCAGGTTATTTATGAACAAATTAAACAGGATTGGTCCCAGCACAGAACCCTGGGGGACCTCACTTCCCACCCATGAGGATTCAGAGTATTCCCTATTTAACACCACCCTCTGAACTCGCCCTTGTAGCCAGTTTTCAATCCATGTACTCACCATATGGTCCATGGTAACGGACCTTACTTTGTACAGTAAACGTTTATGGGGAACGGTGTCAAATTCTTTTGCAAAGTCCAGATACAAGCCTTCCTTTATCTAGATGACAGCTTACTGCTTCAAGAAGGCTAATAAAATCTATGCCAATTACTGCTTACGATACCGTTTTCATTACTAAAATCTTGTATATAGTCCCTTATCCCCTCCAAGAGCTTGCATACTATTGATGTCAGGCTAACTGGTCTGCAATTCCTTGGGATGTGTTTTGGCCCTTTTGTAAATATTGGTGCTACATTAGCTTTTCCCCAATCAGCTAGGGGGCGCTTCCTGTGATGTGTCACGAGACCAAACACTGCAGTTTTGGTGACTGAGGCCCCCCCCGATTCCCTCGTAAAGACCAAGGACAATAATTAATTCAATACCTTAGCCATATCCCCATCCTTTGTAACCATATGTCCTTACTTCATTCATTATGGGGCCAATATGGTCTGCCCTCCTTTTTTTTACTGTTTATATACGTAAAGAATTTCTTGGAATTTTGCTCTCGCTATGTGGCTTTCGTGTTCTATCTTAGCCGCCCTAATTGCACCCTTGCATAGCTTGTTGCTTTCCTCGTGAATGCTGATGATCCCTCAGCCTTGTATTTTTAGAAGGCCTTCTCCTTTGCTTTTATATGCAATTTTACAGTAAAGTAAAGCCACCCAGGACGCTCTTTTAAATGTATTCCCCAATGCATTGGATAAAGACCTTATTTAATATGCTCTTAAAGCAAACCCATCTCTCCTCTGTTCTTTGTTTCTAAGTTGTTATCTCAATTTATATCATCTAGCAAGGTTCGTAGTTTAGGGAAGTTGCCTCTTAAAATAAAGTGTCTTTGTGTTTCCTATTTCTGTGATTTATACTGAAGCCAATTGACCCGTGATCGCCATTTCCTAAATTGCCCCTTATTTCCACATCCGTGATCAGGCCTGTACTGTTGGTAATCAGTAGATCTAGCAACGCTTTGTTTCTAGATGGTGCATTTACCATCTGACCCATAAAATTGTCCTGCAAGACATTTAGGAACTAGCAAGACGAATGCGTGGTTTCCTCCACCCAATCTATAACTGGTAAACAAATAAAGGGGGAGGGTGGGAATGAGGGAATAGTTTCTGATGGTAAACCCAAAACAGACCCACCCAATTGATGTATGGACTATATCGGTACGGATAAATAAAATGAAACAGTAATAGATAAAAAAAAAAAAAAAAAAAAAAAAAGGTATATTTATTAAAATAAAATATTGCATTAAAATAATGTACAACAGAAGATTGGTCGGATTGTCGACTAGTTTCGCGGGGTCTACCTTTTTTTTAATCTATTACTGTTTAATTTTATTCATCAGTACCGATATAGTCCATACATCAATTGGGTGGGTCTGTTTTGGGTTTAGCATCAGCAACTATTCCCTCATTCCCACCCTCTGCCTTTATTTGTTTATCAATACCCGGATGATGGTACTTTATTATCCCTATTACAATTTTCCTAATTGAGGCCACACTCCCATTTTTTACAATCTAAAACTGAATAATTAAAATCCACCATTACAACACTTCCCATCCTTGCTGCTAAACCAAAATTGTGATAGGAGGTCAGTCTGCCCTTCCTCCCTCAGGATAGGGGGTCTATAGCATACTCCCAGTATTATTTTCACCTTAGCTTCATCCCTTTGGCGCTCTACCCATAAGGATTCCACCTACTCCCTAGCTCCCTTCTTGATGTCATAGCTCACATTCACTTGTACATTATTCTTGATATACAGGCACACCCCTCCCCTTTTTTACCCTCTCCATCCTTGCACTCTCCATCCTTGCAATAAAGGGAATACCCTTGAATGGTTGCCAGCCAATAATGAGAGCTGTTGAGCAAGGTCTCTGAAATCCCCACAAAACTAAATCATCCTCGTTCAACAGTATCTCTAGTTCACCAATCTTGCCTGCCAGTTTCCTGACATTTGTGAACATGCCATGTAGTTTAGATCGGTCGCATACTGTCCTTTTATTGGGTGTTCCAAGATTGCAAATAGGACCTGTTACTCACCTCAAGTTTATGTGCTTTAGTTAACCTACCACTAATGCCCCCAATACTACCCTCTGGAATATGTTCATTGCTGACCATCTCTATCTCTGGACCCCCCAACCCCCCATCACCTAGTAACATGTTGAGTCAGGGCAACATAAAGATGGCAAAGTAAATGGTACTAACAATGAAGAGCTGGAAGAACGTTTTGCAACTAATTAGGTTAACTACTTCAATACTGAACACTTTCACTGCATTCCTGCCCAGGCCAATTTTCAGCTTTCAGTGCTCACACTTTGAATGACAATTGCGTGGTCATGCAACACTGTACCCAAATTACATTTTTATGAGACAGATGGAGTTTTGTTTTGGTAGTAAACCACCACCGGGCATTTTATTTTTTGCCAAGACCCCTTTCACACTGAGGCGCTATGTAGGTGCCCTAGCGCTAGAAATGGTGCCCTGAAAGAGCCGCTCAGCTTTCACACTGGAGCGTTGCCAGTAGCTTATGCAGCGCATTAGGAACGGAGAATACACCACTCCTAAAGCGCCCCTGCCCATTGAAATCAATTGGCAGCATCGCTGAAACTCCGGCTAAGCGCCGCTTTTAACCAGTATTTGGCTACTAGTGCTGGGTTTAAAGCGCCCTGCTAGTGGGTGCAAAAACGAAGGTAAAGCACCGCTAAAAATAGCAACATTTTACCGCCAACGCCTGGGTGCTTTGAGTGTGAAAGCACTCTAAAAAGATTAACAATTAAAAAAAAAAAAAAAGATATAAAAATCTAGCAAATAGGAATTTTGTACTCACCGTAAAACTCTTCTCTGTCATCCATGGACGGACACAGCCTTCACAAGTTTTGACATTTGTTTTGAGTTATGTTCTTGTTCATAGGAGAGGACTAGGCAGAACATGTTATATATTTAAATACATGTTACTTTAACAGAGTTGAACAGCCCTGGCCAGGGGGCAGTCCCTCCTCACATAACCCTCCTCCCTGTAGCATGCAGCCTCAGTTCGTAACAAGCAGTACAAACCTAAAAAGGAGGGGTGGGTGCTCGCTTGATGTCGGAAATCCCAGGAAGCACCAATTGCCCTGGTTTAATGTGCCGTGACCAGAAAGGGGGGCACCCACCCCTTAAGAGCATAGGAATGTATGACGTCTGCGACGAGACCGCTAGGCCCTTTTGTGGACCAGATACTGACACAAAAAGTGAGTCAGACCTCCGAAACTGAGCCGTAGCAGAAGGGTACACCCGCAAAGCACTTACCATGTCTTAAGTATGTAGCGCAACCTCTCTAGGATGCGCCGGACGAGCAGGACACAAGGGCGGAAGTAAAATGTCCTCGTTAAGGTAAAAGGCTGAAACCACCTTCGGAAGAAAGGAAGGTTACAGGCGCAAGACCGCCTTATCCTTATGGAGGACCAAGTATGGCGACTTGCAAGACAAGGCCGCCAATTCAGAAACACGCCTGACAGGTGTAATGGCCACTAAAAAGGCCACCTTCTGAGATAGAGTCAAGAGAGGAATCTCTTGTTTTTAAAGGGAGGTTCCTGAAGAACCGGAAGTACCAGATTCAAATCCCATGGATAAAGAGGTGGTTTAAGAGGGGGAAGCACATAACGAATCCCCTACACAAAAGTACCCACCAGAGAATGGGCCACCAAAGGCCGTTGAAAGAACACAGCCAAGGCTGAAATCTGTCCCTTATTGGTGCTTAAGGCAAGTTTCTGATCTACTCCACGCTGTAAAAACAGCAGGACCCTGGAAACTGAATACGTCTTTGGACAGTGGACACCACCCCATCTCTTCGCACATAGAGACGTAGGCCTTCCAGGTGCGATGGTAGATCTTCCTGGAAGAAGACTTCCGTGCCCTTAACATAGGTGAGATGACCGTGTCGAAAAGACCTTGGTCCTCTAGTACTTGGCTTTTAATAGCCATGCCGTTAAAGCCAGCGACTGTATTGCAGGATCAAGTATGGGACCTTGAGACAGAAGGTCCTCCCGCAATGGCAGCTGCCAGGGTACATCCGCCACCAGGCGCACGAGATCGGCGTACCAAGGACACCGGGGCCAATCCGGAGCAATTCGAATCATCTGGATCCCTTCGGCCGCCACTCTGCAGAGCAGCCGAGGAAGCAACTTCAATGGGGGAAAAGCATAAATTAGCCGATACTGGCCTCACAGAGCAACCAACGCGTCTGCCCAGGGATCTCTGGACCTGGCCACGAACCTCAACACCTTGCAGTTGAGGCAAGAGGCCAAGAGATGCACATCTGGTGTGCCCCATCTCCTGAAAAGGAGTTGAAACACCTCCGGAGGCAATGACCATTCTCCCTGGTCCAGCATCTGACGACTCAGGTAGTCCGCCTGCCAGTTTTCTACGCCTGGAATGTAGACGGCCGACATGTTTCTTTCCACCCACCTTAGGATGTGAGCGACCTCGGACGCTGCAGCCGAACTCCGTGTTCCCCCCTGATGGTTGACATAAGCCACCGCCGTGGCGTTGTCTGACTATATCCCGATTGGGCGACCTTGCAACCTCCTCGACCATGAGGAGAGGCACAGCCTGATCGCCCGAAGTTCCAGGACATTGATCAGCAGACAGGATTCCTGTAGAGTCCAGCGACCCTGGGTCGACTGGACCCCCCAGACGCCCCCCAACCCGTGAGGCTGGCGTCTGTCGTAATTACCGTCCGCTTGAAGGAAAGAATCGACTTCCCCGATCGAAGAGCCGGGGATATCAGCCACCAATTCAGAGAGACTGACTAGGTGGCTTACCCGAATCTGGTGATCCAGAGACAACAGAGATTTGTTCCATTTGGACAGGATCTCCTTCTGCAATACTTGAGTGAGGAACTCTGCATACTGTACTGCCTTGAAGGAGGCTAACATCAGACCCAGGACATGCATGCAAAAAAGGAGAGACGACCATTTGCGGGATGACAACAACTTCACCGCAGACCGAAGAGTCTGCAATTTTTCCAGGGGGAAGGAAAACCCTCGCCTCTGCGGGGTCCAGAATCAACCCCAGGTATTCCAAATGCTGAGTTGGTACCAGGACCGACTTTTAGATGTTTAACACCCACCCGAATTCTCAGAGGGTCTGGCTGGCTATAGACACATAGACACATCCACCTCCAATTTTGAGCCAGAAGCTGCTCTCAGAAGAAGATCGTCTAAGTAGCCCACGATGGCAATGCCTCGCTTGTACCCCGAAGAGACCACCTCGCAGACCCACTGGTCAGAGAGCAGGGAGGTCCACCTGCAAAGCCATCCCCCCACCCAAGAGTCGGGCGGGGGGGCAAAACTTCATGTTTGGTTGCCAGTTTGTTCGCCTTACTCAACCAGGAACATTTCTGTCCCCCAGCTGAGCCTTCGTCAGCCTGTCAGGGTCTACCAGCGGACCCTGACTGACAAAAAATACCGCTTCTGCGCGGGAAAGGAAGGACCCGGCTTACGGCGTGGCTCCTTCCCCTTGGTGGACTGAGGGAGGAAAGTGCTCTTACCTCCAGTGACATCTTTAATAATGTCGTCCAGCGAGGTACCAAAAAGTCTCCCACCTTTGAAAGGTAAATCTGCCAGGACTTTTTTGGATCCTTGGTCAGCAGATCAACATTTCAGCCAAATCAGGCGGCACAACACCACCGCAGAAACAGAGCCTCTGGATATCAGGGGGGCTGCATCCAGGGTAGCATCACATACATATACAAGGCCCTGGACCAACTAGTCGGCCAGTCTAACATACTCAGGAGGGAGCTGATGCTTCTCCACAGTCTGGTGCAAAACCTTTGCCCATTCTGAGACACCAAGGTTGCAGCCAAAATAGCCCGCAACGCAGACCCTAGCATGGCAAACATGGATCGGGGGGGGGGGGGGGGGTCAACCATCAGAGAAGCCCATTTTTCCAAGGGCTGTCCTCAAAAGGGGTAAAGGACCGCCAGGCACTGAAGGACCACAAAGGACTTCTGCGACCTTTCCCATTTCTTATCAATGAACTTGTCAGAAAAAGACACAGGGAAAAACCCTTTACAGACCAACTTGTGCGACCCAAAAAAGACTGAGCCCTCAGTGGATGCCTCTGCTGCACCATCCAGCTTAAGGGAGTCCCTCACAGCACTGAAAAGTGCACCAACAAGTGCCCTGTCCTGCACTGACCCAGGCGAGGGGGTCTTCCTCAGAAGGAAGGTCCTGGTCCACATCCTCTGACACCCCAGAAGCGGGGTCCTGTGCCGCAGCAAGGCCTGGGTCCGAGTCAGAGCATTCCCCAGGAGATGGTGGGGGAGGGGGTGCTTTGTACCCCCCCTTATGCCCGCATATCGCTTCCACCCTGGCAACAGATGATTCCAGGACTGCCGACAAAGTGTCCATGGGAACCGCAGGTGCAGGGGCACCAGCTGCCACCTCTGACCTGTTTGGGGAAGAAGGACCAGATACTGACTCCATAACACAGACAGCTCTCAGAGACCTATTCTAGACCTGAAAGTCCACCCTCCTTGCTGCACTGACTGGGGGGGGGGGTTACCCAGGGGACTCACTAACCCAGCAACAAACTGCGCCATAGCGTGGCCACAACAAAATGGCCGCCAATGGGTAATTCCAGCAGTCATGCAAAAAATGGTGCCGGTACCACCAAAATGACGGTGAAACGGCGTGATGTGGATGAGAAGTTTTAACGGGGCTTCCCTAAGGCAGAGCACACCCCACAGGGAAAAAAAAATTAAAAAAAATGGGCCCAGACACCCCGCAGTCCCCCAGTGGGAAATGGAGCCCCCCCACAGGTCCACCCCGGTAGCAGCGTGTAGAGCAGCAGAGGGAAATGTGACAGAGAGCAGGGAAAGGGAGGATAGGAGAACCCCCTAACCCCAGCCGTCTGACCCACCGAGGCAGGAGGGACCGTCTTTACCCGTCCATGCGAGGACCAGTTGGTGCATTCCTGACAGGCATAAAACCGTGTTGGAGTAGCTGTTGGCCCGGTCCACTGTGAGTGAGACAACACAACAGCCCAGTCATGTGTGAACCCTAGAGCTACAAGCCCACCGGCCACCCCAGGAGTCATGGTGTATGTCGTGGCAGAGCCAGCACTTAGCTAAGGTCTGCTCACGCTCGACGGCTGGACTAAGACTACAAGGATCTACATATCCAGCCTGTCACCCAGCCGGCAGTTCATAGAAGAATCTCAAATGAAATGAAATAAAACAAAAAATGTCTTCAGGGCGCTGGGGCCCAAAAGGGAGCCACATCCTTTTCCTCTGCTAGGCAGAAAAAAAAAAAAAAAAAAAAACTGAGGCTGCATGCTGCAGGGAGGAGGATCATGTCTGGAAGGGGCGGGGTTATTCAACTCTGTCAAAGTAACATGTATTTAAATATCTAACATGTTCTGCTTAGTCCTCTCCTATGAACAGAAACATAAACCATATGTCAAGACTTGTGAAGGCTGTGTCCGTCCATGGACGAAAAGAGAAAAGTAATTTTTCTTCACTGATGTGCTCTGATGAGGTTGCCCATGGAAGCTCTCCCAGAACTAGAGCCGCCGCGATGTAGCCACCTTTTAGCAATAGTGTAGTAATGGTGTGGTTAATGCGGCATTCCAGCAGAAATATGGCAACCATTTATACACAATACCGGGCACTTTCGCACCTTCCTGCCCAGGCCAATTTTCAGCTTTCAATTGCGTGGGCATGCTACACTGTACCCAAACAACATTTTTAGCATTTTGTTCCCACAAATAGAGCTTTCTTTTGGTGGTATTTGATCACCTCTGTGGTTATTTTTTGATAAACTAATAAAAAATAAATTGACAAAAATTTTGGAAAAAAAACGTTTTGTAAATGGGTAGGTTTTCGCCTTTCGTCTGCCAGTACTACCTGGGGGGGGGGTCTGCCAGTACTACCTGGGGGGGGGGGGTCTGCCAGTACTACCTGGGGGGGGGGGTCTGCCAGTACTACCTGGGGGGGGGGGGGGTCTGCCAGTACTACCTGGGGGGGGGGGGGTCTGCCAGTACTACCTGGGGGGGGGGGGGGGTCTGCCAGTACTACCTGGGGGGGGGGGGGGGGGGTCTGCCAGTACTACCTGGGGGGGGGGGGTCTGCCAGTACTACCTGGGGGGGGGGGGGTCTGCCAGTACTACCTGGGGGGGGGGGTCTGCCAGTACTACCTGGGGGGGGGGGGTCTGCCAGTACTACCTGGGGGGGGGGGGGTCTGCCAGTACTACCTGGGGGGGGGGGGGTCTGCCAGTACTACCTGGGGGGGGGGGGGGGGGGGGGGGAGTCATCCAGATCCGAAAAATTATCCGATCCGTGACTCCTGATCCGAGAAACGATCCGAAACCGTGAGTTTTTTGATCCGTTGCACCCCTAACCGATACTGTAGTATGGAGCGAAGTATGAATATTTTTTTCTGGAACCCCAAATTTCTCCTTTCACACAAATGTTCTTCTATAAAAAGTATTAATTGAGCAAATGTGGAAATTTGACAGCACACGTAACTGTTAGGGCAGCTTCAAACTGCCCTGACCCAGTCCCACTGTGCTTTGGGCATAGAGGTCGTGTTACTGTGCGGTTTCAGATAGAGTACCAAAGAGGAAGCATGCAGGAGCTTTGCTGCGCCCCTAAAACCACATAGAAGTCTATGAGAATGTGCAGCTCAACAGCACAGCGGGGGAAGTGTGAACCCGTCCTTAATGTTAATTCCCATCAAGGCATTATATCTGTTCTGCTGTAAAATGCACCAATTCATCAACCAAACGGCTGCTCTGTTATTGTCATACTGTATATCCTAAAGAGTAAATTTAAGGTAAACATTATACCAATAACTTCAAAATGTATTCCCACAGGACATTTAGGGCCTGTTCACACCCGAATCAAACAGAACACGTTCCTGTGCGATTTTCACCTCATTAATTTGATTAGGCTGAAATTTCACTGGATCGAACCAAAAGAAGCGGATGCACTAATCTTCAAAAATGCATTGCACCGGATCGCATGGTACAGTGCTACTTTGCAATCCAGTGCAGTAAAAACACGTTTGGGCTGTCATTCGGTAAACACTGATACCTGCAGATCGCTTACCCAGTGTGTTTTGAACGCAGAGTGGGTAACACACACATAATGCGGATATCCCACACCGCGTTCTGGTGTGAATGAGCCCTTAGGGGTCTTGCATACAACCGTATGTTATGGCACCCACAAATTCAGTGTAATGCATTGCACAAAAAGTTGTACGTGGCTATGTGTGCACTCAAGTGTTGGCACTCACATTTCCACGCACATGGGCGCAATTTTCAAAACTTACAATTTCAATTTTACTTTGCCTACTGTATAATCAATCACTAATCCAGTCATGCCAATATTGTGGCACCTTACTAAAAACATGGCAGTAGCACTCTGCATTCACAGTAGGGTGCACAATACTACATGATTGTACATTAGGCATCAAAGAAAAAAAAAAGGGTTTGCCATTTTCAGACATACTGATCTAATGCGTTTGACTCACCCAATATCCGAGCGCTTTAATAACATCCAATTTACACATTGGACATGTTCTGTGCTCAAGTAGCCATGGGTCTATACATAACCGGTGGAAAATATGCCTGAGAAAAAAAAAAGGAACAAAAAGGTGTCAGACATATGGTCATTCATCTTTGGCCTTAGGCTCAGGTTGAAAAAGGCCCTATTCTCCAGATTCACACGGATGCAACGCAGTCGCCATACCAATATTTTCAGTCCAGACTGCCGCCTTGGTCATCCCTCCAGCCAACTCATCATATACATACATAGTAGCGCGCACGCACACGCGCACACACAAATTTATTAATCTCTCTCACACAGATTTATATTCTTTCAATAGACTCTTAACACGTTGAAACTTGCAAAGGTTTGGAAAAATGGATATCCTCCCATTTCACCTTATCCACCATGATAGAATCAAACCCAATACGAATTTAAACTACATCCACCCATGTATGATTGGTTATTGCCAATTACCACATTAAGAATATATAAAATAATTGTCATGTCTCTTTTGAATTATTAAAATTGTCGGTTAATAAAAAATAAAAAAAACACACACACACACACACACACACACACACACACACCACATTTTTTTTTCTTAGGTTAACATCCCGTAGATTACAACAGTCCCTATTCAAGCACATTTCCTAAAACCCAATTTGTATTAGACTGCACAATTTATATCTCCCATAGGCCCTTATGACTTCTCAGACATATCTGTTACCAGACAACCAATCTACCTCTAGCATGTTTAGATGCTCCAAAACATCCAAAATATCTGCAAAACACAGTATAAAACCTGTTTCTTGAGGAATGCGATACAGATCCAACGTATGCTCATACCTCTCAATTGCTGTTTAATAGGTAGACATATGGCCAAAGCTCTTTTGCCCATACTTTTCCTGTGGATCACAGGAGTGCACTTAGTTCTGCACTTCTGTGACCGACACCAGGCTAAAATCTGTTGGAAAAGGGAAGGTCTGGGCAGCCGTACTCCAAATAAATGAAAAAAACGCCATTATTGTGCAAACTAACAAAAGTACAAACCCCAGCAGGGTACAGGATATAAAAAATCTGACGTGTTTCACACTCAACAGTACTAATGACTAAGCACTGTTGAGTGTGAAATGCGTCAGCTTTTTAATCATGTACCCTGCTGTGGTTTGTACTTTTGTTATTTTGCACAATAAAGGCGTTTTTATTGGAGTGCGGCTGTCCAGACCTTCTCTCTTCTAATTGCTATATGCTGAGCCTGCACCCAATTCTTCCACCTTGAGGAGAGTGCCACACATCCACCTGAAGGGGTGATCCCTTCCCCGAAAGTCTGCTGTCAGTTGACGTCACAGATCCGGTATAGGCTCTGCAGGGACCCCGACAATGAGGGCCCTTTCACACTGGTGCGTTTTTGCCGCGTTTTTGCGGTAAAAATAGCGCTATTAAAATGCTCATAAAACGCTGCCCATGCCCCTCTCCATTGAAATGAATTATAAAACGTGGTAAAAACGCGGTAAAATCGCTGTGTTTTGCCGCAATTTCAATCGCGGAAAAAACAGATTTTGCCGTGATTTTACCGCGTTTTTAATTCATTTCAATGGAGGGGGCATGAGGGGCGTTTTTCTAGCGCTACTTTTACTGCGAAAACGCAGCAAAAACGCACCTCTTTAGGGCTCTTAATGTCATGTTCCACCCAGATGCCTTAGCAGTTGGCTCAACCGTCACATAACCCAGCGCTCCAGCAAGTGCTGGAGGGGCAGAGCACAGAGTAATCACTGAAAGTCACATACTCTGTTCAAAGAGGACCTGAGAACTGGGTGATCAGTGGTCTTTGATCGCTTAGTTCTCAGTGTAGCCAGTGGGGGACAGCTGCAGCATTGGATGCATACATCATAGCAAGCCTTCTTGCATAATGGTATGTACCCAATATCAGGGGTCATCAGCCTCCCGACTCTTCTATAATAGTTGTACAAGTTGATCTCTGATTGTATCCCTCAGCTGCCTCTGAGCTGCTTTGATACTGAAAATACTGTCAACCAATGCCCTTGTAAATGAAAAGTAAATAAAAAATTAAAGGGGTTGTAAAGAAAAAAAAATATTTTCCTCTTAAATTAAAGTCTGACAGTAGCTGATAAAGTAAAAAGTAATGTTTTGCATTATAACTAGTTTGATACCTGTTGAAATCGAGCTGTTTTTTCACCTCTGTCACTCCTGAATCGTAATTCTCACCGACTTCCTGGTTTGCGGTGCACGCTCATTCTTGCTACATCACGGCCTAATGGGAACTACAGTTCCTATTAGGCTTAGCCTCCATGCCTATGAGGATTAGGAGAGCATCTTCACACAGGGCTGTAGTCATAGGGAAGGGGTGAGCACATTCTGCTTTCCACCATGCAGGTGCTGGTGGAAAGCAAGAAGAGGAGAGACAGGAAATGGCATTTTCAAACCTGGATTACTGTATTTTGGAAGTCAAAAGGAAAAACGAGGCAAGTGATATTTAAATGCTCTAGCTTACAGCAATCAATTGATCTAATAAAAAACGAACCTTTAGTGTTCCTTTAAGAACTGTTTAAGATAACAGTTAAAAAAAAAAAAAAAAAAAAAAAAAAAAAAACTCAGATCACAAAACTTAAATCATAAACAATACATACTTGCATGGAAGAATGCGCACAACATCTTTGGGTTTGTAGTTTTCTATACATACTGCACAATTCTCTGCCTCAATATCGACTCCCTAGTTTGAGGAAAATAAACACAAAACAATAAGTGGAGTGAATTCAATAACAGCAGATCATCACATAAACAGCAGTGACTGAAAGTTTGAAGTCAGCAGGAGTGACTTATAACCTGCACAAATCACACTGCAAATATTTCTGCAAACAAGACCTTGATGACGATAGCTTGAAGCTGCCTAGAATAAAGGAGACCCGTTTGCCTGGGTTCAGTTAGCACCTGTATTGCAGAACACATTGGTATACAAAACAACTCTGCGTATTGCACTGTAGAATACCAATCTCCAATACTCACTTACCAACTTTCATTCAAGGGCAAGGAACACAAATTCCCCCATAAATTCTTGTGATGGTATATGTTGTGTAAATAAATTGGACATGATCTGCATGTGTTACAGTAAAGCTGGACAAATACTAGTAGAATTTTTGGTTGAAATGTATCGTTTTGGAAAGTTTGATTCTTAATAGTGAGGTCAAATAAACATTTGTTTTCAACAGTGGCAAGGAGAAAATGTGAAGGAGCAGGATGGAATTTGGTTCCTAGAACAATTTATTTTGTATGAATGTATTTTAGTTTGGGAAAATGTATTCATAGGATAAAAAAAAAAAAAAAAAAGAAAGGGAAAACAATGTACTTTTGCACAACATTTATCAATTCTCTGTTGGCCTTATCAAATGCACAGACAAGAGTTTTCATACGAACCATTGAAAATGTACCAGTGTACAGGCAGTTTAAAGGCTAGCGAGAGGTAGGTGTAGAATAGAGCACAAATCTCAGTGCTAAATACTTTGCACTGAAGGCTAGCATCACCAATCAAAAAGGCCACTTTGCAGGCGAGACAATTTAGGGAAATAGCTCTTATGGGTTCAAAAGGTGTTCTCTAAAAGCGAGGGTCTAGGGAAAGGGCAATGCAGCTGGCTGACTCCGAGAAGCGCGCTGAGAGATGGGGCCCAGCTGTCAGACATCTGGATGGATCACAAGAATACCGACGAGAGCCTTCCAGACTTCCAGAGCAGCTCTGCCTCATTAGCCAATAGTTGGCAACAGCCAACAAAAGTAAAATGTACTCCTGTGACCAGGGGTGGACTGACCACTCGGGCCATGCCACTAGGGCCCCCCCCCCCCCCCATCAGGGTTGCCAGTCTCAGTAAAACCAGGGACAGTATGTAAAAATCTGTGTTTAAAAAAAACAAATCCTAAGCTTATAGCGTGTGTGTGTGTGTGTGTGTGTGTGTGTGTGTATGTGTATGTGTATGTGTATGTGTGTGTGTATGTGTATGTGTATGTGTATGTGTGTGTGTATGTGTATGTGTATGTGTATGTGTATGTGTATGTATATATATATATATATATATATATATATATATATATATATATATATACACACATACACACACACACATATACATATACACACACATACATACACACACACACACATATATACATACATACATATACACACACACACACACACACACATTTGTGCGTGTGTCCCCATAATCTCCTATTGCCCGGGGGGCCCATGAGTTTTCAGTCCGCCCCTGCCCTGTGACCCACAAGAGAAGTATGGTCAAAAAAAAAAAAAAAAGATTTGGCCATACTTCTCTTTTAAGACCTGGGCTTTCACAGATGTGCTTTTTAAGCTAGTAAATGGAAGCAAGATGTAACTTTAGTAATCCAGGCTTTGAGTTACAAGATTCTTTGCATGTGAACAGAGATTGAAACCATCCTGGGAAGTTGTTTTTATTACATGTTCTAGGGCATCCACAAAAAAGAGCAAGACGGAAGACAATTGTAATTGCTGACATAGAGCATGGCCCTGTAATACAGGATAGTGTTGGTTGTTCATTGCCCTAGTCCAGTTAGCTGAAGTTTAACAGCCAGAAATCGCAGCAAAAGCTGGTTGCAGAGCTGGGTCTGCAAGTGCAAGGGCCTTGAAACCTTAATGACTTGGGGAGGATCTGCAAAGAGGAGTGGGACAAAATCCCTCCTGAAATGAGTGCAAACCTGGTGGCCAACTACAGGTAACGTCTGACCTCTGGTTGCCAACAAGACTTTAGCCACCATGTACCAAGTTGTGTTTTGCGAAGGTTTCAAATACTTATTTCACTTATTAAAATACAAATCAATTTATAACCTTTTTGAAAAGGTTTTTTCTGGATTTTTTGTTGCGTTTGTCTCTTGCTGTTAAAATAAACCTACCATTAAAATTATAGACTGATAATTTCTTTGTCAGTGGGCACACATACAAAATCAGCAGGGTATAAAATCATTTTTCCCTCACTGTATACTATATTTGACAAATTAAAGCAGACAATGTTAGCAGGAAGATGACTATCCTGTAAACAAATGTCTCAAATGAAGTACAAAGTTGATAATGTAAAAAGGGGTTTTATCTTGCATACTGAATGTCTTGGTCCGCAGAACAAAATCAAGGATCTTATAGGGCAAACACAGGCCAAGTTATTCAGAGATAACCGTTTTAATATCACTTGTTAAGTATAGTAAAAAAAAAAAAAAAAAAAAAAAAAAAAAAAAAAAAAAAAAGGTCATTTACCTTTTCTCCTCTTTTCACCCTGTGTAGCTGTAGCTGGCTAATTGCTTTTTTGGTTTCCTTGCGGTTGCTCTTGAAAAGCAGGAGAAAAAAGGGAGGATCAATATTTAAACACCGAAAAGTCAATCTTCAGAAATATAGACAGCACTGCTTGATGCCAAGAAAACAATTTCTTTACAATGTTATGCTTTTTTAGTCATTTTGGATAATATGATAGAGAATGATTGCCGTATGAGGTTATTTCTTTAAGAGACCCTGGTCTCTACAGTTTTACTCCCCTTTAACCACTTCCCTACGGCCGTACGAGTATATACGGCCGCAGGGTGGCTCTAAATCTCCGGGCTGCCGTGTTTTCACGGCAGCCCCTTTCCTCGTTCCCAGCGCGCGCTCCAGAGCGCGCAGCGGGGAACTTGTGTACTGGCCGTGTCCCTTGGACACAGCCAATCACAGATCGCCGCGAACGGCCAATCAGAGTGGCCGTTTGCGATGCGATCTGATAGGCCAATGAGAGATGATCTCATATGTAAACATATGAGATCATTTCTCATTGCCGGCTCTCACAATGACAGCGTCCTGTCATAGAGAGAGCATACCGATCTGTGTTCCTAGTACATAGGGACACAGATCGGTCACCCCCCCTCCCCCTACAGTTAGAACACAATGCAGGAAACACATTAACCTCTTCCTCACCCCCTAGTGTTAACCCCTTCCCTGCCAGTCACATTTATACAGTAATTAGTGCATATTTATAGCACTGATTGCAGTATAAATGTGAATGGTGCCAAAAATGTGTCAAAAGTGTCCGATGTGTCCGCCATAACGTCGCAGTCGCAATAAAAATCGCAGATCGCCGCCATTACTAGTAAAAAAAAAAAATAATAAAAAATAACAATTCTGTCCCTTATTTTGTAGGCGCTATAACTTTTGCGCAAACCAGTCGCTTATTGCGATTTTTTTTTTTTTTAACCAAAAATATGTAGAAGAATACGTATCGCCCTAAACTGATTTTTTTTTTAAATTGGGCTATTTTTTATAGCAACAAGTAAAAAATATTGTATTTTTTTTCAAAATTGTCGTACTTTTTTGTTTATAGCGCAAAAAATAAAAATCGCAGAGGTGACCAAATACCACCAAAAGAAAGCTCCACTTGTGGGGAAAAAAGGACGCCAATTTTGTTTGGGAGCCATATCGCACGACCGCGCAATTGTCAGTTAAAGCGACGCAGTGCCGCAAGCTGAAATTTCACCTGGTCAGGAAGGGGGTTTACATGCCTAGTAGGGAAGTGGTTAAAGTAAAGACAGGATTTACTTGCCCCTCTGGCATTTTCTCTTTCTCCCACCTCTCTTCCATTCTAGCACTGCAGCCTTGTTAAGACATTCCATACCTGGACCAGTAGTTTTGAATGCCCATGTCCCCAGCTCGACCCCCTACAAGACTTAGCAATGATGTAGGGGGGGGGGGGGGGGTCAGAGGAAGGAACCAGCGCACAGAGGGACGCATGCATTTGAAAGTCACATGCTAAAGAGGCTTTGAAACAGAGGAGGGGTAGGAGAAAAAGGCTGCTCAGAGGCGAGTATATGTTGTCTTTTCTTGCAGGGGAGAGAAACTTTTAAAGCTGTCAATGCCCAATATAATACTTCTGAGGCTTTTAAAAAGATAAAGATTGCAGATGTGTGAACTGTCTAATTCTTGTGAGAAAAAAAAAAAAACACAGATATACATAGCATGAGCTGAAGCAGTGCTTTTAACCCTTTTAAACCCTTTTAGCGGCTGAAAAAGCGCCCTGTTAGTGTCCGAAAAGTCCCGCTAAAATGACGGAAAAGCACTGCGTTACTGCCTACGCTCACAACCCCCCAGTGTGAAAGGGCCCTTAAGACCAAGAAGAGAGGTAAAGAGCTGATGCAGAAGGGCAGATTACATAGGTGGAATAAAGAAAATTCATTATTTACCAAGCTTGGTGAATAGTCACTTTGCCAAGTGAACCGTCTCTAATCTTTTACTCTAATGAGCTCTGTCTTGCATATTCTGTTTGCAGAAAACGTGAAATTTTGATTTGCCCTGCCCACCCATCCCATCTGATGAGCAGCTCAACAGCAAATATTAGTGCTCTCACTAGACAGTAGCAAGCATAAGTATATATTATAGGTTGACATGCTAGGGTATACATGCTTACTAACATATTGTTACAGCATATCTTCTCCATGTGCATGTTTATGTGCAATGTAGATCTGAATCTACATTCTTTACTATAACCACTAGCACCACTATGCCCTAGAGTTAAAAGAGTTTATAGTTGAAATCTTAAATATTTTAAGAATCTCATTCTTGGTTGTTAACGATTAACCTTGCAGCATTAAAACTCAAGCACAGTCAGTTATGGGACTCCATAACTTTAATTAACTTTGCATGTGCTGCGCTATACAAGTTTTCATTCATTTATTCAGTAACAAGTCTCTCATCATTCCAATGATGCACCCTCCCCTGTCTTTTCTACATTTTATTTAAAAGTAGCACTTGTTCCAATCGCATACCTACTGCTCTTGTCAAACCTATTCTCTAACACATCCCCATACTCCTTGCCTACAATGGTTCTCTCCCTAATATGATGTAACCCATCAGTAACATAGCACCTTACTCATTTACCATCAACAGACAGACAGACACACAAGTGTAATCAGTAATCATAGTCACCTGATTTCCATACTGAGCTCCTGTATACAAAAAACGCTGTATATAGTAGAAAATGAGCCAGGCCAAGGATATGATCATCATGGTGATGAAGGCAATAGCCACAAACACTACCGACTGACCACTAATAAATTCCTGGACATGGCGAGTGCCTACAGTAATCATCATCTTCACTGGGATTTGTCTTCTTAGAACTTCCATAATATCCATGCCTTTAGGATAGCCAACCATTATTACGACTGTATTGCCAGTTCCTGCAAAAAAGACCAAACAGGATACAATTATTGGCAAAGCCAACACAAAGAACAGTAATACAACTCATGGTGCTTGGATCTACAGATAAACAATTTTTGCGACTTAATATCCATTAAAAAAGAAGGGTAAAAGAACGTGGAAATGAAAGGACTGAAACATTAGGAGTACTCTTGTTTCCAGAAGAAGCTGATGACAATTTAACATGAAAACATGGGTAGACAGGCACAAAGCTAGATACAGGCAGACATTTTAATAAAGCAAAAAAAATAATAAAAATAAAATAAAAAAAAATGAAGTCATTCTGTAAAGAGCCAGTCCACTGGCTCTGAACAAAACATGTAGCTTTTAATGTCATAATTACTTATCAAGATAACTAGGGTTGCACGGATACTAGTATCAGTATCGATACTGAGTATTTGCACAAGTATTAGTACTCGTGAAAATGCACAGACACCTAAAACCGATACTTTCAGGCTCGGTTCTTTCAGCTGTCAGTGGATCTCCCCTGTTGACAGTTGAGGTGTTAACATTGCTTAGCTTCCAAAATACTAAAATAAAAAACATTGGTTTCTTTTTGTATCTTTGTTTCTTCATCTGCAAAGGAATAAACAAATGTTGCTCTATTTATCCCCCTTAAAGGGGTGTTCCAGCCAAAATTGTGTTTATTAAAAGTCAGCAGCTACAAAAAGTGTAGCTGCTGGCTTTTAATAAACACTCACTTACCTGCTCCAGCGTTCCAGCGATGCGCCGACCGGGGCTCCGCTCCTCTCCCCCCCTCCCCAGCCGGCGTCTCCATCTCGACTGTGGGCACCCAGCCGTGACAGCCTTCGGCTTCACGGCCGGGCACCCACTGCGCATGCGCGAGCGGCGCGGCTCGCCGCTGATTGGAGAGGCGATCGCATGGGACCTGTCAGTGTCCCATGTGATCGCCTACAGGGAGGGGCTGGTGTAGGCAATTAAGGCTTAATCGCCTAACCAGCCCCTCGGCGGAAGCAGGAAGTCCCACTCCTACTGAAGCCCCCACTCCCCCCCCTCCCCCCCCCCCCCAAAAAAAAATTACATGCCAAATGTGGCATGTATGGGGGTGAGGAGTGGAACACGAGGAAGTTCCAAATTTGGGTGGAACTCCTCTTTAATTTACAAATCATGCATCACTAAAAATATAACCAAATACCCCTGAATTTCAACCACTGATGTTTGCCACACGCAGCAGTAGAGGGTAGCCTCATACAAACATAAGTGGCATACTTTTTTGCACATCGATAAATCAATGTAGTTACACTTTAGCAAGCAGTTATAATACAGATTATCAAAACATACATACATGGGACACAACATTCTAGTCAACTAATCCAAGATCACGATCCTACATTTTCCTACTTTGCTGCTCTAAAGGGGTACTACACTGTATAAAACCAGCCCCCGTATACTTTTCATTGTGCCTATGTTTTGCCTAGTGCTTTCACACTAGGGCGCTGTGCTGGCAGGACTTTAAAAGCATCCCGCCAGCGGCCAAATAACGCTGCTAAGACTAGCGTAATTTTACTGTCAACTCCCACCCGCCCCAATGTGAAAGCAGCCTAAAGGCTCAAGGTTAACCTTCATGCATTCTATTCTTTAAAGCAACGATCTAAGAATTTTATTTTTATTTTTTAAAGTGCTAGCGTGCAAAGGCAGATGCATGAGTGGCAAACAAACCGCGATCATCCCACACATGAGTGGTATCGCCCCGAACGTCAGATCATGGGCAGTAATTCTAGCACTACCTCCTCTGTACATCTAAAGTGTTAACCTGTAAAGGCTTTTAAAAGCGTCACCTATGGATAGTAAAATTGTTGCCGTTGGGCAGGCGGGAGTAATTTTAAAACGTGATGTTTGGCATCCATTTACTTAGCCCGACACACACACAATTTTGGGTTCTGTATTGTGTATTTTCTTCCTAAAAAAATGCAAAACCCATACATTTATTCTCCAAGGCCTCTGCTGTTTAATGTTTGGGGGTTTTAACTAATTTTCTAGCAAAAAAAATAAAATAAAACATTTTTTTTTTACATGGAAACAAAAAAGTGCCAGAAAATGCCCTGCCTTCAAGTGGTTAAGCAATACTGCCTTTAAAAAAGACACACATCTGCCAACACTGAGACATGTAAAGCTGCCAATACAATCTCCAAAAGTTAAATACTACAACTGGCGCATCCTGGATAATTAATGACCATGCTAGCAATGCCCTTACAATGAACACCAAAATCGGTACCTCAAACGAAAATAATAATCCAAGCCAACGTGTTCTCTGTATTTCAGGCCAGACAACACAAGGTTCCTGTAACCTGACAGACAATGGAAGTTCTGTTGAGTTTAGCAACACAAGAGCTGGTAACAGAATAATTATTTATTGCTGATGCACTGCAGGAACTGCAAACTCAGGCATAAAAACTCAAGGGAGGAAAATGCCCTAGGACATTTAAACTAAAAAGTATTCTAATAAACCACCAAGGTAGCCAGAATCCATTTACTCGGAAATATGAATCTGCAACAACAATGCACAAATGGAACTACAGCGCTTATAGATCAATGAGGCATATACTTGAATCCATATAGGACAGGCTCATGCAGAAGGCAGATGTCCAGACAGGTGCTGGGAGAGAGCTGAACACACGAAACAGCTTGACTCAACCTCTCTTGGCAAAACTATGTCAGCAAATCCCCAGGGACACTCACTGTGCGTAAAGAGGAGGAAAACTTCCCATTGCGGTGTCCGTTTATTATACCATAAGGGGAGCTTTAACTCATTCACAGCTGTTATACACTAAACCATATACACTAAAACCTATATGGCCTTATACATCTGAAAACAAAACATAAGGATTCCAAGTGTAAAATTACATTTATGAAAAGTAGCCATCATAAAATATAATCTTATTTCAGGGCTTGTTTCACAGTGCTTAGATGCAGAGTATGAAAGCGAAAAACACGATCGGGTGTTAAAGAACATGACAGAAAAATAGCTAAACAAAAATGAAAATAAAAATAAAAAAAAGAAGCAGGGAAAATACATCAGCACTTTTGCTTTCAGCTACATTTAAAAAGCCTAACTTCAGAATAATAAAAAAAAAAAAAAATAAAATAAAAAAAAAATATTTTGCAATACTCGCCTCCCCTACAGAATCACTGCTCTGTGGATCGGAGTTAAATGACGTCTAGATTAAGAGCCCATTCACACCTGAGCGGCAAAACGCCTGTCGCGCGACGCTCGTGCCGCTGGAGGGGAAATTTCCCATTCATGTCTATAGAGATGGTTCACATCTCTGAGACGCCGAACGCCTGTCGCCTGAAAAAAAGTCCCGGACCCTTTTTTTCAAGCGACATTGGCATTCGCCCATAGACATGAATGGGAAGATTTGTAAAAAAAAAAAAAAAATAAAAAAAAATAAATCGAAGCGCGGCAAGTAAAGCCGCGTATGCGGCGTTACTTGCCGCTCAGGTGTGAATGCAGCCTTAGGCTGCAATCACACCGGAGCATTTTGTCGCCTGAAGCATGAAGCTCCAAAACGCTAGAGGGGAAAAAATACATTATTCTCAATGGAGATGGTTCACATCTCCACTCCAAAACGCCTGATGCCGAACACCCGAAGCAAGTTCTGGACCCTTTTTTGTCGCTCAAATTGAGCGCATTTGGGCGTTTTTCTGTTTTTAACATTGGTGACCCTAGACCTGTGCAAAATCGCAGTAAAACGCTACGCTCAGGTGTGAATGCAGCCTCAAAGTCATTCAACTCACCTCTGAACCCAGGCTGTTGACAACTGTGTCATTCTGTCAGTCTGTGGTTGTACCACTGCACTGAATGAATTTATTAGCTATGCATACAGACTTGAGATCATTGTTGATCAATATGACCAAAACTGGCAGGACTCACACATATGGGTATCAGCAGAAAGCTCACAGCCATGCATTTACCAAGAGATGGGCAGGAGAGTTTTAATCGTCATAGTCTCCCCCTAGAGATGAAAGTGGCTACTGGGGGCCTTCTAGCTTCTCTCTTGCCGATTTAGGTATTTAAAACAGTAGTATGTACTTTTACAGGTCATTTTACAGAAAATCAGTGTGTACTGCAAATTCCTGTTTTGTTGATAAAAAAAAAAAAAAAAAATCTTTACATAAGATCCATCTATATTACTTTTCGGTACATATTACTTTTTGACACGGGTTCCTTTAGTAAGCGGATTGCCAAGTGGCAGGACCAGCCCTAATGTAACCATTTGACTAGTCACCATGTGCTACAAATCTGCAGCCTTTTCACCCCTTATTCTCAAAAGGTTCTTTAAAAAGGAATCTCATCAAAAATAAAAATACAAAATAAAAATCTATTAAAACAGGACACACAAATAAATGCACTCTGTGCCATGTTCTGCGCATAGTATAAAGTAAACTGCATTCTCACCCTAGGGTCTCCACACAGCCTGCTGGTGGCATCAAATGTGCCAACTTGACTCTATACCCGTTAAACCTCCAAAAGGCTTCCTCAGATCACCGGGTGGTGTGGGGACCCTGGGGTGAGAATGCAGCTGCCTTTTATATATTATGGGCAGAACATAGCAGTAAAAGTGCAGTTAGTTGTTTAAAAAAAATTGGGTTTTATTTCTTTTGCAGGAGTACATAGCACATGAGGGGAAAGATTGAATAGAAGCTCAAGGCCATGTGTCGGGGCAGTGATTGTTACTGGGAGCCAGGCTCCAATATAGTCCTAGAGAGGCAAAAGTGCATTTGACCTTGACTGTGGATTAAGGTCCAGTCCAGGAGGTGAGTGCATATGGTTCCCTGAGTGTTATTCATGCAACACGTAGGGGGGTGCATTGGAAGAGAAGGCTGTGATATCTGGAATTCACTGGTGGTTGGCCACACATACATTTTTAAGGACTTTGTTTCATTATTTGTGACTCCATTTTATTTAAGAGACTGTTAGTTGTGCTACATCATTATTTTTATCACATCTTAGAAAGAGTGGTGGAGTGAAAAGGCCCAACGGTGCTCGGCAGCAACTAGGGATACACAGATTTGTGATCATGTTGATTTGCCAGAGATTTATGTACATTAGAGTTATATTTCACAGATATGTTTATAGTATTTTGCATTACTAGTGACTGCGCTTATTGTCTTTCAATCCCCACATTATGTTATACAATGCAAACAAAATCCATTTTTTTTTATAGGGACTACACAGGACTTTCAGGGCAATTTCTCACGGGGGCATTAGCGCTTTTAACTCCCGCTAGCAGCCGGTAAAAACGCCCCGCAAAAGCGCATCAGCCGAGGCCATTGATTTCAATGGGAAGGGGCGCTTTAGGAGCGGTGTCATTTTTAACGCTATATCGACTGTAAAGCACCTTAGTGTGAAAGTGGCCTCAAGGTACCACATCAAATATTAAAGAAATAACAATTTATTACATCATAGAAAAGTAAAAAATAAAAAAACTGTTGCACATACCGTTTTATGTAAGAACCATGTACAACACTACATTTGGGGGTATTAACAGTATGTGCAACAATTGGCGTTTTTAACTTTTCTATGATGTCCTGTGTCTCCGCGTGCCCCCACCTGACCCGCCGCGCAATCGCAGCGGGCCCGCGCCCGCGGGTAATTGAAGGCTTTGCGGCCTTCTGCAGGCCTAAGCTTCCTTTCTGTGCCATCATGTGGTGACCGTTGGCATTACAAGTAAAACAGCAGTTCTAATGTGCCACCTCCTTCCCTCTAATTAGAACCCTCAAACATTATATATATTTTTTATTCTAACACCCTAGAGAATACAATAGCAGTCATTGCAATAAAACAGTAAAATTAGCCCAATTTTTTTTTATATTGTAAAAGATAATGTTACGCCAAGTAAATTGATACCCATCATGTCACGCTTAAATTGCATCCGCTCGTGGAATGGCGACAAACTTTCACCCTTTAAAACCTCCATAGGCGACGTTTAAAAAATGCTACAGGTTGCATGTTTTGAGATACAGAGGAGGTATAGGGCTGAAATTAATGCTCTCGTTCTACCAATCGTGGAGATACCTCACATGTGTGGTTTAAATACCGTTTACTCACGTATGAGTTCGCTTCTGCGTGCAAGCTTGGCGGGACACGTTTTCTGGCTTCTAATTTTTTTAGCGGACTCCTAGATTCCAAGCAAATTTGTCAAACCCTGGTAGAGGCAATTACGTGAATAGTTCCAAATACCATTCAATATTCGCACAAAACCTTCAGGCTTCTGCTAGAAAGCTGGACATGAAGAGGAACTTCATCTTTCAGCATGACGACTCAAAGCATACATCCAAATCAACAAAGGAATGGCTTCACCAGAAAAAGATTCAAGTTTTGGAATGGCCCAGCCAGAGCCCAGACCCGAGTCCCATTGAAAATCTGTGGGGTGATCTGAAGAGGGCTGTGCACAGGAGATACCCTCGCAATCTGACAGATCTGAAGTGTTTTTGCAAAGAGTGGGCAAGTGCCAAGTCAAGATGTACCATGCTGATAGACTCATACCCAAAAACAGTGCTATAATAAAATCAAAAAGGTGCTTAGTTTAAAGGTATGCATACCTATGCAACCATATTATTTTAGGTTTACCTTCCTTCACCTAAAAGATTTTAGTTTGTTGTTCAACTGAGTTGTACAGTTTGCAGGTCACAATAAAAGGTGGAAAAAGTTTTGAAACGATTTAGGTTTGTCTCATTTTTTTACATCACAGAAACCAGACATTTTAACAGGGGTGTGTAGACTTTTTATATCCACTCAAAATAAATCAAAAAAAATCTAGGGGAGGTCATTACCCCCAACTCCCGCACTTATTGAATTTTAGGTTTATGGAACTTCACATAAAATTGATTTTTCTACCACATTTCCATATAGGATCAATCTGTCTGCTATCATTTATCATGATATATACATAAAATGACAACACGGAGGGGGAAAAGCTACACCATAAACCTTAAAGTGGTTGTAAACCCCAAAAAAAAATTTTTTGTTTTAATGTCACAATGTAGAGTATAACATTTCCTATCATCTGTGCCCAGTCTTGCCACACAGAGTTAATCCAGTGCTGAGTAATCCTCTTTTAAAGTTCAGTGTAAATTAACCGGACTTCAGATAAAAACCTGCCAAATTAGGTTAAGTCCATTTCTCTGTTTTTGCTTTCAGTAACAGGTTATTTACAAATATAGCTTGGACATGTTTATCATAACAAGAGGTGATCCAAAGTTCATTGTATATTACTAGGATGTGTTATGATGTTATATCACCTCATGTTATGATAAACAAAACATAACATATGATAAACATGTCCTAGCTATATTTGTAAATAACCTCTCACTCAAAGCAAGAAGAGAAAAAACTGACTTTTGATTTGGAAGGCTGTTCTTTTTTACTGGAGATAAAAGAGGATTTCTCAAATCTGGATTAACTCTGTGTGGAAAGACTGGGCACAGATGATAGGAAATCTTATACTCTACATTGTGTCATCAAAAAAAAAAATATTTTTTTGGGGTTTAGATCCACTTTAATGTTTACATAAACTACATATATGTTAGCAATTCTTTTTAGGATTGAAAGCATTGTCGTAAACAGCCTAGACTATTTTCTAATAGTACCAC
The DNA here is from genome assembly GCA_029574335.1 of Rana kukunoris. Lineage (NCBI taxonomy): Eukaryota > Metazoa > Chordata > Amphibia > Anura > Ranidae > Rana > Rana kukunoris. The sequence goes on along the minus strand of CM056050.1, from coordinate 249,757,058 downwards.
CAGATACTGTAATCACAAGGTTGTCACCCTTTTCTATGCCTTCTAATCTCCTTGGAACAGAATGTTCTAAAAATCTCTAGGAACAAAAGCCAATGTGAGAAATGCAGCACACAGCCCTGCAGCTAAGCTTTTTTTCATGCGATTCTCCCCTTTTAATTGGCACATCAAAACAGATCAGAGCAGAAAAAAAAATGCTCCTTTATATCCATCTGGGTGGGGAGTCTTTCATAGGACAAAATTGAGGGAATTTTCTTTTACATGGCTAAGAATACTACACCAAGCCACAAAAACATGATATGAAGTTTGCTCCTAAAATGCCATTCTGGAAAATGAAAACCAATTTATTGTCTATTATACATTAGTACCGCTATAATAATAAAAGAATTGAATTGCAGCTGTGCAGAGATGAGCCGTTTTACACTTGAGGCCAGGTTTACATCATTGCAAAAGTAATACTCCCGGTTGTATCCGGCGAGCATTACATCCGACATGCAACACATGTAAGCAAATTGGGCTGTGTCAGAGGTGGGGGGGTTTTAAGGGTTAAAACAGGTGTTGCCCAGATAGATTGCCTTCCAGCCGCATGTCAAATGCCCTCTGAAAAGTAGTTCAACCCCCTCAAGCTGCCATGTTAGAGGTGAGGGCTGGTAAACCACAGCACAACTTTGTTTGTATCCCCTTGTAAATTGTAAACATTATTGTCAACAAAAGGGATGAACAGCACTTGCAAGCCTTGTAAAAGTGATCAAGCAGCTGTATAACCAGTCTGATTACTTTTACCTGCAGCTTTGATCCTGGTATAACTGCTTCCACCCAGGAACGTACAGGCAAAAATTATGTATTGCAGCTTACCAATTGTTGGATGTGGTGGCTGACTGCATCAGTTATCCATTCTTAGATTTCTCTTATTTTCAAACTAGTGAACCTGCCTCACTATGGAGGAGCAACAGAGGCACTCTTGGACAGCAGCATTGTCTGGAATCGGTAGTGTTAGATGGACCAACAAATTATAGCCAAACTCCATCCAACACTTTTTAGGGCCAATTCGCACTGTGTGGTGACCAGTATTTTACTGCACTGTAAAAACACCAGTCATTGCTAACACACAAACAAAGCTGACCATTGCGAGCACCCCTTCAGTGTGAAATGGTTTGTCTCATCTCTTCAACATCCACATTTGCTGGAAAGCTTGATCTGTTGCAGGAAGTAAACAAAACATAAAATAAAAATCTACTTATTGGCAGAACGAACAAACAATAAAACAAAAGTTACAGGAAAGACTGCATTACATCCGTTATTTTTTTTCTCGCATTTAGTACCACATTAAGGCCCCATGCACCCCCTTGATTTGAAGTGCTTTTCCAGAAGTATGTCAGAACTCAAAACTTGGATTTCCATTTTATGCTATGGGAGTAACATTTTCCTTGCCAAACAATGGTCTCCTCGTAATAGTAACCCGCTTTTAGTTGGCCTAAAAAGAAAAGAAAAAAAACAAACACACGCCCGCAAAAATGCATGTACAAACACACTTTGCGGGGACACAGACCGCAGTAAAGCCTCATACACACGATCAGACTTCCATATTTTCCGTGGATTTCTGTTCGAAGGATGTTGTCCGTGAACTTGGTATTCATACACATGGCAGGACTTTTTCGGCCAACACACACGAGCGTAGTGACGTAATAGACGTACTACTTGGTTTTTCTGCTCTTTACCGCCACCCTTTGGGCAACTTCTGCTATTGTTGTCTAATCTTTAGCATTGGTTCTGAGAATGCGTGTTTGTACTTTGGACTTTAGTTCGATGGACTGTGTACACACGAACAAATTAGCCGACGGACATTTATTGACGGAAAGTTTGTCTGTTCTCACAGCGAACATTAGTCCGATGAAAAATCGAAAAAGTTTTTCCGATGGAGCATACACACAGTTGGATTGTCTGCTAAAATAGGTACTTCGGACATTTGTTGTCAAATAGTTTGATCGTGTGTATGGGCCTTTAAACTCCTCAATAGGTCTTAGGCCTTCCACACTACATGGAAAGCAAAGATACCACAAGACTAGACTCTTTACACATTATTTTACTGCATGGATAGCACTGCAGCGCAACCATGAAATCTCACCAAAACATGAAGAAAAAATGTACTAAAGAATTTCTCAAGGCCACGTGACCTTAGCCTTTCAGATAAAGATAATACATTGTCCTCTTATATTGAGCTGCATCTCCCAAAAGATGATAGGAAGAACTGCAATTATCGCATAGTAGTATGTGTTGTCAGTGCTTTCTCCATTGTGACAACACTAATACATCAGGGGAATGCAATGTCTATGTGACAACATAGTCCAAAGAGCAGGTGCTGCAAGGAGAGAGTGGCAAATTTGATCAGAAGGCGAAATATCTGACCAACGTACTTGCATCGTCAGCCCTTTACAGGAAGTTACAAGACATGAGCCATACTAGCAGGATCAGTCAACAGCTAAGTGGAGGAAGGAAAGGGTGCCAAGCATGGCCAATTATACAGTATGAAAGTAACCATTGTGGAAAAGCCTACACTAGGGTGGAAAAATATTTTTTTGTCAGCAGATAAAAGTTTAGAAGGAGCTTTTGTGTATATTTATAAAGCTCAAGAATTATTCTCGCAGCATTAATGCTTAGGAGTGGAATCTTTAAACCCTTATGTAGATGCTTAAGATGGAGAGACTTTACATATTTTTTAATACTTTCTAGATATGAAAGGCTACCAAGATCATCAGTAAATTCATAGCAGAACACCTTCTCAACTATGCACTGATTTAATATATGTCAAAACGTTAAAGAAGGGCTATTAGGACCATTTGCTGACAATTTTTATTTCATATTTAGAGAAGGGTGACCTTAATACAATACCATTAAGTGGTTTGATTTTACGACTAAGTGCCTCAATTATGTGTTCAGTCTTCAACAGGATTATTATTATTATATAGAAAATGAAAACCGCTTAACCATTAGCAATCAATCAGCAGCTGAAAATAGCAACCTTGACTATGTATTGAAAGTTTCAGTAACCTTACAGGGTTGGAGGATGACAAGGAATTCACCACAAGGAAATATGGAAAATCTTGCAATACTCAGCAGTAAGACAATGGACTTGGCATACGTTGCCTTGTGAAATATGAAATCAGTCATTTTTTGTTCAACAACTTAAAGTGGTTGAAAACCCTTTACAACCACTTTAACCTACAGGTAAGCCTAGATTAAGGCTTACCTGTAGGGGCAAGAAATATCTCCTAAACCTCCACGGTTTAGGAGATGCTTACTAAAATCACAGGCACCGGCGCACTTTACCAACGACGATCGTTACGTTCCAAAGGTAGGCCGTGCCGTGACATTGCGACTCCGGCCAATCACAGCTTCGGAGCCGCGATACCCGGAAATAATGGCCGCCTGAGCGGTGTACGACGGGCTTCGATCGGAGGAGAGTATGCAGGTTTTTTTTCCTTTACTCCCTCTTTAACCATAATTAGCAACAACCCCAACTGTAGAAGGGCTACCCTAATTTACAGGATTCAAAAATATTGGGTCTATCAGAAATCATATATACTTGCCCAAATATAGCCAAGATTTCAGCTTATTTCAGACTGTTTTGAGAACATTTAGTTCTCAAATCTTCCCCACCACTGTTCCGTGCTTATTAATGTAGTAGGGAGCCAGAAGTTAGGCTGCCTGCTTTACGTATAACAAATGAAGACAAAGTGGTTGATTTACTAAAAGGTAAATCCACCCTGCACTACAAATGCACTTGGAATTGCAGTCGCTGTAGATCTGAGGGGAAGCTCTGAAATGAGGGGAAGCTCTGCCGATTTCATCATCCAATCATGTGCAAGCAAAAATGCCATCTTTTATTTTACTTGCATGTCCCCCTCAGATCTACAGTGGCTGCACTTGTAGTGCAAAGTAGATTTGCCTTGCGTAAATAATGCCTACAAAGATAGTCACATAGTGGATCACGTGGTTGAAAATTAAAAGAGATCACGGCTTTATTGAAAAACAGTAAATTGCAATAAACAAAAACAATTACCTTCACCTGCCTGCTCTACGTATAAAAAAGATCCTGAAGCTATCAGGAGAAGAAAAAAAAAAAACCCATAAGGGTCAATGATTTAGAGAGCCCCCCAATGGAGCAGGTAGAAGACTCCAAACTGCCGATGGTGCAGTCAGGGCAGCACGCTGGACATCGCCAATATGAAGTGATGTTGGACCGACTCACCACAGCGAGGCCTGGGATAGAACGCAGATGCGGTAGTAGAGCAGTAGTCATGACAATGCGTTTCAGGAGTGGCCCTTTATTAAATCCTTGATCATTATCAAAAAATAGAATACAACACTTTTTCTCTTGCAGGAGTACTTTGTAATTCTAAATTTATCTGTATGTGTTGGAGTGACGTCATTTTGGCACAGACAATAAAAAGCAAAAATCGGCTATCGGACACATTGTACCAACGATCCGAAAATCCCATTTTCATATCGTGGATACAGGCCTCTAGATGTTACAACGTGATTCTATAGCCTCCTTTAGGTGAACTTAAAGTGGAAATGCATGCAAAAACTAAAACCCTTGCATCATAAGACTTGGTGCACTAGCAGAAATTGCATCGGAGCTTCAGTGGTTCCACAATAAGGTGTTTTTTTTATACCACCTTACTTCTGGGTCAAGCAGTCTCTCCCCCCCCCCCCCCCCCCTGGGTTTCAGCTGTGACAACTGGTCCCTATGGAAGTCCTATTCTTGCTGGTCTCTAACCCCCCCCCCCCCCCCGGCAAAAATCACATTTAATGCAGGAACGTTGTGTGGACGCAAATTTTAATGGTCTAGAACTTCGAGTTTTGTCCATCTACAGTACTGATGTGATATTGAAGGACCAGGATTTCGTTCAAATAATTAAACAGTCCTGCAGTAATCCCATTGGATGATAGGTTCTGTCGGATTTCTGACACAGCTGGCAATAAAATACTGTGTAAATAAGGCTTTACAACATTTCCTACGGTATTGCTGCAGGACGGTCCTGGGATTTGAACCAAAATCTAGGACCCCACAGACATGCAAGTGGACTACAGTTGAGCTACAGAGAGCCCGAGAACAGGCAAAGATCTTACCTGAAAAAAAATACCCAACTATAGAGGTTTTGTTATATGCACATCCAGGGGTCAAGTACTGGGGAAAAAAAGTAAGGGAACTCCCACCCAAGATCCACTTCCCCACCAAAAAAAAAAATATGATACACTCATATGCATTATTACTAAACCAAAATTACTTTTTTTTTCGATCCACTGTACCTTAGTAATCCTTTATGTTACTGGCCGCTTCCTGTATATGGATTCATCGGGTAGTGTGCGGGTATTCCCTCACTTCAATGCCGCAATGTCTCCTGGGAGCTTTTGTCATTGTTCCCAGGAGCAAGCAAATTCTTTCTAAATCCCACGATAACTCACAGCAGACCTCCGCAATGTCTCCTGGGAACAATGACAAAAGCTCCCAGGAGACATTGCTGCATCAAGGAAGTGACGGAATACCCACACACTACCAGATGAATCCATATACAGGAAGCGGCCAGTAACATAAAGGATTACTAAGGTTCGCCTGCCCCTGACAGTGACTCGAGCTGGGCATTGCCGCTTAGCGAAGGATTGGCTTGGCTGCTCTAGTCCTGCAAAGGGAACTGTGTTCCTGCTGTGGAAAAAGTGCAGGGACTCCGTTCCCACAGGACTTGAGCCCTGTTCACATCCCATGTGTCATTTACAGGTGAAACTCGAAAAATTTGAATATCGTGAAAAAGTTCATTTATTTCACTAATGCAACTTAAAAGGTGAAACTATTATATGCGATAGACTTGTTGCATGCAAAGCAATATAGTTCAAACCGTGGTTTGTCAAAATTGTGATGGATTATGGCTTACAGCTCATGAAACCCCAAATCCAAAATCTCATAAAATTTGAATATTGTGGAAAGGTGCAATATGCTAGGCTCAAAGTGTCCGACACTAATCAGCAAATTAAGCCATAACACCTGCAAAGGGTTCCTGAGCCTTTAAATGGTCTCTCAGTCTGGTTCTGTAGGAATCACAATCATGGGAAATGTGCAGATTTTGCATCTTATTTGGAAACCAAGGACCAAGAGTATGGAGGAAGAATGGAGAGACACACACTGCAAGATGCTTGAAGTCCAGTGTGAAGTTTCCAGTCTGTGTCGATTTAGGGAGCAATGACATCTGCTGGTGTTGGTCCACTGTGCTTCATTAAGTCCAGGGTCACCTTAGCAATCTACCAGGAGATTTTGGAGCACTTCATGCCTCCTTCCGCAGATGAGCTCTATGGGGATGCCGACTTTATTTTCCAGCAGGACATGGCACCTGCCCACCCTGCCAAAAGCACCCAAACCTGGTTCAATGACCGTGGGATTACTGTGCTTGATTGGCCAGCAAACTCATCTGACCTAAAACCACAGAGAATCTACGGGGCATTGCCAAGAGAAAAATGAGACGTGAGACCGAACAATGCAGAAGAGCTGAAGGCTGCTATTGAAGCATCCTGGTCTTCCACAACCCCTCAGCAGTGCCACAGGCTGATGGCTTCCATGCCATGCCGCATTGAGGCAGTAATTGCTGCAAAAGGGGCCCAAACCAAGTACATATGCATGCTTATACTTTTCAGAGGTGCGATATTGTTCCATGTACAATCCTTGTTTTATTGATTCAGAAAATTAGATTACATGCAGATTGTGGATTTGAGGTTTTTTTTTTTATATGAGCTGAAAGCCATAATCATCGCAATTATGACAAATCACGGATGGAACCATCTTGCTTTGCATGTAATCAGCCTATCTCATGTATTCGTTTCACCTTTTAAGTTGCATTAGTGAACAAAATTAACTTTTGCACAATATTCAAATTTTTGGAGTTTCACCTGTATATATAGAACATTGCTGAGAATTTGAAATTCAGAATAAAACCCTGTGATCCCTGCTGTCAGCTGAATATTTAATTAGTAGCATTTGCCATCGAGTTGACATGCAGACGTACAGGTAAACAAATCCCTGACACTGGTGTCGAAGACAGACACTGAAACTGCTATGATCCCCATTCTGTTATTCAAAGCTGAAATCCAATGACACAAGGAAACAGCGGCATTAGCCCAATCCTAGCTATCATATGAATAGATTCTTCAGACACAGAATGGTTAGCTGGTGAACTGCACAGTCTGATAACAGATACAGTCATCACCAACAACCAGCTCCTTAAGGTTCTGTACGACCTGCCAGGAGAAAACATAACTGTGCAATCCCTAATGCTAATAGTTCACATGTTTCAGAAGTCTAAAAATGGAAACTACTGGAAAAAAAAAAAAAACACATGACAACTACCTTATATAGGATGTGGATACTCCACACAGCTATAATTTCTGGTGTGTGCAGAAGGTTACTAAGAAAAGGTTCAACCAACCATATTGTACAGTACACCTCAATCAGATTCATTATAGATTGGGTTTCCTGAAAGAAGTACGCAGGCGTGTGTGGTCACCACCCATTGTTACTGTGGAAAACAAGTATATTTATAACCGTGACTTAACCCTGTGCTTTATACAACATAAGCCTCAGTCCCCAAAAAAGGGGCTAGTTTACCATCTTGCCTAAAAATGTATGATTCTTTAACTCTTTCTTAGCAGGGCACTGCCACTTATCTTGCACTTCGGAGGGCTGACCCAATCAGTAATCTTCAGCTTTATGGGTCTATTCACACTTGTGTGTTGCAGGGAGAAAGCGGTATTGGGTTGTACTGGCACACTTAGTCAGGTGGATAACTTGAAATCACAGGGCCCCATAATAATAATAATAATATCTAGCTCACCCATTTAGTAAGAGTTCATTCCCACCACAATGCAGTGAGGTGCAGTGCACGTATCTTCATGTGTTGACACCAGATGCAGCTTGCTGTATTAGAGAGTACATTCAAAATGAATAAGCAGCAAAGCACCTCAAGACACAAAAATGTAGGTGTGGTTTGTATTTTACAGCAGTGTAACACACAAGCAACTATGCCTTGTTCTGCACTACAGTGCGATCTGGAAGTGTGTTGAGGTGCCAGTCATGAATGACATCACAGCACCCCAACATACGTGCCTCACTGCATGACAAAGATTTGAATGGGCCCCAAGCAGCTGACTCTTTCAGTATGTGACTGGCACTTTTATTAAGCAACGGGTTCTTTGTGGATTGATACTGCAAATCTGTCAACCAAGTAAACAGTGTGGGATACAGGGTCAACCAATATCGTTATTGCAAGGCTGATACCGATTCCGCCTTTCAGGCCAATATTCTGTACAGGCTGGCACCCTGCTTTTGGCATGGTACACCCTGCTGTGGCTGGTGTGTCCTCTCTGGTCCAGTTCCGCCAATTCATGCACTGTCCGAGGCGAGGGAGCCTTTGCCCTATCTAGATAGAAGCTAGGACTCAGTCAGACTTGTTTGCAGGCCCAGTGCGCTGAAGCGCGTGGTGCAACATACTTCATGACATTGCGTGCATGCGGCGAGCACTGGGACTGCAGTCAGTGCACTGCAAACCACCTAAGTCCTGGCTTCTACCCTGGCAGATAACATAGTAGACCCCAAAAAGATGGCTTCTGCAGCAGGGGGAGAATATCGGTAAGTTTCTGACCTATACCGATTCTTTGAAAATTTTAAATATCGTCCATAATAAAAATCGACCACGCCGATTATCAGCTGATCCCTAGTGTGGAATACACCATTTCACCAGCCTCAGTCAGGACAAAAGGCATGTAGGTTGTTGGACCTGTCATTACCTAACCTGGATGCCTATCATTATTAACTCCATGGCAGCCATTTCATGTACAGGGACCAGGCCAGCTCTCCCTGTACACTGGCATGCCCCAAAGCTGACCCTCCATCAGTCCGAGACCAGCCAACTTACAGCTAGAAAACAAAAAGGACACATTTTTGGATGAAGATATTTAACATTTTATCCTGTCTACATCCACAAATTCAGGTCAAAGAACTATGACCCAGATGTTTCCTTACTGCTTTTCTTTTGTTTCCAATCTGCTTTGTTTGTCGTCTCCCTTGTGGACAAACATTCCAAAAGCAACTTTATTAAAACATCTTGTAAACGTGTACAGGAAATCAAAAGTAAGCACAGTGAGAAAACTGAAATTAACACTAAAAAGCATTGGATTCTCAGCCCCTCCTGCTGTAGCTGTCAGATCGGCTGAGGGCACTGCAGTCACGTGAGCGCCAAGTGGTGCTCTAAAATAAAAGCATAAAACTGCACATACACTGGGGAATGCATGAACATAAAGTGGGTTTAAAACCACTTTAAGGTTAGTTTCATCACTGCCATTACATTGATTTCCTGTTCACCACCAAGGGGTTAATCCTCCACACTATAAAAAGACTGTTTGATCCTGTCTTCTGTGATCCCCTTCTTCCACAGTCCCCAATCAAACTCCTTATACAACAGAGCAATGGGGGCACTGCGCACATGCTCAGTTTGGCGTCTATTGCTAAAGTTTTTTTTTATGTTTGTTATTTTTATAGAAAAAAAATCCAAGACTATCACTTTAAATCAAATTAGTCTCCTTAGGTTCTGTTCACACTTGTGCGATTTGTCATGCGACTTTGAACACAAAAAAGTTGCAGCCCATTAATTGTAATGGAACCTGTTCAAATTTATGCAACTTAAAGTCACAGCGACTTAAAATATTTTGATGCGACTCGAGTGCCAGAGCGTGTAGAGTCGCAAGTTCCTTTGGTACCAAATTGTAATGCAACATCTGCCTTCATTTTGTTAAGCGATGCGCAAACTGTTGGCGCTATATAAATCCTGTATAATAATAAAATTGCATTCTAAAGTTACACTCAAAATCACATGACTTTGGAGTCAGACTAGTGTGAACAGAGCCTCCAGTGTCAACAGAGGGGTGTAATAAAAATAGCTTTGCAGTGTGACACAGACACAAAATATGTACCTTGGCTACCAGATAGCATGGGTTGTCTAAAAAATAAAACACTATCCACTGTTCTTATTAAGCAACTCAGTCTAAGCCAGACTGTCATTTTGTAAAAGCCAATGACAGCTGCAAAAAGAAGAAAAGAAGAATGTACACAAACATTTTCCTTTACACTGATATTTAGTATCATTGGCAACTAAGGCACGGTATACCACATGCAGTTTCAGTGTGTGTTTATACACATTTGCCATTTTAAATGCATTGTAAAAATCCTACATGCGTTTATTGGCATTCTTTCCACGAGTCTGAAGGCATTTGAAAGCCAAGCCAAACAGTAGCATGTACAGATTTTTTATTCTTTTTGAAAGTGCAGCCGTGTGAACTAACTCCATCGCCTCCTGTCATTTTACTAGTGTTAAATGCATGACATTCTAAAACCCGCACAAATGTGAACAAAAAAGTATCCTGGCAACAAAATGACAAACACAATGCAGCAATACAAAACAATATCTTGTTTCCAGCCTGCAGAGCGTAAATTATGGCTTTGCCAGACCAACTTGCAGACCTCCTAATTATGGCAACAAACAACAAAAAAATCCATCTATATATATGCAACACACACACATTCATATATGCAGGTTTGTTTTCTATAGAAAAGGTCTGGCCAACAGAATATATGAAAACAGGGTGACGAAAGGATTGCCACACACAACGACCAGCCTCTGGTGTCATTTGATTTCTCAGTCGGATTTTCTAGTCTAGCTCACATTTTGTTAAAGCGGTTGCATGGCCTTACTAGCTTATTAACCACTTGACCACTGGGCACTTAAACCCCCTTCCTAACCAGACCAATTTTCAGCTTTCGGTGCTCTCACAATTTGAATGACAATTACTCAGTCATACAACACTGTACCCATTTGAAATTTTTGTCCTTTTTTCACACAAATAGAGCTTTCTTTTGGTGGTATTTGATCACCTCTGGGTTTTTTATTTTTTGCGCTATAAAAGAAAAACGACTGAAAATTCTGTAAAAAACAAATCTTGTTTCTGTCATATTAGCAGGTTATTTCTCACACACAGCATATGCATACCACAAATTACACCCCAAAACACATTCTGCTATTCCTCCCGAGTATGGCGATACCCCATGTGTGAGACTTTTACACGGCGTGGCCACATACAGAAGGCCCAACATGCAGGTAGCGCCATCAGGCGTTCTGGAGCACCCAGACCAATTCTGACATTTCTCTCCTACATGGAAAAATCATAATTTATTTGCTAGAAAATTACATAGAACCCCAAAACATTATATATTTATATTTTATATTTTAGCAAAGACCCTAGAGAATACAATGGCAGCCGTTACAACTTTTTATCTTGCATGGTATTTTCGCAGAAATTTTTTGAACGCGTGTTTTTTAAAAAAAAGACGGTTTTGTGCTTAAAACAAAACATGAAAGTTAGCCCAATTTTTTTCCAGAAAATTTGAAATATGAAGTTACGCCGAGTAAATAGATCCAACATGTCACACTTCACAACTGCGCACACTCGTGGAATGGCACCAAACTTCGCTACTTAAAAACCCCATAGGCGACGCTTTAATTACTTTTACTGGTTACCTGTTTTTAGTTACGGAAGAGGTCTAGGGCCAAAATGATTGCTCTCGCTAACGTTCACAGAGATACCTCACATGTGTAGCTTGAACCCGTTTTCATATGTGGGCAGAACTTACGTATGCGTTCGCTTCTGCATGCGAGCACACGGGGACAGGGGTGCTTTAAAAAAAAAAAAAATTATTGTTAATTTTACTTTATTTTGACACTTTTTTCCCCAAAAAATACATTTTTTATCACTTTTATGCCTATTATAAGGAATGTAAACATCCCTTGTAATAGGAATATAGCATGACAGGTCCTCTTTACAGCGAGATGTGTGGTCAAGACCTCACATCTCACCTCTAGGCTGGGAAAAATATATCCTGGCTTTGATCGTAGCAGTTAGTCTGTAAAAGCACCGGAGGGGGGCAGGAGGGGGGGACGTATTGCAGAGTATCGCGCGGGGTATTGCAGAGTATCGCGCCGGGTATTGCAGAGTACTGGGGTAGCAGGGATGGCTGGCTGGATCTGTGACTGCATTTGTCACAGATCCAGCCACAGCGCTGCTGCTGCCACCCGCTCCCCCCCCCTTTCCTCTCACACTGTACCGAACGGTACAGAGAGGAGAGGGAGGAACCGGCGTCATCAAATGATGCCGGTTTGTTTACAAGTGATCGCGCCGTCATTCGACGGCGCGATCACGTGGTAAACGGCTGCTATCAGCGGCAATTTACCATGATCCGTGATGCGCCGGGTCTTCTAGACATGGCGAGCACGGACACTTCCGTGAAAGCGGAAGTGCACAACGACGTCCCAGGGACGTCGTGTCACAGTAATTCATTATGAAGGAAACCCCCAAAGGAGTGGGACTTTTAAGGCCAAGTTCAGATAAAATGTACTTTAATGCATAAATAATATGGACCCAGTCATATACATATTGGTAGAAAAGGTGACCTGTATGGTCCGTTGCCTCTCTGTGGGTGTCACATAGTGGGCAAGGAGCATCAGGGGTAAGAAAAAAGCACCCAGTGAAAAAGGTAAAGAAAAATTACAATTCTATGACAATACAGTGTATAATACAACAAAATAAAATAAGCAAAGCACAATCTCCATGGAACAAAATGGAGAATGCCCGACGCGTTTCTGGTCTCTTGAGTTAGAAGAGAGCCGTCATCAGGGGCCAAGGAGTTGTACCATATAAAAATTGTTTCTCAATTTGCTAGTTTGTGCGGAAGGAGAGGTCCCTAATTGGGATGGTAATGGTCATGAGTAGGTTCGAGAACCGATCAGCTGGGGGGTAAAAACCCTTCCTATGTCAGTGGTCACACTCCCGATATGGGAGGGGGGTGATTGTCTTTCAAAGACAACCCCTGAGATTCTGTGTGAGAATTCTCATGTGGTCCCTCCAGATCAAGCAGAGTAGGACAGTTGTCTCGAAGTGTCCAACGATTGGTAGCGTTCTCCCTGTTGTGCGTGGGGTGTCACAGTAATTCGACCGCGCTGTAGCAGTATTTTTTCTATAGCGCGGTCGGCAAGTGGTTAAGAAATACCTTAGAACGAAGCGCCTGTACCGACTCCCGGTCAATGCTCAAGGAGCTGAAATGTTCCCTCTGTGTTACTTCCAGGTTAGCGGCTCCAGCGCTGCAAGTGGCCGCATCCATGATGACGTCACTCCCGTGCATGCGCCGGAGTCCTCCATTCCGGCAAGTAACTCTGAATTTCAAGCATGATCCACTGGACCTTCAGAGTGCATGCGCCGCTGACATCAGCAGTTGCATGCAAGACGAATATCTCCTAAACCGTGCAGGTTTAAGAGATTCATTTTACCTACTGGTAAGTCTTATGCTTAGGTGGAAAAATGTTTACAAAGCAGAGGATACAACCATTCTAAGCAACTTCATTACGTAGTTGTATGTAACCTGTGCCTCAGCACAAGTATTTTAAATGACGGATACTTTAGTCCTAGAAACCATGCACAAATGGTCTCTTGGTTCACAGCCAGCCACCTGACCTAGCGTTCAACAAGTAGGGTACATTTTTCCCCCCAAAAAAAAAAAACATTTCCTTGTTTTGTAAGCTGGCCATGACATCACTCTCGCACGTGCGCCGTAGTAGTAATGACCACGAATACAGAGACGGCCCTTTCTTCCAAGTTCTAGATCAAGCAGCTTCCCTGTTGCATGGTAACCACAGGGAGCCGCTTACTTGGCGCCGGCAACATTTATATAATGCCTTATATTTTCTTCCATTAATGCAAGGAAATATCTGATTGGAAAAGGTGGAGAGGCAGGGGCAACGATGTCCCAATATCCACCTCACCCAAATCAAGATTGCTTCTAATATAGGACCTGAAAGACCAGGACGATTACTGAAGTAGGGACAACTCTTCCGCTCCCAGTGGTACCACAGGTATGGCATATGAATATAGCAAAACCTTGGTTTAAGAGCGTTTTGCAAGACAAGCAAAATGTTTTAATACATTTTGTCTTGATATACAAGCGATGTCTTGATATAAGAGTAGTGTCATGTGATTACCTAGTATAAAAAAAAAAGGAGGAGACCAAGTGTAGCAATATGGTTACATTTAATGAAAGTACAACATTTAGCAACTTATTGCTACACTTAGAAGCGCCTCTTTTTGATATATGCTTTCATATTCAAGTGCTTTGATATACAAGTGCTTTGGATTACAAGCATGTCTCGCAAACCAAGGTTTTACTGTACTTACATTACATCCAAGCATGACCAATGTAGCTATGCAATGAAGATCATACCTGGGAGTATAGCTTTAAAAACAAGGAGGTGATTCTAACTGAAAGCCATAACAGTAAAAGCTTCTATCTGACCTGCCTATAAGCCATCCATTGTAAAAAATACAACACACATATCTGACATTACAAATAATATCAATCATGTTATTAGTAAACACATGAGCTTTGACAAATCTGGAATTTACATCCTGTTTGCTAGTCTCTCTTCTTAAAGTGGAGTTCCACCCATTTTTTTTAATGTTTGTCTGCGCTGCATGCCCTAATCTCAGTGTTCAGAATAGACAATTTTTATTTATTTTGTTGCTTGTAAATACCTTTATTTTGTAGTCCATTACTTCCTCCTCCTTATTAGCCTAGGCTATTAAGTCACATGGCTATTTGCAAGGGTTTGTGGGATAGGCATCATGTTTCCCAGTAGTCCTTGCAAACCTGACTGAAACCTATTACATTGCTTGTGCAGCACTGAGCATGTGCGAGATATGCAAAGATGAAATCCAGGAAGTCATACAGTCTGGCTTCATGATGCCTACACTTAAGATGGCCACGGTCTATTTCTAGATTATAAACTAAATGCTGTAACAACCTAACAAAACGGACCTTAGTTTACAGACTAACTTTACTAGAATATATTAAGTTTGTGTATTACAGGGGTATTTATATTTAAAAAGTGAAATTGTGGGTGGAACTCCCCTTTAATCCCAGATCTATTAGTATTTACTGGTCTATCCACAATGGGTACAAGTGAAGACCAGTACTGTGCCCTGTATATCAGGTATACAGCAGAGACTACAAGACACTTACTTATCCAGGGGACGCTATTGCAACACAACTACTCAGTACTATGAGTCAACTTCCACTAAGGTCTGTGAAAAGTCTTACACCACAATGGAGCTCTAGTGTCACGAAACACTCCACAGAAAGTAAAAAGAAATCTGACAAATCCAGATCTTGTCTAGAAAGAGGAAGGATCACTAACACTACACACCTAGAACGCACAGAGGGTCAGACAGCTTGGGTACAATGTATCTCAACCCCTCCAATACCTGGATCACTTTTATGAGCTCAGCACTTCCTTCTATAGCACTGATAAAAATCTGATTAGCGTGGATGGAGGAAGATTATTCTGTCACCCCCATCCCAGACAAACATCAGAGGTGGACTCATCTCCTGCTATGACCATTGTATTCTGACAGTCCATACATGCAGCTGTCAGAGTATCCAAATAGTAATTGCAACTGACTGATTGGCTGCATCATTGCCCAAGCAACAGTTATCTGCCCGGCATCTTCAATCTTCACATCAAAGTCTGTCAAGCTAGGTGGATCAAATGTCAGAATCTGATCAGAGTATAGTCCCACCTCTTACCTCAATGGACTACATAGTCTACTTGTTCTACATGCTTGCTGGTTATGTAAAAGATCATAAAATCAAATTTTAATGTGCACGCAGAGTATTAAACAGATTGTGGGTTGTGTGGATAATGTAATTCCTGCCATCGTCCCTTTAAATGGTTCTAAATGCTCAGGGTGCATTAAGGATCTGTGCTCATGTGACCACTATGACATGATCAGAAGCTGGTCCCACAAAGTGATTGTAAAGTTTAGCACAGAGCAGCCCCAAACCTCCTCTTTTGAGGTCCCTTGCTGGTGATCTTGGCTCCTCCTCTTCAGTGTTTGCCCCCATAGCATAGCAGCAGATGGGGGGGGGGGGGAATAAAAAATGAAGGGTCTACAACTGCCATCATAGGAGTTTTTTAAATGATAGAAACAAATCATCAACCAAAAATCCAGAAAAAAATAAAATAAAAGAACACGACACAAATGTTATAATGGAGTTGTAGTTTAGTGAGTAACATAAGTATTGGATCCCCTACCTACCTACCAACCAACAATAATTCTGGCTCCCACAGATTAGTCTTGTCAATTTAAGAAGGTGCTCCTAACAACATGTGTATAATAGTCACCTGTCCACAGAATCTTTTTCTTCCATTCAAACCTCACTGTCATGGGCAAGACCAAAGAGCTGTCAAAGGATGTCGGGGACAAGATTGTGGACCTGCACAATGCCTGGAATGGGCTACAAAACCATCAGCAAGAAGCTTGGTGAGAAGAAGCCATTATTCCCAAATGGAAGAAATACAAATAACTAATCGCCCTCGGCCCAGAGCTCAATGCAAGATTTCACCTTATCGGGCAAAGACTGCCATCAACCAAAGCCAGTAACTCGGGAATACGCCCACATGAGTGCCCCCAGGGAATGCAGGTCTGCCTGGGGGGCACTCAAGAAGTGGAGGAGCCAGAAGCACCGCTAGGGGGACTCCAGAAGTGGAGGGGGCCCCTCGGTGCAAAAACCTTTTCACAGGAGGAGTAATTACTTCTGTTATTTAAAAAACAAACAAAACAAAAAAAAAAAACACAAACCTTTACAACCCCTTTAACCACTTGCTTACTGGGCACATATACCCCCTTCCTGCCCAGGCAAAAATGTCAGCTTTTGGCACGGTCTCGCTTTGAATGACAATTGCATGGTCGTGCGACGTGGCTCCCAAACAAAATTGACGTCTTTTTTTTTTCCACAGAGCTTTCTTTTGGTGGTATTTGATCACCTCTGCTGTTTTTATTTTTTGCGGAATAAACAAAAATAGAGCGACGATTTTGAAAATATATATATTATTTTTTTTTTCAGTTTAGTCCGATACGTATTTTTCTACATATATTTTTGGTAAAAAAAAAAAAAAAAAAAAAGAGATCGCAAAAAGGATATAGCGATAGTTTGCACAAACGTTATAATGCCTACAAAATAGGGGATAGAATTATAATTTTTTTTTTTTTTTTTTTTTTACTAGTAATGGCGGCGATCTGCTATTTTTGGCCCGACTGCAATATTACGGCGGACACATCGGACACACACATTTTTGGGACCATTCACATTTATACAGTGAACAGTGCCATAAAAATGCACTGATTACTGTATAAATGTGACTGGCAGGAAAAGGGGTTAACACTAGGGGGCATCAAGAGGTTAAATACGTACCCAGGGAGCGATTCTTACTGTAAGGGGAGGTGACCAATGGTTGTCCCTATGTACAAGGGACACACCATTGGTCTCCTCTCCCTAACAGGACATAGAGCTCTGTGTTTACACACACACACAGAGCTCCACGCCCCTGGCTCTGTGACTGCCGATCGCGGGTGCCTGGCGGACATCGCGGCTGCCAGGCACATGCATCGGCACCAGTGTGACGCGGTGGCACGCGACCGGAGGCTGTATCCTCCCGTCAGATCAGAGCGACCTTGCGGCCGTAAATAGTCAGCCGCAGGATGGGAAGTGGTTAAAGGGGTTGTAAAGGTTTATCTTTTATTTTCTAAATTGGTTCCTTTAAGCTTGTGCATTGTTGGTTCACTTACCTTTTCCTTCGATTTCCCTTCTAAGTGTTTTTTTTCTGTGTTTGAATTTCTCACTTCTTGTTTCTCCTCAGTAAGCTTTCCACCGTCATCTGAGCAGTGGAAAGTCATTTAGAACAGCTTACTGAACACCTTACTGAGGAGCAACAGGAAGTGAGATTCACACAAAGAAAACAAAACATTTAAAAGGGAAATGGAAGGAAAAAAGGTAAGTGAACCAACAATGCACTAGCTTAAAGGAACCAATTTAGAAAATAAAAAAACTAACCTTTACAACCCCTTAAGGATTAAGGCTGCTTTCACACTGAAAGCACCGATATTTTTAGCGCCGCTTTACGGTTGTTTTTGCAGCGCTTTTCAGCCACTAACGGGGAACTTTTAACACCCGCTAGCGGCCGAAAAAGGGTTAAAAGCGCCGGCAAAGCGCCACTGCAGCGGCGCTTTGCCCATTGATTTCAATGGGCAGGGGAGCTTTAGGAGCGGCGAGTTCACCACTCCTAAAGCCATGCAAAGAAACTGCTGGCAGGACCTTTCTTGATGCCCTGCCAGTGCAGCGCCCCAGTGTGAAAGCACTCAGGCTTTCACATTAGGTTTGCAGATAAGGCTTTTTTCAGGTGCTTTACAGGCACTATTTTTAGCGCTAAAGTGCCTGAAAAACGCCTCCAGTGTGAAAGGGGTCTTAGAGAAGATCTGTAAATAAAAGTGGACCAAAATCCCCCCTGATATGTGTGCAAACTTGGTCACTATCAACAAGTAAAAGTCAGCAGCTACAAAAAGGGTAGCTGCTGACTTAACTGCTTGCCGACCAGCCGCCGCAGTTATACGGCGGCAGGTCGGCTCTCCTGGGCGAGAGCCCGTAGCTATACGTCGGCACTTCTGCGGCCACTAGGGGGCGCGTGCACGCCGCCGGCGGCCCGCTCGACCTCGAGTCCTGTGCGCGTGCCCGGCGGGCACACGCGATCGCTCGTTACAGAGCGAGGACCGGGAGCTGTGTGTAAACACACAGCTCTCGGTCCTGTCAGCGGGGGAAACGCTGATTTTCTGTTCATACAATGTATGAATAGAAGATCAGTGATTTCCCCCAGTGAGGCCACCCCCCCCATACAGTTAAAACACACCCAGGAACACACTTAACCCCTTCACTGCCAATAGCATTTTTCTAGTAATCCAATGCATTTTTATAGCATTGATCGCTATAAAAATGGCAATGGTCCCAAAAATGTGTCAAAAGTGTCCGAAGTGTCCGCCATAATATCGCAGTACCGAAAAAAAAACGCCGATCGCCGCCATTACTAGTAATAAAAAAAAAAAATGCCATAAAACGACCCCCTATTTTGTAAACGCTATAACTTTTGCGCAAACCAATCAATAAACGCTAATTGCGATTTTTTTTTACGAAAAAATATGTAGAAGAATACGTCCTAAACTGAGGGGAAAAAAACGTTTTTTTTTATATATTTTTGGCGGATATTTATTACAGAAAAAAGTAAAAAATATTGATTTTTTTTTCAAAATAGTCGCTCTATTTTTATTTATAGCGCAAAAAATAAAAACCGCAGAGATGATCAAATACCACCAAAAGAAAGCTCTATTTGTGGAAAAAAAGGACGCCAATTTTGTTTGGAAGCCACGTCGCTCGACCGCGCAATTGTCAGTTAAAGCGACGCAGTGCCAAATCACAAAAAGTGCTCTGGTCATTGGGCAGCAATATGGTCCGGGGGTTAAGTGGTTAACAGCCACTCACCTGTCCCAAGGTCCAGCAATGCTCTGAAGATATACTGTGATATCTGGCACCAAGCTGTCAGTAGCAGAAGTTGTGAGATTGGTCCTCCAAGGATCAGACTTTTTTCCTATCACATCCCACAGATTCATTATTGGATTGAGAGCTGGAGAATTTGGAATTCAACACCCTGAACCCATTGCATCACTCAAATTATTGAATTCATCAGATCAAGCCACCTTCTGCCATTGTTCTGTGGTCCAATTCTGTTGTAACGTGTCAATTGTAGGTGCTTTTGGCTGTGGACATGGGTAAACATGGGCATACATGGGCATCCTGGCCAGTCTGCAGCTACATAACAAACTGCAATGCACTGTGTGTTCCGACACCTTTCTATTGGAACCAGCGTTAACTTTTTCAGTAATCTGAGCTACAGTGGTTCTTCTATTGGTATCAATGGTGGCATCAATGGGGGGGGGGGGGAGAATAGAGCATCCTTATCAATGGGATTAATAGTGCCCCATCATTGGTATCAGTGGAAGGAATAGCACCCCATTGTTGGCACAAATGGGAGGTATAGTGCCACATCATTGGTTGCTGACAGTGGCTGGGGGGGGGGGGGGGGGTAATGCCCCCAAGAGCTGGGCGGCATTATGGAGACCACTGTCCTATTGGGTTGAACTACACAGGCCAGCCTTTGCTCCCCATCAGCCATGCCTGCCCTTGATCCTGCTGCCCGTTCTACTTCCTTGGACCACTTTTGGTCAGTCCTGACCACTGCAGACCAGGAACATCCCACAAGAGCTGCAGTTTTGGATGCCCTGGCATCTAACCATTACAATCTGGCTCTTGTCCAAGTTACTCAAATCCCTACGCATGTCCATTTTTATGGCTTCAGCTTAACAACTTCAGGGACACCATGTTCACCCACTTTCAGGTGCCATTGTAACGAGACAATCAATGTTATTGACTAGCTGTCAGAATGTTATGGTCGATGGGTGTCTAGAAAGAGAGCAGTGTGTCCATATACAGGTCAGACCCCCCCTCCCCCTCACACACAGTGGGTGCCATGTCTTACCTAGGTGTGCCATGGGCACGGTGGCATTACCACTCTTAGCCTCGTTGTAGATGACCACAGCTGATGCCTTCCTGCGGGCAGCATTCACCACCTTGTCCTTGAAGGTACACCCACCTCGGGCTACCAGCGCTATCCAAGGCTCGCCCTCCTCCATGGCCCGGGGGCTCATACCGGGCACTACGTAGTGGGTGTCGGGATGGCAGCCCTCCACATGGCCCGGCTCCCGAGGGAAGCCAACCAGCCCCTGTACGCTCTCCTTGGGCGAGCTGTCTCCATAGCGGCCGCTCTCGGTGGAGCCGTGCACCGTGCTGTTAGTGAGAGGCTCGGTGTATTCCGTACGGACCAGGGCGGTGAACCATTCCAGAGAGTGTGCTGAGGAGCCCGGCCATACAGCACAGTACAGCAGGTAGCAGACACACACCCAGCCCGACATCCTCCTCACACAATAGCTGGCCAAGCAAGGGCTGTCACCGAGCCTTCCTGGTCGGATAACCACACATAAGGAGGGGGGCTTCACACACTGGGGGGCGCTGTGTTGTTAGTAGCGACTTGCCCTGCTATCTCCCCTTTACCACCCAGCGCCAGCTCCGATCTCCGTCCTGTCACCGCTCTCCTCGGACAGGTACAACAAACATCACTCCGCCTCTATGATTCCACTTCCCTTACACGGCTGGCTCCTCCCCTTCCTCCTCACAGGAAGCCCAGCCTTGTGTCAGCACGCTCTCATTTCACAACACCTCTGTGTCATCATCATGTGTATGCTGCAACACTTCCGGGACTCACCACATAAACAACCAGCATTCCAGGCTCCACCGCCCTCACATGACAACATGACCGCTTCTCTACTGGGACAATGGTTTCATTTCTGCACACGTGCTTAAATATGTAAGCCCCCCCAATATTATATTTCCTGAAAGCAGAGACCCTGGAGAGGAAAATGGCCGTAATTGCAATTTCTGTCATACAATATTTGTGCATTTATTTCCAAAAATTAAACAAATGAATTTTAGTGCACACAAACAGTATTATACCAGATTGTTTGGTAAAATATAAAAGATGAGATTGCATCAAGTAAATAGATACCAGACATGTCAAGTCTTAAAACTGTGCATGCCTGTAGAATCAAAAATTGCAACACATTGCAACTGTGTGCGCCTGTGGATCTGCAACTGTGCACGCTTGTGGAATCGCAACTGTGCACGCCTGTGGAATCGCAACTGTGCACACCTGTGGAATCGCAACTGTGCACACCTGTGGAATCGCAACTGTGCACGCCTGTGGATCTGCAACTGTGCACGCCTGTGGAATCGCAACTGTGCACCCCTGTGGAATCGAAACTGTGCACGCCTGTGGATCCGCAACTGTGCACGCCTGTGGATCCGCAACTGTGCACGCCTGTGGAATCGCAACTGTGCACGCCTGTGGAATCGCAACTGTGCACGCCTGTGGATCTGCAACTGTGCACGCCTGTGGAATCGCAACTGTGCACGCCTGTGGAATCGCAACTGTGCACTCCTGTGGAATCGCAACTGTGCACGCCTGTGGATCTGCAACTGTGCACGCCTGTGGAATCGCAACTGTGCACGCCTGTGGAATCGCAACTGTGCACTCCTGTGGAATCGCAACTGTGCACGCCTGTGGATCTGCAACTGTGCACGCCTGTGGATTCGCAACTGTGCACACCTGTGGAATCGCAACTGTGCACGCCTGTGGAATCGCAACTGTGGACGCCTGTGGAATCGCAACTGTGCACGCCTGTGGAATCGCAACTGTGCACGCCTGTGGAATCCCAACTGTGAACGCCTGTGGAATCCCAACTGTGAACGCCTGTGGAATCCCAACTGTGCACGCCTGTGGAATCCCAACTGTGCACGCCTGTGGATCCGCAACGGTGCACGCCTGTGGAATCGCAACTGTGCACGCCTGTGGATCCGCAACTGTGCATGCCTGTGGAATCGCAACTGTGCACGCCTGTGGATCCGCAACTGTGCACGCCTGTGGAATCGCAACGGTGCACGCCTGTGGAATCACAACGGTGCACGCCTGTGGAATCGCAACGGTGCACGCCTCTGGAATCGCAACTGTGCACGCCTGTGGAATCGCAACTGTGAACGCCTGTGGAATCGTAACTGTGAACGCCTGTGGAATCGTAACTGTGCACGCCTGTGGATCCGCAACGGTGCACGCCTGTGAAATGGCAACTGTGAACGCCTGTGAAACTGCAACTGTGCACGCCTGTGGATCCGCAACTGTGCACGCCTGTGGATCCGCAACGGTGCACACCTGTGGAATCGCAACTGTGAACGCCTGTGGAATCGCAACTGTGCACGTCTGTGGAATCGCAACTGTGCACACCTGTGAATCCCAACTGTGCACGCCTGTGTAATCGCAACTGTGAACGCCTGTGGAATCGCAACTGTGCACGTCTGTGAAATCGCAACTGTGCACACCTGTGGAATCCCAACTGTGCACGCCTTTGGTATTCTCTATTCTCTTTAACCACTTCCCAACCTCCCCATTGCAGACATACTGCTACAGAGCAGTCGTTCTGTGCAGAATCACATATACACTCACCAGCCACTTTATTAGGTACGCCTGTTCAATTTCTTGGTAACACAAATTACCAATCATATGGCAGCAACTTAAACCAAACCAATCAATAAACGCTTATTGGGATTTTTGTTTCACCAAAAATATGTAGTAGAATTTTTAATTGGATGGGTTTTATAGTTTATGAATGTATTTTGATAGAGGAGTAGTTAAACTGTATTTATTGTCAAATGTAAAATAATACATTCATTTCCAAATTTTAGTTCAATTATGTGTAGACTACTCCTGTTAAAGTTGTGTTTTTTTTTTAGTTTAACACATTGAGCACAAAAAATAAACATTTCCCCTAAACTGTTAAAATTCCTACCATAGCGTAGCCTCCCTGTGGGGGAGGAGCTTTCTGACGTTGCCTGCTGCCGTCCTTTGGAAACAAGCATCAGTGTTTGTATTACATGCTGCCGTTTCTAAGTTTACATGCGAGTAGCTAGCGTTTATACTTTAATACATTTTTAGTATTAACAAACAGTGAGCACATAGATCCCCTTTATTTTCTGTTTTATGGTCCAATATTTCTGCCGATCCTATGAGGAATCTGACATAAATATACGTTACATGGTTTTGATTTCTGCTTGCATGACTACCTGGTAAAACAGGAGTCCATGCTTAAGGTGAGAGTAGCCAACCTTATTAGAGGTGGAGGGATCACCAATTATCTATGTTCTACGTCACCTGGTGGAATTCTTCTGGAATTTGTTTTCACACAATATTTGGACTTTATTTCACTTTATTTGGACTTTTTCACTAGTTTGGATATTTTGCATCATTGATATTGTGTACACTATTTATATAGTCTTGCGCTGCACCTTATATTTTATCTAAATTCTTGAACACATCAGATAAAAGCAACCTGACATTTCTGTCGGGGAGGTTGCTATAAATAGATTAGCAGGGAGCTGGCCCTGTTACAAAACACCTCTGAGAGTCTGCCTATAATGAGAGAGGGTGTGTGCCTTTCCTCCAATCAGCAATGTTAGCTATCTTGGCTGTATGCCCAGACATCACACTCTGTGTTAAACAGGAAGAGAAAATTTCCTAACACAGATCTGAACATTCTAATCAGTATATAATTGTGAAGACAGCAGATGAATGAATGAATGAATGACTTGTATAACACTACAAATGCGAACTGAATCGCCTCTTGGCGCTTTTTCCAGCCAGTGTCTGCTTGGCTGGTGCGGTTATTTCACCCCGTAGGATCTCGACACGCATGGGACACACAGTCATAGACACAGATATACAGATATAAATGTAAAACCTATGTAGGGAGATTTGGTTCATCCCTGTATATCATCTGAGGCTGTTCACTTCACTGGGTGTATTGAGGGTTTACATCCACTTTACGAAGGAATAAAATGTTGTCAATGTTTTTTTTTGTGATTGTGTGCAATTGGAAGAGTTTTCTTGTAATTTCTTGTCACAACAGCAGGTAAGAGAAAATCTCTCAAAGAAAGGGAAATTCCCTTCAAGCTGGCCATACGTTGTTTTGTTTTTTTTCATTCAGTCAGCGTACTGAACAGAATAAAAACTAAAGCTTCCTCCACAGGGACATTGTATTCTGACAGTGGCACCTGCCCACTGTTCTCAGAATACACTAATCAGCGACTGCAGCTGATTGGCTCCAGCTACTGATTGTGGAAAATTGTCCAACATGTCCCCTCAACAGAAATCACTTAAAAGCAGGTAAAGCCACACACCCCTGATTCCAATTGGTACAGCCCCTGCTGAACTAGTGTATGGCCAGCTTTAGACCATTGTCCCCTGCAGGGCTTTTTTTTCTCAGAGAATAGGTGCAGGAACTCCTCCTTTCTTAATCATCCCTTGACTCCGCCCCCTATCCACCTCCAAGCACTGTTCATTGGTTCTACCTCCTACCCACCTCCCAGTACCACCCCTTTTAGAGAATACAAAACCAAGTATCATTTTATAGTGCTAAGCATTAGCAACAATGGACACCCCAGTGACAATACACTCCCAACAGCCAGCATCAATAGACCCTCCAGCAGTCAACAATACTAGACCCCTCCCTCCAGAAATGATTGACCCCCTGCAGCATAAGACCCACCCCAGCAAAGAATACAACCTCCACTGACAGCAACAGACCTCCACAGCAACAATAACCCCCCCCCCAAAAAAAAAGTCCCCTCCAGCAACAAGATTCAGTTCTGGAGGTGCCGGAACTGCGTTCCCCAGCGTTTCCGCTGAAAAAAAGCCCTGGTCCTCTGTAACAAATGTTCCCACTGAAGGATTTCTCTTTTTTTTTTAGTTGTGGGCAAAACTCAAACATTTTGGGATTCCCTTATTTTTCTGTTTTTAGTGACTATAGCCTTAGGACAAACAAAATGTTAACTTTCCCCAGTAGTGACAGAGACAGCACTGAAAGCTTAAAGGGGTTGTAAAGGTACATTTTTTTTTTCCTATGTTTTTTTTTCTCTACGTTGCAGATAGAGAAAGGAGCTGTGTGTTAGAGAGCGTCCTGACTCTTCTGTAGTCCAAGGGAGGGGGCGAGCATGACACTCCACACCAGGAAGAAAGCCTTGCATTACTGTGTGGAGTTACAGACAGAAGAACAGGAAGTGAGGATTTCTCAGAAGAAATAAGGACATTTAAAAGCAAAATCTAAGGGTGAGGTAAGTGAAGCAGGACTGCACTAAGGTAAATAAAGCTATTTAGGATTTTTTCTTTTACCTTTACAACCCCTTTAACATAGGGTCTAGCCCTCTTTTTGTCATCTAAACCTTAAACAAAAAATTCTCTGGAGATACAAGTTAGTTCTCCCTGGCTCTATTCTAAAACAAATGTATGCATACATTTTAATAGTAAATCCAACATTTTATAATACAGTTTAGTAAATTACTTGAAGTTGGCATATTTTTCCATGGAGTTAAAAGCTTTATTCAAAATAACTCATTTAGAAACACTGACCTGCCTTTGGGAATTTGATTATTAGTGGTTTACTCTGAATGAAAACACTAGGTTGCATGAAGGGTCATGGAATCCTTTGTATACATCACTGTACCTGAAAGAAAATATGCAGGTAGCCCTTGTAATTATAATTCCAACCTGCTTATCTGTCATCTAGACTAGATAATCAGGTTCTCTAATGTAGTGGTGCCTGTTTCTTTGGTCATGTGTGAAAACAGACAAAATAATACATAGTTACATATAAGCAAAGATGAAACATAAAGAGTGCAAAAAAAAAATAAAAAAAATCTAATATTAGTATATGGAGCCATCTTTCTCAACTTTTGTTAACATGGGGGAAACCTTGAAAATAAATTCTGGTCTCAGGGAACATCAGCTAATAAATACAATGGCTCAGATTCACGTATCACTTACGCCGACGTATCTCGAGATATGCCGTTGTAAGTACAAATGTGTGCCGTCGTATCTTTGCGCTGATTCCCAAAGCTAGATTCGTAAAAAAATAAGGCTTCAGACACCCGACGTAACTTGCCTACGCTGGCGTATCGTGGGCGCATAGTTACGCTGGACGCATCTGGCATTCCCATTCCCAGATACGCCGATTCACGAACGTACTTGCGCCCAGCACATGTTTTAAGCGATTTGCATAAGGGTTATGTCCAGCGTAAAGTTATTCCTTATATAGGAGGCGCAACCCATGCAAAGGTATGGACCAGGGAACGAAAGCCGTCGATTTTTATGCTGTTTACGTAGTACGTGAATAGGGCTGTGCGTAGGTTAAGTTCACGTCGTAGGCAGTGTTTTGACGTATCTTAGGCAGTTATTTCGACGTGACTGAGCATGCGCACTGGGATGCATCCAAGATACAACGCATGCGCCGTTTGTTTTTAATACTTGTTTGAAGCTCAGTAACACTACAGGAGAGTCAGGACGCTCTCTACGTTGCAGATAGAGAAAGGAGCTGTGTGTTAGTGGGCATCCTAAATCTTCTGTAGTCCAAGGGAGGGGGCGAGCATGACACTCCACACCAGGGAAAATCCTTGCATTACTGTGTGGAGTTACAGACAGAAGAACAGGAAGTGAGGATTTCTCAAAAGAAATAAGGACATTTAAAAGCAAAATCGAAAGATGAGGTAAGTGAAGGAGGACTGCACTAAGGTAAAGGAAGCTATTTAGGAAAAAAAATTACATTTACAACCCCTTTAAGACCCCTTTCACACCAGGGCCGCCAGTGTGTTCACAGTAAAGAGCCACTCATTTTAGCGGTGCTTTTCGACCGCTAGTGGGGTTCTTTTAACCCCAAAAAAGGGATTAAAAACTCCTGTGTTGCATCGCTTCGGGAAGTGCTGCCCATTCAATGCAATGAATGAGCAGGGGGGTTATAGGAGCGCTCTCAAACCGCCCAAACATGCTGCTTGCAGGACTTTTTCCAGCGTTCTGTAAGCGCACAGCCCGGGTGTGAAAGTGCCCATTGAAATGAATGGGAGGCAGTTTTCAGGCGCTTTACAGGTGCTACTTCTAGCGCTTAAATGCCTTAAAACTACCTCAGTGTGAAAGGGGTCTTATGCGTACAAGCACGATCACACTTCGGGGTCCACTCGCGTATAACCAGAGTACTGTGCTGTTATTCTCTGCAGCACAAGCCAATCAAAAGGTCACAGCCAATGATTTATGGCTGTCATCCACTTACTAAAACACTACACAATACACACAGTAAACATTGTTAGGCACACATTTAACCCCTTAATTGCTCTAGATGTTAACCCCTTCCCAGCCAGTGTCATTAGTACAGTGACAGTGTATATTTTTAGCACTGATCACTGTATTAGTGTCATTGCAGATGACAGTGGCAGTTAGTTCCCTCCAGGCGGCAGTTAGTGTCAGATTGCCTGCCAGACAGTCACACTATAAGTTGCTGATTGCCGCCATTAGTAGTATAAAAACAAATAAAGTAATATAACTGTATAACAACAAATACAAATTCCAGTATCTATAAAATAGTTTGTAGGTGATGTAACTTTCATGCAAACCAATCAATATACACTTATTGAGATTTTATTTTACCAAAGACATCAAGACATTTCATTTTTGAATAGTTTTTTTTTGGATAGGTTTTATAGCAGAAAGTAGAAATTTAATTTTGGGGCATTTTTTCATTTATATTGCAAAAAATAAAAAGCCCAGTGGTGATCAAATACCACCAAAAGAAAGCTCAATTTGTATGAAAAAAACTGGAGTGCCTAACTGCAAAAAATAGCCTGGTCATGAAGGGGGTAAAATCTACTAGAACTCAAGAGGTTAAAAGGCAGATGTTGTTCATTGCTCAAAGAACTCCTATAAACCTCTGGAGAAACTCTGGTTCAGAAAGGCTAATTATAGAGTACTGTAGGAGAATAAAACATACCAGTGCAATTGTGAAATTAACGTATCAAACCTTGTACAGTTTGGATTAAACATGGGCATCATAATGTGTTTTTTTATACAGATTCCTAACCCACACCAAGACTCCCTTACTAATGTAACAAAAAGAGTATATACTGAACAATATACGCAGACACTCGAAGAAATGTTTGCATCGCTTTGTGCTGATCCATCCTAATGAAAATGCTTTCTGCATTGTCTGTTGAGAGTCACACTGTGGCCATTGTTCTCCTAAATGCCATAACCAAACTGGAGAATGTTGTAGTCAGGGCGAGAGGTGGGAAGTTCTAACATGACTTCTGGGTGCCCTTTAAAATTCTGTGCCTATGTAGACACGCTACCTTATTGAGCTCTTCAGAGTTGAGTCACCTAAGAAATAAACATGGGCTTAGTCATATGAAGCATGATTTAAAGGTGTGTGGGTTTATTACTCCTGTTCTTGTGTCTGAACTTGGTCACACAAGACTAATATGACAGGCAGATGCCCTATTAAGGATGGCAGGTTTACAGCAAGTACAATATTGGCAACTGATGGTTGGAAGTCCTTGGAAGAATTACAGAGTGTTTTACCAGGACCTGGGAAAGCAAGAATAGTCTATTCGTGTGGTTACCTTGATCTTAGCCAAAAAGCGGAGTTCCACCCAAAAGTGGGACCTCCACTCATTTGTCTCCTCCCCCCTTTGGTGCCACGGCGCATGACATCAGCAGCTCAGCTCCCTCCACCTTCCCCCGCCGCCGTGCCAGTAGGAGAGAGCACAGCAGTGCCTCACGCATGTGCAGTAGGGACCTGGCGTGAAGTCGTAATGCTTCACTACCAGGTTCTCTTATTGGCAATGGTGGCAGCAGCACCCGACAGCTGATGGAAACATCAGCTGCGATGCCGACATTGCAAGACTCCAGGACAGGTAAGTGTCCCATTATTAAAAGCCAGCAGATGCAGTAGTTGCAGCTGCTGGCTTTTAATTTTTTCAGGGGTGGGCATACCTCCACTTTAAGTTTCTTAAATCGGAAGAAATATTTTGTACAGCCAATGATTGGCCGATTATCTGATCGTTAGTACAGTGCTTTCTTTTTTTTTATAAATTCTTTATTTTCTACTTTTTTCTTTTCCAAAGTTTCAAGTTACACATTAACATATTTCTTAACGTTCATTTGAATCTATTATAACCAGGAGAGAGAGAGATCGAGAGAAAAAATAAATAGATAAGAAATAATAATTGATAGTTAGCCAAAAAGGAGGAAACAAATGAACCCCCTTCCTTCCAGCTCCTCTCTCCCTCTCCTTACCTTCTGTGGATTAATGTACGCTCTTATTTCAGTACAGTGCTTTCGACAGCTAATTCTAATGACAAAAACTGGAGGTGCAGGCTAGAAATGTTTTATCCCAAGTGAATACACCATCTGATTTTGGTTTAATGTGTACAGTAATTGTACGGAAATAATCAAATAGAAAAAAATGCACATGCTCAGAAACATAGAACAACCCTACATTTCCTCTTCTACTAAACTAGTACTTAGCTACATATGCCTACGTTTGCCTTTGTCGGGCAAGAATTTTCATACAGTCATGCTCGAAATTGTTGGCACCCCAGGAATTCTTCCAGAAAATCAAGTTTTTTTTACAGAAAAGTATTGCAATAACACATGTTTTGCTATACACATGTTAATTCCCTTTGTGTGTATTGGAACAAAACAAAAAAAGGGAGGAAAAAAAGCAAATTGGACATAATATCATACAAAACTCCAAAAATGGGCTGCTCAAAATTCTTGGCACCCTTTCAAAATTGTGGATAAATAAGATAAAGGAGCATGTGATGCTCCTTTAAACTCACCTGGGGCAAGTTACAGGTGTGGGCAATATAAAAATCAGACCTGAAAGCAGATAAAAAGGAGAACAGTTCACTTAGTCTTTGCATTGTGTGTCTGTGTGTGCCACACTACGCATGGACAACAGAAAGAGGAGAGAACTGTCTGATGACTTTAGACCCAAAATTGTGGAACAATATCAACAATCTCAAGGTTACAAGTCCATCTCCAGAGATCTAGATTTGCCTTTGTCCACAGTGCGCAACTTTATCAAGAAGATTGCAACCCATGGCACTGTATCTCTCTGGGCGTAGACGGAAGAGAAAAATTGATGAAAGATTGTCCGGATGGTGCATAAGCAGCCCCAAACAAGTTCCAAAAAAATTCAAGCTGTCCTGCAGGCTCAGGGAGCTTCAGTGTCAGCGCCAACTATCCGTCGACATTTAAATGAAATGAAACGCTATGGCAGGAGACCCAGGAGGACCTTACTGTTGACAAAGAGACATAAAAAAGTAAGACTACAGTTTGCCAAAAAGTAGTTGAGTAAGCCAAAATCCTTCTGGGAAAACGTCTTGTGGACAGATGAGACCAGGATAGAGCTTTTTGGTAAAGCACATCCTTCTACTGTTTACCGAAAATGGAATGAGGTCTGCAAAGAAAAGAACGCAGTACCTACAGTGAAATATGGTGGAGGTTCAATGATGTTTTGGGGTTGTTTTGCTGCCTCTGGCACTGAGTGCCTTGAATGTGTGCAAAGCATCCTAAAATCTGAGGATTACCAAAGGATTTTGGGTCGCACTGTAGAGCCCAGTGTGAGAAAGCTGGGTTTGCATCTGAGATCTCGGGTCTTCCAGCAGGACAATGACCCCAAACATATGTCAAAAAGCTCCCAGAAATGGATGGCAATGAGTCCAGATCTAAATCCCATTGAACACCTGTGGAGAGACCTTAAAATTGCTGTTGGGAAAAGGCCCTTCCAAAAAGAGAGACCTGGAGCAGTTTGCAAAGGAGGTGTGGCCAAAAATTCCAGGTGTGAGGTGTAAGAAGCTTATTGATGGTTATAGGAAGTGACTGATTTCAGTTATTTTTTTCCAAAGGGTGTGCAACCAAATATTAGGTTAAGGGTGCCAAGAATTTTGAGCAGCCCATTTTTGGAGTTTTGTGTGATATTATGTCCAATTTGCTTTTTTTCCTCCCTTTTTTTGTTTTGTTCCAATACACACAAAGGGAATAAACATGTGTATAGCAAAACATGCGTTACTGCAATACTTTTCTGTGAGAAATACTTGATTTTCTGGAAAAATTCCTGGGTTGCCAACAATTTCGAGCATGACTGTATATGTTAATACCATTCCAACTACATCATGATAACGATCAGTTGTCCGATTTTCTCATAGTGTGTACTAGGCTTAAGTCACCTGAAGCTTAATCCAAGGGTGTGTGTGTTTATTTCTTCTGTGCTTGTGTCTGAACTTGGTCACACAGGACTATTATGGCATGCAGATGGCCTATTAAAAATGTCAGGTTTCTAACAAGTGCAACATTGGGCACTGATGGTTGGAAGTGCTTGGAAAAATTACACATCCTTTGATCAGGACTTGGGAGGGAAAAAGATTAGTCCAGGTGTGGTTTTACTGAAACAAATTAGTTTAATTAGTCACTGCCATGAGATAATTTTTGAAGTAAAGTAAATTATGGCTGTAGTGGAAAATGGGCATACCGTATATCAGTGGTAGAGGTGAGTCAAACATCGGTTGTTCGCCCATTCGCCAAGTTTAGAACAATATGGGGCGTTCGCGGAAAAATTTGAGCGCTGTGGAACGCTCCATAATGCACTGCGAGATCGCAGTGCAATAGCGTCTTATGATTGGCCAAAGCATGCACCTGACCTGCATGCTTTGGCGAATAACATTGCGCTCTTCTAAAAGAGACATAATTGGTCAAAGGCAGGGTGTCTACGCCCCACACTAAATAAGGCTGCTGCTTACACGCCAGCCGTATACAGTGTAATGAATAAAGAGAGAGTAAGCAGCATAGTTATCGGCGTGCAGGCAGTGCATTTGATATATACAGTATATATAGATACAGTGCAGAAAATAAGTATTTGAACACCCTGCTATTTTGCAAGTTCTTCCACTTGGAAATCATGGAGGGGTCTGAAATTGTCATCGTAGGTGCATGTCCACTGTGAGAGACATAATCCAAAAAAAAAATCCAGAAATCACAATTTATGATTTTTTAACTATTTATTTGTATGATACAGCTGCAAAGAAGTATTTGAACACCTGTCTATCATCTAGAATTCTGACCCTCAAAGACCTGTTAGTCTGCCTTTAAAATGTCCACCTCCACTCCATTTATTATCCTAAATTAGATGCACCTGTTTGAGGTCATTAGCTGCATAAAGACACCTGTCCACCCCATACAATCAGTAAGAATCCAACTACTAACATGGCCAAGACCAAAGAGCTGTCCAAAGACACTAGAGACAAAATTGTACACCTCCACAAGGCTGGAAAGGGCTACGGGGAAATTGCCAAGCAGCTTGGTGAAAAAAGGTCCACTGTTGGAGCAATCATTAGAAAATGGAAGAAGCTAAACATGACTGTCAATCTCCCTCGGACTGGGGCTCCATGCAAAATCTCACCTCGTGGGGTCTCAATGATCCTAAGAAAGGTGAGAAATCAGCCCAGGACTACACGGGAGGAGCTAGTCAATGACCTGAAAAGAGCTGGGACCACCGTTTCCAAGGTTACTGTTGGTAATACACTAAGACGTCATGGTTTGAAATCATGCATGGCACGGAAGGTTCCCCTGCTTAAACCAGCACATGTCAAGGCCCGTCTTAAGTTTGCCAATGACCATTTGGATGATCCAGAGGAGTCATGGGAGAAAGTCATGTGGTCAGATGAGACCAAAATAGAACTTTTTGGTCATAATTCCACTAACCGTGTTTGGAGGAAGAAGAATGATGAGTACCATCCCAAGAACACCATCCCTACTGTGAAGCATGGGGGTGGTGGCATCATGCTTTGGGGGTGTTTTTCTGCACATGGGACAGGGCAACTGCACTGTATTAAGGAGAGGATGACCGGGGCCATGTATTGTGAGATTTTGGGCAACAACCTCCTTCCCTCAGTTAGAGCTTTGAAGATGGGTCGAGGCTGGGTCTTCCAACATGACAATGACACGAAGCACACAGCCAGGATAACCAAGGAGTGGCTCTGTAAGAAGCATATCAAGGTTCTGGCGTGGCCTAGCCAGTCTCCAGACCTAAACCCAATAGAGAATCTTTGGAGGGAGCTCAAACTCCGTGTTTCTCAGCGACAGCCCAGAAACCTGACTGATCTAGAGAAGATCTGTGTGGAGGAGTGGGCCAAAATCCCTCCTCCAGTGTGTGCAAACCTGGTGAAAAACTACAAGAAACGTTTGACCTCTGTAATTGCAAACAAAGGCGACTGTACCAAATATTAACATTGATTTATTCAGGTGTTCAAATACTTATTTGCAGCTGTATCATACAAATAAATAGTTAAAAAAATCATACATTTTGATTTCTGGAATTTTTTTTTTTGATTATGTCTCCCACAGTGGACATGCACCTACGATGACAATTTCAGACCCCTCCATGATTTCCAAGTGGGAGAACTTGCAAAATAGCAGGGTGTTCAAATACTTATTTTCTGCACTGTATATCTATATCTATACTCTGCATTTAGTGTAGATTAGTTATTCAGTGTAGAATCTATATTTAGTCAGTACAGGCAGAGTATTTGATATATACTGTATTTACAACCTAGTATATACTCTAAAATTACTTATCGAAATCTGGAAGCCCCCTTTAACAAGTGGGTCCCCAGATTCCAGCCCCCCCCCCCCCCGATGTGAATGGGTAGCCATACCTATTCACAAAAAGTGTAAAAAAAATGACAGGGGACAGGAGTTTTAGACAATTTCATTATTAAAAAAAAGAAAGTGTCCTGCGATGTCCATCCGATGTCCATCCATCTTTAATCACAACGCCGACGGTCCCGGAAAATGGACATCGTGTGATTTTTTTCTTTTTAATAAAGGATTTGTCCAAAACTCTCCTGTCATAGGGGAGGCTGAGATCTAGGAGCCACCTTGTTAAAGGGGGCTTCCAGATTCTGATACACCCCACAGACCCCAACAACCAATGGGCAAGGGTTGTGGGGATGTGGCCCTTGTCCCCATCAAAGTGAAAAAGGTGCTTTGGGGAGACCCCAAAGCACCCTCCCCATGTTGCGGGCATGTGGCCTGGTACCGTTCAATAGGGGGGGTGCTCACCCGTCCCCCCCTTTCCTGCGGCATGCCAGGTTTCACGCTCAGATAAGGGTCTGCCATGGATTGTGGGGGGACCACACACCATTTTTTTTATTTTGGCGCCGGGTTCCCCTTAATATCCATACCAGACCTGAAGGGCCAACCCCCCAACTAACCCCCCCCCCCGGCACGATATTTAAAGGAATAATTTTTATTGTTTCACTTTAAAAACAGCCATCTTTGCATTGATGCATGTCCCCTGGGGCAGGTCTCCAAACACTTTTTATGGCAATAACTTGCATATAAGCCATAAAATTAGCTTTTGATGTCAATGTCTCGGAGGGTGTTCAGCTCATTTCTAATCAATAGGCATATTGCTGCTTTCAATAGCTAATCTCTTTGAAGTATCAATTACACTGCTGGATTTTCCCAGCTGATTGCTATATAACGATAACACTGGGAGCATGTACTTAGGGTATAACCATGCATACTCGGCCAATACAAGCATGCATGTTTACTTTACAATCAAAACAATCAATCCTTCTGAAAGAGGGTTGTTAACTGGTCAGATCATATGACTAATTTCTATGGGCACTATTGGGTTAACTACAAGATTTATGCAAAAAATAATCATTGCACATGCTTTCGTTGTACTAGGGATATGTTCCTACAAGCAAAAGGAAAAACAAAATTTACACTATACAGGCATTATTTGTTAAACTTGCAGATTATAAGGGGTATAAAATAAAATAAATGTCATATTACAGTATAAATATATATGGAGTATATGGTTATCATACGATAGGACTTTGCACATGCTTCTGATAAGTCTGCAAGCGACATTTAACTCAGACCTAAAAAAAATAATTCTAGAACTTGTGAATGTGTGCCAATGTATGTGTGAAAGATTTTAGACCTACTTTGCAAGTAACTAGTTCACTATTGGCCTCACAATAAATTTTGAGGCTAACTTGGATATTGAATGTCCGTCATAGAAGATAATTTTTGAGCATTACATTATAGGCTCTGTAACCACTGCTGTATCCAAAGCTGCCAGATCAGAGGTCCTTCAGAATCCTATGTTAAGGATTTTGAAGCTTGACTAGGGTGGTTGAAGCCCCCAAAGACAACCGCTGAGGTGGTGTCTCTGGATCCCCATATAAGGTCTACTCTCACAGGTTTGGGGGAGATGGGTGTATTGGGTACATTAGTGACATTGGCAGGTATCTCGCCTATGGTGAAGGCTCTGCAGGAACACTTTAATTTAGAATTAACCATTTGCTCACCTTCACTTTGTGCAGGGATATCTGGGTGATGCCTCATGCCTCATTCAGATATCGGCGTCTTCAGCTGGCGATTCTGTGCACCATAAGAATGATCAAACCGGCGGTTCCGTACCCACCCTCCCGCCGCCATCCGGTGCTTCTCCGGGCTCTCCCGTGCCATCGGGGGCCCGGAGAGCGAATCGGCCAGCGTTCACAGCAAAACCATAGAGATGACTTGTGACCAGACGGTCACAGTTATCTCTATGACTGTCGGGGGACCGGGCGCGAAGTTATGACATCACACCCGGTACCCGGAATGTAAACACAGCTGCAATCGCGGCTGAATGCATTGGATCGGTGAATTTTTTTTTACGGTCTAATGCTTTCCAGCCTGGAGGAGAGATGTGGGGTCTTATTGACCCCACATCTCTCCATAAAGAGGACCTGTCACACACTATTCCTATTACAAGGGATGTTTACATTCCTTGTAATAGGAATATAAGTGATAAAAAAAAAATGTAAACAAAAGTATAAAAATAAAAAAAAGAAGTAAAAATAAATAAATAAATAATAAAAATGTTTTTTTTAAACGCCCCTGTCTTGGTCGCTCGCGTGCAGAAGCAAACACGCATGCAAGCCCCGCCCGCATATGTCAGCACCGTTCAAACCCCACATGTGAGGTATCATCGCGTGCGTTAGAGTGTAAGCAACAATTCTAGCACTAGATCTCCTCTGTAACTCAAAAATAGTAACCTGTAAAAAAATTTAAAGCGTTGCCTATGGAGATTTTTAAGTACCGAAGTTTGGCGCCATTCCATGAGTGTGCGCAATTTTAAAGCGTGACATGTTAGGTATCTATTTACTCGGTGTAACATCATCTTTCACATTATACAAAAAAATTGGGCTAACTTTACTGTTTTGATATTTTTTAATTCATGAAACTGTTTTTTTCCATAAAAAAAGATGTTTGAAAAATTATTGCGCAAATACCGTGAAAGAAAAAAAGTTGCAATGACCACCATTTTATTCCCTAGGGTGTCTGCTAAAAAAAATATATAATGTTTGGGGGTTCTGATTAATTTTTTTGCAAAAAAATGTTGATTTGTACATGAAGGAGAAACGTGCCAGAATAGGCCCAGTGATTAAGTGGTTAAAGACAAGACTGAAGCACCACTTCTACATACTGTGTAAGAGTCTAAGCATTATGTCTATTTCCATTTAAAGAAATCAGATAAAATATAATTTGTGTAGGCAACACATTTTTGGGGCACAGCCATTTCATGGCTGAATCAACAGAAATGATACATATACATGTGAGCCAACATAATTTTTTTTATGATAGACTATGGGGGAGATTTACTAAAACTGGTGCACACATAATCTGGTGCAGTTGTGCATAGTAACCAATCAGCTTTTGGGTTTTATTGTCAAAGCTTAAGGCTCCATTCACATTAGCTTGACTCCAAAGTCGCATTATTTCCAACGCCAATTGGATTTGAGTTCAATCTGAATTTACACTCCCTGGATCAAAGTCACTTCAAAAGTCTCTTCAAAGTAGTATAGGCACCTTTTCAAAGTCACTGCAAATTTAAGGTGCATCGATTTGAACAGGTGCAATTGAAAAGAATGAACTGAAGCTGATTGCTTACTATGCACAGCTGCACCTGATTCTGAGTGCACCAGTTTTAGTAAATCTCCACCTATATATAACAAACCCTGTATGAGGACAAATGGGGCCAGAGAGAGGAAAGGAACTACCTAGAAATCAATTAAGTGCCATTAGCAGCATATATGTGAAATCATTATCGTCTAGACTACAGTACAGGGATTAACAGGGCCTTCTGATTCTTCCTGTATTGTATTGTATTGTAACTGTACTGTTTGCCCCAATGTTGAAAAGTGCTGTACAAACTGTTGGCGCTATAGAAATCCTGTATAATAAAAATAATAGCTGTAATAATGTGTAGTGCTCCCTCTGCTGACCAGGCACATTTTTTTTTTTTTTTTACATTCCCCAAACAAACCTATTGGAATCCATAAGACTTAGTATGGATGATCCCTCTCCTGATTTTTCTCCTGGATCCCTAATCCAAAAAGGCATTTATACAACATAGATTACACACAAGTGATGCCGATTGACCCCCCCCCCCCCCATTTTTTTGGGGGGGGGGGCACTATATATATATATATATATATATATATATATATACTCACCTCTTTCACTCCTGAAATTGTTCACACAACATGTCAAGAATACATGCAGGCTTCCCATCATTTCATTGATATTGATGTATTTATATTGATGCATTGTTTTGCATAGACAACATAAGAACATATTTAATGGGTGATAGAGGTGTGGATGAATACTGTACAAATATGTTTATTACCAAACAAAATAATCTTTCAATGGACACCGATATAACAGTATAGGAAATTAGTTCACATTGCATTACTTGCACTTTACGACTCCATTCACACTTGTACGAATCCAAAGTCATGGGACTTTGGAGTGCAACTTTGGATGGGTGCAACTTGCATGTGACTCGTTGTCCCTTTGCAAAGTCAGACCCACTGTTACATGTACAACTTTCAGGTATGCCTTTAATGCAACTTTTGAGCCTTAACATTGCAGCCAATGACCCTCAAGTTGCATGAAAGTTGGACCAAAGTAGAGCATTAAAGCGTAGTTCCACCCAAAAGTGAATCTTCCGCTCATTTGTCTCCCCCCTCCCTCCGGTGCCACATTTGGCACCTTCCGGGATGTGGGGAGACAGGATACCTGTCCTTTTTTGTTTTAGTTTATACAGATATAAAACCTTACATACTTTGCAAAAAACAGTTTACAAGTCATTCAAAAAACATTCGTAAAATACAGGAAAAATACACAAATGGATCTATCCTCATACAAACATGGATCTATCCCACAGCACATCCTTTTCTTAAATTCTCCTGGATCATCTAACAAACAGAAGAAAAGGGAAAATGGGGAAAAATTTGAGCGCTGTGGAACGCTCCATAATGCACTGCGAGATCGCAGTGCAATAGCGTCTTATGATTGGCCAAAGCATGCACCTGACCTGCATGCTTTGGCGAATAACATTGCGCTCTTCTAAAAGAGACATAATTGGTCAAAGGCAGGGTGTCTACGCCCCACACTAAATAAGGCTGCTGCTTACACGCCAGCCGTATACAGTGTAATGAATAAAGAGAGAGTAAGCAGCATAGTTATCGGCGTGCAGGCAGTGCATTTGATATATACAGTATATATAGATATATCTATATCTATACTCTGCATTTAGTGTAGATTAGTTATTCAGTGTAGAATCTATATTTAGTCAGTACAGGCAGAGTATTTGATATATACTGTATTTACAACCTAGTATATACTCTAAAATTACTTATCGAAATCTGGAAGCCCCCTTTAACAAGTGGGTCCCCAGATTCCAGCCCCCCCCCCCCCCGATGTGAATGGGTAGCCATACCTATTCACAAAAAGTGTAAAAAAAATGACAGGGGACAGGAGTTTTAGACAATTTCATTATTAAAAAAAAGAAAGTGTCCTGCGATGTCCATCCGATGTCCATCCATCTTTAATCACAACGCCGACGGTCCCGGAAAATGGACATCGTGTGATTTTTTTCTTTTTAATAAAGGATTTGTCCAAAACTCTCCTGTCATAGGGGAGGCTGAGATCTAGGAGCCACCTTGTTAAAGGGGGCTTCCAGATTCTGATACACCCCACAGACCCCAACAACCAATGGGCAAGGGTTGTGGGGATGTGGCCCTTGTCCCCATCAAAGTGAAAAAGGTGCTTTGGGGAGACCCCAAAGCACCCTCCCCATGTTGCGGGCATGTGGCCTGGTACCGTTCAATGGGGGGGTGCTCACCCGTCCCCCCCTTTCCTGCGGCATGCCAGGTTTCACGCTCAGATAAGGGTCTGCCATGGATTGTGGGGGGACCACACACCATTTTTTTTATTTTGGCGCCGGGTTCCCCTTAATATCCATACCAGACCTGAAGGGCCAACCCCCCAACTAACCCCCCCCCCCCCCGGCACGATATTTAAAGGAATAATTTTTATTGTTTCACTTTAAAAACAGCCATCTTTGCATTGATGCATGTCCCCTGGGGCAGGTCTCCAAACACTTTTTATGGCAATAACTTGCATATAAGCCTATAAAATTAGCTTTTGATGTCAATGTCTCGGAGGGTGTTCAGCTCATTTCTAATCAATAGGCATATTGCTGCTTTCAATAGCTAATCTCTTTGAAGTATCAATTACACTGCTGGATTTTCCCAGCTGATTGCTATATAACGATAACACTGGGAGCATGTACTTAGGGTATAACCATGCATACTCGGCCAATACAAGCATGCATGTTTACTTTACAATCAAAACAATCAATCCTTCTGAAAGAGGGTTGTTAACTGGTCAGATCATATGACTAATTTCTATGGGCACTATTGGGTTAACTACAAGATTTATGCAAAAAATAATCATTGCACATGCTTTCGTTGTACTAGGGATATGTTCCTACAAGCAAAAGGAAAAACAAAATTTACACTATACAGGCATTATTTGTTAAACTTGCAGATTATAAGGGGTATAAAATAAAATAAATGTCATATTACAGTATAAATATATATGGAGTATATGGTTATCATACGATAGGACTTTGCACATGCTTCTGATAAGTCTGCAAGCGACATTTAACTCAGACCTAAAAAAAATAATTCTAGAACTTGTGAATGTGTGCCAATGTATGTGTGAAAGATTTTAGACCTACTTTGCAAGTAACTAGTTCACTATTGGCCTCACAATAAATTTTGAGGCTAACTTGGATATTGAATGTCCGTCATAGAAGATAATTTTTGAGCATTACATTATAGGCTCTGTAACCACTGCTGTATCCAAAGCTGCCAGATCAGAGGTCCTTCAGAATCCTATGTTAAGGATTTTGAAGCTTGACTAGGGTGGTTGAAGCCCCCAAAGACAACCGCTGAGGTGGTGTCTCTGGATCCCCATATAAGGTCTACTCTCACAGGTTTAGGGGAGATGGGTGTATTGGGTACATTAGTGACATTGGCAGGTATCTCGCCTATGGTGAAGGCTCTGCAGGAACACTTTAATTTAGAATTAACCATTTGCTCACCTTCACTTTGTGCAGGGATATCTGGGTGATGCCTCATGCCTCATTCAGATATCGGCGTCTTCAGCTGGCGATTCTGTGCACCATAAGAATGATCAAAGCGGCGGTTCCGTACCCACCCTCCCGCCGCCATCCGGTGCTTCTCCGGGCTCTCCCGTGCCATCGGGGGCCCGGAGAGCGAATCGGCCAGCGTTCACAGCAAAACCATAGAGATGACTTGTGACCAGACGGTCACAGTTATCTCTATGACTGTCGGGGGACCGGGCGCGAAGTTATGACATCACACCCGGTACCCGGAATGTAAACACAGCTGCAATCGCGGCTGAATGCATTGGATCGGTGAATTTTTTTTTACGGTCTAATGCTTTACAGCCTGGAGGAGAGATGTGGGGTCTTATTGACCCCACATCTCTCCATAAAGAGGACCTGTCACACACTATTCCTATTACAAGGGATGTTTACATTCCTTGTAATAGGAATATAAGTGATAAAAAAAAAATGTAAACAAAAGTATAAAAATAAAAAAAAGAAGTAAAAATAAATAAATAAATAATAAAAATGTTTTTTTTAAACGCCCCTGTCTTGGTCGCTCGCGTGCAGAAGCAAACACGCATGCAAGCCCCGCCCGCATATGTCAGCACCGTTCAAACCCCACATGTGAGGTATCATCGCGTGCGTTAGAGTGTAAGCAACAATTCTAGCACTAGATCTCCTCTGTAACTCAAAAATAGTAACCTGTAAAAAAATTTAAAGCGTTGCCTATGGAGATTTTTAAGTACCGAAGTTTGGCGCCATTCCATGAGTGTGCGCAATTTTAAAGCGTGACATGTTAGGTATCTATTTACTCGGTGTAACATCATCTTTCACATTATACAAAAAAATTGGGCTAACTTTACTGTTTTGATATTTTTTAATTCATGAAACTGTTTTTTTCCATAAAAAAAGATGTTTGAAAAATTATTGCGCAAATACC
This sequence comes from Rana kukunoris, assembly GCA_029574335.1. Lineage (NCBI taxonomy): Eukaryota > Metazoa > Chordata > Amphibia > Anura > Ranidae > Rana > Rana kukunoris. The sequence goes on along the minus strand of CM056050.1, from coordinate 249,715,066 downwards.
GTGAAAGAAAAAAAGTTGCAATGACCACCATTTTATTCCCTAGGGTGTCTGCTAAAAAAAATATATAATGTTTGGGGGTTCTGATTAATTTTTTTGCAAAAAAATGTTGATTTGTACATGAAGGAGAAACGTGCCAGAATAGGCCCAGTGATTAAGTGGTTAAAGACAAGACTGAAGCACCACTTCTACATACTGTGTAAGAGTCTAAGCATTATGTCTATTTCCATTTAAAGAAATCAGATAAAATATAATTTGTGTAGGCAACACATTTTTGGGGCACAGCCATTTCATGGCTGAATCAACAGAAATGATACATATACATGTGAGCCAACATAATTTTTTTTATGATAGACTATGGGGGAGATTTACTAAAACTGGTGCACACATAATCTGGTGCAGTTGTGCATAGTAACCAATCAGCTTTTGGGTTTTATTGTCAAAGCTTAAGGCTCCATTCACATTAGCTTGACTCCAAAGTCGCATTATTTCCAACGCCAATTGGATTTGAGTTCAATCTGAATTTACACTCCCTGGATCAAAGTCACTTCAAAAGTCTCTTCAAAGTAGTATAGGCACCTTTTCAAAGTCACTGCAAATTTAAGGTGCATCGATTTGAACAGGTGCAATTGAAAAGAATGAACTGAAGCTGATTGCTTACTATGCACAGCTGCACCTGATTCTGAGTGCACCAGTTTTAGTAAATCTCCACCTATATATAACAAACCCTGTATGAGGACAAATGGGGCCAGAGAGAGGAAAGGAACTACCTAGAAATCAATTAAGTGCCATTAGCAGCATATATGTGAAATCATTATCGTCTAGACTACAGTACAGGGATTAACAGGCCTTCTGATTCTTCCAGTATTGTATTGTATTGTAACTGTACTGTTTGCCCCAATGTTGAAAAGTGCTGTACAAACTGTTGGCGCTATAGAAATCCTGTATAATAAAAATAATAGCTGTAATAATGTGTAGTGCTCCCTCTGCTGACCAGGCACATTTTTTTTTTTTTTTTACATTCCCCAAACAAACCTATTGGAATCCATAAGACTTAGTATGGATGATCCCTCTCCTGATTTTTCTCCTGGATCCCTAATCCAAAAAGGCATTTATACAACATAGATTACACACAAGTGATGCCGATTGACCCCCCCCCCCCCATTTTTTTGGGGGGGGGGGCACTATATATATATATATATATATATATATATATATATATATATATGTACTCACCTCTTTCACTCCTAAAGAAGTGAAATTGTTCACACAACATGTCAAGAATACATGCAGGCTTCCCATCATTTCATTGATATTGATGTATTTATATTGATGCATTGTTTTGCATAGACAACATAAGAACATATTTAATGGGTGATAGAGGTGTGGATGAATACTGTACAAATATGTTTATTACCAAACAAAATAATCTTTCAATGGACACCGATATAACAGTATAGGAAATTAGTTCACATTGCATTACTTGCACTTTACGACTCCATTCACACTTGTACGAATCCAAAGTCATGGGACTTTGGAGTGCAACTTTGGATGGGTGCAACTTGCATGTGACTCGTTGTCCCTTTGCAAAGTCAGACCCACTGTTACATGTACAACTTTCAGGTATGCCTTTAATGCAACTTTTGAGCCTTAACATTGCAGCCAATGACCCTCAAGTTGCATGAAAGTTGGACCAAAGTAGAGCATTAAAGCGTAGTTCCACCCAAAAGTGAATCTTCCGCTCATTTGTCTCCCCCCTCCCTCCGGTGCCACATTTGGCACCTTCCGGGATGTGGGGAGACAGGATACCTGTCCTTTTTTGTTTTAGTTTATACAGATATAAAACCTTACATACTTTGCAAAAAACAGTTTACAAGTCATTCAAAAAACATTCGTAAAATACAGGAAAAATACACAAATGGATCTATCCTCAACAAACACTAAATACAAACATGGATCTATCCCACAGCACATCCTTTTCTTAAATTCTCCTGGATCATCTAACAAACAGAAGAAAAGGGAAAATGGGGAAAAATTTGAGCGCTGTGGAACGCTCCATAATGCACTGCGAGATCGCAGTGCAATAGCGTCTTATGATTGGCCAAAGCATGCACCTGACCTGCATGCTTTGGCGAATAACATTGCGCTCTTCTAAAAGAGACATAATTGGTCAAAGGCAGGGTGTCTACGCCCCACACTAAATAAGGCTGCTGCTTACACGCCAGCCGTATACAGTGTAATGAATAAAGAGAGAGTAAGCAGCATAGTTATCGGCGTGCAGGCAGTGCATTTGATATATACAGTATATATAGATATATCTATATCTATACTCTGCATTTAGTGTAGATTAGTTATTCAGTGTAGAATCTATATTTAGTCAGTACAGGCAGAGTATTTGATATATACTGTATTTACAACCTAGTATATACTCTAAAATTACTTATCGAAATCTGGAAGCCCCCTTTAACAAGTGGGTCCCCAGATTCCAGCCCCCCCCCCCCCCGATGTGAATGGGTAGCCATACCTATTCACAAAAAGTGTAAAAAAAATGACAGGGGACAGGAGTTTTAGACAATTTCATTATTAAAAAAAAAGAAAGTGTCCTGCGATGTCCATCCGATGTCCATCCATCTTTAATCACAACGCCGACGGTCCCGGAAAATGGACATCGTGTGATTTTTTTCTTTTTAATAAAGGATTTGTCCAAAACTCTCCTGTCATAGGGGAGGCTGAGATCTAGGAGCCACCTTGTTAAAGGGGGCTTCCAGATTCTGATACACCCCACAGACCCCAACAACCAATGGGCAAGGGTTGTGGGGATGTGGCCCTTGTCCCCATCAAAGTGAAAAAGGTGCTTTGGGGAGACCCCAAAGCACCCTCCCCATGTTGCGGGCATGTGGCCTGGTACCGTTCAATGGGGGGGTGCTCACCCGTCCCCCCCTTTCCTGCGGCATGCCAGGTTTCACGCTCAGATAAGGGTCTGCCATGGATTGTGGGGGGACCACACACCATTTTTTTTATTTTGGCGCCGGGTTCCCCTTAATATCCATACCAGACCTGACGGGCCAACCCCCCAACTAACCCCCCCCCCCCCCCGGCACGATATTTAAAGGAATAATTTTTATTGTTTCACTTTAAAAACAGCCATCTTTGCATTGATGCATGTCCCCTGGGGCAGGTCTCCAAACACTTTTTATGGCAATAACTTGCATATAAGCCTATAAAATTAGCTTTTGATGTCAATGTCTCGGAGGGTGTTCAGCTCATTTCTAATCAATAGGCATATTGCTGCTTTCAATAGCTAATCTCTTTGAAGTATCAATTACACTGCTGGATTTTCCCAGCTGATTGCTATATAACGATAACACTGGGAGCATGTACTTAGGGTATAACCATGCATACTCGGCCAATACAAGCATGCATGTTTACTTTACAATCAAAACAATCAATCCTTCTGAAAGAGGGTTGTTAACTGGTCAGATCATATGACTAATTTCTATGGGCACTATTGGGTTAACTACAAGATTTATGCAAAAAATAATCATTGCACATGCTTTCGTTGTACTAGGGATATGTTCCTACAAGCAAAAGGAAAAACAAAATTTACACTATACAGGCATTATTTGTTAAACTTGCAGATTATAAGGGGTATAAAATAAAATAAATGTCATATTACAGTATAAATATATATGGAGTATATGGTTATCATACGATAGGACTTTGCACATGCTTCTGATAAGTCTGCAAGCGACATTTAACTCAGACCTAAAAAAAATAATTCTAGAACTTGTGAATGTGTGCCAATGTATGTGTGAAAGATTTTAGACCTACTTTGCAAGTAACTAGTTCACTATTGGCCTCACAATAAATTTTGAGGCTAACTTGGATATTGAATGTCCGTCATAGAAGATAATTTTTGAGCATTACATTATAGGCTCTGTAACCACTGCTGTATCCAAAGCTGCCAGATCAGAGGTCCTTCAGAATCCTATGTTAAGGATTTTGAAGCTTGACTAGGGTGGTTGAAGCCCCCAAAGACAACCGCTGAGGTGGTGTCTCTGGATCCCCATATAAGGTCTACTCTCACAGGTTTAGGGGAGATGGGTGTATTGGGTACATTAGTGACATTGGCAGGTATCTCGCCTATGGTGAAGGCTCTGCAGGAACACTTTAATTTAGAATTAACCATTTGCTCACCTTCACTTTGTGCAGGGATATCTGGGTGATGCCTCATGCCTCATTCAGATATCGGCGTCTTCAGCTGGCGATTCTGTGCACCATAAGAATGATCAAAGCGGCGGTTCCGTACCCACCCTCCCGCCGCCATCCGGTGCTTCTCCGGGCTCTCCCGTGCCATCGGGGGCCCGGAGAGCGAATCGGCCAGCGTTCACAGCAAAACCATAGAGATGACTTGTGACCAGACGGTCACAGTTATCTCTATGACTGTCGGGGGACCGGGCGCGAAGTTATGACATCACACCCGGTACCCGGAATGTAAACACAGCTGCAATCGCGGCTGAATGCATTGGATCGGTGAATTTTTTTTTACGGTCTAATGCTTTACAGCCTGGAGGAGAGATGTGGGGTCTTATTGACCCCACATCTCTCCATAAAGAGGACCTGTCACACACTATTCCTATTACAAGGGATGTTTACATTCCTTGTAATAGGAATATAAGTGATAAAAAAAAAATGTAAACAAAAGTATAAAAATAAAAAAAAGAAGTAAAAATAAATAAATAAATAATAAAAATGTTTTTTTTAAACGCCCCTGTCTTGGTCGCTCGCGTGCAGAAGCAAACACGCATGCAAGCCCCGCCCGCATATGTCAGCACCGTTCAAACCCCACATGTGAGGTATCATCGCGTGCGTTAGAGTGTAAGCAACAATTCTAGCACTAGATCTCCTCTGTAACTCAAAAATAGTAACCTGTAAAAAAATTTAAAGCGTTGCCTATGGAGATTTTTAAGTACCGAAGTTTGGCGCCATTCCATGAGTGTGCGCAATTTTAAAGCGTGACATGTTAGGTATCTATTTACTCGGTGTAACATCATCTTTCACATTATACAAAAAAATTGGGCTAACTTTACTGTTTTGATATTTTTTAATTCATGAAACTGTTTTTTTCCATAAAAAAAGATGTTTGAAAAATTATTGCGCAAATACCGTGAAAGAAAAAAAGTTGCAATGACCACCATTTTATTCCCTAGGGTGTCTGCTAAAAAAAATATATAATGTTTGGGGGTTCTGATTAATTTTTTTGCAAAAAAATGTTGATTTGTACATGAAGGAGAAACGTGCCAGAATAGGCCCAGTGATTAAGTGGTTAAAGACAAGACTGAAGCACCACTTCTACATACTGTGTAAGAGTCTAAGCATTATGTCTATTTCCATTTAAAGAAATCAGATAAAATATAATTTGTGTAGGCAACACATTTTTGGGGCACAGCCATTTCATGGCTGAATCAACAGAAATGATACATATACATGTGAGCCAACATAATTTTTTTTATGATAGACTATGGGGGAGATTTACTAAAACTGGTGCACACATAATCTGGTGCAGTTGTGCATAGTAACCAATCAGCTTTTGGGTTTTATTGTCAAAGCTTAAGGCTCCATTCACATTAGCTTGACTCCAAAGTCGCATTATTTCCAACGCCAATTGGATTTGAGTTCAATCTGAATTTACACTCCCTGGATCAAAGTCACTTCAAAAGTCTCTTCAAAGTAGTATAGGCACCTTTTCAAAGTCACTGCAAATTTAAGGTGCATCGATTTGAACAGGTGCAATTGAAAAGAATGAACTGAAGCTGATTGCTTACTATGCACAGCTGCACCTGATTCTGAGTGCACCAGTTTTAGTAAATCTCCACCTATATATAACAAACCCTGTATGAGGACAAATGGGGCCAGAGAGAGGAAAGGAACTACCTAGAAATCAATTAAGTGCCATTAGCAGCATATATGTGAAATCATTATCGTCTAGACTACAGTACAGGGATTAACAGGGCCTTCTGATTCTTCCAGTATTGTATTGTATTGTAACTGTACTGTTTGCCCCAATGTTGAAAAGTGCTGTACAAACTGTTGGCGCTATAGAAATCCTGTATAATAAAAATAATAGCTGTAATAATGTGTAGTGCTCCCTCTGCTGACCAGGCACATATTTTTTTTTTACATTCCCCAAACAAACCTATTGGAATCCATAAGACCTAGTATGGATGATCCCTCTCCTGATTTTTCTTTTCTCCTGGATCCCTAATCCAAAAAGGCATTTATACAACATAGATTACACACAAGTGATGCCGATTCCCCCCCCCCCCCGTTTTTTTTTTTGGGGGGCACTATATATATATATATATATATATATATATATATATATATATATGTACTCACCTCTTTCACTCCTAAAGAAGTGAAATTGTTCACACAACATGTCAAGAATACATGCAGGCTTCCCATCATTTCATTGATATTGATGTATTTATATTGATGCATTGTTTTGCATAGACAACATACGAACATATTTGATGGGTGATAGAGGTGTGGATGAATACTGTACAAATATGTTTATTACCAAACAAAATAATCTTTCAATGGACACCGATATAACAGTATAGGCAATTAGTTCACATTGCATTACCTGCACTTTACGACTCCATTCACACTTGTACGAATCCAAAGTCATGGGACTTTGGAGTGCAACTTTGGATGGGTGCAACTTGCATGTGACTCGTTGTCCCTTTGCAAAGTCAGACCCACTGTTACGTGTACAACTTTCAGGTATGCCTTTAATGCAACTTTTGAGCGTTAACATTGCAGCCAATGACCCTCATGTTGCATGAAAGTTGGACCAAAGTAGAGCATTAAAGCGGAGTTCCACCCAAAAGTGAAACTTCCGCTAATTTGTCTCCTCCCCTCCCTCCGGTGCCACATTTGGCATCTTCCGGGATGCGGGGAGACAGGATACCTGTCCTTTTTTGTTTTAGTTTATACAGATATAAAAGCTTACATACTTTGCAAAAAAAGTCATTCAAAAAACATTCATAAAATACAGGAAAAATACACATAAATACACAAATGGATCTATCCTCTAACAAACACTTAAATACAAAAATGGATCTATCCCACAGCACATACTCTTCTTAAATTCTCCTGGATCATCTAACAAACAGAAGAAAAGGGAAAATGGGGAACAGGCCCACTCCCCAATCCCCCCCCCCCTTTCTTGACAGGTATCTTGTTTCCATTTCCAGGAGTCTACACAATGGCCCATGAAGTCCCCGAGGGGCTCTCTCCTCCTTCCCACTGTCGCCGGGCCAGTAGAGGAGCGGGGCCTCGTGCATGCACAGTAAGGTTCCCGGCATGAAGCCGAAAAAGGCTACACTGCCGGGTTCCCTTACCCACAATGGCAGTGGCAGCACCCAACAGCTGATGGAAACATCAGCGGCGGTGCCAAAATCACTGGACTCCAGGACAGGTAAGTTTCCTATTATTAAAAGCCAGCAGGACACTGGTAGTATGCAGTATACAGCTGCAATATGTGTAGCTGCTGGCTTTTATTTATTTATTGGGCGGGTCTCTGCTTTAACTACTTTGAAGTCACTGGGGGGGGGGGGGGGGGACTTGCCATGTGACTTTGATATCCAAAGTCACATGACAAGTCACACAAATGTGAATGGGGTGTAAAAGTCCGATTTTTGTTTCTTGGTGTTGGCTGTTGTATACTAGGCATGTGGTACATCAATTTGAACATCTGACATCTGTAAGGGGTTAAGGTTCTGAAGCTAGGGTGCTTCCTTAACTGTTACACATAAAGGAAGGTGTTAAGAAAGTTTCAGAGTGAATATTATTTTTTTCTTGGTAGAATTCTAAAATGACTTTGCACACATATAATTGCTTGTTAATTCTTATCTCTGAGCAAAGCATTACACATGCAGCATCTTTTAGTAATTACAGGTGTCCTTAGTAATTGTTAAAACTAACTAACGATGTACACTTTTATCTGTAACTTCACTATGTCATACTTTACTCCTTTTTATCCAATTAATTCATACAGGTGCTTCACTTAATGAATAGAAAGACTGTATTAACCAATCACATATTGTTCACATAATACGGCCCTTCCCCTTTTTTGTAAGGCATATAATTCTCATATTAATATTAGTAAAGTCAGAGATGATTTCAGCTACATCGCGTGTGTGTCTTATTTTCCTGTGCTGAGATCTCTCTCAAAGGGTGGCCACCCGGATTAAGGGCTCTTTCACACGTCCGTTCAGTTTTTTAGATCAGTTTTTTCCCCCTTCAGTTGATCCGTTTTTTCGTCAGTTTTCCGTCCGTTTACATCCGTTTCCGTTCCGTTTTCCGTCAGTTTTTCATCAGTTTTTTTCATCCGTTTTTTCATCCGTTTTTTTATTTTTTTAGAACTTTTTTTTTTTTTTTACATATTTTGATGAAAAACTGACGTTAGCGGATCGGATGGTAAACGGATCATCCGCTAACGTCCGTTTTTCGTCCGTTCCGTTTTTTTGACGGAAGAAAAATAGGGTTTTCTTCCGTCCAAAAAAACGGAGCTTACCGCAGACGGATGTTAACGGACGTTAGCGGATGCTCATCCGCTAACGGACGCTAACCCATAGGGAAGCATTGAGGTCCGTTAACGGACATCCAAAAAACGGACGAACTGAACGGACGTGTGAAAGGGCCCAAACACACTGAGACTGCCTGAGGTCAACCAGCGCCAGCCTGCAACCCCTACAACATCCAGTTAACATTTCTAAATGCTGTGCACAATAAACTAAACAAAAACTAAAACATGCTAAGATAGTAAATGGCAAGACAGTGGATTCATCTGTGGATTTATAAGATAGTTGGTATAAAATTTATAAATTTTTAAAATGATACAAATAGATTGTGATAAAAATAAACTGTAGAGAGTTACAAATATGTAAAGTAGTTATAAAGCACATTATTTTAAAAGATCCTGACGGTGCAGCTCTCTGCTCACATAGGCGGTCAAAGAGTTAACACTCTTCGATTAACTCTATGGTCTTGGAGGACCAGAGCGATGTCATGACATTACTTCAGGACCAGGCTGGAAGAAAAAAAAAAATGAAAGCGAAAGAGCAAAAAAGTTTTCTGAGCTTTTGCTTTTAAAGGTAAAGAGGAGATTTGGGATCTTTTTGACCCCAGATCTCTTCATAAACAGAACATGTAATGCTTATTTATATTACAAGGGATGTTTACATTCCTTGTAATAGGAATAAAGGTGATTAAAAAAAAAATATTAAACGAACAGTGTAAAAATGTACAATAAATAAATTATATATATATTTTTTTAAAGCACCCCCATCCCTCTATGTGTAAAGTGAACGCATACTTAAATCGAGCGCGCATATGTAAACGGTATTGAAACATACATGTGAGGTATTGCTGCAAACCTTGGAGGGAGAGCAATGATTCTAGTGCTAGACCTCCTCTGTAACTCTAAGGCCGCGTACACACGAGGGGATATGTCCGCTGAAAACGGTCCGATGGACCGTTTCAGCAGACATCTCCGCTCGTGTGTATGGGCTAGCGGACAGATTTGTCCACCCGACAGATTTCAAAGCAAGCTTTGAAATCTATCCAGTGGGAATCTGTCCGCCCGACATGTCTGCTGGTTAGTACACTTACCAGCAGACATGTCGGCCCCCACCGCCACCGCGCCGCTGCCGAATGGATTCGGCGCATGCGCGGAAGTGTTTTACTTCCTGGTGCGGTGACGTGGCGGTGACGCGGCGGCGTCAACGTCACCGCCGCATCACCGCCGCGTCACCGCGCCGTCCGGCGGCGGGGAATTTGATCCGATGGTGTGTACACGCCATCGGATCAAACTCCCGATCGGACATATCCGATGGAAATGGTCCGCGGACCGTTTTCATCGGATATGTCCGATCGTGTGTACGCGGCCTAAGGCCTCGTACACATGATGAGATATGTCCGCTCAAACTTGTCCGACGGACAGTTTAGAGCGGACATGTCTCATCGGATTTCGGTCCGATGGAGTGTACACACCATCGGATCAAAATCCCCGCCGGCAGACAGTGTGGTGACGCGGCGGTGACGTTGACGCCGCCACGTCACCGCTAGGTCACCGCACCAGGAAGTAAACACTTCCGCGCGCATGCGTCGGATCCATTCACAGGATACGACGCATGTGTGGGAGGATATGTCCGCTGGTTTCCCGTACTAACCAGTGGACATATCCGACGGACAGGTTTGTAGCGGACAAATTTCAAAGCATGCTTTGAAATTTGTCCGATGGACAAACCTGTCCGCTAGCCCGTACACACGATCGGATTTGTCTGCTGAAACGGTCCAGCGGACCGTTTTCAGCGGACAAATTCGATCGTGTGTACGCAGCCTAAGGGCCAGATTCTAAGGTCCAGATAAGCCGTCTTATTTCTGCGTCGGAGCCCTCCTATTTATGCGACTGATTCATAGAATCAGTTATGCATAGATTTCCATAAGATCCAACTGGCATAAGTCTCTTACGCCGTTGAATCTTATTTTCATATTTTAGGCTGGACGCTAGGTGGCGTTCCCGTGTAAAATATGCAAATAAGCCTATACGCCGATTCCCGAACGTGCGCCGGGCCGGCGTATCTGCTTACGTCGTTTACGTAAGACTTACGCACGGCCTAAAGTTATCCCTGCTATAGCTGGCACAGCCAATGTTAAGTATGGATGTCGGAACCAACGTAATTTACGTTGTTTGCGTACGTCCATTCACAATTAAGCGACGTGATTTGGAGCATGCGCACTGGGAATCAATCACGGCCGGCGCATGCGCAGTTCGTTTGGCGCGGGGACGTGCTTCATTTAAATGATACACGCCCCCTACCCGCCGAATTTAAATTCCTCCGGGTGATTTACGCTACGCCGCCTCAACTTTACAGGCAAGTGCTTTGTGAATAAAGCACTTGCCTGAAAAAGTTGCGGCGGCCTAACGGAAATGAGATACGTTAGGCCAAATTAAAGATAGGCTCTCCTACCTGAATCTAGCCCTAAAGGTGTTTAAGGCCGCGTACACATGATCGGTCAAAACCGATGAAAACGGACTGAAGGACCGTTTCATTGGTCCAAACCGATCGTGTGTGGGCCCCATCGGTCAGTTATTCTTTGGTCAAAAAAAAGAGAACTTGCTTTAAAATTTGACCGATGGACGCCGGACCGATGGGTCAAAACCGTTTGTTAGTATTCAAAAGGTTGTGCATGCTCAGAATCAAGTCGACGCATGCTTGGAAGCATTGAACGTTTTTTTTCAGCACGTCGTTTTCAGCAGTCTCAGCATTCTAACACGATAGTTTTTTTAACCGATGGTGTGTAGGCACATCAAACCATCAGTCAGCTTCATCGGTTAACCAATGAAAATGGTCCTTCGGACCGTTCTCATCAGATGGACTGATCGTGTGTACACGGCCTTAAGCGTCACCTATGGAAATGTTTAAGTGCCGTAGTTTGTCGCCATTCCACGAGCGTTTACAATTTTAAATATGACATGTTATGTATCTATTTACTTGGCATGACATCATCTTTCACATTATACAAAAAATTGGGGTAACTATTGTGTGTTTTTTTTTTTATTCTTTAAAGTGTATTTTTTCCACAAAAATTGCATTTGCAAAACCACTTCGCAAATACTGCGTGACATAAAAATTTCACCAATCGCCATTTTATTCCCTACGGTCTCTGCTAAAAAAAATATAATGTTTGGGGGTTATAAGTAATTTTCTAGCAAAAAAAAATGATTTAAACTTGTAAACAAAAAGTGCCAGAAAGAGCCTGGTCAGAAAGCGGTTAATAAAAGGTATGCATGTAAAGGAATATCAAGAAAACCATTGTCAAGTTGACATGTGTGTCACTCGGTTTCTAGATATTCATGTTGGTTTCACCTCACTAAATATAACGACAGATAGTGATAGTAATAGTAATAGTGATGATACATCTAACCACTCCCTGCACGTGTATCTTTTACTCACTGTACCTTGTGTGGTTTTATCAATTAACTCATCTTTTCAATTGCAGACTTGTTCTAACATGTACACTTAGGAGGCAATATGTAACACTTGTATTGGAACAGAGCCTGCTATATACAGATGCTAGAGCAATTCTACCTTTACTGAGGTGTATTTATAAACAAGTGAACGTGGCATTCATCAAGCATTCACTGATGGAACCATCGCCTGAAACTCCAACACCTTCTGTATCATTGGCCTGACATCATCACAATGTAAATGGTGTCTAAAGGAATTCAGACCCTGCCACTTTACTTATTAGAGCCCTGCAAGTGCAGCAGCTGATCACTAAGGCCCCTTTAACACTGGGATGGGAGCCGTGGTGGCGGTATTGCGCCACTAAAAATAGCGGCGCTATACCGTCGGATTTGCTGTGGGATTCGGCCGCTAGCGGTGCGGTATTAACCCCCGCTAGCGGCAGATACAGGGTTAATACCGCCCGCAATGCGCCTTTGCAGAGGCGCATTGCGGGTGGTATTGCCATGGTTTCCCATTGTTTTAAATGGGAAGGAGCGGTGAAGGAGCGGTATACATACCGTTCCTCTCACCGCTCAAAAGATGCTTCTGACAGGAGATTTTTTTCTCTCCCGCCAGCGCATCGCCTCAGTGTGAAAGCCCTCCGGCTTTCACATTGAGGTTGCTGGGCAGGAGTTTTTCAGGCGGTATAGCAGCGCTATTTTTAGCGCCTTACTGCCTGAAAAACTCCTCAGTGTGAAAGGGGTCTAAGGAAAAAGTCACTCCCATTCACATTCACTTTGCACATGGACACAAATAATTTTTTCAGAATGACAAAAAGTAAAATTTTTGTGTAGGAAATAAATCACACCAGCAAGTTTAAAGAATATTTATCCTTTGCTGGCTTTAGTATGCAACAGAACAGCCTATTGTTTTGGGCGCATAACTAAGTTCCAAAGGCCCACAGTTTGGGCAGCGAAGGTATTGTTGATTAACCAGTATCAAACCTAGAGGAAACTTGCCCTGAACCTATAGACCAGGGATTTGCAATTAGCGGACCTCCAGCTGTTGCAAAACTACAAGTCCCATCATGCTTCTGCCTCTGGGTGTCATGCTTGTGGCTGTCAGAGTCTTGCTATGCCTCATGGGACTTGTAGTTCTGCAACAGCTTGAGGTCCGCTAATTGCATATCCCTGCTATAGAGGGAGGATGGGCATAGAATTTGGAAAGGTTTTTCTGCTGGGCTACCCAAGTACATTTTCCTGTGTATGACCAGTTTAATTAACCACTTCCATACCAGGCACTTACGCACCTTCCCGCCCAAGCCAATTTTCAGCTTTCAGCACTGTCGCAATTTGAATGACAATTGCGCGGTCATGCTACACTGCACCCAAACAAAATTGGCGTCCTTTTTTCCCCACAAATAGAGCTTTCTTTTGGTGGTATTTGATCACCTCTGCGTTTTTTTTTTTTTTGCGCAACAACTAAAAATAGAGCGAAGATTAAAAAAAAAAAAAAAGTTTTTATTTTTTTCTGTTAATTTTTTTGTAAATGAGTATGTTTTCTCTTTCAATTACGGGCACTGATATGGTGGCACTGATGGGCACCGATGAGGTGGCACTGATGGGCACCGATGAGGTAGTTCTGATGGGCACCGATTAGGTAGCACTGATGGGCACTGATAGGCGGCGCTGGTATGGGGCACTGATGGGCACTCATGGGCGGCACTGATGGGCACTCATGGGCGGCACTGATGGGCACTCATGAGCGGCACTGGGCACTCATAGGCGGCACAGGTGGGCACTCATAGGCGGCACAGGTGGGCACTCATAGGTGGCACAGGTGGGCACTGATAGGTGGCACAGGTGGGCACTGATAGGTGGCACAGGTGGGCACTGATAGGTGGGCACTGGGCATGGATTGGCACTGACAGACACTGGGGTGGCACTGATGATCACTGAGGGGTGGCACGGATGGATCACCTGTTGCCAATCAGTGCCCATGTGTGGGCACTGATTGGCATTATTATTTTTTACTGCCCTTTTTTTTTTTTGTCCTTTTTTTTTTTTTTGTAAGTACCCTGGTGGTCTAGTGTGGGCACTCCCTGGTGGTCCGTGTGGCGATCAGAGGGGGGGCTGCGCTGATAAACAATCAGCGCGAACCCCCCCTGTCAGGAGAGCCGCTGATCGGCTCTCCTGTACTCGCGTCTGTCAGGCGCCGTACACACGGCAGAGAACCTCGACGGGCAGAACACATCGTTCCGCCCGTCGAGGTTCTCTCCCGGCCGTCGAATTCGGCGACCCGCCCGTCGGGAATGGCAACCAGCCATTCTTCCAGGCGGGCCGTCGAGGAAATAGAGAGCGTGCTCTCTATTTCGGCTCGACGGGCTTCCCGACGGGAAGCTCGCTGAGACCGTACACACGGCCGAGGTCCTCGCTGGAATGTGCATTCCAGCGAGGTTCTCGCTGATTTTCAGCGAGAACCTCGGCCGTGTGTACGGCGCCTCAGATGCGAGTGAGGAAGAGCCGTCGGCGGCTCTTCCTGTTTACATCGTGATCAGCCGTGATTGGACACGGCTGATCACGTGGTAACGAGGCTCCGCCGGAGACTCGTTACCGAGATCGGAGGTGCAGGGTGTCAGACCGACACCCCGCATCACCGATCGCCGCGCTGCGCGCCCCTAGGGGCGCGCGCGGCATTGAAATCGTGCTAAGCCGTTTGAGAACGGCTAGTCACGATTTAATAACCACTTCCCGGCCGTAAATCGGCTATTGGCCGGGCGGGAAGTGGTTAAACAGTCCTTAAAATCGAATGGTATTTTTCCTATAGCAGATGACTCACATTCAATCATTTGGGCTAGCACCCAAGACCAAACAAGGATAGCTGTTTCCTGCCCATCTGATGAAATCATGAAATAAGTATGCAGCTAAAATAGTAAAAGATTATACTCTGGATATGCCTTCATCATGGTTAAGCTTTCATGTATATGTGCTCAGTGGTGAAATATGTAATGTCAGTATGAAAAGCACTATTCAGAATGTGCTTCCTGTTTAAAACGTGCTGTCAGATTTATTAGTAAGATAGAAATGTGATGAAATTTAATGCCAAGTGCTAAGTCATAATATTTATTCTCTAATGATAGCATGCAGTTCAGAATGATGCAAATTAAATACACATGCAAATGTTCCACAATTTTATTAGTTTAGCTGAAAAAAAATCAATCACTTATAACAATGGCACATGAAAGAAATACATCATTTTAGGTATGTTCATCAGAAAGTAAGGCTCTTGTTTAAAGCTAAATTGTGTAGTAAATCCTAACATTAGTACAGATCCACAATAGGTTATAGAAGATAGTCCAATCAAAAACGACTGGAGCGCACCATCACTAGACATCCACTGGTAATTCAGAAAACATCAGAAATCATACTCACCTTATGTCAACAGCTACGGGGGCGTGGCCGGACCTTGAAGAGAGATGGACGCTTGATTTCTGAGCTCTTGCCACCCCGGAGCTACATTTGCCTACTACGGATCACCCAGCTTGTTTTTCTCTACCCAAGAGACATGGGAACTGCCTCCAGAGCCTCGTCCGCCTCCAGGTCCCGCTCACCCAGAGAAACATCCAACACTATGGCACACACCATACCGGACTTGTTCCGAGCACAGAGAGGAAACATGGCGCCTTCCCGCCAACGAGCCGCCTCAGACCTAGCACAGCCGGCCGGACAGGAGCGCTCGGAAATAATCCTCAGACCGACTATGGACTTAACTCCGCCGGATCCGGCTCCGAACATGTCGGGTGCACAGATTGCGGGTCCACAACGTTACCTCACAATCGACGATCTGCGGAGTGTAGCAGCGGACATCAAGGACACCCTAACGGCCGCCATCTCCGACCTCCGGCTGGAGGTTCGTTCCCTCAGTGGCAGAGTCGCCCGCACAGAAGACATGGTGGAAGAGCACAAAACTACCCTCCACCGAACAACCATGAAGGTGGACGATCATACCCTGCAACTGAGGGAGATAAACCGACACCTGGAAGACCTCGACAACAGGGGACGCCGACATAACCTACGGGTACGAGGCCTACCTGAATCGATCGAGGGAGACCTCGTCCCACAGTCTGTGACGAGTGTGTTCAACTCCGTCCTCAACAGGCCCCCGCAGACCCATATCGCCATGGACAGGATCCACCGGGCCCTACGCCCCAAGGGAAGAGACACGGATCCCCCCCGAGATGTAGTTTGCTGCCTGGCTGACTTCAAACTCAAAGAGGACATTTTAAAATTTGCCAGGGGCAAGCAGCTGTCCCATCAGGACGCCCCGATCCAGATTTTCCAGGACTTGTCGGGCATCACGCTCAAACACCGCCGCGACTTGAGACCTCTGCTGGACGTCCTACGTGCTCAAAACATAGGATACAAATGGAAGTTCCCCTTCTGTCTGTCGGCCTCCCACCAAGGCCGCACCGCGCTGCTGAAGGTCCCGGAGGATCTACCGCGATTCTGCGATACCCTCGGGATACCCCTCGTGGCAGTACCGGAATGGTACGCGGCCTACCGACAATCGGTGCACCGCTGGTCCGCTCCAAGGGACGCACAGATGGAGACACAACGTACGGGGAACCGCCGCCGCCGCTCCCCGTCAAGCTCCCGTGTCCAACACGGCCCGCGAACCCATAGGTCTGACCGAGCATTCTCCCCTCCGCCGGCAGCCCGAAGAGCGAGGAGGGATTATTAGTCGCCTGCAAGACTGATTGCGATATGCCTCTGTTCCCCCGCTGTTGGATTGTTCGACTACCCGCCCTGTTCTGTGAGTAAGCTGGCTATGACCCAATAGAATAGTCTACAGTTTCCGTTTCTCATTAAACCTGCTTCACGTAGACCCTTCATTTCCCTCGGGACTGAGTACCAGTGGTTTTATTTTGGGGTTCTTTTTGTTTTTTGTTTTTGTTGTTTTGTTGTGTCCCCCTGCCGACTGTCACGCCGCCCCCCGAAGTGTACTGTTGTGACCCCACGGTCTCCCGGACTGACCGCTCACTGCCAAACAGGGCTTGCCCACAAAACTTTTAATAGGCCCGGACCGCTACACGCGCCGGCCACGCTTCCAACTAGATCGCGGGGTCCACGGTCCAGGATCACAGCCCAAAACTACAACTCCCAGGTCTCGTAGCGTATGGAAATCCGTCTCGGAAGGGCGGCCCCACTAGCCCTGCCCTCCCTACGTCAGCAGACCTTGCCTGGCAGATGCCGGACCCGGAAAAGGCTAGTGTCCGCCGAGAACTCTGTCCGCCATGGGTTCACGGCATCAGATAGTTCCGGTCCTAGTGAACTAACCTGCCGCTTCCTCTACCTACGGCCTGCGACCGCGGACACAGTCTCATAGGCGAGTTGCTGCACCGCTTGCGGAAACCAATAGACTGCCACTCGAAGGAACAGATACTTCTACAAGCCCTACCTCAGGACAGTGGCAGCCCCACCCTATCGCTTGCACCAACTCCTACGGTCACCATGGCCCTCTTAGTGCTGCTGATTCGACACTTGGGAAGCCGCCCTCGATTCCACGATCCCTGGACGCCTGGTACCCTGGCGGATCACTTGCTCCTGCCCTCCACAGTTCTGCTCTGTCGCTCCCACCGTCAAGGACACTATGCACGCTGACGGGTCTGGTCTCCCAATGCGGGGGTGATATCCCCGGCTGTTGTCCTGCAGGAACCTGTTAATGACCAAGCAAGCCCTAAAGCCTCCACTGGGGATGTCCCCGCGGGGCACACATGGAGACCACACACTGTGACTTTGGGCCCCCCGCCCCGATCTCTGGGAAGACTAACAAACTGTGAGTTATACTCATCCTGTGTTTGTTTATGTGAATGCCTGCGGGTTTGGTTTGTGGGCAGACTCTAGGAGGAAAAGCAAGGTCAGTACATATGCCAACTTGGGGTGTTACAGCGACAGTGAGGCACTTCTGGCAGGACTGCGGGGGGGTAATACTTCCACAGCCTCTAGCAGGGGGCGCAGCGCCACGTACCCGGTTTGCACGGGGGTGAGCGACGCACCATCCGGCTCCGGGCGTAATGGCTTCGCAAAGGGGGGTGGCACTGATGAGGGAGCTCCCCTACCTAAGTGGAGGGAATCCTTCATCCCAAACCACTCCCCCAGGAGGCTGGGGGCCCAATTTCTCCCGGAGAAAACATACCCCTCCACTTTTAGGGTCTACGTGGGCTCCCCCATTAGACAGCTGGTTCAGGGTTGAATACCCCGCCTACTCACAATGTTGCTCTGGGGTGGCATACCGCCCATCGGTTCTTGTTTGTTCCTCAGTTTTAGAACTTGACTTAATTGGTATACTCGTTCCGTTCACTACCCAATAACATACGGTCTCCCGGCCTGGACTGACCAACCCCCACACGGTTGTACTTACGGGCAGGTGTACCCACTGGTGAGGGGCGCCTGTCTGGGGTACACTGTATTTACTGGTGGCAAGACCGTACTCGGGGGGAGCCTACCTCCCCCTCACTAGTGCGTGGACCCCACCCCCGTACTGGGCCTGACACCCAGTTTACTTACCTCCTGATCCCCCCCCTCTCCTTTTCCCCTGCCCCCCCTCCTCCCGACATCCCCTCCACTCCTGTCCCGACTGATCCTCCCCCGCCCCTCGCTACTTGACCTTGAATATGACTGCCGCTCTGAATCCCTCTCAAATTGCCCCACAATGGGATTCGTCCTCCCTGAATATCAAACTGTATTCCCTGAATGTTCGGGGACTTAACACACCTGAACGACGATCCTTACTGCTCACCTCTATACACAGGGAAAGGCCTCAAATAGTGCTATTGCAGGAAACCCACTTCAGGTCAGACAGTATCCCTACACTGCGAAGCCGTAACTATCCGACTGTGTTCCATGCAACCAATGATACCTCTAAATCTAAAGGAGTTTCCGTACTGGTCTCCCGACATTGCTCCCTACAGGTAGATGACGTCCAAAGGGACCCGCAGGGGAGGTTCCTATTCCTTAAGGGCAGGCTCAACAACACACCAGTAACCATTGCAAATATATACGCCCCAAACTCGCACCACGTCCAGTTCTTTCGAGACACTATCCTACACCTGACAGCCTTCCAATCCGGAATGCTGATCCTGGGAGGTGACTTCAACGTACCCCTGACCCCGCTCCTTGACACCTCTAACGGGACCTCATGTCTGACTTATCGGGCTCTCCGGGCTATCAAAACCCAGCTAAATCTCCTTACCCTCCATGACTCCTGGCGCACGCTATATCCTACAGTTAAGGACTACACATTCTACTCGCCCCTACACGCGAAATACTCCCGCATTGACTTTTTCTTTCTTACTCAAGCAGACCTGTTCCGCCTTATAGACGCTTCGGTTGAACCTAGGGTGTGGTCAGACCACCACCCCATCACCATGACGCTTGCATGGCACGGGCAGACACCTGGGCGAACTGCTTGGAGGATGGATGACTCGATCCTCCTGGACCCAGGCGACGTTGCCATCCTAGCCGAAAAGATAGCACAGTACTTTACGAATAACTCCTCCCCTGAGGTGGCACCGGCTACGGTCTGGTCAGCACATAAATGTGTCCTCAGAGGGGAATTGATATCCCTCATGTCACAAAGGCGCAAACTCCGTGCTGCCCAAATCAATGAGCTTACAGACAGGATAAAAATCTTGGAACGTGCGCACAAACGTTCCCAGGCGGAAGACACGCTTGAGGCTTTATTGGTAGCTAGGAAGGCCCTGCTCGAGGAGCTTCACGTAAGGTTAAAACGCAAATTTTCCCTGTCACACAAACTATACTATGAATTCGGGAACAAGTCGGGTAAATTATTGGCCAGTGCCCTACAGAGGAAAAAGGAAGCCAACACAATCCACTCTATCACCACCCCTAACGGAGAGATCCTGCATAGATCAGACCGGATAGCTGGGCAGTTCACCGCATACCTCTCCGCTCTATACAATCTACCTGCCCCGCGGGATTCGGAGTCCCCCACGTCCCGGGAGGAGCTCATGGCGGGGTTCCTTTCGAGATATGGGTCCCCTTCCACCCTGCCGCCAGACTTAACGCATTTAGACGAGCCGGTGTCCGTCGATGAAACACTTAGAGCCCTGAAACAAATAAAACCAGGTAAATGCCCAGGCCCAGATGGTCTTTCCTCGGGCTATTACAGGACTTTCTCCTCCCTGTTGCTCCCCCATTTCGTACAAGCCTTCAATGACATCCCCTTTTCCCCTTCCACAGGAACTGACCTACTGGAAGCCCACATCGCGCTGATCCCCAAGCCCGGCAAGGATCCCACGCTAGTACCTAACTATCGCCCCATCTCCTTGCTCAATGTGGACCTAAAACTATACGCCAAAATACTAGCCAACAGACTACTCCCCTACATACCGAACTTAATCTCGACAGACCAAGTGGGTTTTGTCCCTGGTAGGGAAGCCAGAGACAACACCTCAAAGGCGATAAATGTTCACCACTGGCTGTCCACATCCAAAGCCCAGGGATTCCTGCTGTCCCTTGACGCGGAGAAGGCGTTTGATAGAGTGGCCTGGGACTACATGGAGGCGGCCCTCCTCAAAATGGGTTTACCCACGCGCTTTATGCAAAGGATCATGGCTCTTTATTCAGTCCCTTCCGCCAGAGTCAGGGTCAACGGCCACCTGTCGAGCGCCTTCTCTGTACGCAACGGCACCAGACAAGGGTGCCCCCTCTCACCCCTGATCTTCATCTTGACGTTAGAACCCTTCCTTAGGCGCTTGCGGGACAACCAAGACGTACGGGGCGTGACAATCAAGCGTAAGCAATACAAGATAGCTGCATATGCAGATGACGTTCTCTTATTCTTGACAAACCCACTGATCACTTTGCCTAACTTGCTTAAAGATTTCAGCTTATTCAGTAGGTTATCTAACCTCAAAATAAATTTTGGGAAATCCACGGCACTGAATGTGTCCCTCCCGCAGGACACCGTGACCCTATGCAAACAGAATTTCCCCTTTAAATGGGAACCGGAGGCCATTACCTATTTAGGTATCAAATTGCCCACAAGACTCCCAGATTTATACGCCAAAAACTTTTTACCCGCTCTTCAAACAATTAAGAACGATCTGTTGAAATGGAACAAGGGCACGTTTTCGTGGTTCGGCAGAGCAGCGATCCTGAAAATGAACGTCCTCCCGAGGCTCTTATATCTGCTGCAAGCTATCCCACTAAAACTCCCCACAGCCTTCTTAACCTCATTTAAATCAATCTGCAGGACCTTCCTTTGGTCGGGTCGCCCGTCTAGGCTGAAATGGGACAGACTCACTCGCCCCAAAAATCTGGGTGGTATAGGCCTGCCTGACCTCTCCCGATACCATAAAGCTTGCATACTGACGAGAATAGTCGACTGGCACGTCCACAGGGAAAGCAAGGCCTGGGTGGAGCTGGAAGAGGCATTCGTAGGGTTTCGGATCTCCCACCTTCCCTGGATAGACCCGAAACTAACCCCCAGGTCCTGCTCCTCCCACCCCCTGATCGGTCCCACTATCGCGGCACTCAAAAACTTGACCAATAGCACTGACACTCCCCCTTTCCCAGGACCCATGACACCGCTGAATCACAACCCAGGTTTCTCAGCTGGTCTTTCCTCCAGCGGGCTCCAGGAACACCAACCCACCCCCTCCTTCAGGGCACACCAGTTCTTTGACTCCAACACGCTCCTCACCCACTCAGAAATGACTGCTAAATTTCCAGGATTAGTTCTACCTCGATTCAAATACTTTCAACTGCGGCACTTCCTACAGGACACGCCGACACCTACCCGATGGCACAGAAGTTTCACACCTTTCGAGAAGCTATGTACCTCCTCTGAGCCACAACGACATCTTGTCGCCACCCTTTACTCCGAGCTCACGCCACACATGTCTGCTAACACCGACATTCATGAGAAGTGGGCGTCTGATCTCGAGACCCCCATCTCTGATGATGACTGGCACTCGATCTGTTCTCACACCCACAAAGGCTCCATAAACGTGTCGGCCCAGGAAAACAGGTACAAGCTATACTCCAGATGGTACAGAACTCCCAGCAAATTACACAAATTATTCCCGGAGGTCCCTCCCACCTGCTGGAGATGCGGAGAGGCCGAAGGCACTCTCCTACATATCTGGTGGGCTTGCCCGAAAATTCGACCCTTCTGGATAGCCGTACACGACCTCATCACACAAATCACTACATTCACTCCTGATTTCACCCCGGCACAATACTTGCTCCACCATACCTCCCTACCTCGATCGATGTACCACAAATCGCTAGTCCTTCAGCTAATCAACGCCGCATCCCAATGTATTCCCCTACGCTGGAAAAGCCCCCTTCCACCTACCATTACTGACTGGCAGGACAGGGTCAACAGAATTGAAGAGATGGAAAGAATCATCCACCAGACTAAGGACACACCCGAGAAGTTTAGACTCACTTGGGGGTGCTGGACACACTACAGAACCTTGCTTTCACCAGGCCCGCAGACAACTCCTGACTAACCCCGAAACTGACATGCACCAGTTAGCGCAATATCTCGATCGAATGGCCGATCAAAAGGTTATAACACCCCTACAGTACCCCCCCCCCCCCTTACTTTTCCAATTCCTTTCTTCCCTTCCTCCCTCCTACCCGGTTACTACAAGCTTCGACGCAGGCCTCACAGCCTACAGAAACCACTCCGGACTCATGTGTAGGGGAAGGCGACATCGCCTACTAAATACTGGAATGGGCTCTCTATATAACGGTGTGGTGGAAGTGTAACACAGGACCAAGGACCGCATACAATAACTTTCTATACGCCACATAATAGGACCAGGCCGACCTGCCCTCATTCGGCAAGTGCAAATGGTGCCCCCCCACCCACAGATTAGTTCCCGTTAGGGGTGGGTGTTGGGTGGGACTGTATACAAGGGTCCGATGCCTTCGGTTCCGTCTGTCCTCTTGCCCACTGGGCCAGATCCACGACACCTCTTGTAGATCTCTTCGACCCCGACCGTAGAGAACCGCTGTCCAAGGGGTTTCCCCCCTGGGAGGGGTTCCCAACAACAGTGTAAGGTCTTTACCCATACAGTTTCCCCCCCCTATACGCAATACTACTAATGTCTTATTGAAATGCGTTTGGAACACTGTTGTTAAAGATGTTGTGTTTGACACATTCATTGCAATACTTTGCTTCTGTTGAAGAATGTTACCGTAATGTACTGCGATATACTAAGATACTGTAACCTGTACAAACTTCAATAAACTTTATGGAAAAAAAAAAACAGCTACTTGTGCATATACTGTTTTCCTGGTGCCAACATGGCCGCATACTACCACATGTATGCTGGAATGGATTGGCGCTAGGAAAGGGAAATTACTGTAAGTATCGTATTTATCGGCGTATACCGTGCAATTTTTTCCCCTTAAAATAAGGGGAAAATTGTGGGTGCGCGATATACGCCGATACCCGTGCTCAGTTTGAACTGAGCCGCCGACATATACCGACCAGGTTCGGCTTCGCAGGTGCTCATGCATAAACATCACAGAGCGTGAGCACGAGCGAAGCCAAGCCTGGCCAAATGTACCTGAGTGTACTGCACTCGGTATATGTCGGCAGAGGCGTTCAAACTGAGCGCCGGAAGCTGGGATTCGACTCGAGACAGCGCTGGAGAAGCCGGGAGGACACCACTGGAGCCGGAGATGGACGCCGCGCAAGACACCAAAACTGTAAGTACTAAAAGTACTAAAATGTTTTTTTACAGGTCCACATTAGGGGTGCGCGCTATACGCCAGAGCGCGCAATACCCCGATAAATACGGTATTTGATTACATTTTTTATTTTCCTGGTGCATGGATTAACGCCAGGAAAGGAAAATTATGGTACACATTTCGTATGCTATTCCCTAGAAAGGTTTTAAAAAATAATGTGTTTACCTTTAAAGGGAATATTGTAACTACCCAAACTGTCAGGGCTGTACTTGCAATACTAAAAGATATTACCGCTGGCCTGTCCTTAAAAACAGAAGAAAAACAGATACCAGAGCACTATATAGAACAGTGTTTTGCTGTAAACTGTAGAAAATTTGAAATCAACTCTCATACCCTGTACATATGCTAGGTTTTCTCGGCTGTAAAAAGTCAGCCGAGAAAACCAAGGGGAAAAGCTGCCATGGAGCTTTGACTGGGAATCCCGGCCGTGTGTATGCTCCATCGGCACTGCCTCGCAGTGTTTCCCATAGGAAAGTAGTAGATCGGGCGGAAAAAAAACTGCCGGGAATCCTGAAGGAAAAATGGAGAGCAGGTTCTCTGGTTTCCCGCCGGGATTCTAGGCTGTTTTCTGATGGGAAAACTGCGAGGAAGCATACACACATCCGGTTTTCCTGGCCAAAAGCTCTTCTGGCAGTTTTCCTGCCGGGAAAACCGGTCGTGTGTACGAGGCTTCATAGTTTTGACAACAATCTATTGTGGACCATAAAGTCAGGTTTTAGAGCCTAAAGCTGGCCATACACCCTACAATTTTCTTATTCTATTTCCTTTAGATTTACCTTCAACTGTGTAGTACAAGGGCCTGCCTGATTGCACACAAATTGAAAGTGTTTAGATTTGACCTCATATTATATGATTTTGGTAAATCTAAGAA
Organism: Rana kukunoris; assembly: GCA_029574335.1. Classification (NCBI taxonomy): domain Eukaryota; kingdom Metazoa; phylum Chordata; class Amphibia; order Anura; family Ranidae; genus Rana; species Rana kukunoris. The sequence continues at coordinate 249,690,386 of CM056050.1, read as the reverse complement.
ATTTGTATAATGTATGGCCAGCCTAACAGATTCCTTCATCCACACTAAGCAGCATGAATCACCAAATCCCATGCCGCTCCTACTGTTTTCTGACACGCACCGCTGGTGGCTGGCAGAATACCTGAACACCTGCTGCATTTGATTGGATGAAGCCACGCCTTGCCCAACAATTGTTGTACCCGGCTTCTTTGATTTTTCAGTTGAAGTATGTCAGGTGAAAAGGAGTGAATTTTATCTGGTTCACCAGAAACCATAATTTATAAGTTATTCCACTAAGCACATTATTTCTACACTTCAACATTATAAAACTTTTCATACCAATGCAGGAAGAAGAGGCTGTCAAATGAGATTAAAAAGTCTGTAGGATGCACGGTCCCTCCAATTGATAGAGCGACACGCCGGCGTAGCGTGGGCGCAAATATGGTTTGGACGCATGTTGCTTCTCCCATTGATTAGGCATTCAAATATGCAAATGAGGGAAATACGGTTATTCACGAACGTACGTGCGCCCGACGCAGGCTACGCGCAGTGCGCGTAAGTGTACGTCCGGCGTAAAGTTATTCCCCATAGATGAGGCGCAACCCAGCAATAGACATGCAAAGGTCTGCCCCAGAGAACACAGGCCGGCGTATTGGGCGTACGTTACGTTCACAGCGTACGTAGTGATCCGGCGTAGCATAGGCAGTTGTGTCAGCGTAGTTGTGAGCATGTGCATAAGGGTGCAGTTTCATGCGTTCACGTCACGACTATGTCAGGGCGCATGCGTGTTCGTGATACGGCGGGCGTAAAACACTGCACCATGCTCAGACCATCATTTGCATGGGGTCACTTCCACTTACGATGGCCTGCGCCTTCGAAAATACGCTGTGCTGGCATATCTTGGTGAGCGATAGCTTGCTGAATACAGTGCATGCCTCTCCACGCTGCCCCGGCGTAGCGTATGTGTGCGCGCTACGCCGGCGTAAATGTGTGCCCACTCTCTGTGAATCTGGGCCTATATCTTTTTACATTCCAGTTCTGATATACAGAGACAGCAAAAGGCTGATACAAAGCCAAATTGAGGTACTTACACTTGTATTAGAAAAATACATTTAATAACATAGTAATGATTACAGTGGTGCATTAAAGCTGGGTTCACACTAACTTTGCATGCGGCTCACAGCAGGGGTCTGGTGGGTCCCTGTTCATATACATATATATAGTGAGGCACTAGCTGGAAGGATTGTAACAGTGTGACAGTCTATACTTGTATCTGTCAAATAGGTGTCTCTCCTGCCAGGGCCGTCTTAATAGCATCTTGGGCCCCTGGGCAAAGTAATGCTCTGGGGCCCCTACAATGATGACAGTGCAGGTAAATGGACATCAAGTAGTGAGGAGGCAGACTGCCTTCCCTGTGTATCTATCACTCTCAGTGCTATCATGGGGTCCCCAATTTTGGGGCGGCGTGGGCTCAAGGACCAGATGCTTGGGGCAAAGTGCAGGGCCCCCCTATGCATCTGGGGCCCCTGGGCAGTGCCCAGGTGTGCCCTCTCATTAAGACAGCCCTGTCTCCTGCACATGCACCAGGTTTTCTCTCATAATTATAAGAGGTTCTGTTCTGGGTGCTGGAGCTTGGAAGTTTCGTAGAGAATTGGGTGGGATAAAGCCTCCACTCATAGATCCACATCTTGCCTTGTAGCCAGACCTTATTATTAGTCTCAGGTATCCACGGGTCCTTATATGTGAACTGTCTGGTACTCAGGACTCTCTCTCTTTCTCCCACTCTGATGTACTAGCCTGTTGCTGTGTGAAAAAGGCTGACAGCTTAAAAAGCACCAAAACAGTGAGAAGGGGGCCTGTTTGTTTTGTGGGACCCGTTAGGCCCCTTTCAAACGGACGGACCGTTCAGGTCCATCTGTCAGTTTTGAAGGTGGACCTGAATGGCCGATAAATGCATCTCTATGTAGCGTCGGATGTCAGCGGAGACATGTCAGCGACCGTTTTCATCATATCGCTCTATAGGAAACAGCGGAGCCCGACAAGCCCCTCCCTGCTCAGTGAGCAGAGAGGAGTTTGTCATCCACCAGCTCAGCGGAGATCAACAGACTGATCTTCCGTTAAGCTGGCGGGAGCATGCAGACTCTGTAGCGCCTAAGGGGGCACACTGGTAGTCATTCAACCCAGAGGAAGACAGACATACTATGAATGCAGGGTGTCATTGCCTTGCCCTCTAAAAGTGGCATTAATACAGTGCCTTCAATAGTGTATAGATGTAGAGAGCAGTGCTGAGATCATGTCAGCACTGATCTCTAGATCTCCAAGGACCGCTCACTGCTTAAAAAAAAATAGGATCTGACTTACCACGTGACCAGCCAGAAGGCATCTAGAAAAGGTGGGCATATAAAATAAATGATACAAACATACTGGGGACGCCTCTATAGGAGAGATAGAATATGAGGTCAGGCTATTGACAGTGCACAAATGTTAGACTTTGGCGACTTGTAACCACTTACCTATTAGCTGGACAGACTGACAGTAACTAAACCTAAAAAAGGTGCAAATATAAGTTGGATTTATTAGTGAATTTTGAGATTTCTGCATATGTTAAAGGGGAACTAAGGTGCTGTAGGGGATCAGAGTAGTGGTAACGTGTCATTATGTATGCTGTGCATATTTGCACATTATGGCAAGGGCTCTACCATGCAGCAGTTCTACTAATCATTTTCAATTCTTTTTAAAACATACAATGCCTCACTTGAAAGTGCCGTACAGAACAGTTTCTTGCTGCTTAAAGTCAAACGTTCAGGGAAAGTTTGAATTTGACATGTCTAGGTAGCATAACAAAGCAAATTATGTCTTATGCCCTGTACACACGATCGGTTCATCCGATGAAAAAGGTCTGATGGATTTTTTCATCAGATATCCGATGAAGCTGACTTTCATCAGTCGTGCCTACACACCATCAGGTAAAAAAACGATCCTTTCAGAACGCAGTGACGTAAAACACAACAACGTGCTGAGAAAAATTAAGTTCATTGCTTCTGAGCATGCGTCGACTTGATTCTGAGCATGCGTGGATTTTTAACCGATCGACGTGCCTACAGACGATCGTTTTTTCTATTTGTTTTTTTTTTAAATTTAAAACAAGTTCCTATTTTCACCGATGGATAAAAAAACTATGGGGCCCACACGCGATCGGTTCGTCTGATGAAAACGGTCCATCAGAAGTGTTAATATAGGTGCGGAAGCGGCTATTTAATTAGGCAAATTAAGTGGTCGGCTAAGGCCTCGTGCTTACAGGGGCCTTACAGCCAACCTCACCACCATGCAACAAATTAATAAACTGGTGTGTGCAACTTTTATTAATTTGATACTGAAAGCACTAATTAAGAAGGCATATACTGTAGAAATTGGCAGATTTTTCAGCATGCACCAGTCTTTGTTACCCCTCCCAGCATGTTAAACTATGCTCTGGAAGATGACATTTGGAGAGTGACCATTAGAGTCTGATTGATGGAAGATGATCAAGATAAAACAGTTCATAAAAAAAAAAAGGAATGCATGATATTATTTTTATGGTAATTGTATTAAAAATACCATATTGTAGTCATTAAGTGCATATGTTGCTATCAACTTGCTATTATAGTATTAGGGCCCTTTCACACTAGCGGACGAACGGTCCGCTCATTACAAGTCCGTTTACGGACTTGTAATGGGCCCCTATGGGAGCGGATCCGTTAGCGGATGATGCATCCGCTAACGTCCGCTCGATCCGCATCCGTTTTTGCGGACGGAAGAATGTCCTATTTTTCTTCCGTCCGGGCAAACGGATCGGATGCAAACGGACAGACGGTCCATTTCCATCCGACTCCCCATAGGGGAGAGCGGAGGAGAGACGGGGCAGTCCCTGCACAGTGTGCGGGGACCGCCCCGTCCGCCGACAGCTGAGCGGAGACCCCCCCGCTGAGCTGACGGGCACACGGAGCGGACCGAAAAACGGTCCGCTCCGTGTGAAAGGACCCTAAGAGACAAGCCAATAACCTTTTAAACAAGGGTAATTTGCTTAGGGCTTTCCTAGAGGCTTTAAAGGTTGGATGAATACTGTGGGGGAATTTATTAAAGTTGAAGCAGACAGGATCTAGAGCAGCTGTGCATAGTAACCAATCAGCTTCTATCTTCTGCCTGTTCAGTTAAAGCCCCATTCTCGGTTAAAAAAAATAAAAAAATTACTACGCATCTCTTCCACCACCTTCTAATCCATACTACTAGGTATTTTTTCCTTTTACATGAAGCCAGATATGCTCTCCTATAACGTCCCTCACTGCCAGGGTTGGGGGAGAAGGTGCATGGCATATTCAGCAAATGAAGCACATGATTGATGATGTCGCCCTGTTTTGGACCTTAAGAGGACTCTGATACTGGACATCTAGTAGGAAACACTAATGTGGACACCCCAAGAAGGACCCAAGCAAAAATTAAACAGAAAATGAGAAGACTCAGGTTGTGGAGCCATGTGAATGCAGCTAAACCACTTCAGCTCCCGGCCAATTCTGACACTTCTTAAGCCGCGTACACATGATCGGTTCAAACCGATGAAAACGGACTGAAGTTTGTTTTCATCGGTCCGAACCGATCATGTGTAGGCCTCATCGGTCCGTTATCATTCGGTCCAAAAACAGATGGCTTGCTTTAAAATCGAACCGCTGGACGGCTAACTGATAGGTTAAAACTGATCGTTAGTACGCACGAGCATCGGTTAAAAATCCATGCATGCTCATAATCAAGTCAACGCATGCTTGGAAGCATTCAACTTCGTTTTTTTTCATCACGTCGTTGTGTTTTACGTCACCGCATTCTGACACGATCGGTACATGGACCGATGGTGTGTAGGCACATCAGTCAGCTTCATCGGTGAACCGATGAAAACAGTCCGTCGGACCGTTCTCATCGGATGGACCGATCGTGTGTACAGGGCTTTACACATATGTAAAAGACTATTTTTTTTGCTAGAAAATTACTTAGAACCCCTTAAAGGGATGGTTCACCTAAAAATAAACTTTTAACATTGTCATTAATGTCATAAATGTCATAAATACAATTAGAATCGGCTGTTTTTTAAAAAAAAATACGTCCGTACATACCGATTCCTATATGCCTTCTCATCGCCGCGCCGACGTTCGGCTTCTTTCGGCATCTCATGATGCGCTGTATGCGTCGGTCGGATGCCTGTCAATCAATTAGGCACGCCAATCCCCGACCATCATACCCGGAAGCAGCGATGAGAAGGCATATAGGAATCGGTATGTACGGACGTATTTTTTTTTTAAAACGGCCGATTCTAATTGCATTTATGACATTAATGACAATGTTAAAAGTTTATTTTTAGGTGAACCTCCTCTTTAAACATTAGATGCCAAACATGTCACACTTTAAAACTGTGCATGCCCATGGAATGACAACAAACTTCTATACATTCAATTATCAATGGTGACGCTTTAAAAAGCCTTTCCAGGTTACCGCTTTAGATTTACACAGGAGGTCTGGAGCTAGAATTATTGCTCTCACTCTGAAGGTTGCGATAATAGTGTGGTGTGATTGCAGTTACTGTACGTGTGCGGAACCATGTGTGTGCTCACCTTTGTGCACAAGCACAAGGCCGCTTAAAAAAAAACGTATTTTATATTTCTATACTGTCTCTTTAATTTTTTTTAATCAACTTTATTGCTATCACAAGGGATCAACAACATCCCTTGTGATAGCATGGGCACTGACAGATGTTCTTTACTGAGAGCTCCTGGGTCTATTGGACCCCAGATCTCTCTTCTGCCCTATAACAGCATCAGATCAAACCAAAATCAGTTTGATCTGATGCTTTCACAAGCCGGTAATGGCCTGTTTGCATTAGACCAAAACCGGAAGTGACAAAATACTGGTTGCTTCCGGTTTCTTAGGCCATAGAGATGTTCGGGAATGTTCCAGTCCTTGGTCATCTCTTTGGTCAGTCCCAGGCTCCCTGATGGGATGGGAAACCCCTGAAAGGAGGTGGGAGCAGGCAATCTTTCTTCCACCGCCTGTAAAAGTGATCCCCCTTAAATTATTAAAACAAATAAGTGATCCCCTGGCTAATTAGCTGCTAGGATTGCTTTTACATTACAGACCATCGGCTAAAGAAAGATACCAGGATGATGCCTGTAGCTGCAGGCATCATTACAGTATAACCCCTTCAACCTGGCAATGTATGGGGTATGTTGTGGAGGCTGAAGTAGTTAAGGTAAGTAAAAAAGGGCACTTAGATAGGGTATTTGTTTTTTGATCCAGCGATCGGAAAAATTATCCCGGGAGGGGGGGCTTTAAGCTGTAAAAATTAAACCTAGAAGCTGATTGGTTACTGCTGTTCCAGACTCTGCTCCAGGCTTAGTAAATTCCCCCTGTGAATACATTGTAGAACCATCATATAATGTCAGAAGATAAACATGATAATACCAGTTGAGTTGCAAACAATCTCATTTTCTACCCTGGTTTAACCATTTCCAACTAATTTACAGATTTCTATTGTGCAAGATTGGTTGATATTCCAAAGATTCATTGCCCAGCTCATCAATCTGATACTAGAAAATAGGATGAAGCCATCTCCCGGTGTGTGTCCAGCATTAAATAAATTGGGACCAGATAAAACAACCTGTCCATAGCATATCTACTTTCATAGATATCTTAAACCTGCTAACAAAAAATACATTGGCTTGCCTGGCAGTCTTGATGGCTTCTAACAGAACCTGTAAATACCAGTATTTTTTTACATCATTTAACAATATTCACAATTTGAAATATATACACCACCATAACCAAATACTTGTAGTAAAACTGCCTGAAATATAACATTGTGAATATTGTTAAATGATATTGTTAACAATATTCACAATTTGAAATATATACACCACCATAACCAAATACTTGTAGTAAAACTGCCTGAAATATAACACTTTCTATAGCTTATTGTACTTTGGATGTAACAGCCTGTCAACAGTAGTCTTGGTAAGCAAAAGGAAGTCAGCATTATGCTTCTAATCAATGATATTCCAAATAATTTCCAGTGTGCGGGGTTATACTCCATGCTGTATAAGAGTAATCTAATCTAGATCAGTTTGGGTTTACTTTGTAGTAATCTTCCAGCGAAATGTTGTGCGCTCCCCCATAGCAGTCTGTGACATAGATATGTTCTGCCATCAGCTTCATTAATAGGCAGTTGTAATCCTGAGAACACTTCTGCATATCAGGATGCCTGAAAAAGAAACAAAAGAAAACTGAACTTTGTTACAGCTGGGATGAATGTTAAAAGAGAAGTTCGACTTTTTTTTTTTTAAATCATACCTTCTTAGGTTGATGTAGCAAGGGTCCTATGCTGAATCTGTCCCCTGCTGGCTCTAAAACTGAGAACCAAGCATTTAAAGACCGCTTTACGCTCGGTTCTCAGAGCTCCTTGAGCAGAGAGCTGGTGACTGTCAGTCAGCGGCTCTCTGCTCTGCACTCACTGGAATGCTGGGCTGTGGAGGGTGCGGGAGCGGTTTTGCCCAGGTGCTCAGCTGCTCGCTGAGAGACTGAGCCAGGTTGCCATCCATGGTTTTGGGGCGGATCCCGACTTAATTGTCGCAATCTTGCCCCAGCCTGAACTGGCTCTGTGATGTCAGCCGACAGGTCACAGGAGTGCAGTATAAACTTTGACTGTAATTCTCCCTTAGCCCGGGATCACATTGTAGCGAACACAGACATTGCATGTGATTAGTACCCGTGCTGCGGTGCCGATCATATGCGATGTCTGTGCAGTGCGAGTCCAGACATAGAGTTGTATAGCTGAACTCACATTGGATTCGCAGAAAAAAGGTGCAGGGACTTTTTTCTACCCTGCACTAGAACTGGATCGCATGGGTGTTCTCACCCATGTGATCTGATTCCTGTCCAATTCCACAATTTGCACTGCATTCTGTGAACCGATCTGGGGGTGTCATTAACATAGTAATGACACCCACAGAGTTTTGCAGGGGGCAGTATGAACTGCCTGTGGGAGAGATGCAATGCGGGAACCGGCGCTGGAATCGTGCCGGTTCCCGCATCGCTATAGTGTGATCCCAGGCTTAAAGGAGTTGTAAAGGATTTTTTATTTTTTTTGCTGAAATGACTGTTTACAGGGTATAGAGATATAATAGTTAACTGATTCCTTTTAAAAATGATTAAAAGTAGATAAAAATCAATCATATAATGTACCTGCAGTTTCAGTTTCGTTTTTGCATGCTGTTTCCTGCTTGTGTGATATACAGAGCCACAGAGCCAATACAGGGCAGTGATGGTTTGGAAAACGAAAGTGATTGGTGCTGAGGGGTTTTAGACACACAGTAATCACACCTCCTTGATTAGTGACCACCGAGAGAAAGCTCCCAGGACTGTGGTTACAAGGAAACAGACAACCAGGAAGTGTGGAGATCAGAGAAGAATTACAGCAACTTGAGAGCAAAAACGAACAATGAGGACATGAAAACAGCACTGCATTAAGGTAAAGGAAGCTATTAAGATAAAAAAAAAAATTCCTTTACAAACCGTTTAAAGTGTACTGTATGAAAAACCTAACAATAAACTTCTTGTTTGCTTTCTTTTGGTCAGTTTATCATAGCATTGAAAGCATTTTGCTATATCTGTTTGATAAGTGAAAAATCCATGTTAGACCGTTTAAACCTGACTGCTATCTAACCTGTTAGAAAGATGGGGATCCCCATACGTCTGTTTTTAGCAGATTGGATTGGTTTGGATGTTGGCGGGTGTAAACTGACACATGTTTGTTTACATTTGCTGCTCCATAGGGTATAATGGATGGTCCACCTAAAAAACTGAACGGACCCAATCGGTCTGTCCGTGTGAAAGGGGCCTTAATCTTCTCAAAAATTCTGAGGTGTCACATGTCTTCTCTACACTTTTTGTATCATCTCAAAGAACCCTCCTAGCTCTTATCTTGGACTACATAATTATTAGGCTTTATGCTGTAGACATCTGAGAGGCAGAGTTATTGAGTAATGTAGAAAAAGAGAAATGCAATGCTGACACCACTTAGTCTGCAAAAAAGCTGTGCGTTATCAGCCTAGTAGAAGTCTAGTCTGTGAATATACAGTAGACTTCCCTACCCCCAGATTAACAATGCTCCTATCTGCTATGCCCATGTGCTTCTTCATTTAAAACAGTGGAAGTTTCGGACTGCCCGCCACACATATACTGCGACAGGGCGGAACGTCTGCACAAAACAACGTACCTGTACGTTGTCTGCGCGACCTGGTCTGGGGGGCACACCGCCAGTGACCTGCTCCCGCTGTGATTGGATATGGCTGCTGCCCTCCCACGATCGCTCTGGGGAATGACATAATGGCAGTATGCTGATGTAAACAAAGCAGACCGTCCTTCTGTCAGACAGGAACAGAAAGATCTGTGCTTCCTGCTAATCAGGAACACAGATCTCTCTGTTCCCGCAGTGAGTCCATCCCCCACACAGTAAGAAACCACATATTTACCCCCTGATCGCCCCTGATGTTAACCCCTTCCCTGGCAGTGTCATTTATACAGTGTCAGTGCATTTTTTTTTAGCACTGATAACTGTTTTGTTGTCACTAGTGCTCAAAAGGTGCCTGCAATCGATAATCACCGCCATTACTAGAGAAAAAGTCCCTAAATCTATTCCATAGTTTGTAGAAGCTATAACTTTTGCGCAAATAAATCAATATATGGTAATTGGGATTTTTTTACCACAATTATGTACCAGAATACATATTGGCCTAAAGATATGAATAAATTAGATTTTTTACATTTCTTTACTGGGTATGTATTATAGCAGAAAGTTAAAAATATTTTTTTCTTTTTTCAAAATTGTTGCACTTTTTTTGTTTATAGTGTGGAAAATAAAACTGCAGAGGTGATCAAATGCTACCAAAAGAAAGCTCTATTTGTGGTGAAAAAAGAACATACATTTTGTATTGGTACAGGGTCACACGCCTAGTTAAAGTGACGCAGTGCCGTATTGCAAAAATTGCCTGGTCATTAAGGGGCTAAATCCTTCCAGGGCTCAAGTGGTTAATACAGGAGGTGTGTTACTGGGCAGATCACCAGATGAAAACAGAGGAAGGTAAGCATTAAAAAAAAACTATTGCAGCCAACACATCTAATAATGATAATCTGCAATATATAAAATTTTGGGGTTTTGGGTTTAATGCCGCTTTAACGTGAACAGTGCTTCACATTATTTACTAAGCTCTGCAAACATTCACTTTGTTAACCAAATAGAGCTACTCTTTTAGTAAATCATCCCAATTAACTTGCATTGTGAGAAGGAGCAGTAAAGCACAACTGCTGTGTAGTACTGCAAATCAGGAAGCAGATCCTGAATATGTCATTCAAAAATGGCTGTACCCATGTACATACTGTAAATAATTCAAATACATATAACCAAGGTTTACATCATTACTTTTGTATGTTTAAAAAAAAAAACAGCTAAGACTATACATTCAAATAGTTATGAAATAAGGGACTTTGTAAAACGAAAAATAATATTGGTTTCAAATGTGAAAATATTCAGTCTCATTGACAGTGATGATCAGCACATTTAGCTACTTATATCATACCCCCCCAACAGTCCTGAATTCGCCGTGAATGTCCCGGGATTTGAAGTAAACACCGGAGTGAACAAAGCCTGAGTCCCGGAACAGAGCAATTTCCAGCACTTGTCTACAGGGACTTGCCCAGCGGATGCACACTAGCCCGGGGATCAGTAGCAGTTGCCCATGGTTTGTGCTGGGTCCCTGGGGTCCTGCAAGCCACATTCATGGCTCTTTATGGCAGCCGACATCTCTCGCGGTCAGCTGCCTGTCCGGGTCAGTGAACCCACCTCCTCCTCCCCGGCTCTGATGTCTTCCTGACTCCGACAGGAGGAGGAGGCAGAGGTAGGGACAGGGCTCTGCACACAGTAAACTGAGTTCTGTGAATATTTTCATATCTTCAATTAAAGTACACAAATGCGGGACACAGTGACCATGTTCGTATCCCAGAAGAACAGCCTTTACAAGCTATGGGTTACAATTAGTAGTCAGCCTATGCCTTTCCTTGTGCTGAAGAACTACATATCCCAGCAAATCCAGGCTAGACAATTGATGTAACTGCATAACCCAGCTTGATCAGATTAGGAAGCTTAGATCTTGCTGGGAAAATTACATCTCTCCAACTTCTGTAGAACTACATGGCCCAGAAGAACAGCCATTACAAGCCGTGGGTTTCTCCTAGTAGTCAGCCTTTGCCTATAACTACACATTTTATTACAACCAGGCTAGGTAAAATATGTATTTTATTAGGCATTAGGTTCTTCCAGAACTAGAAAATCTGTGTCTCTTACCATATAGCCTATGTCTTTCCTGTTGCTGCAGAATCACATATACTAGCTTAGCTAGCAACATATTGTATGCCAGAATAACTTTATAACAACATATGCCTTCTATTAAGCATCCTATGGATTTTTGGCAGCTGTAGAATTACATATCTCAGCATAACCAGGCTAAGCAATAAAGGTCTATAATTAGCAATCTGTGCCTTTCCTGGTGCAGTAGAACTACACATCCCAGCATCCTCGTCTAAACAAGTTTCACTTTTCTCCCACTAGAGAGGTTTAGCCTCTAAGTGCTGTAGAACTACATATCCAAGCATGTCCAGAAAAAGCAACCTATTTATTACCATTCATCTTTCCAGCTGCTGAAAAAAATAGGATTTTTGTACTCACCATAAAATCCTTTTCTCTGAAGTCCGCTAGCATCTCAACTGGGGGCACCCGGCTTTGGCGGTTTGAGGCTTCACGGCCAGATGCCCACTACACATGTGCGAGTCGTGCTGCGTCTCCTGAATGGTCTGGCAGTCTTCTGGGACCAGAGACATGTCTCCAGAAGACTCCAGGGAGGGAGAGGAGAATTCCTGGTCAGATAGCCTAGGTTATCAGAGCCCTCCAAAAAAAATTAATTACCTGTCAAATGTGGCAGTGGAGGAGGGAAGAAGTACTTGAAGCGGAATTTCCCCTTTTGGGTGGAGCTCTGCTTTAAGTACTGACTGAAAGTTGAAACTCGGTTCCATAAGAAGTGTTGACTTAAAGTAGAACTAAATATTTTTAATATAGAGTATATAATTCCCCCTAAAGTGGAGCCGATGAACAATTTCTGAAAAAAACATGTTACAAATAGGAACTTACAAAATATTGCCATCCTGCATATTGCATCCATTACTTCTCTTTTTTAGCACCTACAGCCTAAGTATAACACCTGTAGCACTCCATTTTATTTTTTTGAAAATTCCCTTTTATTGAATAAGATTATGAGTTAAAGGTACAAAACGGAGCCATTGGGGCATACCCCAGCTAACAGGTGCAGATAGCCATGTGCATAACAAGTTACAACTTAACTTACCAACTAACCAAGTATCACTAAACTCTAAACACACAGGGCCAGATTCACGTACATTGGCGCATATATTGGCGCATATATTGACCGGCGTAGCGCATCTCCCTTACGTTACCGTATCCTTGTAGTATTTGCACAGAAATTTGCGCCGGTGTAACGTAATTTCCGAGGCGTAAGGCGGTGTAATTCAAATTGGGAAGGACATGTAGGGTGACCAGACATCCCCAGTTTCAGGGGACAGTCCCCTGATTGAGGACACTGTCCCTGGACCAAGTCTGTCCCTGGTTTTGTCCCCAGATTGGATTTAATAGGGGGCAGGAGCAATTTCAAAGACAGTCAGTGCAGAATTAAAATAAAAAAAATAGAATTACACACCCCCTACTAGCATAGGGGGGTTGTATTTTTCCCATTATCTGTGCCCCATTCTGATGATCATGTGCTGGTCGGAGCGGAGGGAATATTTCTTCAGTTTCGGGCGCATGCCTATTTAGCTTCGCTCACATGTTCTTCTGCCTTGGCACAAATCATGGCCAGCCACCTGCTTATCTCCTTGCCTTCCCTGGCGGAGTGATTTCCCCCACTTCCCATCCAGTAGTAGCCGGGGCCCGAAGAGTAAGACTTGAGAGGCTGTGAGGCGGGCGGCGATGGGCAGAAAGTCGCTGATTGCTGCCATTACTAGTAAAGAAAAAATACGTCCCCGGATTTTATTTTAAAAATCTGGTCACCTTAAGGACATGGGCGTGTTCCATTGAAATTAGCCATGACCCCATGCAAATGAAGGGCCGGCCGGATTGCGCGCATGAAGCAGACTATGGTCAGCACCTCTCTGCGCATGCTCAGAACTCTGCACGGCGCAATCAGTGAGATTGGAACTAGGCCGGGTCAACTTAGTGAGCTACACACAGTGCTTGAATAGACCGAGAGAAACGCCCTTCCATTGCAAAAGTACATCCATTTCCCTTCCTACAGCAAGGTGCTTTTGTTCTGTTGTTTGTTAGCGTTTGTTGGTTTGTGACGTGTCTTTGAGATATTTAGTGACTGTTTTGGGGAGTGTTTTGGAGAGTGTTTTGGATAGTGATTTTTGGTGACTGTTTTAGTGAGTGATTTTTGTTGAGTGATTTTTGGAGAGAGTGTTGTGTGAACATAAGTGAGAGGAAGCGAAAATAAAAATGTTCCTTGCGGGAGAAGGAAATTATTGTCAGGGCCATTACCCTATATGGGCGATTCCTGCACGGCTCGGAGAGTGCCAACACCCCCCGGCCAGGAAGGCTCAGATTTTGCAGGACATCGCCGACGAGGTAAATTTGTTGGGGGGGGGGGGGGAGACCCGGACACGCCAGGGGATCCAAAAGAAGATTAATGATCTCCGGCGTGTGGTCCGTGTGAAGCTGGCCAAGATTGCAGCACATGCCAGGGGGCACTGTTAGGCTGACTGAGGAGGAGCGTGCGGTGGCCCAGACATTCAACAGGCAGCAAGTGGAGGGGCTGCCTGGCTTTGACTCCATTGAGGAGGCCGTAAGGACAGGTAAGGTTTTTTTTTTCTTTCTATCTGGTGTGTAGCATGTGTGGGGGGGGGGGGGGGGGAATATGTGGCAAGTGTGTGGATCCTCCAACCTGTGAATGTTTTGTGTCATCCACAGATGTGTAGGAGGGTGCTGGGCCATCTGGCCTGTCCGCACCATCCCCGGGACAACAGTTTGAGGAAGACCCCCAGACAAGGCCGGAGTCCTCTGAGGAGGTTGAGGAGGAGGAGTTTGAGTTGGAGGAGGAGGTCATGTCAGGGAATGACTTGTTAATTTTGGAGGAGTCTTCCCCTATGGCTGGCAGCAGCCAGGCCTCCATCAGGGGTAGCCCCTTCCACTCCTCCCTCAACAGGGCTTCCCTCCCAAGGGGCTCCCCTTCTCCCCGGCCACAAGCCTCATCTGGAGGCAGGAAGGCGAGCCACAAGACCAGGGGGGTGGCCAAGGTTCTGCCTGCCAATCTGAGAAGGGACCAGGCCCTTCAGACCCGCCATCTGGGACAGGTCAGCCAGACTTTGGGGCGGAGGGAGGAGAGCCTGTCCTCCATAAAGGATTCAGTTGGGGACATGGCCTGCAACTCCCCGACTCTGATCAGTTGCCAAAATGAACAGCAGGCTACCACAGCAGGCGTTGGTCAGGATGTGCGGGCCCTCGGTCAGAATGTGCGGGCCCTCACCCAGGCCAATACGGCAACACTCAATGCTGGCCTGACCAGAATAGCCGTGGCCTTGGAGGGCAGGCCGCCAGGTGGGCAGAGACCAGGGGATGCTCCTCCTTCCCCGGATTACCCCCCCCCCCCCGTGAGTCTCCCCTGAGGAGCCGGGGCCGTGGCTGCCCCAGGCGTGGGTCACGCCAGCAGCGGTATTTTTTTCTCTTTTCTGTGGTTTTTTTTTTTTTTTTGCTGGGCATTTTTTTGGGGGGATTTTTTTTTTCTGTTTGTGAATGATTTTGGAATGGGGGGGTGACATTCCTGCCGGAAAAGGGGTGTCACCCTCATTTGTGGTGGAGAAGGGTTCCCCAGGACCAGGGAGAAGTGATCCCCAGGTCCGTGTGAATGGTGTATGAATGTACATAATTGGAGCCGTGGCGTGGCTGCTCACAAGTCCTGCATGGTGGGCTTGTGCTAATCCAATGTGATGAGGATGTGGTGTGTGTGATCTAGGGACCACAGTGGTGTGCATGCATGCTTTCTTATTGTGCCATGATTAATGTGTGTGTTTAACGTGCAAAGATGCCTAATGTGAGCTGTCTCCTGGCTGCTCTTCCCTCAGAAGACGGGGTAGCCTCGGTTAGGGGGGGATTGTCTGGTTCGGGGGTTAGGTCATCACGTATGTCAATCTTCAGGCCCTTTCTCACTGCAAAGTTATGCAGCATGCAACATGCATCGATGATCTGGCATACAAAGTTTGGGGAATACAACAGGGTACCCCCAGACTTATCCAGGCATCGGAAACGTGACTTCAGGAGGCCACCACTGCACGGGTATGTGCGTGTGCTTCATTGTATCTTTCCTCTCCTGGGGTTTGGGGGTTCCGGATAGGAGTCATGAGATGGGGTCCCAGTGCATATGCAGAGTCACCTGGAAGGGAAAAGACAGGAGGATGTTAGTCATGCATGTGCCCCTTGTGATTTCTGCATCATGGGGTGGACAGTCATGCCTGCCACCCATGTCACTAACCAGCCAGCTGTCCCCATACACGTTCTGTTCAAATTCCATTGGGATGGGGCTCTGATTGTATATGTAGCTGTCATGGCTGGATCCGTGGTGTTTGGCACGGACGTGCCATATGAGGCATTTGGCATCGACTATCACCTGTACGTTGATGGAATGCCAATGCTTCCGATTGCGGTATATGTGCTCTGTCTTACGGGGGGCTGGAGTGCCACATGTGTGCAATCAATGGCCCCCACGGTGCGTGGGAATCTGGCAATTCTGTAGAAATCTGTCATTGCCTTCAGCCACAGGTCCTCCTGGGTGGGTTTGATGATTTGGTTGGCCATGCGTCTGAGAATTGCAGGGATAACCTGGTGCACACATCTGCTCATGGAGGATCGTGACATCCCAGCCACCACTCCACTACGCTGAAAAGAGCCACTGGCAAGGAAATGGAGTGTTGCCAGGACCTTGACCAGTGGCTGTACTGCATGTGAGCGGTGTGTTGGGCTGGTCATGTCCTCCTGCAGGGTTGTGGTTAATTCCATGATGGCATGAAGGGTGAATCTGAAGATGCGATACACCTCAGAATCACTCATGCCAAAGAGGTCTATGCGTGTGCGGTATATCCTCTCCCGTGCCCTCCTTTGTGCCCTCCTCCGTGCCCTCCTCCTTCTGCGCTCATCTAAAGTCAGTAGTATAGCTATGAGCAAAGATTGTTGTCCTACAAGTGTGGCTGCTCAGCTCGTCCCTAACGGTGTTGCTTTAGCTGACATGTAGACGGATTGTTCAATTTTAAACCTGCTTTTATATGGACTAACTTTAGACCGAACGTGCAGCTGATGCACACAGCGCGTAGCCTGCGCCACACAAACGTACTTTTGTGGATCGCCGCATCTCCCTCATTTGCATATTTGCCTAGCAAATCAATGGTGTCTAGTGCATTTTTGCGCTCACTATGCGCCGGTCTATCGGAATTACGTCGGTCGAAAAATTCTAGATTTCAGGCGTATATCGTTTTGGGGATTCGGCGCATAGATACGCAGGCGCATATTTAGACTTACTCTGTGAATCTGGCCCACAGTGCTCAGGTTACAGTTGACAGGATAATGATATGGAGAATTGCCCTTTGAAGGACCTCCTCCCCCTTTTAGCTAACAAAACTGGACACTATGGGCCAGATTCAGGAACAGTTACGCTGGCGGATCGAGTGATCCGCCAGCCTAACTGTGACTTTGAGCCGGCGTTTCTGTTTTCTGTAACCAGAAAACAAGAAACGCCGGGTTGAAGTTCCGATGCGAGCAGCGTAACTGAGTTTCGCCATCGCATCGTTACTTCAACTTAAAAATGGCGCCGGGGGCGTTCCCGCCGATGTACGCTCAAAAAATATGTTAATGAGCGGAAATCGGCAATTCACGATCGAAATCCGGCGCGACGCAATGACGATACGACGTTTCCGGACGGGATACGCGGCGCATAGATATACCTACATGGGGTTGGAGTATCCTATGTTAGGTATAGGCGTCGTCATCGCGTCGGAAAAAAAAAAAAAAACGTCGCTTGCGTAAAACGGTCATGAATGGGAATGTGACGTCATTGACGTTCATTCACAGATTTTGGAGCATGCGCACGGGGATGTTTTGACACTCGACGCATGCGCAGTACGTTGGCGGCGGGATCGCGCGTAGTTAGCATACTACACGCCCCGTACCCGCTAAATTTGAATTCCGCCGGCTCATTTGTGATGCGCTGCCGCAACTTTAGGAGCAAGTGCTTCGTGAATGACAGCACTTGCTCCTAAAATTTCGGCAGCGCAACGCAAATGAGAAGCGTTACTCCAGAGCAAAGATGCTCTGGACTACCTGAATCTGGCCCTATAAGATTATTACAATTTAAATATTGGTAGAATTTCTATAGGGGCCTACCCAACCATTCTCATATCCTAGACATAGATCCCAGCTCCATGCCAAGCTAAGTATAACTTCAGGAAGGTTAACTAGATTGGTCCTATATCGTAGTATCTGAATCCGTCCACAAATGCCAAACATTTTCATATTTTTTTTGGGACATCCGTGGGATAAGTATGTAGCCTTATAGAGGGGTATCACAGCATTGACTGACTGCTTCCATAGTGACAGTGTAGGGGGCCCAGCTGACTTCCATTATGAGAACTATGGCCTTTCTTGCATAAAATAGAAGGATACTTATTAGAGTGCGTGTTGCTGTAGCTAATACCAGCAGTTCTACTAGCCCAAGTAGACAAATATTAACCGTCAAAGGGATAGGAACGGTGGTAAACCCATGGACGAATTGCGCGCGGGGGGGGAATAAGTGACCATTTTGTTGAATAAGTCGCTTCCTTGTTCAGGTTATTACTGACCCTTGGGATCCAAACATTATTCTAACTCTTGAAATGTATGCCCAGCGTTGGGCACTGGTTAATGTGTATATTCTTCCTGTGTTTCATTCCACCAAATGAAACGGTGGGACAGGTGAGTGTCTGTTTTGGAAAAGTATGAAGCTACAGTTTTTTTGTAGCTGCTGATTTTAATATACACAAAAATGATTGATGCTCCTCTTTAAGGAAAACTTTCCCTATTTATTGATAATGTGGACCTTAAAGCTGAACTTCAGAAAACCTAAAAATCCTCCATTGCAGAAGGCTACGGACCATTCGCATGTGCAGTGGGAAGCTAGCTCTGAAGCCGCAAGGAGTCAGAGACCCAAAGACTGGTAAAAAAAAATGGCCCAGGTAAGGATCCCTGGTCAAGAAAGTGCCCTTTTTATTAAAAGTAGACATGTGCATTCGTTTTCGTTAGAATGCATTTTCGTCCGAAAATCTGTTTTTTTCGTTATCGTATTAACAAACGATAACGAAGGTGCAAGAAACGAAAACCGAAAGATCCGACATAAAAAATGCTTTATTTTCGTTTTCGTTGCGGTAAAAATTTGATATAGAGAGATTCGACATTATAGGGAAAAGATTTGACATCATAGAGAAAAATTTGACACTATAGAAATAATAGATTCGACATTTCAGAGAATAGATTTCGATTTATGAGACGTAAAGATTAGACGTTCCGTCGAATATTCTTTGATCATTCACCAGCAACCAAAAAGATTAGACGGCCCGTCGAATGTTTTTTTTTTTATTTATTTTTTGCCCATTCGACAGAAACCAAGTATTATTGGATTTTCGGACGAAAGCTATTGCCCAACGAAAAACTAAATAAATCAAAACGATTTTCGGGAGTAACTAAATAAATTTATTTTCCAAACGAAAACGAAAAAACAAAACAAAATATTTCAGTCTGCACATGTCTAATTAAAAGTCAGTAACTACAGTATTTGTAGCTGTTATTTATTTTTTTACTAGGGTGAAGATTCTCTTTAACTGCTTGACGTCCACACACTGTCAAATGCCCACCGTCAGCTCCCGTTCTGGGATGATGTCATATGACGGCGTTCCAGAGCGGCCGCTCTCGCACGCCCGCGGGCAGTGATCACGGTCGCGCCATTTCACTAGGACTCTGTGCGACCACAATCTCTGTAAACAGCCGCGTCCGTGGTTCTTCTACCATGTGATCGGCTGTGTCCAATCACGGCCGGTCACAAGTAAACACGGAGATACCGGTAATCGGAAGGAAGGGGGGCGAATTTCCAGCTCAGATCACCATGGTGCATCTGACTGGAAGTGGGAATGTGTTTTCGTCAAAATCAGTTACCCGCTCCCCCTCAAAAAGTGCCGAATGGGGCAGTGGATAGGGGAGGGGGATACAAACAAGCAGGACTTGCCATTTTGGGTGAGTATAGGTATAAGTATAACTAATAGCAAAATGTTATTTTTAGTTTTGGATATGGGGGAAGATGGATTAGAACGCTTGTCAGGTTTTTATTGCTGTCTGTGTCCCCGTTCACCCTCTCTATTTGTCCTGTTTACCATTTTTATTGAAACTGAAAGTAAAAGAAAGTCCTACATTTTGGGTTGCCCCCAGAAAAGTAATAGAGGGAAAATATTCCAACGAGGACACTGGTTCTGGTGATCTGGGCGTCCCCAAAGAATTCCCTTATTTCCAGAGATTTCCTCTAACTTCCTGTTTGGCTATGGGACAGGAAGTGAAGGGAAATCTCCTCAATGGGACACAGACATCAAAAAGAGGAGAAATGTACTCCGTTTCTGTGCCCCAAAACTGACTTTAGTGTATTTTTTACTGAAATAGAGCTTTGCGGTAACATTATGTGACAAAAAAAAGGAACTACCACTATTTTATTTCCCAGGGTGTCTGTTTTCAAAAAATATATAACATTTTGGGGATTTTATGCAATCTTCGGGCCTAAAATGATTTTTGAAGTATGTGTGCAAAAAGTACAAAAAGGGCTCTGGCAGCGAAAAGGTTAAAGCTCTACCGTTTTACGCTAGTTCTGATAGTATGGAAAGGGGTGATTATGAAAATCAGATTAGCTTAGCAGGAAGATCCTGTAGAAATACTATATTTATCTGGAAATGACATAATATACAGTATATATTTTTAGAGCTGCAGGAAACAAACCTGGCAAAGAGAGATTTCTTGGCAAAGTCAACTCCATCTGGTGGTACAGTTACCATCTGGCCTATTAGGGTTAGTGCAGCACACTGTGGCTCTTGTGGCTGTGTAAGCACCTTTCTGTAAGAACAGAAAACATAAGTGTTCATTATATTATCTTATGTCAGATGTATATTTTATAAAACATAAATTTATGTTACATAACGCAAATATTAGTATGTTGCAGTGTCTTAAAATGATGCATAATGACATTACTAGGAAAAATATTCAGAAACATTTCTGTGCTTACATATTTTATTATAAATGATTATTTCAGTATTTACCTTTAATTATTTTATACAACTTCTATTTTTTTAATTTTTTTATTTTTTTAGTAAATGTGCAGGTATTGTAGCTATGCCATTAACAAGAGCTCTCAGTGCCTCAGTGCTATGCTAGCTGCCTGGAGGTCACGTAGACTCTCTTGTTTTAGTACTTGATGAACAGGTGTGTGGTTAAATTAGAATTCTGGGATTGATCTAAATAATCCTAAAAACTGCTCCCATCACCCTTTTAACACTTAGGGCCCTTTCACACGGGGCGGATCGTAATGATCCGCCTCCGTGTGTCTGCTTTTGCTCAGCGGGGATCCTCCGTAAAATCCCCGCTGAGACGTCGGCTGACAGGGCGGTCCCCAAACACTGTCCAGGGACCGCCCTGTCTTTCCTCCGCTCTCTCCTATGGGGGGATCGGATGAACACGTACCGTATGTCCGTATTCATCCGATCCGATCTGCCAGACGGAAGGAAAATAGTATTTTCTTCCGTCCGAAAAACCGGATCTTTGCGGAGGCGGACAATTACGGGTGTCAGCGGATGTTCATCCGCTGACACCCACAATCACATAGGGACCCATGTATGTCCCGTTTTCATCCGCTAACGGATGGACGAAAATGCGGACATACGGTCCGCACATGTGAAAGGGGCCTAACGCTAACTACCCTGTAAAAGAAAGGTGCATATACTTACCTACAGGGGAGAGGAGAGAGTGCTCAGATAATGGCTGGTAATGCCTGAGCAGTGACATCATCCCTAGGCTTACTATGGACCATCCGTTGTTGGCATTGTGGGTGGCAAGAGACTCCATGCTATACTTCTAACAAGGATTATATGTTTTGTGAGCGATTATTCTATTTCTGAGATCCCCCTCTCCACTTCAGCATGATCATACTTTAATAGATGAGAAAGCAATATAAACCCTGTCCAAGACTTTTTAGGCTTGTTAGCAATGCCAGTCAGTGCTGGCTATCAGTGACACCTATGAGTGCTGCCCATCAATGCCCAGCACTGCCGCCTTCTCAGCGCACATCAGTGAAGGCCTAACAAGCCTACAAAGTCTTGGACAGGGTTTATAAGGCTGTCTCATCTATTGAAGTATGATCATGCTGCAGTGGAGAGGGGGATCTCAGAAATAGAATAATCGCTTACAAAACATATAATCCTTGTTAGAAGTATAGCATGGTGTCTCTTGCCACCCACAATGCCAACAACGGATGGTCCGTAGTAAGCCTAGGGATGTCACTTGCTGTCTCCCCCTTCCATCTTCTCTTTAAGGGAACCCATCCCTTTTTCCACCTCACCCTTGAGACTTTCATAATACAGAGCCAACCAGTGGCGGCTGGTGCTCAAAATTTTTGGGGGGGTGCAAAGGAAAAAAAAATTGCAGTCTCACTGTGCCCAAATGCAGCCACTGTGCCATGCTATCAAACGCAGCCACTGTGCCATCAATTCGCACCACTGTGCCATGCCATTAAACCAGCCACTGTGCCATCAATTGTCACCACTGTTCCATGCCATTAAACCAGCCACTGTGCCATCAATTGTCACCATTCTTCCATGCCATTAAACCAGCCACTGTGCCATCAATTGTCACCACTGTTCCATGCCATTAAACCAGCCACTGTGCCATCCATTGTCACCACTGTTCCATGCCATTAAACCAGCCACTGTGCCATCCATTGTCACCATGGTGCCATGCCATTAAACCAGCCACTGTGCCATCCATTGTCACCACTGTTCCATGCCATTAAACCAGCCACTGTGCCATCCATTGTCACCACGGTGCCATCCCATTAAACCAGCCACTGTGCCATCCATTGTCACCACTGTTCCATGCCATTAAACCAGCCACTGTGCCATCCATTGTCACCACTGTGCCCCCATGGTTGCCGCTGTGCCAATTGTCCTCACTGTGCCCTGTAAATTGCTCTCTCCCCCCCCCCCCCCGCCCGGCACTTACCTTTACTGGAGTCAGGCATCCACGTCCCACGATGTCTTCTCCCGCCCTCGATGACTGACAGGCGTCTCAGCCAATCAGGTTACCGGTAGCCAGAACCGGCCAACCTTGGCTGAGATGCCTGTCATCTTATCCAAGGGGGGTACAGTCTGTGCGCTCTGAGAATAAGCTTCCGGGACCCGAGGGCTGTATTGGGAAAGCCTATCAGAGCTGTTGGCTCTGATAGACATTTCCGTACAGCCAACCAGCTGGCGTTATTCAGATGGCCGGACATGAGCGCCAACCATCTGAATTACAGCGGCAGCGGCGATAATAACATAGATTCGTGCAATGCATGAATCTATGTTATTAGACTCAGTGGCGGTGAGAGCCAGAGGGGGCGGCGCTCCAGCGCCCTCTATGGACGAACCGCCACTGGAGCCAACTCATCTTTAATTCGCACATTGTGTAATGCAACAATTTTTACCCTGCTACCCTGAAGAAGATCTTTATGAAATGCGTTGGGATGCATCTCCTCATTCTTGGAAGATCTGCAAATCTCTGCTGTTGATGTGTTTGATTTTCCCTCTATTACTTTTCTACCCTCAAGAGGCTTTCTCCACACCAGGGAGAAAGCCTTGCATTACTGTGTGGAGTTACAGACAGAAGAACAGGAAATGAGGATTTCTTAGAAGAAATAAGGACATTTAAAAGTAAAATGGAAGGATGAGGAAAGTGAAGGAGGACTACACTAAGGTAAAGGAAGCTATTTAAGGAAAAAAAAAATACCTTTACAACCCCTTTAAGTAAATCAACCCCAATGTGTTTTTCAATTATAAATAACAGGCTGTATGGTAGAAATTATGCTTAGGGCATTTGTTTGTTGCATACCCCTATGTTAACCTTTTGCATATGCTTAATTGAAATGCTCTAAGTATGTTTTAATCATGTATAATATTTATTTTTATTTTTATGTATTAAGTGTAGTTCACCTTTAAATAGTTTATTTTGTGTTATACTGCATTAATAGGGATGTTGTGCATTTTGCACAAGCCAAACCCACATGTTCTTATTTCAAGGTGAAAAACAAATGTGACTGCACATATACAGATTAGTAAGATGGCAAGGTCTTTCTAAAAAGAAATGACAGAAATATAGCTTACAGGAGTACATACCTCAATTCACAGTTATACACAGGCCCATTTTTGTATCCTATTAAGGCAAATAGCTTTTTTTGTTTGTTTTTAGTTTTTTGCTTTTTCATGAACAAAATGGCATTTAATATCAAATTTTGAGGATTATTACTTATGATATCATCTTACAACTCTGAATTAATCAACAGTCTTCAAAATAGGAATAGAGAATTTGAGAACATTCTCTTGTTTTATTACTCGTTCCATTAAATACCTGTAAAACATAAATAAATTATGTCTGGCAAGGCTTTTTAAATATTCAAATATCCACTATTTCTAAAGAGAACGTTTTTTTTTTTTTTTATTATTATTATTTGCTGCTAGGAGATAAACATGAGAAAAATGTGTCAATCATTGTAAAGAACAATACATTTAAAGGAAGGTGCAGAGGGAGTAATTTCCATTCAGTAGAAATGTCTGCTACTGTTTAACTATTGTTATTTTTTGCAACCTCTGAGTCATTGGAGCTTTTTTTCTAAAATGAGAAAAATGTGATGTAAAAATGTTAGTATTTGAAATGTGACAGGAAAGAAAAGTACATAATTGGATGTTGGATGCAAATATAGGTTCACACGCTTCATTTCTCAAATTAGTAAATCAGGCCAGTTTTGTGGTTTGGAAAATTGTAGATTGACTTCTGTACAGCTGGCTATGTTTGAAACTTTCTGCTCAATCAGCACTACTGGCTATAGCCGGCAGCACTGATTAGTGCATTCTGATGGTAGGGAAGTTAAAGCGTTAGTAAAGGAAAACATTTTTGTCTTTTAAAATAACAAACATGTTATACTTACCTCCACTGTGCAGTTCGTTTTGCACAGAGTGGCCCCGATCCACGTCTTCTGGGGTCCCTAGGCGGCTGTCTCTGGTCCTCCCCGCAATTACTCACCACAGTCATGCGAGAGCTCGCATGGTGGTCAGTAATTGCGGGCGCGCTCCCGTGATACAGCGAGCGGCCATAGCTGATCGCTGTATCACTCGGCCCCGCCTAACGTCACTGGATGTGATTGACAGCAGCACCAGCCAATGGCTGCGCTGCTCTCAATCCATCCCCTCTAGCCAATTAGCGGCCAGGCTGAGTGGCGAAGAGGATCTCGGGACCACGCTGGACTTTCGACGCGTCAGGTAAGTAAAACTGGGGCTCGGGGAGGGGGGGGGGGGGGGCGGCAACACCAGATGTTTTTTCACCTTAACCTCCCTGGCGGTATGATTCTTTACGATTTTAGGTGCTGAAAGCGGTACCATTATTTGCAAGGGAATTTGGCGTTTTATACTGTAGGCTTGTAATTCTTAGGAATAACTCACTGAAATCTATCTAAACAAGAGTCTAATAGGCATCCTGGGTATGATTTTTTTTTTTTTTTCTTATTAAAAATTATAATATAATAAATAATTATAAAAAATTATAACAAATAATAATATAATTATAGTAAAAATTATTCAATAATGTAATCAAATCAAAATCACTGAAATTTGCTCAGTTGCAGAATTTTTGCTGTCATTATTTTTTTTTTTTTATGACGAATTTCCCCATAAATCGCTATCGCTAAATTCTGCAAGTGATTCTGATTTATTATCGCTGTTTTTTAGCTGCTCTAAAACAATTTTTGCCATAAAGGGACACTTTTGGTTGCTATGGGCAATCTACAGTTTGCAGGGAGAAAGAACAGTTTTTATTATATAAAAGGACATGTAGTGTACAGGGCAGACCACTAGGGACATGGGGGGTGTGTATTTTTTACATACAGTACTGTAATCTATAAGATTACAGTGTACTGTATGTATAGTGTTTGTTTACTTTTTTAAATTTGGCGCCGTTCCCCCCCCTAAGTCGCGACGCTCGCAGGGAAGGGAATCGGCGGAACACACAGCATCAGGCGGACATCCGCCCGCCGTGTACTGCGGGGATTCATCGCTGGATCGCAGAGAAAAGGTAAGTAAACTTTTTTCTGCATCCAGCGAGGCAAGTCCGTGTGTGGCACGGGGTTACCGATCGTAGCTTTAAAATCTCACCCCGTGCCACACACGGGAAGACCGCCAGGGAGGTTAATGTATAGATCACATTAAGGTGAAAAAATACATTTCATTTACAACTCCTTTAAAGACAAAAGTATTTCTGTTCTGTAACAACAAGGGGCAGTTGGGTCTGTAGGCCTGGACAACTGCCCCTGATCGCAAATCATACAAAGCTGTCATCATTCTTGCATCTTACTATAATTTCCAAAGGTATCTTAATGGAATCTGGGTGGTTTCTGGAGATGTGTTATTGTGCATATTTAAGTAAATCCAAATCATGGTTGGAAACAGCCAATAGCGACAGCATCAGAAGAATCAATCAATTCATAGCTTCTCCATATTCCTTAGACGGCAAGGAGAATTATTAAAAAGTACTTGCATGAGGCTGGGGTTAACATAGCATGGATACTTTTCTGAATGGTGACAGAGGGGTAGTGTAGAAAGAGTAATGATTTTAAAATAAAGAGAGCAGAATTGGGAGTAGAACTGTGTGCACTAGCTATGTGTTAATGTGCTCTGTCATGATCTGTGTTTTTTCATAAAAGTAGGTTATGAGGCCCAGCTTAGAAAAAAAGCCTGGCAGGGCAAAATGTCTACCGGGGAGTACCTTTGACATGGAAACTTTCCCTGAGGTTTGCTGCACACTGGCTATACAAAAAATTAGGCCTCAAACAATGGCTTTCTATATCCCCAAGTCTGAAAGTCCATGGCTTAATGATTGTCATTTATAACTGTATACCGGGGGGAATTCATAAAGAGTGGTCCACTCTGTTTTCTTTACCGGCCAAAACCTGGAGGTGTCCCCGCTGTTACAGTAAACAAAAACAGCTGCCATCTTGGATTGAAGACGGAGTTGGACTCCATGGACTGCTTATAGTTATATGGTAGAAGTTTAAAGCCTGGTGTTGTGGATTCCGGATATCGGTACTATTAGTATCTCAGGAAGCTTGTAATACACCATAAAGATGAATATATAAATTGTTTGGAGCCTTTGTTTGCCGATTTTTAGTGCTTTTTGGACGTTATTTGGTGCACTTATTTAATATTTGTGGCAATTCATTATTGCACAGAATCACTTTTTCCCTTTTTGTTTTGAGTTTTGTGAGCACTTTAGATTTTTCAGCTAGTTTAGCTATTATTGACACCTTTCACATTTATTTTTCACTTGTTTATTTGATGGTGCGAAGGACATTCACATTCAGTTTTATGATGTATACCATGGGTCCTCAAACTACGGCCCTCCAGCTGTTCAGGAACTACAATTCCCGTCATGTCTGTGAATGTCAGAGTTTTACAATGCCTCATGGGACTTGTAGTTCCGACACAGCTGGAGGGCTGTAGTTTGAGGATCCCTGATGTATACAGTATTATATTTCATAGTTTATGTATGTAGTTTTGTTCATTACAATGAAATACATTGATATATAGTATATGAATTTTCAAGTTCTTGGTGCCTTTCCTTGATCATCATCTACTTCAGAGAAACAATGGTATGTAGTGTCTCTCTCATTATTAGAATTTGTCCTGTTTTGAAAATAATTTTAACATGTTTTTTTTAAAGATTTACTAAAACTGGTGCACACAGAATCAAGTGCAGCTGTGCATAGTAACCAACCAACTACTAGGTTTTACTGTCAATGCTGAATTTAACAAGCTGAAGTTAGAAGCTGGTTACGACGCAAAACTGCGCCAGATTTTGAGTGCACCAGTTTTGATAAATTTCCCTGAAAAAAATTATGTTTTTAAGGAATATCTGTTTCATCATTTTGGAATGTTAATGGTCTGTTCACCTCTTTGTGATTATTCACAAACATTGAGAGGTAAAAGTGACCACTTGCAACCCTAAGCTAGTCCTAAATGGCTGAACTGTCGCCCAAACATTGTTGCAGGCATCAAGCCGTTGGGTTGTATTGGGACATTTTTGGCCACCCTTAGCCTCAGTGTCCCAACTGCATTGTACACACATTGTGAAAGAAAGCAGAAAAGTACTTTAAAAAAAAGATAATCTTACATGTGGTTGGGATTACCTGAACATGTCACCATCTGGATCTGCAAATGTGAAAGAAATAACTGGATTCTTCATCAAATCAGAGATGAAGCTTGCCTTAAGAGTAACATAAAACAATGGAACACCAGTGCTGTTATGCATAGGACCATCACTTGTTAGCAGAACCTGCCCAAACGGCAGTCCTTGAATCTGAAAAATAAAAAAGCCAACGAAATATAACAATTACAACTTATTTTGCCTAATATATATATATTAAAAAAAAATGATCAAACAATTTACAAAAGAAAGACTTAGCTGATTAATTTACTTATTGCAAGCAGGAATGCAACTTAGCCCTTGCTTCTTGGGGGGCACTAAGGCCTGCCTAGCCTCATCCAATTCTCCTTACCTTTGCCATCACTTTCAGCAAATATGCAACTAAATGCTTCTCTAATAGCAGAACATGCTGTGTACTGTACAAAGGGAGGGAGTGAAAGGAACTGTATGAGGGGTATAGGACGTATTGAGCTGGGTAGCAGAAGGGAAGTCGTAGGGGTTGAAGGTGTTAGTTCTAGAGCAGTGGTAAATAATTAAAGGTGAGGGGCCTTGGCTCACCTATTGCACTAGGGTCAGGGGTGTCGAGCTATGCCACTGTCAGCAAGTTATTTTGAATAACTAGATTCAGGGCTGGTGCAAGGATTTTTGACACCCTAGGCCAGTGGTCATCAACCCACTAACAGGCCAGATTTGATGTATTACCTTAGGGAGATGCAGACTGGAATATTGCAATCACTGAGCAGCAAATGATATCACCTTTGATGTATTTCAGTTATTTTGCAAACCTGGCCTGTTAGTGGGCCCTGAGGACAGGGTTGATGACCACTGCTCTAGGCAAAACCTCATTTTGCCACCCTTCCTTTGCTCCACCCCTGACTTCATCCCCTTTGCTCTGCCCATGTATACCCCACCTATTTAATGAAGTGCCCATCAAATGCAGCCTCACCAGTGCCTATCAAATGCAGCCTCACCAGCGCCCATCAATGAAGCTTACCAGCACCCATCAATGCAGCCTGCCAGTCCCCATTAATGCAGCCTATCAGCGCCCAACAATACAGCCTACCAGAGCCCATCAATGCAGCCTACCAGTGCTCATCAATGAATGTTTGCTTGCTTCCATTCATTCGGGAGTCAGGACACAGACACTGCCTGCTGATGCTGAGACTTAGTTGCTTGCTACGGAGAGAAGAGAGTAGAAACACCAGTGACCGGGCACCCTAGGCAGCAGTGCCCCCTACTAGCCTCAAACATAGCTCATACAGCTTTTGGAGCTTCAGGGGTCAAGTTACAGGTGCCTTAGTGCTCATATGTGTACAGCTACCAATGAAATACATGGGATTTTCAAAGTTATAGGGTCACTAAAGGAAAATATTGTTTTTGCTGAAATGACTGTTTACAGGGTATAGAGACATAAAAGTTAACTGATTCCTTTTAAAAATGATTAAACATAGATAAAAATCAATCATATAATGTGCCTCTAGTTTCACTTTCGTTTTTAAAATGGTTTCATGTTTCTGTGAAGTAGAGAAGACACACAGAACAAAAACTAACAAATCCAGGGCAGTGTTTTGTTTTTAAAATTAATCTGATTGGTTCTGAGGAGTTTTAGACACACAGCTTAGACCACAGTGAAAACCTGCCATGAGATTTTTCATAAGGAGCCAGACAAGCAGGAAGTGTGGAGATCAGAGAAGTATTACAGCAACTTCAAAGCAAAAACGAACAATGAGAACATGAAAACAGCACTGCATTAAGGTAAAAGAAGCTATTTAGCTAAACAAAAAATTTCCTTTAGTGATCCTTTAAGTGTTTTGCTTCAAATCAGTGAATGGGGCTTCAGAGTCAATTTTATTCAGTACAGGCTAATAAAGCAGAACTAAATCCACATGTGGAGTCCCCAGATCATACCTACATAATATGGAAGGTGTACACCTTCCTGCGGTGTTGCAAGGTCCCCCCCCCCTACCTTGCAGCTCTGTCGGCTTCCCCCTCCACTCTCCCACTGGCTTCTGCAGAGGATCTGTCATGATGGAGAGTGGAGAAGGGGTTGGTAAATGTGTCATTTACCTGCCCCTTCCTTTTCTACATGGAGAGTCAATGACCCATACCGATCACTATCTCTGCCCATCCATAGCTGAAACATAGTAAACTGTGTGAACTACGTTTCAGTTTGTGAATGAAGGGGATAGCTTTGTAATAACGGGAAGCTATTCTTGTCTATTCATTCAGTACAGCTGAGGTTGCAGAGGTGGACATTAAGGGCCGTATCCTCAATCTCATTTCTCTGTCTCAAAGGTGAAACATCAGAGGTCTAGACCCCCTGATATTTCCCCAAAGCCCCCAACGAGGCTCCGAAAAAAAAAATGGTAAAAATAAAGTACAAAAATAATATTGTAGAGAAAAATGGTAAAAAATTAAATGAAAATAAAAAACTACTGACACCAGTGGTGGTACTACCAGGGTCACAAAGGTTACACTTGGGACTCATCCTGGCATCCCGCCACCAGGCTCGGCAGGGAGGGGCCCTGGCCAGGGGTCAAGGGGGCCCTTCATGGTTACTTGCACTGGGGCCCTGAAGATTTTAGTTACGCCACTACTCTTCAAACTCATTTCTGCCAGTATCAGTTGACCAAAGACAGTTTTCTTACCCTGATTTGGGTCGATTGTCTATAGAAGGATTTGTCAACCAGGGTTCCATGGTACCTTAAGCTTCCTCCAAAGGTTGCTAGGGGTTCTTTGAGCAATGAGCAATTTCTGCCTCTCAGATAAGTTCCCACTGACAATGATCTTTTTAACTATTTGTAAGGGGATAATCTTCCCAATGTCCACAGGTGTAAGGAGCATTCTTCCCACTGACCATCACACTAATGTATCATGAGTAAGGATGAGCCGAACACCCCCCCCGGTTTGGTTCGCACCAGAAATAGCGAACAGGCAGCTGCGGATGTCGGCACCCGTAGCTGATTTTTTCATCATCTGTCGGGTGCTAGCGCCGCCATTGCGGGTAAGGGAACCCAGCAGTGTAGCCTTTCGGCTTCACGCCGGGAACCCTACTGCATATGCGCAAGGCCCCGCTCCTCTCTCCTATTGGCCTGGCAGCCGAGGGAGGAGCAGGCAGAATCTGGAGCAGCTGCGCACAATAACCAATCAGCTTGTAGCTTCAGCTTAGTTAGGTAAGCTTTGATAATGAAAGCTAGAAGCTGATTGGTTGCCATGAAGCAGTTTTGATAAATCCTCCTTGTGTATACATGATGTTAGAGAATGTGATGAGTGGGACAGGAGATGTTCTAAGCGTACAGGACATGACCCATGGAAGGCACTTACCATCTCCTGGGATGAAATGGTAGCTAGGACCCCCCACTTGCTCTTGTGGACCAGTGTTCGGGCATAGGTGGCCAGCTTGGTCTGGAAGGTATCTGTAGAAGGAGGGTTCTCAGTGCCTGTACTGCTTTCCCTTTTATAAGAGAACATCCTGGAAGGTGAGGAGATTTGCTGAGTGATGTCAGGCCCTGGCCTGGACTTCATCTTTTCCCTCTCTTCTTTGTAGGCAGATGATGGGTAGCTCTGCTTCCACATGCTGATTGTATCCTCCAGCAGAGAAGGGAGAGCATCTTCTGTGGAGGAGCTGTCCAGTTCCTCCTCCACTTCATTGGTGACTGACCAGGAGACAGAATTCACAATCACATATGCTCCACCATAGGACAACAGTGTGCAGCCCAGGAGCCACAACAAACACGATGCACGGGCAAGGCTTTTGTAGTTGAAGCTGAACGCAGACATTTTCTGGCTCTTCTACGATGCTGGAATCCACATTCGTCTGCCTTAGTTTGGGAGGTGTGTCTCTGCTAAGTGGTGACTGACATCTAGTGGACAAACTGCACATTACACTGCTGTACACAGCACACATGCCACTTGAAGATTAGGCCTTGTCTGGCACTTTCTGTTTACATGTAACAATCAGTATTTTGTTTGCTAGAAAATATCTTAGAACCGCCCAAATATTATATATTGTATTAAAGCAAAGGCCCTAGAAGCAGGGATCTCCCGAACTGTGACCAGTGGGAGTAGAAAATGTCCTGGCATCAGTGGAAGTAAACAATGTCTTATCTTTGGTATTAGGGGAAATATTCGTTCCCCATCTTTGGTGTCAGTGGGAGGAATAGTGTCCCATCTTTGGTGTCAGTCTGAGGAATAGTGTCCCATCATTTGTGTCAGTGGGAGGAATAGTGTCCCATCATTTGTGTCAGTGGGAGGAATAGTGTCCCATCTTTGGTGTCAGTGGGAGGAATAGTGTCCCTTCTTTGGTGTCAGTGGGAGGAATAGTGTCCCATCTTTGGTGTCAGTGGGAGGAATTGTGTCCCATCTTTGGTGTTAGTGGGAGGAATAGTGTCCCATCATTGGTATCAGTGGGAGCACAGGTGTGCGCAGCCTATTTCATTAGGGTGTGCACCCCAAAGCTCAAACACACACTACAGATCACTTACGATGTTCATTCAGAAAGGGAAGGGGCCAGTAAAATATATATTTACTGGCTCCTTCCCCCACTTATCCTAAAGTCTCCCTGCAGCAACAGACGATGGAAGGGGAGATGAGGGAAGCTGGAAGCGATGTGGGGGGAAGGAGGGGGGGAACCAGGATGGTAGGGGAAATCTGTGCTACACAGGGTGATTAGGATGTGCCTGGGCACACCTGGCACACCCTGTGCGCACGCCTATGAGTGTGAGGAATGGTGTCCCATCTTTGGTGTCAGTCTGAGGAATAGTGTCCCATCATTCGGTGTCAGTGGGAGGAATAGTGTCCCATCATTTGTGTCAGTGGGAGGAATAGTGTCCCATCTTTGGTGTCAGTGGGAGGAATAGTGTCCCATCTTTGGTATCAGTTGGAGGAATAGTGTCCCATCTTTGTTGTCAGTGGGAGGAATAGTGTTCCATCTTTGGTGTCAGTGGGAGGAATAGTGTCCCATCTTTGGTGTCAGTGTGGTAAATAGTGTCCTATCATTGGTGTCAGTGGGGGGAATAGTGCCCCATCATTGGTTTCAGTGGGAGGAATAGTGTCCCATCATTGGTGTCAGTGGGAGGACAAGTGCCTCATCGTTGGTATCAATGGAAGGAATAGCATCCCATCATTGGTATTAATGGAAGGAATAGTGCCCCATCATTGGTGTTAGTGGGAGGAATAGGGCCCCATCATTGGTGTTAGTGGGAGGAATAGAGCCCCGTCATTGGTATCAATAAAAGGAATAGTTCCCTATCATTGGTGTCACATAGCTCCCAATTGTCCCTGATTTTGAGGGACTGTCCCTGATTTGGAGCAATGTACCTCTTTTCCCCTCATTTGTCCTTCATTTTGGTCTGATCTATATAGTTGTATATAAAATGCACTTTTTATCTTTCAAATAGTGTTTCCCAGTGCTAAACCTTTCATCCAATTTCTAAATTGCTGCATTTGTATATTTTAAAAGCCAATATAAAGGAATAGTAGTGGTAAAAAAAAAGTCCTTGTGGATTTAATCTTTTTTTTTGTTAATTCCCCTTTATGGGGATGTGACAGGGGGCATGCCTACATACATTTGTTAGTAGGTGTCCCTCATTCCCATCTCAAAATTTTGGGAGGTATGATGTCAGTAGAAGAAATAGTGCCCCATCATTGGTATCAGTGGAAGGAATAGCGCCCTGCCGTTCGTGTCAGTGGAAGGAATAGTGCTCCACCATTGGTATCCGTAGAAGGAATAGTGCCCCATCATTGATGTTAGGAAGATGGATTAGTGCCCCACTGTCATACCTCCCAACATTTTAAGATGGGAATGAGGGACACCTACTTGCAAACATATGTAGGCATAGAACACACACCCTTAAAAGAAAAAATAACCAAAAAAAGGTTCATTAAATCCACAAGGACTTTTTTTTACCACTACTATTCCTTTATATTGGCTTTAAAATTTACAAATGCAGAAATTTAGAATTTGGATGAAAGGTTTAGTGCTGGAAAACACTTTTTGATAGATATAAAGTGCATTTTATATACAACTATATAGATCAGACCAAAATGAGGGACAAGTGAGGAGGAAAGAGGGACAGAGGGGCATTGTTCCAAATCAGGGACAGACTATGCCCATTGTTGGTGTTAGTGGGAGGAATAGTGCTCCATCATTGGTATCAGTAAAAGGAAGAGTGCCCCATCATTGGTATCAGTGGAAGAAATAGTGCCCTGTGGTTGGTGTCAGTGGAAGGAATAGTGCCCCAATGTTGGTGTCAGTGCACAATATGAGATCCAGGCCGCCGGCACGAGAGATCCCGGAGGCCAGCATGAGACAGGGAGAGCATCTTCTGTGGAGGAGCTGTTCAGTTCCTCCTCCACTTCATTGGTGACTGACCAGGAGACAGAATTCACAATCACATATGCTCCACCATAGGAAAACAGTGTGCAGCCCAGGAGCCACAACAAACACGATGCACGGGCAAGGCTTTTGTAGTTGAAGCTGAACGCAGACATTTTCTGGCTCTCCTACGATGCTGGAATCCACATTCGTCTGCCTTAGTTTGGGAGGTGTGCCTCTGCTAAGCGGTGACTGACACCTAGTGGACAAACTGCACATTACACTGCTGTACACACCACACATGCCACTTGAAGATTAGGCCTTGTCTGGCACTTTCTGTTTACATGTAACAATCGGTATTTTGTTTGCTAGAAAATATCTTAGAACCCCCCAATATCATAGAGCCAAGCAAAGCCAATTTGATCTTTGCTGGGCACTGCGATCAGCTGGTGGAAGCACTGGTTGCTCAAGTGGGACAGGAGATCCCAAGCAAGCTGCGAAGGAGCTGGGAGGGAGAAGCATCCCCTCCCGCTGCTTGTAAAAGCTATCCGGCGCTAGTTAGCTGCTAGGATTGTTTTTACAAGAGAGTCGAACGCCAGCTCTAAAAAACAGTACTGGGCAGCTGCAGGCATCATCCCAGTATAACCCTTGGGTACGGGTATGTCACTGGTCAGCAAGTAGCTGTGACATTATAAAAATAAACCTTTATACTCACTTGCCCCTGCACTGTATATTGATGAGACATATATCAGTAAGTGTGTGGACAAAAACACTGTATCATCCAGGAAACATATTCCTTAGATTTCCTGATTTGGCCATGGAGCGAGAAGTGAAGGGAAATTTCCTTAGACTTCCTGATTTGGCCATGGGGCGATAAGTGAAGGTAAACTCCTTAGACTTCCTGATTTGGCCATGGGGCGAGAAGTGAAGGTAAATTTCCTTAGACTTCCTGATTTGGCCATGGGGCGAGAAGTGAAGGTACATTTCTTTAGACTTCCTGATTTGGCCATGGGGCGAGAAGTGAAGGTACATTTCTTTAGACTTCCTGATTTGGCCATGGGACAAGAAGTGAAGGGAAACCTCCCTAGTCTTCCTGATTTGGCTGCCATGGGACTAAAAGTGAAGGGAAACCCCCTTAGACTTCCTGATTTGGCCATGGGGCGAGAAGTGAAGGGAAATTTCCTAAGACTTCCTGATTTGGCCATGGGGCGAGAAGTGAAGGTAAACTCCTTAGACTTCCTGATTTGGCCATGGGGCGAGAAGTGAAGGTAAATTTCCTTAGACTTTCTGATTTGGCCATGGGGCGAGAAGTGAAGGTACATTTCTTTAGACTTCCTGATTTGGCCATGGGACAAGAAGTGAAGGGAAACCTCCCTAGTCTTCCTGATTTGGCTGCCATGGGACTAAAAGTGAAGGGAAACCCCCTTAGGCTTCCTGATTTGGCCATGGGGCGAGAAGTGAAGGGAAATTTCCTAAGACTTCCTGATTTGGCCATGGGGCGAGAAGTGAAGGTACATTTCTTTAGACTTCCTGATTTGGCCATGGGGCGAGAAGTGAAGGTACATTTCTTTAGACTTCCTGATTTGGCCATGGGACAAGAAGTGAAGGGAAACCTCCCTAGTCTTCCTGATTTGGCTGCCATGGGACTAAAAGTGAAGGGAAACCCCCTTAGACTTCCTGATTTGGCCATGGGGCGAGAAGTGAAGGGAAATTTCCTAAGACTTCCTGATTTGGCCATGGGGCGAGAAGTGAAGGTAAACTCCTTAGACTTCCTGATTTGGCCATGGGGCGAGAAGTGAAGGTAAATTTCCTTAGACTTTCTGATTTGGCCATGGGGCGAGAAGTGAAGGTACATTTCTTTAGACTTCCTGATTTGGCCATGGGACAAGAAGTGAAGGGAAACCTCCCTAGTCTTCCTGATTTGGCTGCCATGGGACTAAAAGTGAAGGGAAACCCCCTTAGGCTTCCTGATTTGGCCATGGGGCGAGAAGTGAAGGGAAATTTCCTAAGACTTCCTGATTTGGCCATGGGACAATAAGTGAAGGGAAATTTCCCCAATGGGATGGTAAAAATGAAACTGACAGAAGATATAACCCTTCCCTACTATATCTGATATAAAGTTTTGCCTTTGCCTTGTTCTATTTTATGCAATTTTATGTATTTAATCAAAGAGCTATTACTTAGAGTGATTTTAAAGTTTACACGTATATTTATTAAAGGTAATGAGTACGATCCCTTGTGATAGCATGGGCAGTGACAGGTTCTCTTTACTGAGACCCAGATCTCTCCTCTGCCTAAAGTGGAAATAAACCCTCCTATTTCTTTCAGCTGAGGAAGTTGCCATCTTGGCCTCTGTTTGATCATTAACTGCCATGGTGTTGCACATGTGATCAGTTATGACACCACCCATTTAATGGTTTAAAAGTTTGGTTGACAGCACAAACAGTGTGACAGTTACATTCCCAGTACATGCTGGGAATGTAACTGTTTTTTGAAACTGTTAAATCAATGGGTTTAATTCCACTTTAAAAGCATCTGATCAAACCAAGATCAGTTCAATCGGATGCTTTCACAAACCAATAATGGCTTGTTTATATGCCGGCGAAACCGAAGTGACAAAATGCTGAATGCTTTCACGGATTGCCTCGATTTTATTAATGAAGTAATCCGATAGTTCATTGCAAAATTCTTGTGTGTCTGAACTGGGGGCTTCAATACGTCCTGGTTTCATGGTCTGGATGACCATCTTGAAGAGTTCGCGGGGGCGGTTTAAGGCGCTGTTGATAGCCTCCGAAAAAAAAAAATTCTTGGCTTTGAAGATTTCTTTGTGGTATATTCTTGTTGTCGCCTTGTAGATGGATAGGTTTAGCTCTGAAGAACTTCTCTTCCAGGCGGATTCGGCCCTTCTGCGTTCTTGCTTCAGTACCGACAGCTGGTTGTTAAACCAGCTGCGGTTGTTTTTCCGGATGCGGGTTTTACGTTTCGGCGCTACCAAGTCGGCTGACTGTAGCATGGCCGAATTTATAGCATCCAATGTTTCAACGGCCGTTCGATGCGGTTGAGTTGTTTCTATTTTTTTCCTTAAAGTGGATTTGAAGAGTTCCGAGTGGAGCTTCTTCTGACATCTAGTCCAGTGTGTTGTCACTGGATTTGATGTTTTTGTTGCGGGGGGGATTGTGGAAATAATGAATTTAATTGCATGGTGGTCTGTCCATGGCAACTTTTCATTTTCCAAAATTTTTATTTCCAGATCTTGTCTGAAAATAAGATCAAGTGTGTGATCTGAAGCATGTGTGGGTCCACATACTAGTTGCTGTAACTCTAAATCTTCCAGGTGGTTAATACAGGCATCGGCAATGGGGTCTTGTGAGGAGTTGGCCCAGAGGTTGAAATCCCACAGCAGCAAAAGAGGTTTGCTGTTGAGGGTGTAAGTGGAGAAGAAATCCGTCCATGATGATAGCAGCTGCGATTTTGGGCTAGGTGGTCTATAACAGAGCAGAATATGGACAGTCTCCTTTGAATTTGTTTGCAGTTGTAGAGTAAGGGTTTCCATGAATGGAAGAGGGTTTTGAAGGACTGGTTTGGTGATCCTAAGGTGAGTCTTGCGGATCACCGCCAGGCCTCCTCCTCTTTGCCCTATTCTGTTTTCCGTTATAATACGGTAATTTTCTGGCACCAGTTCTCCTAGAATGGTGTTACAGTCGGCTGTGAGCCAGCTCTCTGTAATAAAGAGACAGTCTAGATAATTTTGTAGAATAAAGTCGCGGATTTCTAGTCGGCGTTTTACTGCCGATCTAGTGTTGATCAGAGCACATGATATGTGCTTAAGCTGGGGTAAATGGCTGAAATGTCTGACAGTCGATCGGTGATCGATTCTCAATAGTCGCTCAATTCTTAGGGCATTTTTGGTGATGGCTGGCAGTATTGCGGCGAATTGCCTCAAACTCCAAATGGTTTCAGCAGAATATTGCCGACATGCCATGATCACCAATGCACCAGGGGGGGGGGGAGAGTTCAGGGGCAATGGGGAGAAGAATTGGCTAATTCCTTTCTCCTGGCTTGGTGCAGAGGAAGGCAAAAAACCCTGGCGGCGCTAGGCCAATATGCTCCGGTAGGGAAAAAAATTCCTTCCTGACCCCTGCGAGAGGCGATCGGGTGACCCCTGGATCAAGCTTCTCTTCGTTGGAGAGACTCGGGGGGGCTGGGGATGAGAGGTGAGCGTGTTGCTGGTACAGAAGGATGGCTGCCTGATCAGGCAGTGGGATGCAGACAAGGGCTGACAGGTGGGGTAGTTCTGTAATGCTGGGGGGGCTGAGAGGGTGAGAACAATGACGAGAACAAGCTGTCCTGAGGTGAGGGGGGATTTCTTAGAGGCTGGGTGAGGATTGTAGGGCGTGAGGAGCAGCGCGCCTGTTAGGCCGCAAGTGAAGCCGCGGTCTTTCCTAGATTAAATGCAGTCTGGCGCGGGTCTCGAAAAAATCCCTAGAATGGCGGAATTGCCGTGGGGGGGGGGGGGGTGACAGGAGGGGGCCCCTAATGATGATGAGGGTATGGGAAAGCAGGGGACCGCGGAAAGGAGCCGGAAAGGAGCAGGAGAGATCTGTGTTGCTGAGGCTTATCCTGAAAAGGACAGCCGTCAGCAGCTTTGGTGGAAAGGCTCTTACCTGCAGGAGAGCCAGGGAGCTGATCCCGTATGGAGGAGAGGTCAGATTGGGGCACAGGTAATTCCCAGAGCTGGGGCTGGGGATAGGCTAGCAGGGCTGGGAGAGACTCTGCCTGTCTGCCTCCTACGCCTGCCTGGAGCTATGACTCACACGCTCCTACTCCTAGGAGACGTGCGCCGCTGTGGAGCTCCTGTAGCTAATCCGTCTGCCTCACTGACTAGCGTTTTACCCATATGCTGTATCCATGTTTTAACCTTGGGCGGTATATCTGATTTCCAGTTTAGAAGAATGTTTTTTCTTGCCTGAAACAATGCCCTGGCAAATGCCACTCTGGTCACCTCCTCCGGTATCGCACCCTCCAAAACTCCGAGCAGGCAACAAAGTGGGTCCAAGGGGACGTTGGTCTGGAACACTGAATTAAGTGTGGCCAGAACCCCAGTCTAAAATCGGTGGAGTTTGGGGCAATGCCAGAGCAGGTGAATGAAGTCCCCGGGCACTGCTCTGTACCTTCCACACAGAGGATCAGGTGCCCTGCCCATTAAGGCTGTAAATTGTTGGTTGAAACAGTTTATGAGGCACCAAATTTTGTGAAGATGATCATTTTCAGGGTCACCCAAGGACGACAGAGTTAATTGTCGTTGAAGTGCATGAACCGCAAGATTTGCTTATATCTAGTCCTGGCAATGGCAGCAGAGAACACGGGCACATGGTGAATTTGGTCAGTGGACCAATATAACCGCAACTCACTCTTTTTAGTAATGCCCATGAGGAGGGATAGGCCCAGAAAGGTCTTAAATTCGGGAACCGTTATTGGTTTCCAGACAAATTCCCTGGCAAGAGTGAAATTCGGATTTGCGGCAGTAAATTGACCAGCATATAAATTGCTTTGGTCCACAATAGATCTGTACAGATCTTCCATGAAAAACAGCTCATAAAAGTCAAGGAAAGTAAAATTAGCTGTTTCCACCTGAATTCCGGGTTGGCCAGTGAATGGGGGAAGTACGGGCCCTGCAGAAGTGGTGGGCTGTTAATCAGGATTTGCAAATGCATCAGGAAGGGCATTATGGGCTCTACGGGCCTGTGTTTGAATTCTTGGTGGCCGCGGGCCACCACTTGTGCTTGCCAACGCACCAGCTTGAAATGCACTTATGGGACTCGCCACGTGTTACTGAAGTGCTCGTTTGTCTACAGGACATACTAGGCCACTGGAGTTTATCAGTTTACCAGAAGGTTGAGCAGCACTAGTACTGGCTCTCTGCTGCATACGAGAACCATGCGATTGTTGCACCTCAATAAGAGAACAGGTTCGGGTATGCCTGACCTTAGCAGGGATCACTACTCTGTCGTCAGATCTATCTGTCAGGGTACTGCTGCTCTCTACAGGTTTGTATAGTGAGCCTGAGTCCGATTGTGATTCTGACAGTGAGGCTTCCCCTGCGCTCTCATCTGTCACGCTCAGTATCCTGTAGGCCTCTTCACTAGTGTACATTTAGTTTGATTTTGGCCACTACATTTACAGGTACCTAGTGTGACTAATAAGGAAAAATAAAACTAAACTAACTAAATAAATCAAGCAGCAAGCTCAAACTGAAATACACACACAAATAGCAGTAACTAAAAAATCTAATAAAATGTGAACCAAATAAATGTGAGAAAAAAAAATCAAATATAAAAAGAATGATTAAAAAGTGGTTGAAACAATATATATATAGTGAAAAAAAATTGCAAACTGTGACAAAGTCCTCCAATGACAGTT
Source organism: Rana kukunoris (assembly GCA_029574335.1). Classification (NCBI taxonomy): domain Eukaryota; kingdom Metazoa; phylum Chordata; class Amphibia; order Anura; family Ranidae; genus Rana; species Rana kukunoris. The sequence continues at coordinate 249,649,986 of CM056050.1, read as the reverse complement.
GCAAATTGCTTTAAGGTTTCTTCAGTGAAGAGCGAACCAATAACCAGAGTATCAATAACGATCTTGTGACTTGCTAAACACACAGTAAATCCACCACCATATAAAGTGCATGCTTACCAGCTGCACAAGTTGTGAAAAATTGTGGCTAATACCCAGCCAGGACCTTTTCCTTCAAAGGTTACGAATGTCCAGTCTGGTCCTGAGACGGGATGACTTGTATAGTCGAAAACGTGATTGACACTTTAGTCTGAGGACTCATACACCGTTCGATTGGCAATAAGGCGGTGGTAGCTCAGAAAGAAAGGGCAATAAAGGTCGCCATAAGTAAAACCAGATGGTTTATTTAATCCAAAATATATATAAAACAGTATTGCTAACAAACGTATACACGTGTTTAAAAAGTACTCAAGTGAAAAAAAAAATGGCCTGCCGGCAACAAACGAGACGCCGTGCAAGCTGGACGGGTAAAAGAGCGGTGATGTCAGCACATCGCTCCTCACTACGCATTTCGTCACTGATCTGACATTGTACTGGGGCACGTCCTTGTGTCACTCAATGGTTGAAAAACACATGGTTGTCAGACACTGCTTGAATCGCTACAAAAATGCGTGCGTAATGCCCTCAATGTAACCCCCCCAGTGTAATGCCCCCCCATGTAATCCCCCTGTGTAATGCCCCCAATGTAACCCCCCCTGTGTAATACTCACAATGTAACCCCCCCCTGTGTATATATGCCCAGTGTGACTATGGAAATCTCCACTCCCTACATTTACAGACCTCAGATCAGTGTGGCTCTGTCCACAGAGATTTTCCTCCTCCTAGGCTCATCCTCCTGTTGTGGATGTACTGTCAGAGTGGAGAAGGAGCCTAGGCTCCATCAGCTCTGAGGTGTGTAATGGTTTTAGGCAGACGGCACCTGTCCCAATAGAGCGGGTGGTGCCAGTTCCCACAGGATATGCAGCCACTGGGCTCTGGGAATACAGAGCTGCCTGCCTGACAATTCCTTCTTCCCCTCCCTCCCTGCACATCACGGGGAGCTACAGCAACTGCAGAGATGCCAGAGGCCAGAGGAAGGAGGAAGGGGAAAGAGCCATGGCACCACCCTGGGGGGCCAGTCTGGGCTGAGTGTCACACCTCTGGCAGCCCTCTGGTGTCACCATCTGCCCACCTGAATGTGGGGTAACACCTGGCAATGGATTAAGAGGGTCTTGCGGCTCTCTCCTCTTCCTCCTTCCACTGACATCTCTGCAGTTGCTGTAGCTCCCTGCGATGTGCAGGAAGGGAGGGGGAGAAGGAGTCCCCTTTCCTTCTCAGCCTGTCCCTAACCCACACAATGAGGAGGAGGCACCTCTGGCGTCCCGACTGATGTGCGCTCTAGGGTTGGTGCCTACCTTGCCTATAGGTAGCGCCGACTTTCAAATGATGACAGTGTTGCTTAATTTTTTACAATTTCAAATGCCCATTTCTTATTCCTTATATAATTTAAAACTTTGGACATCACCCACATACAGTAGGTCTTATTTTTAGCCCTTTAGTCACTTCCGGTCACGTGGGCTATTTCTGACGCGTATCGTCACACCACGTGACTTCATCAGAGGAATCCTCTGATGGAGTCACTTGACGATACGCGTCAGAAATAGCCCACGTGACCGGAAGTGACGTCAGTCCGTCCCCGAGTCCGTATTGAAGTTATACTAGCCCCCTGGATGTTTTTTCGCTTTTACCTGTAAGCGCACTTTTAACTCAATTAAAGAAGAATTTTTAAACGTACTTCACTATGGATTTTCACTTTATTTACTCCGGTTTGACTCACTGCTGTCTCTGATCTGTCAGGGAGCCACCATTTTTGTGAAGCCCAGCACAGTCTACAGCTGATGTCCACACAGCCACCACGCTGATCCGGAGAGGCCAGAAGTGTATCGTTCTAAGCATCAATTCCCTTGTTTCAAGGTAAGCGCTCTGTGAGCCCACCATCAGGAAGATCTGTTTGAAAATGTATCCGCCATAAACATTTTATGAACTGTTTATGATTCACTCCATTGGAGTCTCCAGTCATCAGCCACCAGAACCATTTCAGTCCATTGCATTATTGCTCTGTTACTCATCAGCACTTTATATATTTTTTTGCCATTCATACTATTTGATTTAGGTTAATGGTTTTATTTTCCACGATTATATACTCAAAGGCACTTTATATTTAGTCTACCGAATACCGATACTTTTTTTAAATGTGTCCCCAAATGCAGCCATGTCCCCCACATATGCAGCCATGTCCCTCCAGCCATGTCCCCCAAATATGCAGCCATGTCCCTCCAGCCATGTCCCCCACATATGCAGCCATGTCCCTCCAGCCATGTCCCCCACATATGCAGCCATGTCCCTCCAGCCATGTCCCCCACATATGCAGCCATGTCCCTCCAGCCATGTCCCCCACATATGCAGCCATGTCCCTCAAGCCATGTCCCCCACATATGCAGCCATGTCCCCGCAGCCATCCCTGCAGCCATGTCCCTCCAGCCATGTCCCTCCAGCCATGTCCCTCCAGCCATGTCCTTCTAGCCATGTCCCTCTAGCCATGTCCCCCACATATGCAGCCATGTCCCCCACATATGCAGCCATGTCCCTCCAGCCATGTCCCCCACATATGCAGCCATGTCCCTCCAGCCATGTCCCCCACATATGCAGCCATGTCCCTCTAGCCATGTCCCTCCAGCCATGTCCCTCCAGCCATGTCCCTCCAGCCATGTCCCCCAAGCCATGTCCCCCATACCTAGCCGCCGAAAGCTGCACGGAGAACATCACAGCGTTCATTTGAATAGCTGTTTTGCCCGCACGTATAGACACTCCCCCTTGCTCGGGATTGGACAGATTACGATCACCCATCCAATCCCGAGGAAGGGGGAGTGTCTATATGCAGCGGGAACACTACAGCTATTTAAATAAAAGCTATGATGTTCCCGCATGCTGTTTAACCCATGCGGCGGCGGATTTCGATGTGGCGGCTTCGATGCGGCGGCGGGGGGGGGGGGGTAGTATTCTATTTCGGCATCGGGGGTATTTGCGGGAGTACAAGTACTCCCGCAAATACTCGGTATCGGTCCCGATACCAATACTGGTATCGGTATCGGGACAACCCTACTTCTTAGTGTATTGTTTTTGCGCTCATCACCCCCTCATTTTTTCATCCATCCACCAGTGATTTGTACTCACATAGATTTGAGCAGCATTTTCATTTTTACACGTTTACATTTTATCTTGTTGTTGTTTTATTCATTTATTTTCACTTCGGCTAGTGCTGAAAATTCTCACATACCATACCACTAGTGCATTTTTAAAGCACTGGTCGCTGTATAAATGCCAATGGTCCCAAAAATGTGTCAAAAGAGTCTGATGTGTCCGCCATAATGTTGCAGTCCCGATAAAAATCACAGATCGCCGCCAATAGTAGTAAAAAATTATTCTAATAATAAAAATGCTATAAATCTATCCCCTATTTTGTAGACACTATAACTTTTGCGCAAACCAGGCAATTTGTATTACCAAAAATATGTAAAAGAATACATATCGGTCTAAACTGAGAAAAAAATTACCTTTTTTTTTTTAAAAAAATTGGGGATATTGATTTTAGCAAAAAGTAAAAAATACAGTGTTTTTTTCAAAATTGTTGCTCTTTTTTGTTTATAGCACAAAAAAAAAAAAAAAATTGCAGAAATAATCAACTACCACCAAAAGAAAACTTTATTTGTGAGGAAAAAAATGTGTTTGGGTACAGTGTCGCACAATTGTCAGTTAAAGCGACGCAGTGCCAAATCGCAAAAAATGGCCTGGTCTTTTTGGTAGCCAAATCTTCCGGGGCTGAAGTGGTTAATAATTTTGTTTATTCAGCAGGAAATGGAGCTTAGTTATATAGCAAGAGTTTGGTACAAGCTAAGATTCAAAAATAAATAAGATTCAGTCACCACTTTGGTATATATGAGCTATCTCTTGTTATTTCCTGTGAAAACTGATGTATAGCAGACGTCCACTATAACATTTTCCCAAGACCCCAACTGAAGGCTTGTTTTTTTTCTTTCAGACTCTTCCTTACTTTAAGTGGCTATTTGATTTCCTGATAGGAATGTTATATGTAAATTGTGCCAGTGGACCATCTCTACAGGGAATGGTCCACATATTACTGTTATTTCGCAATTATATGAGGGAAGAAAAATCCCCCCTTAAGAATAGCATAACATTACATGGGAAACAATCCATCTATGAACTAATCATGAGCCCGTCTGTGAGAAATCATTCTGGACATAATATTTTTCTTTCACTGTAGTAACCTTTCAAAAGGAAATTTTAATTATGTTTTATTACTGTTTATTTTTGCTCTGGTATTACTTAATTTTTCCCTTGCTATTACTAATTTCCCTATTTGACCATGCATATGTCATGCTATATATTTAAGCTTCTTTGCTCTGTTTTAAATTCGTAATTGTATACTTTACTGAATTAAAGGACTGCAGCATGAAGCATCATTGAGAGTGAGGTCAAGTGTGCAATATTTTATAACTTGACTTGAAAACCAGTCCAGGAAAGTGTTGGGCAAGGATTGCTATCCCCCTTACACACATTTTAGGAATACTGCGACAGTGCTAAGCAATGACACTGTATAAACATATGCAGAATACACACAGGATTCACCCTAGAGTATTGTTTCTGAGTTGAAAAGACTGGCTTGTCAGTGTTCTCTCTTTTTTTTTATCCTGGATCAGGGTAAGAAGCTTGGAGACTTTGATGAGATTTAGGTGGGAAGAAGTCTCCTATTCTGGGTCCAAGTCAGGTGCACACTCATAAGTAAGGAGCTTGCCATTGCCTAGGGCCCTTTTACAAGGGAGCTATGTGCTCCAGCCAGGGGACAGTTGTGCTCCCATTAAGAGTGGCGATGTCCTCAAAAGACTGCACCCCCTGTTGGAGAGATTCCTCACCCACAGGATAAGAAAATTTGGGGCAGCTGAACGAGACTGGGAGAGCTAAGACTGGGAGAGCTAAGAGCCCTTTCACACTTAGGTCCCTTTCACACGCGATTTTACCGCTATATTGCCGCGATTCACGGCCACAATTTTACCGCGATTTTGCCGCGATTTGCGGCCGCGATTTCAATGAATGCCTGTGTAAGTGGCATCAAAATCGGACCAAAGTAGTGCAGAGACTACTTTGAAGTCGGCACTACTTAAAGTCGTGCCAGTATGAATGGTGTTCATTGAAAATAATGGAGAATGACTTGTCATACGATTTTGCAGTACAAAATCGTATGACAAGTCATTCTCAATGATTTTCAATGAACACCATTCATACTGGCACGACTTTAAGAAGTGCCGAATTCGCGGTAAAATCGCGCGACTTTGAAGTCGTACAAATGTGAAAGGGACCTTAGGCAACTACGCAAGTCCACAGGAAAGAGAGTCTCGGGAAAGACCAGGAAATCTCCTACTGAGAGGCCACTTGGTGATAATGGTCACCAGGACAAATGGTAAGGGCGAATGTCCTTAACGGTAACACAAATGGCAATAAAACCTTGACAGGTGTTCTAATACCTCTACACTTCATCTAAAAACATTTTGGCTTTAGGTCCCTTTCACCACCATTCAGGGACACACCCCTTCCCAAAAATCAGATTGTGCTGCAACGGTGGGGGGGGGGGGGCGTGGTTTGCGCATGGCTGAGTGAGGTTGTGAAGGTGTGAGCTCCCGCTACCTCCATGCCCTCCGTGCGTGATACAAAGCTATAGCCCGAGAAAGGCAACCCGCTGTCGGTGTAACTTGGCGAAGACCCCCGGTGAAACTCCCCGGACTGTTCCTGGAGCCGTTGGACACCGTGAGTCTTGGAAACCTGCCCTTCACCCTCCCGCTGCTCCCGCTGCCTGCTGTCTGTTGCAGCCTGTGTCCCCACCTTCCGCCCTCCGCTGGCTATGCGGCCCGCATGTTAGCGGGGTAGATGGGACTTCTTTGATCCCGGCGGAACTGAAAGTGAAGGGAGCTGGATGTGGGGAAGGAAAAGTCGAGGAGACCGGAGACGGGAGTAGGAGTGAGGGTGCAGGTGGGGAGGCTAAGTCTGTGAGGAGCCATGGCTCCATGGCTGTGTAGGTGGTGACGGCGTGCAGTGTGCAGTGTGCAGGGGGCTGTGGTGAACCGCGTGGCGGTCCTGCTCCAGCATAGCCCTAGCCCAACTAGACAACTCTCAAGCGCTAAGTGCCCCCAACTGTCCTGGGGAGACGCCGAGAGGAACGTGTAGCACAAAGCCTGAGAATTGAGAAACCGCATGTGGAAAGTGGAGGGGAGGCATGTGTGCAGCTAGAGCTAGAGACACACGGACATCCCGGAGGACTGCACTGTTAACACAGCCACCCAGCCTAGCGGGTCATCTGGAGATCCAGAGTTATTTTTCAAAAATGGAGAAAGGGGGTGAGCAGGGTCAGAGCCTGGAGAATCTGCAAATGCAAACTCAGACTACTATCCCAAGGCTAGAGGTGCGGGCAGACGTAGAGACACTACAGATAGCTCCTCAAAGCCCCCGGGTGATCAATACAGGGGGAAGTGACCCCCCATCCAGACTAAGTGAAGGGGGGAAGAGTGAGCTTGAGACCCTAAAATCCCTGATCCAGGCATTACCAACAAGAGAGGACATCACTACATTAATTATGAAAATAGAGGAAGCCCACTCCAGAGATATGGAAGAGATTAAAGGGAAGGTTCAGGGCTTGGAAAAACGCACGACAATGAATGAAAGTACCTCCAAAGACCTCACACTGCGTGTGATGACACTGGAACAGGAAAGAAATAAACAATTAGATGTGATCAACTCTCTACAGTTACAACTAGAAGAAATCCAAGACAGGAACAGACGGAATAATCTACGTATAAGAGGTATCCCTGAAGCAGCAGTCCCAGAAGACCTCCAAGAGACGGTAAAAAACATTTTTCTGATATTATTTAAGGATGCTCCACCTTTAAATCTTGAGATGGACAGAGTGCATAGGGCCCTTGGCCCCAAGCCCAAAGATAGCTCTCGGCCTCGAGATGTGATTTGCAGACTGCATTATTTTAGACAAAAAGAGGCAATATTAAGGAAATCCTGGGACATGGGGACCATAGAATTTAATGGAGCCCAGTTGAAGATATTACCAGACCTATCAAGTGCTACTCTGCAACGGAGAGCTATGCTACGCCCCATATTAGATCGAATAAGGGAACTAGGGGGAACATACAGATGGAGGTATCCAATATCTGTATTAATCAGGAAACAAGATACAGGTACATTTTGGCTGCGCTCCAAAAATGACTTGCCGGAACTTTTCTCCTTTTTGGGGATCAACCCTTTGGAGGTGGTGGATTGGAGACAGCCAATCTTAAGGAATAGTTGAAACTGGAGGTCCTGTTGACTGCCCCTTTCTCCCCCCCCCCCTCTCTCTTTTTTTTTTGGACCTTTGGAGAGACTGGCCTTTTTTTTTTTTTGTGCTTCCCCTTTTTTCTTTTGACTGTTTTTTGCCCTTCCTCCTCTGGACTTTTTTTGAAAACCCCAGAGTGAGGGAGGTAGTCGGTGTTAAGAGTGTGTGGAGTACTGAGAGGGGGGTGAGTGGGGGGGGGGGGTGGGTGGGGTGGTTGGAGGGTGTTGGATGGGTGTGGGGGTAGGATGGGGGGGGTGGGGGGAAATAGAGATTAGAGGGGAGGAAATAGGTTAGGGAAGTGGGGGCGAGGGGTGAGGGGTGGGGGGTTTAAAGGGGGGGGTAACATAACTACACTATACACTATATAATACAATAATACACTATAATACACTATAATAGAGACAATATTCAATACACACTTACACAAGGTTAAGGGGGGTGGGAATTAATAGTGAGAGCCCAATAGACATAATATTCAGGAGGGTATACTACTAGATAGGTTAGTCACAACTCACAGTTCACAGTATTAAAGTAGTTTGGCTCCACATATATTCAATACTAATAGTTAACACACATTAAGGAATAAAACACGTATGGGAAGGGGTGGGAGGGGAGGGGGATGGAGAGGGTGGGTGGAGGGGGAGGGAGCACCCAGACCCCAAGCAGGTTTATCGACAACCGAGGTATAAGGATTAATATAATTTATTTGGAATTATTAATGTATTATTAAGGTATTGTTAAAGTAAAATTTATGTATTATGAACAGGTACGTGAATTAGACTTGAGGGAAACTGTTTAGATAGTACATCTATTGAGATACGCTACGCATGATGTCTTAGAATGCACTATAAAATTAGTTTTGTTGTTTGCTTTTTCCCTTCTCGAACTACTGTAAGAATACTATATTACAGATTATTATGCATCATGTACTGTGAGAATACTATAGGAATAATTAGTACACATATTCTATAGAGGGATTTAACCCCAGTATTGGAAATGGGGGGGGGGATATTTATATGGTGAAGACACTTGGTGGGGGGGGGGCACTACCCTGGCGTTATTAACGATTAGGTACCTAGGGAGAATGAGTAGCCCCTTAATGGGGCAATATTATGAGGTGGGCGGGGGGGGGGGGAAGAGAGGGGAGGAAGCAAAACAGGAATACTTGAGATCCAGGGATTAATTGAGATGGGCAATATATTATATAGTACAAGTTAAATAAAGTGGAGATGGAAGGAGGGCTGGAAGGTGCGGGGACACCGCGATATAGGAGTGCGCAAAACCAGTACCCCCCGATAGGGAATTACTCAGGGGGATACTTAGGGGATAGAGTATTAGAGTAAGCAAGTAGGAGCTAAATTGGCTCTGGGGTAGAGGGGGGGGGTCTTTGTACCATACCTCTCGATCCCCACGGTCAATAAGTAAGGGGATTGGGTGGGGGGGGTTTCCCCTTTTTTTTTTTTTTTTCTTTCTCTTCTCTCTCCTCTCCTTAGCGCGGTTTTCTCTCCTTCCTTACCCATTTATTTAGCCTCGTCTCCCTGGCTCAAGGGGAGGAGGAGAGGGGAGAGGACTCTGAGCTGCAAGGATTGCAAGGATGGGGGGTATAAGGATTACCACTTTTAACGTTAAGGGATTAAATACCCCAGAAAAAAGGAGAATGCTCCTTAGTGAATTAAAAAAAATGCGCTCAGATGTGGCCTTTGTCCAAGAAACCCATTTTAGAGCTAGTCGGTTACCCTATTTACAAAATAGATTTTTCCCATGTGCCTACCACTCATTTAGTCCAACATCCAAATCTAAAGGAGTGGCTATATTAATATCCAACCAGATTGCTTGGTCATTAACGGAAAAACAGATAGACGAAAATGGAAGGTATATATTTCTAAAAGGCACTTTAGGAGACGAGAAAGTAACACTAGCCACTATATATACACCTAATACGAATCAAGATACTTTCCTGACTAAAGTACTGTCTAAATTAGATAAATTTATAGAAGGGAAGTTGATACTAGGAGGAGACATTAATATGACATTAGACCCCAAATTAGATACATCTCTAGGATCTTCTTCTCTATCAGGTAAATCTAGGAGGCGAGTCCTGCGAAAGTTAAAAGAAATGCATCTGGTCGACGCTTGGAGGATACTACACGGGGAGGAGAGAGACTATACCTTTTACTCTAATCCACATAAAAGATATTCCCGGCTGGATTATTTTCTGATCCCCCACTATCTATTGACGGGAGTGGAGGAAGTAAAAATTGGAAATATAACCTGGTCAGACCATGCCCCAGTGACAATGGACATAATAATATCAGGTAAGGCTCTCTCCACGGGATATCGTTGGCGTCTGAATGAAAGCCTACTACAGACCCCAGAAGTCAAAGAAGCAGTAGAAAAGGAACTAGGAGAATACTTTCGGACCAACGATACCCCGGGGAGCGACCCAAGTGTGGTGTGGGAGGCCCACAAGGCGGTGATGAGGGGTTTATTGATAAAGCATGGGGCAAGAATAAAAAAAATTCGAGAGAATCAGGTTAGGAAATTAACGATAGATATCCAAACCCTGGAAATTCAACAGAAAGGCACACAGTCAATCAAAGTAGGAGAAGAATTAGGACACAAAAGGAGGGAGTTAGCTGACCTACTGAGGTATAAAGCTAAAGCGATTATCCAAGTAGGTAGAAGGATAACATATGAATTAGGCGACAAGTGTGGCAAAGTTTTAGCAGGGAAATTAAAAGATACTAGGAATACTGTGTACATACCACATATTAAGGGTAAGAATGGCCAGATAATGTCACTCCCTAAAGATATAGCGCAGAGATTTAGAGAATACTATTCCTCCCTATACAATCTAGAACAAATAGATATCCCTAGAGGAAGGATTGAGGATTATCTGTCCTCAACACAACTTAAAAGAATACCCTCAACCGAAAGGGAGACTCTCGATAGACCTATCTCAATGGAGGAACTCCAAGGAACTATGAAAATGGTTAAAAAAGGGAAAGCCTCTGGCCCAGATGGGTTTTCTATTCAGTATTACCAGCATTTTTTCCCCATCCTCGGACCATACATGATTGGGATGTTCAATGAGATCGGCCGATCTACCGCGTTCCGCCCGGAAGCCCTTATGGCACATATTGCGGTGATTCCCAAAGAAGGGAAGGACCCGGCGGAGTGCGGTAGTTATCGCCCGATCTCATTGTTGAATACAGATCTAAAACTTTTTACTAAACTAATAGCAGCCCGATTACAACCTTTCCTGACACAGCTAATACACCTAGATCAGGTGGGTTTTATCCCGACCCGGGAAGCCAGGGATAATACCATTAAAGTATTGAACCTGGTACACTGGGCAAGGGAAACTAAAACACCTTCGATCTTCCTCAGTACAGACGCCGAAAAGGCCTTCGACCGAGTTAACTGGAAGTTTATGGCAGGAGTATTGAGACATATTGGACTAGGAGAACATATGTATAGATGGATTATGGGGGTGTATACTACACCTCAAGCATCAGTCAAGGTAAATGGGATCCTCTCGGAGCCTATTAAAATATTAAATGGAACAAGACAGGGGTGTCCACTATCCCCGCTATTATACGTTTTGACACTGGAACCTCTGCTGAATAGGATTAGGCAAAACCCGAGAGTCCGGGGATTAGATATAGGAGACAGAGAATATAAAATTTCTGCATTTGCAGACGACATGCTGTTTACCATATCTCACCCCCGGGAACCATTACAGAACTTGATGAGAGAAATAGAGGAATATGGGAAATTAGCAAATTTAAAAATTAACTATGAGAAATCAGAAGCTATGAGTGTGGAACTACCGGGGGGCCTACAACAAACCTTAAAACCTAATTTTAAATTTAAGTGGGTTAAGATAGCCCTGAAATACCTGGGGATCTATATCCCACCAAAACTAGGTAATATCTTTGAAGTAAATTTCCCTCCATTGATGAACATAATCAAGGACACTTTGAAGAGATGGCAGAGGGGATTTCATTCTTGGTTTGGGAGATGTAATGCTATTAAGATGAGTATACTCCCTAGAATATTATATCTCCTTCAAACAATACCAATCAAGATCCCCCCTGCCTTTTTACTTCAAGTAAATAGGCTTCTTTTTAAGTTCATTTGGGCTAAGAAAAAACCTAGGATTAGTAGGAGTAGGATGTGCCTACCTAAGAGTAATGGGGGTCTAGCAATACCAGACGTAACCAAATACTATCAAGCGATCCATATGGGTAGGATTATAGAATGGGGTAGGAGGATAGGATCAAAATTATGGGTAGATCTAGAACAAGAAATTAGTCAAATCCCACTGCAAAGAGCACTATGGTGCTATCAAACACTGCCGATACAATTAAAAAACCATCCAATTATAGGGACGACGTTAGCAATAGGCCATAAGATATGCCAGTTAGGAAAACACACCTCAAGCTTCTCCCCCCTGTATCCAGTATTAGGAAACCCCTGCTTTCCACCAGGTATGGAGAAAGGAGCATACAGGAGTCTCAGAGAGAGGGGCCTTACACAGATATCACATTTCTCAGAACAAGACAGATGGCCAACTGTACCCTCATTGGTACTCCAGGAAGGAAAATATGGGATTAAAAATTGGCAAGCGGTACAATTGTGCCATTTTCTGAACTCTCTGGAATCAACAAACAGATACAAAAGGGAATTAACACAATTTGAAAGATATTGTGAAAACCAGGAACCCCCGGACAAATTACTATCTAGGTTGTATAGGCTAGGAACAACACCTTTAGAAGGCCAGGAGATACCATCTATAAGAGAATGGGCCAGAGATATGGAGAGGAATTTCTCACAGACTCAGCAGCAAAAAATAATCAATTTAACCATGAAAACATCAATAAGTACTAGGCTTCAAGAATTAAACTATAAAATATTAAATAGATGGTATTACACACCAGAGAAATTGAGTAGGGCGTTTCCGGGAACCCTAGATATCTGTTGGAGATGCAAGGAAGATAGGGGAACCATATATCATCTATTTTGGACCTGCCCAAAGATCAGGAAATACTGGCAGGAAGTATTAAGGATAACCCAAAAATTTACAACATATCAACTGCAGGACGACCCAGCTTTTTGTTTGCTGCACCTAACACAGATTCCAATAAAAATATATAAGAAATCGATCATATGCCATATGGTCAACGAAGCTAAAGCTGGGATAACTCAAAATTGGAAAAAAAATAATCCCCCTACGATAACCGACTGGCTCTATAGGGTGAGGAATATTTGTGCAATAGAGGACGTGGTCTTATCAGCCCAAGATAGAAAGGAACAATATAACTTGACCTGGGGAGCATGGAATGTATTCATGCACTCAGAAGAAGGGAGGAGTTTGATGGGAGGGGAGTGACGGAACGTGAACGAGGGAAGCTCTAAGGAATTGGATGGGGAGTTCTGATCTAGGAGAGGGGAGAGGAGGGAGAGAATTGGTGGGGGGGGGGGTTTTCTTTTTTTTTTTTTTTTTTTGAGGGGGGTGGGGGAGGGTAGGGCAGGAAGAGGGAAATAAAAGGGAAAAAAAAAAGGAGATATGGCAATACAAGAGAACATGGGAAATAAAAATGGAATTAAAGATAGGGGGGAGGCGAGGATAAGGGAGGAGGGAGAGGGAGAGAGGAGAATATACCCCTGAGTCTTAAACGAGTACAAAGGACTATGAGATAATAAGTTAATGTTTAGTTTTATTTGGTTGATTCTAATGCAATTGTTAAGTAACTTATGCTGTAAAACTAATATTTCCTAAATAAAGAAGGATTAAACATAAAAAAAAGGTCCCTTTCACATTTGTACGACTTCAAAGTCGCACGATTTCACGGCCGCAATTTTGCCGCGATTCACGGCCGCGATTTCAATGAATGCCTGTGTAAGTGGCATCAAAATCGGACCAAAGTAGTGCAGGGACTACTTTGAAGTAGGCACAACTTAAGGTTGTGCCAGTATGAATGGTGTTCATTGAAAATCATTGAGAATGACTTGTCATACGATTTTGCAGTCCAAAATCGTGGGACAAGTCGTGTAAGTGTGAAAGGGCTCTTAGTTTTACTTTAATTTACTACTAATTAACCTACTGTAGAGCTTCTGTCAAACAGCAAAAAAAGAGCAGAAACTGAGAATTGCATTTAGCATGCAGAACAGAAGAAGTAATACAAAAGAACTGATAGTTATAATGAGCAAGAACAGACACTAATAATTTTACCTGGCATACAGTGAGCGACACCACAATGCTACTTAATGAAACTAAGAATTATATCCAGCATGCAAAAAAAAGCTTTACCCTGTCTTTACATGAGAACAAAAACAAATCCTGAGAATTCCACCCAGCTTACATGACAAGAGAACTACTAGTGTAGAAAAGTATAGATTTGTATATCTATACACATATACTACTGCGCTAATTCTATGCAAAATACTAATTTGAACAATATTAATCAATATAAATAGTACACCTACAGTCTCTAATTAGTGTCAAAAAATTATATATATAAATATGAATATATGTGAAGCACCAATGTGCTCATAACAGGATATTACACCCCGCCAGGGCCGGACTTACCATTGGGCTTGACTGGGCTCAAGCCCATGGGCCCCGCCCAATAGGGGGCCCCTTGGGTCCAGAGGTCCCCAGGGCCTGGACAGCAACCCCTACTTTTTTTTACTTTTTTTATTTATTTTTTATAAAAAAGATGGTATATATATATATATATATATATATATATATATATATATATATATATATATATATATTATTATTAAAGGGCCCAGAGGTCTCCAGGGCCCCCGGATGGCAACCCCCCCTTTTTTTATTAAAAAAATACATTATTAAAGGGCTCATAGGTCCCCAGGGCCCCATGTGGCAACCCCCCCTTTTTTAATTTTTTTTATAAATGCATATTTTTTTATTTTTTATTAAAAGGCCCAGAGATCCCCCGGATGGCAACCTCCCTTTTTTATGTATTTTTTATAAATGTTTATTTTTTTTATTTTTTTTTAGGGGTCTGGAGGTTCCCAGGGGCCTGGAGGCCCCCAGGGCCCCGGACAGCAACCCCTCACTTATTTTATTTATTTTTTTATAAAAAAATATGTTTTTTATATATATATATATATATATATATATATATATAAAATTATTATTATTATTATTATTAAAGGGCCCAGAGGTCTCATCGCCCCTGGATGGCAACCCCCCTTTTTTTTAATAAACATTTTTACATTTTCTTTATATTTTTTATAAAACCTTTTTTTTTTTATTAAAGGGCCCAGAGGTTTCTTTTTTCTTTTTTTTCTAATAAAGGGCCCAGAGATCCCCAGGGCCCCGGATGGCTACCCCCCTTTTTATATATATATATATATATATATATATATATATATACAGTATATATATGTATATGTATATGTATATATATATATTTTTTTCTTTATTTCTTCTTTTTTTTGTAAAGGCCCCCCCCCGCTTCTCAATTTGCGGCAGCTCCCCCGCTTCTCAATTTCAGGCGGCAGTACCCCCCTGGTTCTCTGCTCTAGGGGGCCCATGCCTTAAGCTGTGTAAGGGGCCCCAAAATTCCTGATGGCGGCCCTCCCAACACGCACAGATTCTGCGGGACTTTCCACTTCTTCCCGCAGTCCCGCGAAAGGGTTAATTTTCCCGCACTGCAATAGGAGGGAGCACGGAAGCAGGAGGAACCGCAGCACTGTGTGGAGGACTGTGGTTGCTCAAGGGAAGAAAACCGACAGCCGGGCTAATGACAGTCTGTGGCCCTGGCTGTCGGCACAGGTGAGAGGCACTCCCCCCCCCCCTGCTCAACAACTGCAAAACCTCCCCCCAGGAGGAACCGGAGCAGTGTGGGGGTGTCTGCTGAAGGGAAGAGAGCCGACACATTCCGTGCACAGATGAGTCACCCCCCCGCTCAACAACTTTAATGCCCCCCCCACTCAACAACTTCAATTCGCCCCCCCCCCCCGCTCAACAACTTTAATGCGCACCCCCCCCCCGCTCAACAACTATGACCCCCCCTCGCTCCAGGGAGCCCCTTCAACACTCAAGCCCAGGGGCCCCCACCACCCTAAGTCCTGCCCTGCACCCCGCAATAAGCAGTCCCAAAAAGGTTATATAGAAATTATTATATGTAAAACAAATTATAAAGTCCAATATTTGTGCGGATTCCAATACTATTGCCAGAAGCGGGTCAACCCAAAAATTTGTGACTTTTCACCCTTATTTAGTGTCACCACCACCTCTTATATGCTATGCACTCATCCAGACCGAGATAGGTTTAATGCCTATAATGATATCCAGGTATGTATCTCCTCAATCTGCATTAATCGTCCCGTTCTCCCTCCAGGATATGTGTCAGACCAACATGTGAAAAATGCCTTAAGTATACACCAGCCTCCAACTGCTCTTGTTGCTCCGAAAGAAAAAAGCCTCATATGGTGTAGTATGTATAAAAAGGTTGCAGGTTTTATTCAAAAACATATAAAATGTACACTCACATTTAAATGTGCCTTCTCTGACCGGCACCAGTCTGTCCAGCGTTACTATTTTTTCCCCCGCTGGCGTGCGTTCCAGGCTTCCTTTCCCCGCAGAAGCCCGTTTGGACAAAACCAAGCATCGGGTGGAGCGAGTATCGCCAACGTCACCACGCTCCCAGCTGCTCTGAACCGAAGCTGGAATCACTAGCACTTGTTCCCTACAGTCTTGCCACTTTGTAACTGTCAGGGACGTTCTGTCCTCTTCCGTGATCGTGCAGCTGTACGCATGCGTGGACCACGGCTCTCGGACGCACTGGTGCGCGGGGCGCTGCCGTTGCGTGCGCCCGTGCGCATGCGCGCACGTTAGGCGCACGTCATACGCAGCGTCCGGCTGCCTATAAAGGACACTGCTGTAATGTTGCACATTGCGGTTTGATCTGCATGTGTTCCGTGTTTCTATCTTTGCATTAAGCATTCTGTTCTGGTATATGATCCGGCTTTCTGACCCTGCTGCCTTCTCCAACCCTGACTCCAGCTTGTCGACCCTGCTTGTATTCAGCCTGACTACCCGTTACCTGGACCCGGCCTGGACTCTGATTATTCTCCTGTCTACCGTTTATGCTGTAGCTTCAAGTGTATGACCCGGCTTGTCTGACTCCGCTGATCTACATATACTACTCTGCTGACCCCTTGTGGCCGCTCTGCTGATCGGCACCTGTTGTTCCTGTAACTTCTACCTGCCTACCAGCATTACCTGCTTCCTGTTCGGCAGTTCCTGTTTCACCAGCAGCCACAACCAGAACTGACACCTGCACTTCACCGTGCTCTTACCACCACTGTCTCCACTCCAGTGGTCTCCGAGCCGGGGTTGTACGGGAGGTCTTCCTCCATGCTTCAGGCTCACATTCAGGTACGTAACAGTATCAAACTGCCATGTCTGAGCCTGAAGGAGGGACCTCACCTATGGACAATGTCTTTCAACATCTTACAGCCCTCATTCAAGTTGTGAAGTCTCTTCAGGATAGTCATGTCCGGGTAGATAAGCAGACACAGACCCAGGCTAACCATGCAGACTCAGCTCCAGTGATACCATTTCCTGAACCTAGGGTTCCCCTCCCCGAGAGGTTTTTGGGATCCGTAGCAAATTCCGCGCGTTCCGCAACACATGTGAACTATACTTTTCACTGCTACCTCGGACCTTCTCTTCTGAAGTCACCAAAGTAGGCTTCATTATCACCCTGCTGCAAGAGGAACCCTCAGGCTTGGGCCCATCATCTACGTGAGACCCGCCATGAAGCTCTTGACTCTCTGTCATCCTTCTTCGATGCCATGGCCCGGCTCTATGACGACCCTCAGCGAACTTCCACTGTCGAAGCTGCCCTCCATGCGCTCCAGCTAGGCCACCGAGCCGTTGAGGACTATGTGACTGACTTTAGACGCTGGAGCGCGGATACCCAGTGGAATGAGGCAGCGCTACGGCATCGGTTCCGTCTCGGTCTCTCCGAGAGCTTGAAGGATGAACTAGCCCGGACCGGTGTTCCTGAGTCCTTAATTTCTTCATCTATTCAGATAGACCGCCGGTTACGGGAACGCAGAACAGAAAGAACTACTCTACAACTTCGCCCGGCTTGGATGCTTCCCCGGACGCCAGCTCCCGTCTATCTTGCCCGTGCTGATACAGCTTCGGGGAAATTCTTATCTTCTTCCCGGACGACCTCTGCCCCCCAACCCGGGCAGCTTGGACTGATAAGACATTCTTTGTCCGCGAGAGAACGACTTCGCTGGCAGCAGAATTATCTTTGCATGTACTGCGGAAGGACCGGTCATTACGTCTCTACTTGCCCTGCTAAACGGCACAAGACCCTGGCTACTTCTTCTCCCAGTTTTGCACCGACCCCCACCAAGGCCACTCACCTGGACTTGCCTATTTTGTTCCAACTTCCAGGAAGAACCATACCAGTTACTGCAATAATAGACTCAGGGGCATGTAGTTGTTTTATTGATCTAGACTTTGCTGCTTAACAACACATCCCACTTCAAACCAAGACTCTGGGCCTGTCCATCTTCCTGGCAGATGGGTCTCGAATCAAGTCCGGAGTAGTAACCCAGGAAACCCCCCTTTTGCCTGTCGTCACCTCTTTGGGTCATAAAGAACTTTTACGTTTGGATGCCATCGCTTCTCCTATGTTTCCAGTCATTCTGGGTCTACCTTGGCTCCAGGCACACAATCCCCAGATCGTTTGGGGAACCGGGCAAGTTCGATTTCAGTCTCCCTACTGCCAGCAGCACTGCAGGCCCTCGCTCCCTAGCACCAGTGGTCCCTTACTATGCCTGGAACTAGACCAAGAGATACGTGCCGCAGTACCCCAACAATACCATGAATTCTTGGACGTTTTTAGCAAGAGAGGGGCTGAGATCCTGCCGCCCCATCGTCCGTACGATTGTCCAATCGAACTTCTACCTGGTGCCGAGATTACGTTCAGACGGATTTTTCCCTTGTCTGAGCGGGAACTAGAGGTTCTGAAAGAATATGTGGATGAAAACTTAGAGAGGGGCTTTATCCGCCCTTCGACTTCCCCAGCAGGGGCAGGAATCTTTTTTGTAGAAAAGAAGGACCATTCTCTCCGGCCTTGTGGGGACTACAGGGAGCTGAATAAGATCACGGTCAAGAACCGGTACCCCCTGCCTCTGGTTCCCGAACTCTTCCAAAGACTCAGGACTGCCTCTGTATTCACCAAGTTAGACCTACGGGGGGCATACAACCTGGTACGCATCCGTGAGGGGAATGAGTGGAAGACGGCCTTTCGTACCAGGTTTGGCCACTTTGAATACTTAGTGATGCCCTTTGGCCTATGCAATGCCCCTACGACAATCCAGCATCTAGTTAATGACATTTTCAGAGACTGTCTAGACATTTATGTAGTTGTTTACCTGGATGATATTTAGATTTTTTCCTCTTCCCTTGAGCAGCACCGAAGACACGTCAAGAACGTACTCTGTCGTCTCCGCCAACATGGGCTCTATGCGAAACCAGAAAAATGTGAATTCGAACAACAGAGCATCCAGTTCCTGGGACTAGTGATCTCTACGGAGGGGTTCAAGATGGATCCACAGAAGGTTTCAGCTATTCTGGACTGGCCTGCACCTTCAGACAAAAAAGGGGTGCAATGCTTTGTGGGCTTTGCCAATTTCTACTGAAGGTTTATTAAAGGGTTCTCTGCTATTATTTTCCCGATCACACAGCTAACAAAGCAACATGTCCGGTTCCGTTGGACCCCCGAGGCACAGGCTGCCTTCACAAACCTGAAAAAACATTTCACATCTGCTCCCATTCTGAGTCACCCTGACCCGACGCTACCCTATTTACTTGAGGTAGACGCCTCAGAAACTGCAGTGGGAGCTGTCATTTCCCAACGTCAGGGCCTTAAGGACTTGATGCACCCAATAGCCTTCTTCTCCCGTAAGCTGACCCCATATGAGAAAAACTACGATGTAGGGGATCGGGAGCTCCTGGCCATCAAGGCCGCCCTGGAGGAGTGGATGTACCTGTTGGAGGGGGCAGCACACCCCATACTCATCTATACAGACCATAAGAACCTGGAGTACCTGAGAGCTGCGAAACATCTAAGACCACGCCAGCCACGATGGGCATTATTTTTCTCTAGGTTTTCATTCCACAATACTTACCGTCCAGGCTCCAAGAACACCAAACCAGATGCCCTGTCCCGCATGTTTAACGATCCGAAAGAAGTGTCAGCACCAGATACCATACTGTCGGAAGGTAACTTCTTACTGTTGCAAACTAGCCTGATGTCTAACCTGAAACAAGCCTCGGTAGTTGTGCCTGAGCCCCCTGGAGTCACTCTCTTACCCAAAGAGGGATTACTGTGGAAGAACGACAACATTTTTGTGCCAGAGGAAGCTACAGTGTTAAACCTATGTCATGACCATCCCTTGGCAGGCCATTTTGGGATACATAAGACTCTAGAACTGGTCCAAAGCACATTTTGGTGGCCGGATCTTGAAAAGAATTGCAGGGAATATGTCAGTTCGCGTGCCACCTGTACCCGTAGCAAGACTACTAGAGGCAAGGCCTGGGGGTTGCTCAGGCCTTTACCGATTCCTGATCGCCCCTGGAAAATGATTGCGATGGATCTCATAGTGGTACTTCCCCCGTCAGAAGGTTGCTCAGCCATTTTTGGGGTGGTTGACCGACTATCGAAGATGGCCCACTTCATACCATTGTAAAGCACGCTATCTCCCATGGAGACCGCCCAGGTCTTTATTAAGGAGAAAGTAAGGCTACATGGGGTCCCTACAGACATTGTATCAGTTCACCTCTCGTTTCTGGAAGGTGTTATGCAAAGCTCTGAAGATTGAACTATCTATGTCCTCGGCTTACCATCCCCAGACCAATGGGCAAACTGAGAGGACGAACCAAACCCTCGAGCAATACCTCTGATGCTTCACCTCCTTTGTTCAAGATGACTGGGTAGCATTACTACCCTTGGCAGAGTTTGCTTTTAATAATGCCAGCCACTCGGCCACAGGCCAGTCTCCGTTTTTTGGCAACTATGGGTTCCACCCGACTTTTTTGCTCGACCTTGTCCCTGATACAACATTTACCGCCAGTCCAAGATACAGTTGATTTTCTTACCCGTAACAATAAAATTCTACAGGAAGCTCTGACCAAAGCGCAAGCAGCCAGTAAAAGGATGTTCGATAGGAAAAAGAGGGGAGAACTGAACCTACAACAAGGCGACCAAGTGTGGCTATCCACCACCAACCTTAAGATGGCTTGTCCAACAAGGAAACTGGCACCCAAACTTACCGGTCCTTTTCCGGTGAAACGGAAACTAAATGAGGTTTCCTATGAACTTGCCCTACCAGAATCAATGAAGATTCATCCGGTGTTCCATGTGTCTCTACTGAAACCAGCGGTACCTGATCCTTTCCCAGACAGGGGGCCAGGACCACCTGAACCTGTAGTCATTGATGGCAATGAAGAGTTCGAGGTGGAGGCAGTTTTGGATTGTAGAAGAAGGAGAAACCAACTCCAATTCCTGATCAAGTGGAAGGGGTACGGAATGTAGGAGAACTCTTGGGAACCCCAACAGAACATTCATGCCCAAGAACTAATCCAGGCATTCTTCCACAGCCATCCCCAGAAAAGGGCTCTCTTTGGCACCCGGAGGTTGCCCTTAAGGGGGGGGGCACTGTCAGGGACGTTCTGTCCGCTTCCGTGATCGTGCGCCTGTACGCATGCGCGGACCACGGCTCTCGGACGCACTAGTGCACGGGGCGCTGCCGTTGCGTGCGCCCGTGCGCATGCGCGCACGTTAGGCGCACGTCATACGCAGCGTCCGGCTGCCTATAAAGGACACTGATGTAATGTTGCACATTGAGGTTTGATCTGCATGTGTTCCGTGTTTCTATCTTTGCATTAAGCATTCTGTTGTGGTATATGATCCGGCTTTCTGACCCTGCTGCCTTCTCCAACCCTGACTCCGGCTTGTCGACCCTGCTTGTATTCAGCCTGACTACCCGTTACCTGGACCCGGCCTGGACTCTGATTATTCTCCTGTCTACCGTTTATGCTGTTGCTTCAAGTGTATGACCCGGCTTGTCTGACTCCGCTGATCTACATATACTACTCTGCTGACACCTTGTGGCCGCTCTGCTGATCGGCACCTGTTGTTCCTGTAACTTCTACCTGCCTACCAGCATCACCTGCTTCCTGTTCGGCAGTTCCTGTTTCACCAGCAGCCACAACCAGAACTGACACCTGCACTTCACCGTGCTCTTACCACCACTGTCTCCACTCCAGTGGTCTCCGAGCCGGGGTTGTCGGGAGGTCTTCCTCCACGCTTCAGGCTCACATTCAGGTACGTAACAGTAACAGTGCAGTGTTTGTAACTAGCCACCTTTCAAGTGGCAGTTTTTGTAAGATGTCAGTCAGTACGATTGGAATAAAGTACCAACGTTTTAACAAACTACTGCACTATGAAATCCTCCTTTTATTTTTTATATCCACACGCTCCCTTGGATCTGGAAAGGCTGTCTGTATCCTGGAAACAATTGGTGGGACATATCACCAGGTGTGCCTGCTAATTTCCCACAGAGGAGATAATCCTGAGCAACCATCCAGTGAAGGATACCCTTATTTGCAGTGCCTGATTGACCCCTTGGGGTCCAACTTTCTGGTAAGCGGCCATCCATCCAATTGTTTATTTCCAGAGAAGTGTTTTTTGCTGATCAATCACTTTGCCAGTCAAATTACATGTATCCATTCAATGCGGAGGAGTGAGATTACACCTGAACTATCACCTGGATGTTCTTTCCTTTCGCAAGACTCACTTATCACATGAATACACCTTGGATTTGTTCTAAGATTACTTAATTTATTTTATTTTAATTCATACATTTTTTTGCATTTTTTTGCTTTAATATATGTAGCACACCTGTTTCCCCTTAATAATATTTTTTTCATTCACTGTTTGCATTCAGTTGCATGATCATTTCATATTTATTTGTATAGTAAGGGGTTATCGCGGATTGTCCTACCTTCCATGCTCACCAATTGTTGGGCAATAAATCTGTTACGTCGGTTTATCCGATCTTGTGTATGCAAGTACGTCCAGCTAAAATCCAAAGTACAAACACACATGCTCAGAACGAATGCTAAACATCAGACAACATAAGCAGAAGTTGCCTAAAGGGTGGCGGTAAAGAGCTGAAAAAACACATGCACCTAGCACAGAGATCAAGCTGTCATAGACAGCTCTCGATCTGTACTAATGACTGGGAAGTGGCAGGATCAGCTCCTGCTCATGTGACTACTGTGACAGCCAATCACATTGGTTACATGATTAGGCAGACCTTTCTGACCGAGCCCCAACATAATAGCCCAGTTAAAGGGATGCCAGGGCTGGGCAGGAAGGGGTTAACCTGTTCAAAGCAACCTTTCTAGAATCTGTGCAGCTGACACAGACATCCCCAAAACATGTAACCACATTCTTTATTTATCTGTCCATCTATTCATGTATCCATTTCAGTAATAGTATTAAGTAATATTTGTGCATTTACTTATCCTCATTGTTTTAGCATACCTGACCCAGGAAATTGTGCCTCTATACCAAATGTATGTAATCATAGCAATACTTGTGAAATATTCTGCGGGTGGATGAGGTATAACAGACTCATCTTTAAGGTAGCCAAAATATTATATTTTATCATCACCATTGTCAGCCAAACTTCATTACACTGGTCATATACAGACTTTATAAATGAAGCTTAATGGGCCTTTAAGGAAATCTAAAAGGAGACTGCCATACAGTATACTGTATGACCACCTTATGCAAATGCTAGTATAAAATAAATGGCAATAACACACTTGGGACTAATAGATATGTCTTCACATCACCTTCCTAAATTTAAAAAGTGAGAAAGCCGTAAACACCTAGCGGGACTTTTTGGTTGCTGACAGATGACATTTTTAAAAGTGAAATATATATATATATATATATATATATATATATATATATATATATACTGTATATATATATATATATATATATATATATATATATTGTGAGGGATTGGCTCGGTAGCGGGTGTGTGTGACCCCCTGGATGGGTTCACTACACACTGAACTGTACAAAAAGGCAGTCGAGGATGATTGAAAACAAATGATATGGTTTATTTTTCCATATTGCTGGATACACGTACAAGCATCAAAACAGCATGAACAAAACAAAACATAAAATAAACCCTTGCCACTTGGGGCGTCTACCTTCCCAACACAGGAACCTACCTATGGAGTCTGGCACAGCCTACTGCTGGGCAGACACCGCTGGTCCTACAGCAGAAAACAAAAAGTCTCTTTGATATTTCTCACACAGAAATATCCATCAGCACCTTACCTCTTCAGTACTGTTTGTGACTGCTCCTTAACTCCCCAAAGCCTCAGGATGCAGCAATCAGTCGTCATCCTTAGGCTGTCTTTATAGGGGCTTTAATTGCTTAATTCTGAACAGCTGAAACCTTTTAACGCCCCAAACCTCTCTGGCCATCTCTGCAGCCAATGCCTAATAGTAATTGGTGTATTGTCTAAACAAGGCAGAAATATATCTCCCGTCTGTGACAACACACACAGATTTACCTGACTTCCTGTCACATACCCCCCCTCTTGTTTCAACCCTAGGGTTGGGACACAGGTTGCCAGGCACACATGCACTCGGGACAAACCATCTGCATTCCCCATTTTAACACCGGGGCGATTCGTTACGACAAAACTAAATTCCTGAAGGGCCAGGAACCACCTATTTATTCTCCTATTGGTCTTCAAATTTTGGCTGAGGTACATAAGAGGGTGTTCCTTGCTCTGTAATATACTCATTTTCAGTTGTGAACCATGCAAAACCTTAATTGGTTTTTCAATGGACACAAAGATTTCCCTCGATAGCTCAATCCCTGAGGAACTCAGCGAGTCATAACCAATACCAAGAGCTGATAACACTGTGCTCTGCAATGGATCATCCATGTGGATGCCTTCTTCAGATGTAAACACACTAAGACTGCAATCCTCCAAGGCATGGTGAGACTCAAAAAAATCTGTTCTTCTATGAACTGGACTAAAGTCTGACGCATATGACCTCTGATAAACCGATGTGCTAGGTGGTTTTTCTTCCCTTTGGTGCTCTAGACGGAAATCATTACTTGTTAATTCTGTATTTTCAAGTTTCTTACTTTGTGATAGTTCAGACTCACAAGTATGGTGAAAATCTACCAAACCCAATGTAAGGTTTTCAGAAACTGAATCCTCGTCACTTTCTTGAACCAACTGCTTACTTGTTCGCACATCCCTATTCTCACCAAGAACTTGACAACTTGACAACTGCTATCGGACACATCATTAACTGAGCAAGACAACCTTTCTTGTCTAGCAGCTACAATCACTTTTGAACTTATGTTTATGGCTAGTTGTTCAGCTATCTTTGCCTCATAGTCTCCCAAAAATGTTTTAGTATTTGTTTCTTTGAAACCATCGACTATTGGACACAAATTCTCATATTCTTCATTCCTTTCAAGACATTTGGAAAAAGCATCCATTAAATTAGTACATTTAGCCTCTCTGACCACTTCAGTGATGGAGGTTTCACAACGTTCAGAGGGCTCACCTGCAAGTACAGATTCTACACTTTGAAAAATAGATTTTACTTCCCAAGGAATCTTGGTAGTCAAGTCCAAAGTATTATCCTGCGTTACTTGCTCTGACAGAACACTTTCTAAAGACTGGGTTTCACAGGATGTGACATTACCTTTATATTCAAATCCGATTTCATTAACATAAAAAATAATGCACTGCTCTTCAACATGCAAATAATTCACAGAGGCAAAAACAGCTTCAGTCTGGGTGCATATTTCTTGCAATTCAGATTCCTCAATGACCCTGTTCTGCTGATCATCAATTATGGGAAAGTCATGAATATCACCTGCCTTACTACATTCACAAGGCTCAGTGAATATTGAACACACTTTTTCTACATCATTTAGTGCAGTGTCGTGTCAGAATTATGTTTTTCAGCTTTATTTCCATCAATCAACTGACTGAGAACTGAAGATGTGCAAACCTCTACTTCCTGCACTTCAGCCACTTCATTTGCCCTGAAGCAGTCAGGGATTTCACTTTCAACATCACTTCCAGAAAGTTCAGCTTCATTTTCCTTGTTCTTTCAGATTTAGCTTTCTAAGAATTGCCTCCTCCTCATCGTCGTTATCTTCCACACATTCTTCATTATTTATTGTTAGTCCATTCTGAGTGTTGGCTGTTTCCGTAGGACAATCATCAACTTTAACATCTTCATGTTCCGTTTCTGCTTTGGTAACCTTGGTGACACCAGGAACTCCTAACTTGGCAGAGTAGGCCCAAAGAAAAGAACAGTGATCCATACAGCCCTGGCACACCATCTCATGAAACTCAACGTGCTCCGATGGAACTGCCCCTAGGTGCCGACTGTAACGGCTACCCAAGTAGGGAGAGGGTATCAGCCGTTGGGGACGTCCTTTTCCCAGGCAAGTTGCTATGCAAGCAAGTCCAGTATAAGCTCATCCACGAGATCCAGAGGGAAAGTCAGGTCCAGTTGTAAAACAAACAGAATAATAATCCCATCGCATGCCCTTTCAAGAACGAGACGGAGCTACGTTTTGAAGGGTCAAGTAGACTAGCTTTAATGGTACATCTCTTGGTTTATATCTAGTTACAAGCTTGTGAGTAATCAAGGAACAATGGAACTCTCCTCCCCCTCCCTCCACAGGGGGGCCCCAAGGTAGACACCCTGGCACCAGGCCAAAGAAGCCACATTCCTTTATCAATAGAATTCAATCAACCCCTAGAACAATACTCAATCACAGATAATCCCATCAGTAGCTAAACATTTTGGCATGCATAGCCTGAGAAGTTCTTCTGAACATAACTGACATTCTAATTCAATACACTGACAGGAGAGTGTTAATTTGTAATACAATACACAAAAGAGAGAAGAGGACATTTAGAATTTAGTAGTGAAAGAGTCACTCTACAATTAACCCTTTGAGCTCAGAATTAACAAACTTAAAATAGCCCTACGGATATCTCAGAATATAATGTGGATAATCCATATCTCAGGTAGTCCCAGATATCATTCATCCTATTGTAACACGTCCTTTGGTTCTTTGTATGTCCCACTGCATGATTATTATAGGTGTACAGGCAGAATACATAGTTCCGTTACACCGACCATGAAACCAGTCCTCACACACCACACACTGGATCATCTCATCTGGGGTCTCATCCTCAGGATCGGGGTACAGTCTCTTACATGTGCAGTACATGCCAAAGAAATTGTCATTGTAATTATTAGCCAGGTTTGTCTTCTCTTTATCCGGATATAACTTGCACTTCAGCTGTTTAAATTTGGCATTTCCACAATCGCAGCGAAAGTTCCTCTTGGTGGAGAGCTAAAACAGGTCGTGGCCTTCATGACACTTGTATGCACAGGCCAGACATATCCCAGCAGGCTCCTCTTTATCCGGGGTGCAGGTACTGCAGGCATACAGCGCTTGTCTCTTCACATAACCCAGGGGGTAGGAGCACTTTTTGGAATCGCTCCCCGCCAGCACAGCAGACGCCTCATCCTGCAGGGCGTCATCCACCTCCTTCACTGCCATTTCCACCTTTACTTCCTCCTTCACTTCCTCCTCTTCATCTTCTGCACCACTTTCAATTTCTGCAAGCTCTTCGCTTTTAGAATCATCACATGGTAGAAGATGGAAATCCTCAAGCCCGGCCTCATTTTCTTCATTTTCTCTGTTGGTGAAAGAACCGGTACAGAGAGCAACTGCTTCAGACATTAGGTCACTTTTCTCATTTTCAGCATGAGCCTTTGTACAACTAAAAGATTCTTAATTTGAACCATCATCTTCACAGACACATTTTCCAGAGCAGAGTCCCAGCAACTCATCCATAACCCCTATCTTGGAGCCATTTGCATCAGGCTGGCTGGTGTTGGATTTTGATTCCTTAAACTTTCTTGAGCAGAGATCTAACAGTTAGCATTCTCATCCATACTGTCCATCACAAGTCTTTGCTTGGCAGAGCTGTACTTGCTCCTGTTGCGGCCAACATTTAGAAAACCATCAGCATGCATGACAACGATCTCTTCGTTGTAATCCTCATCACTCCAAAGTAAGCTTTCCGTGCAAGAATCGCTGAGCGTCTCCTCATCACTTAGTCTTGTATATGTACGGCATCCATGATCGCTGCTTTTACCGGAACACGGGGCCTTATAAATACTGTTGAGCTTTGAAGGTTGTAATTTTTTGGTGAGGGCTCCTTAGAAAACTCTATGTTCTCTTCACTACCAGACAGCTCTGACTTTGCTTTCTTTTTCTTCTTTTTTTTCTTTGACTTCAGACTCAAGAAATCTTTGAACTTTTCTCTTACTTTTTCTTTAACACTTTCAGACAGCTTGTCTTGCGATGAGACTTCTGGATTAAGTTCTCCTTGCTTTTGTCTTTTAGGGGCAGTCGGTGGGAATTTGAACTGTTTGTGGTGCGTCTTCTCTTTGAGTTTCGCTGACTGGCCTTTTCGTGAGCTAAAGAGCCTCTTGTCTGCATATGCCTCGTGACAGGACTCTGATTCTGCTCTGACTTGTCAACGCCATGGAAATACTTCATATGGCAACGCAGCAACTTGGCCTTACGAAAAGATCTGGAGCAATCCAAAATCTTGCCCTTAAACTCGTTGGGTTCCAGTTCCAAGGTAACAGCTTTGGTAGCTGGATCATCAAGTTTCTTCAAAGTATTTGCTAAAGGTTCTCTACTGTATTTAGCAGAACTGTCAGACCATCGATTCAGCTTCATAGGAGCTGCTACTGCGGGGACAGCCGGGACCTCCTCAGCATCTTCTTGTACATGAGGGTCTTTCTCTTCTGGTTTGATCTCGTCTGGTTTGACCTCTGGAACGCCATTCACAACATTGGATTCAACAGGCTCTACAGACTCTTCTACTACTAATGGCAGCTCCTTTACTTTGGGAGTTTCAGGCTCTGCCAGGGCACACTCCTCTGGCTCCACTTCTTGTTCTTCTGGTGAAGTACTACACTCCGGTGATGATTCCGTCTCCACAACAGACGTGGTAACCTCCATAGCATTGTGGTCCTCTGGATTCTCAATCAGAGAGGGCTTGCTATCCTTTTCCTCTGTTCTCTCAAATTGTTTCATGATGGCCTCCATTTGCTGCTGGTGTCTCTGTTTCCAACCTGCCATTCTCTCTTGGTGAGCCTGTTGTTGAGCTGTAATGCTCTGTTGGTGAGCTGCAAGGCTCTCTTGGTGAACCTGTAGTCACCCTGCTCTGTACATGCTCAGTTGCTTTCCATTTTTAGGCACTGCCAATTTAGTAGAGGCTGATCTGCTGACAGTATAATTAAATCCTCCTATCCTTTACAGCCATGGAAGTTGCTTCTGTTTGATCTGAAACTGCCAAGGTGCTGCACATGTGATCAGTTATGACACCAGCCATTTGATGGTTTGGCAGTTTGGTTGCGGACACAAGCAAATGTGACAGTTAGCAATCCCGACATTCCAGGAATGTCACTGTTGTTTAAAATCGGTTAAATTGATGGGTTTAGTTCCACTTTATGATTTTTCAGGGACTCTAGACTTCAGTAAAATGGCAGCCTCCAACAAGAAGAAATAGGAACAATGCTGG
Organism: Rana kukunoris; assembly: GCA_029574335.1. Taxonomy (NCBI): domain Eukaryota; kingdom Metazoa; phylum Chordata; class Amphibia; order Anura; family Ranidae; genus Rana; species Rana kukunoris. Next base: position 249,620,800 of record CM056050.1, on the reverse strand, counting down.
TGGCAATTTACAGTACACACAAGTTGTTATGGGTAAAGTTCCACTTCAAACTCCAGTGAGTTTCTACCGCAAAAGAGAGGGTGCTCACGTGCACAAGTAGTGTGTGGTGAAAGTTTACGATTTTTCTTGCACAAGTCTAAGTGCACATAGACTTTTTGTGGACTTTACATAATTATTGGATGATTTAACCACTTGTCATCTGCCCGCCGTCAATTGACGGCGGGCAGACGACTCCATTGTTCTGACATCACGTCATATGACATGATGTCCCTTTAAAGCCGCGGGCGGGCGCGCGCGCGTCGCCGGCGGCGCGCGCGCGCGCGCACCCGCCGCTCCGCGGGGATCCCGTGCGAGTGCCCGGCGGCAACGATCGCCGCCGGGCACACGCGATTGCTCTGTAAGTGAGCTGGGACGTGCAGCTCTGTATGTAAACACGGAGCTGCACGTCCCTGTCAGGGAGAGAGGTGACAGATTGTGTTCCTTGTACATAGGGACACAATCGGTCACCTCCCCCAGTCACCCCCCCCTCCCCCTACAGTTAGAACACTCATAGGACACACATTTAACCCTTTCCCCGCCCCCTAGTGGTTAACCCCTTCACTGCCAGTCACATTTATAAAGTAATCAATGCATATTTATAGCATTTTTCACTGTATAAATGTAAATGGTCCCAAAAATGTCAGAAAAGTGTCCGAAATGTCCGCCATAACGTCGCAGTCCCAATAAAAAAATCGCAGATCGCCGCCATTAATAGTAAAAAAAAAAAAAAAAAAAAATGCCATAAACTATCCCCTATTTTGTAAACGCTATAAATTTTGCGCAAACCAATCGATAAACGCTTATTGCATTTTTTTTTTACCAAAAATATGTAGAAGAATACGTATCGGCCTAAACTGAGGGAAAAAAAAAAAAATTTATATATTTTTTGGGGTTATTTATTATAGCAAAAAGGAAAAAATATTGCATTTTTTTAAAAATTGACGCTCTATTTTTGTTTATAGCGCAAAAAATAAAAACCGCAGAGGTGATCAAATACCACCAAAAGAAAGCTCTATTTGTGGGAAAAAAAGGACGCCAATTTTGTTTGGGAGCCACGTCGCACGACTGCGCAATTGTCAGTTAAAGCGACGCAGTGCGGGAAGCTTATATTTTGTCTGGGCAGGAAGGGGGTCTAGGTGCACAGTAGGTAAGTGGTTAAAGTGGATGTAAACCCCAAAAAATATTTTTTTTTTTTGATGTCACAATGTAGAGTATAAGATTTCCTATCATCTGTGCCCAGTCTTGCCACACAGTTAATCCAGATCTGAGAAATCCTCTTTTATGTTCAGTGAAAATGAACAGCCTTCCAGATAAAACCTGCCTAAATAAAAAGTCTGTTTTCTCTCTTCTTGCTTTGAGTGAGAGGTTATTTACATATTTACATATCTAGAAAAAGGATAAATGTACACAATGGGCACAATGGGCACATTCCATAGCTACCACAGAGAAAATGGAAGGATAACATTATACTGTCAAAGAATGTAGTAATCATATGTATTCGTATAGTGTTATCAACACCGCGGATACATAATCAGTATATTGTCTGCGCAAAAGGGGGGAGGTGCTCACAGACAGGAGCAATTGACAACCCCTAGAGTGCAGTACCAATAGATTAACATAAAAAATAAAAATAATTATAACATATTAAGGAAGATTTTATTACATAGTGTAAATTGATATAGATAAAATATATATATATATACATATACCCATGGTCATATACCATTCATTAGATATACATTAAGTATTCCATTGCAGATGGGTTACATGGGTTACAATTAGAATGAATTTCTACCAATTGGGAGAAAAAGGGGAAAAGGGGAAGAAGTAAAGCTGGAAAAAGAAAAATACATATAGAAAAAGTTCCCCAATACAGATATTACAGACATTGCATATAGTTATATTTGATATACATCTTAATGCAGAAGGAAAAAGAAAAAGGGGGGGGGGGCCGCCATCATTACTAAAGATTACAAAAAGGACTTATATGAATGTGCCTCGTTGATACCTGGGGCATGGGTTGCATTTAGTCTATCGATCCATAATGTTTCTTTCTGAAGGACATATTTGTCCCAGTTGCCCCCACGGGTATCTTTTGGTATGACGGCAAGAACGAAAAACGACTCGACAGATGTGTCGAATCTATGATATAGATCAAGGTGTCTGGATATGGGAGTCAGCATCTTCCCATTGCCAGACAGGTATACATGATCTTTGATCCTTTGCCACAGGTGGCGAATTGTCTTGCCGACATAGAAAGCACCACTCTTGTGTGTGCTACAATACTGTCATCTAGTGTGACAAATTATGTATTCATTTTTGTGTTTTATTTAATGTGCATTTTATTTCTTTGTAATAATCAATTTAATTTTAACTGTATTTACGCCTAGAAAGTCAATTTTCCATTTTACACACGTGTATGGTTACATCTGTGTACATTTATCCTTTTTCTAACAATACCGGGACGTGGCATGTGTATAACCTGTCTGATCCACAGTTCCACTCTGTGATGATCGGATCTCTCCAATTCTATTTACACATCTAGCTAGGACATGTTTATCATATGTTATGTTTTGTTTATCATAACATGAGGTGATATAACATTATAACACATCCTAGTAATATACAATGAACTTTGGATCACCTCTTGTTATGATAAACATGTCCAAGCTAGATATGTAAATAACATGTTACTAAAAGCAATAACAGAGAAACGGACTTTATAATTTGGCAAGTTTGTATCTGGAATTCTGTTAATTTTCACTGAACTTTAAAAGAGGATTACTCAGCGCTGGATTAACTCTGTGTGGCAAGACTGGGCACAGCTGATAGGAAATCTTATACTCTACATTGTGACACCTACTTTAAGTACTTTGATTATCTAAAAGTGCAAATAATTTCAAAGCGCCAATTTTGATGTTGGATGAATACATTTTCATTTCAAATATAGTTTTTTGTGATCTTGTGGTAAGGTGGCAGTGAATACAATTTAAAGAAAAACATTATCTTTATAATATTTCATTATCTTTAATTTCTTTGCATATTTACCAGTAATTGTATTACATGTATAGCGCCCCTTTACTTTCAGTATGGGCACTACACTAAAGTTAGTGGGGGAGTGGGAGAGTTATGTTGCTCTTACTCTTAATTTTGTTAGATTTGGGCTGCTGTCAATTTGGAACTGTCTTGTGGGTCAGTCTGCGCTCCGGGAGTAGTAGTCTCACCTCCGGACGAGAGGTGGCGCCCAAGGGGCTCTAACAGAGCCGCTTTTCCCCAGCAGTCAATTGGAGGAGTTTTTCCCTCGCGGGGCATGCTGGGGAGGGGTATATCTGTGGCAGACGCCATTTTTCTTGGTTCTTTGCAGGTTCCAGGCTCCAGGTGCGGCACCCACCTTTAGGGTGTGCGCATCCAACGGGCCCCGGCAATATGGCCTTCCAGGCCGGGGCCACATGCTACGCAGAGTTCCAAGCGGATGCTGAATGGGGCCCCAGTGACGTACTGGGTTCTCGGCTATACTAAAGAGATTTTAAGCTGAGGGCTGTACGATGGGGAATCGGCTCGAGGGGAACCCGGAGGCAGGTTGTCTGAGAGATTTGAGTGAACCATCGAGGATCTGGTGACCGAGCAGTGACAGGTATACTTCAACTGTCAATCGGTGACCCTAGCTCAATTTACTGGGAGGATCTGCTCACTTAATCAGAAACTACAAAGTAATAGGCCTGTGGCAGAGACATCCTTAGAGCCAGGTCCGTGGCAGGGGCCTTTTACCTCCCAGCTATCTAAAGTGACATTTCGGCTGCCAGAATTGTGGCAGAAATCTGTCTGGAGGCACTTCACCCACTCTGGCTAGAGTGGCTACGAATAGCGACTATTTTTGCTGAAAGCAGGCTTGCTTTTATGTTTATCCAAGCCTGATAATGCAAGGTTCCTTTATTTTATCAACCTGTCCTATCTACCTCCTGTTAATGTTGGTCGTGTTTGACCGAGGAATAAAGCATTTGAAAAAACGTCATCCTTTGGCTTGGACATTCTATTACTGCTCTCACAGTTGCTACAATCAATTTCCCTAGACTCGTCAAAGGTAACCTAACCAGCGGCTCCTGAGGGAGTTTCGCTACACATGCACTTATTTAAAAAAAAAAATTCCACTGTTAAATACTCTATAGTGCAGGATTTTTCGTATATATAAAAAAATATACACTTATTAGAGCTTAACCATGTTCGAAAAATAGTAAAAAGAAAAGATTCCTTCTTGTACAAACAAAGTTATTCTTCAGCATACAAAATTTCTAAAAAGTCAAGAAAGGGAATGAATGCATTTACTGCTCTGTGTGCTGTTCTAATATTTCAATGGCCTATAAAGGTTTAGGTGACTACAAAGCTCACTTAATGAGTACAGTCCAGAAAATAATTAATTCTCCTAGAGAATTTTTATTTATTTTTACTAAACTATTGAGGCTGAAACACTTTTTCTGGTGAAGCACTACCCCCTCAGGGGTCGCTGGTTGTTTTTGGGATCTACTCTTCTTTGGTTTGGCTCACCCCTCTTTAACTTGCTCAAACCCAACCTTGACACATCAGAAGTCTGCTGGGTGTATTGTGACCCCTGCTGGGCTGGGGGCACAATGACAGGCATACAATATTAAATAACAATGTAATAGTAGTATAACCTGAATTTTTGGACAGTATCTCCAGACAAGAAGAATACACTTTACATAGCAATATATTTAATTCAAAAGAGTGAGTTTACTTCATAAGCACTCAAAGAAACAAACATTAGTTCAGATTATTAAATTAATGGTTGTAATGCAGCAACACAGTATGATTTCGCAAAGGCCCTTGCGGAAATCAGCAAGTGACATTTATGAATGAAAACAGATCTTATACTAAGGCAGTGTTTTTCAACTCCAGTCCTCAAGACACACCAACAGGTCATGTTTTCAGGCTTTCAATTATTTTGCACAGGTGATTTATTCAGTTTCACTGCCTTCGTAATCACCACAGCCATTTCATCTGAAGGAAATCCTGAAAACTTGACCTGTTGGTGTGCCTTGAGGACTGGAGTTGAAAAACGCTGTATTAAGGAATGATACCATTCAACTAAACTAGTGAGCCGTCCTGAAAACAGCTACAGTCCACGTTGCGGCCGGGTGGTGCACGTTAAATTTGTAATCCACAAGTAATGAATGGTAAGCGAGAACTAATCAAATAAGGTATCCTTAAAAACAACGTTGGGGAGCTTATCGCTGGACAGCGTAAGTCACTTCTGCATAACCACTATAAACAGTAAAGAGCCTTTAAGTTTAAGCTGGAGGCCAAACGCGTGTGGGCAGCCTGTGAGGTGACACTAAAGTGTCTGTCTAAAGGAAACTTAGGAGCTGAGCATGTTGTCTCTCACCCGACAGGCCGATCCACCTGTATTCCTCTCAGAAAGTGCATTGGTCACTGCTCCACAGCACAAAGATCCCGGACGAGGGTATTCCACTGGTTCAGATGTCAGCTGGGTTTCCTCTCCGATCCCCGGGGACACGGGCTGGATTTAGGCCCAGGCTTCTGGCCTAAAGGCACGGCTGTATCTGTCCTCAGCTGCTCCGCAGAGGATAAGATGCTGGTCCCGAGAGAGAGAAAAGGCACCACACCCTCTGCTTAAGTAACCTCCCCACAATTCTGTGCGGAGATGTCACATGCTCCACAGGGCAGGGCATTGTGGGAAATGTAGTCTATTTCTCGTAAGAGTCAATGGAGTCCATAACTCCCCCTACTTCCGATCCCACAATGCATAATTCCTTAAAGGTAACTTATATATTTACAACGTGAATAGAGTTCCAGCGGGGATAGCCTGTCATTAAACTCTGACAGGAAGACCCCGCTACACATTCCGCCCTTCTGAAATCTTTGGTCCCCAAAGAAGGCAAAATTATGTATGCTGGTACATGCTTCTCAAAATACAAGCGGAGAAAAAGGTTGTTAGAATAGGCAAGGTAATAAACTCTGTGCATCATTTCTCACATTGCTCAAAGCTAAACAACTCATTGATTGACACAGAGTGGACAGGGGAACCTCCCACCAATCATTGGGTATGGGCAGGTTGTCCTGTCCGCCGTTTACTAACACTACAGCATTAGTTTCAGATGTGTCAGGGGGTGAGCAGGGGTTATCCTCCATTAAGTGGCAGCTGGAGGATCACACAGAACATTAGATCTCTTGGAGGAGTGGATAGCTTCTTCAGAACACTCTCCCAATTGGCTATAGATCAGTCTCTTTGGAGGATGAATAGTTCTTTTCTCTTTTGGTTCCTCAGGTATTGAGGGGTTAGGAAGAATATGATCTGTTTCATCACTCTGAAGAACAGCATCGTCCTCTGATTTCTGACACAGCAGGTTCCACAGCTCCTGAGTCGTCTAGGTCTCTGTTTGGCGAGGTAAGAGGCCTCCTTAAAATCCTCAGCAGAGTACAAAACAACATCATCTTCCAGTTCTTCCTCAAGCGCAGTCTGAGGTATAAATTCAGGGGCCTCCGGCCGAAGTGTCCCATTTCAGATGGGGGCAGGAACGAAGTACTAGGCTCTGGTTGTTGAGAAGACCATAACCACTCTTCAGGTCCATTACGGTGAACCACTTAGCTCCTGACAGGCTCTGTAGCGCATCCTCAATCCGAGGGGTAGTGTACTGATCAGGGATAGTCCTCTTGTTGAGAGTTCTGTAGTCAATGCACAACCTCAGAGAACCATTTTTCTTCCTCACCACTACTATGGGAGAAGCATAAGGACTCCTGGATTCTTGGATAGTTCCGGTCCTTTTTAGCTCTGCAAGCTGCTCCCTAAGGTCTTCCAAATCCGTCAGGGGAATCTTTCGGACTCGCTCCCTGAAAGATTCGTCTTTCTTCAGTCGAATCCGGTGGGTGGCACTTTTTGCACATCCGACATCAAACTCAGTCTTTGAGAATATATTCTGCCACCTACCAAGTTGGGCTTCCATTCTTTCCTTCTATCCTGGTGGAAGTTCAGCGCCATCGGGCTGAGGACTCTTCTTTGAGTCTTCTTTCTTTTTTCCCTCCCCCAGGCGGGAAGGACTAACGGGAGTGACTTGATGTACCCGACTCAGTAGCACTCTGGCTCTGGCTGGCAATTCTACAGGGTTGGTGGTGGGGTTCTGGACGTTGACAGATACCCATCCACGGTTTTTTCTCCAGTACCTTCAATGGGATCACTGGGGATATCACCTCCAATCCCTCTGAGGATTCACCCGGATCAGGTTCAAGGACAAGGTACAGGCCTGGCTGAGATCAGGTGAGTTTGACTGAGGCCCGGAGGCAGGTCACTTCTCCAGGCTGCAGGACTTTCATAGTCCTTCCTAACCACCAGATCCTTCCTACTCCTTCTTCAGGGGCCTTCCCTTCGATCACCAGTTGTTGGTATACCCTCCTTAACGTTGGATGGACCCTTTGATCTGAGGCCCCCGTTGTTTCGGTTAAAGGGGCCAAGAGTCTTCGGATCAAAGCCGTGTTCGTCCCTATGATAAGGGAGCACTTGTGGGCTCCTGGAGGCCAGGGGCAGACTATCGCCAGAGCATCAAAGGTTTCTGCTACTCCGGCTATTGTGGGGTCAAAGGTTAGACGTATTGATAGATATCCATCCGAAGGGAAACTCTGAGTTCCAATCCCCCATATTTCCAATTCTTTTAACTTCTGCAAGGGCAAGTGAGAGAGATACTTATCATAAAAGTCTCTGTATAAAAGAGTCACTTGTGCTCCGGTATCCAGGAGGGCTTTGGTATAAATCCCTTCCACTTGTATGGGCACCAACGGGGAAGGCCCCACCAAATTTTCAGGAAATTTTCGAGGCGTAGCCTCTTATTTTTTTTCGTAACTTGTACTCTCACTCCCCCTCTACGAGGATTTATTTTCGTCTCCATTCTGGCTTGTGTGGAAAAGGCATAAGGTGGCCTCGAAAAAGGTCTTCCTCTATTCGGCTGTCGTTCTGCTTCCTGTTTCACCTTGGAGTTATCTACAGTAGACGGGCACCTGGTTGACTCCTTCACCGGGGCCCTCTGGAGTTTTCCGCTGCCTTGTACATTGGCTTACTGGCCATTATGGGACTGGAACAGGTTTCCCGTACATGCCCCACTCCTCCGCAGTTGAAACAGACTATAGGCATCCGCTGCTGATCATACAAACTGTGAGCGGGTTCCCCAGGCCCTTTCCTTGTGGTTTGATGAATAAGAAACCCTGCTTGACTGGTGAAAGCAGCCACCATTTCCGTCAATTGGGACACCTGCATCCTCAGAAGCTCAACTTGGGTGTCACGGTCCTCCGTGGCCACTACTCGAACCCGAACTGGGGTCTCTGAAGGTTGACATTTTGTTCTTTTGGTCCAACAGGACCTCTTCCTGTCAGATAATCCGTATCAGGTCAGGGTATCTCAACACCCCGGCTCCTTGTTGGCTCCACAGCTGAAAAGCGATGGGGTCCATGGGTTGGGCTCCTCTTATGACCTGCTGGACCCTTCTTTCATCCACCGCTCTGGGATCTACCCCCTTTTTTAAGAGAATTTGGTGTAGAACTTGGATAGCTTTTCTCCTTTCTTCTGAAAGCAATGTTTTAATTGTTAGTGAAGTTCACTGATATTTTCAGTCCGCCCATATACATTCTGCAAGATGTCTAGGTAGTCCTGTGCAGTGCAATCATTTTTGCTGAGCTTCAGGTTGCGTATGGCCTCCAATGCATGCCCCTGAAGACTCTCTATGATTCTTTGTATCTTGTATTGTTCAGGGATTTTCCACTCTCTTAGAGCCTGAGCAGCCTGATCCATCCACTCTTCAAACCCATCCTCCGAGGATGGCACAGGATTTTTACCTGAAAAGATCCTAAGTTTCCGGTACCCTGTCATCAGGTAATCCGGGGAGTCTTTCTTGCAATGAGTTACAATCTCGGTCAGGACAGCACACAACTCTGGGCTAATGACTTTCAATGGGGTGGACCTATAGATTCCGCTGCTTTCTGATCTTTCGTGCTAGTAGGTACTGGGGTACTTGAGGAGGTACTTGGAGTACTTGAAGAGGTATGAGCATCTTGCTCTTCTAAAGGATGTATCAAAGTAAACTCCACACCATTAGGAGTATACACACTGGCGCCCTTAAAGTTATTTGGAATCTCTTCACCCCACTCACATAGGTCATAAGTGTTAGGGCCTGTGTGATCTACCTCAATGTCCATTATCCATAGCTTGTTGTCTTTGGATAATGCCTTCAGGGTGGGAAGTAATTGTTCTGCTGTCCCTTGATTTCGACCACTAGGCCCTTTGTCAAATCGACATTTTCGACTCTGCACCACCTAGACGCGGTGGCAGCATCCATGGCTGTTCTTGGCAAGGGCGGAGCTTAGTGTGAGGGGAAATTTGATTTCCTGAGAAGTAGAATCCCAGACGAGCCCCCACATGTAGCGCTACCCCCTCAGGGGCCGCTGGTTGTTTTTGGGATCTACTCTCTTTTGGTTTGGCTCACCCCTCTTTAACTTGCTTGAACCCTCCCTTGACACATCAGAAGTCTGGTGGGTGTATTGTGACCCCTGCTGGGCTGGGGGCACAATGACAGGCATACAATATTCAATAACAATGTGATAGTAGTATTACATGAATTTTTGGACGGTCCCTCCAGACAAGAAGAATACACTTCACACAGCAATATATTTAAATCAAAAGAGTGAGTTTACTTCATAAGCACTCAAAGAAACAAACATAAGTTCAGATCATTAAATGAATGGTTGTTATGCAGCTACACGGTATGATTTCGCAAGGGCCCTTGCGGAAATCAGCAAGTGACATTTATGAATTAAAACAGATCTTGTACTAAGGAATGGTACTATTCAACTAGACTAAAGTGAACAGTCCGTGCCCGCGAGCTCCCTCTAGTGAGCGGTCCTGAAAACAGCGACACTCCACGTTGCGGCCGGGTGGTGCACGTTAAATTTGTAATCCACAAGTAATGAATGGTAAGCGAGAACTAATTAAATAAGGTATCCTTAACAACAACGTTGGTGAGCTGATCGCTGGACTGCGTCAGTCACTTCTGCATAACCACTATAAACGGTAAAGAGCCTTTAAGTTTAAGCTGGAGGCCAAACGTGTGTGGGCGGCCTGTGAGGTGGCACTAAAGTGTCTGTCTAAAGGAAACTTAGGAGCTGAGCATGTTGTCTCTCACCCGACAGGCCGATCCACCTGTATTCCTCTCAGAAAGTGCATTGGTCACTGCTCCACAGCACAAAGATCCCGGACGAGGGTATTCCACTGGTTCAGATGTCAGCTGGGTTTCCTCTCCGATCCCCGGGGACACGGGCTGGATTTAGGCCCAGGCTTCTGGCCTAAAGGCACGGCTGTATCTGTCCTCAGCTGCTCCGCAGAGGATAAGATGCTGGTCCCGAGAGAGAGAAAAGGCACCACACCCTCTGCTTAAGTAACCTCCCCACAATTCTGTGCGGAGATGTCACATGCTCCACAGGGCAGGGCATTGTGGGAAATGTAGTCTATTTCTCGTAAGAGTCAATGGAGTCCATAACTCCCCCTACTTCCGATCCCACAATGCATGATTCCTTAAAGGTAACTTATATATTTACAACGTGAATAGAGTTCCAGCGGGGATAGCCTGTCATTAAACTCTGACAGGAAGACCCCGCTACACATTCCGCCCTTCTGAAATCTTTGGTCCCCAAAGAAGGCAAAATTATGTATGCTGGTACATGCTTCTCAAAATACAAGCGGAGAAAAAGGTTGTTAGAATAGGCAAGGTAATAAACTCTGTGCATCATTTCTCACATTGCTCAAAGCTAAACAACTCATTGATTGACACAGAGTGGACAGGGGAACCTCCCACCAATCATTGGGTATGGGCAGGTTGTCCTGTCCGCCGTTTACTAACACTACAGCATTAGTTTCAGATGTGTCAGGGGGTGAGCAGGGGTTATCCTCCATTAAGTGGCAGCTGGAGGATCACACAGAACATTAGATCTCTTGGAGGAGTGGATAGCTTCTTCAGAACACTCTCCCAATTGGCTATAGATCAGTCTCTTTGGAGGATGAATAGTTCTTTTCTCTTTTGGTTCCTCAGGTATTGAGGGGTTAGGAAGAATATGATCTGTTTCATCACTCTGAAGAACAGCATCGTCCTCTGATTTCTGACACAGCAGGTTCCACAGCTCCTGAGTCGTCTAGGTCTCTGTTTGGCGAGGTAAGAGGCCTCCTTAAAATCCTCAGCAGAGTACAAAACAACATCATCTTCCAGTTCTTCCTCAAGCGCAGTCTGAGGTATAAATTCAGGGGCCTCCGGCCGAAGTGTCCCATTTCAGATGGGGGCAGGAACGAAGTACTAGGCTCTGGTTGTTGAGAAGACCATAACCACTCTTCAGGTCCATTACGGTGAACCACTTAGCTCCTGACAGGCTCTGTAGCGCATCCTCAATCCGAGGGGTAGTGTACTGATCAGGGATAGTCCTCTTGTTGAGAGTTCTGTAGTCAATGCACAACCTCAGAGAACCATTTTTCTTCCTCACCACTACTATGGGAGAAGCATAAGGACTCCTGGATTCTTGGATAGTTCCGGTCCTTTTTAGCTCTGCAAGCTGCTCCCTAAGGTCTTCCAAATCCGTCAGGGGAATCTTTCGGACTCGCTCCCTGAAAGATTCGTCTTTCTTCAGTCGAATCCGGTGGGTGGCGCTTTTTGCACATCCGACATCAAACTCAGTCTTTGAGAATATATTCTGCCACCTACCAAGTTGGGCTTCCATTCTTTCCTTCTATCCTGGTGGAAGTTCAGCGCCATCGGGCTGAGGACTCTTCTTTGAGTCTTCTTTCTTTTTTCCCTCCCCCAGGCGGGAAGGACTAACGGGAGTGACTTGATGTACCCGACTCAGTAGCACTCTGGCTCTGGCTGGCAATTCTACAGGGTTGGTGGTGGGGTTCTGGACGTTGACAGATACCCATCCACGGTTTTTCTCCAGTACCTTCAATGGGATCACTGGGGATATCACCTCCAATCCCTCTGAGGATTCACCCGGATCAGGTTCAAGGACAAGGTACAGGCCTGGCTGAGATCAGGTGAGTTTGACTGAGGCCCGGAGGCAGGTCACTTCTCCAGGCTGCAGGACTTTCATAGTCCTTCCTAACCGCCAGATCCTTCCTACTCCTTCTTCAGGGGCCTTCCCTTCGATCACCAGTTGTTGGTATACCCTCCTTAATGTTGGATGGACCCTTTGATCTGAGGCCCCCGTTGTTTCGGTTAAAGGGGCCAAGAGTCTTCGGATCAAAGCCGTGTTCGTCCCTATGATAAGGGAGCACTTGTGGGCTCCTGGAGGCCAGGGGCAGACTATCGCCAGAGCATCAAAGGTTTCTGCTACTCCGGCTATTGTGGGGTCAAAGGTTAGACGTATTGATAGATATCCATCCGAAGGGAAACTCTGAGTTCCAATCCCCCATATTTCCAATTCTTTTAACTTCTGCAAGGGCAAGTGAGAGAGATACTTATCATAAAAGTCTCTGTATAAAAGAGTCACTTGTGCTCCGGTATCCAGGAGGGCTTTGGTATAAATCCCTTCCACTTGTATGGGCACCAACGGGGAAGGCCCCACCAAATTTTCAGGAAATTTTCGAGGCGTAGCCTCTTATTTTTTTTCGTAACTTGTACTCTCACTCCCCCTCTACGAGGATTTATTTTCGTCTCCATTCTGGCTTGTGTGGAAAAGGCATAAGGTGGCCTCGAAAAAGGTCTTCCTCTATTCGGCTGTCGTTCTGCTTCCTGTTTCACCTTGGAGTTATCTACAGTAGACGGGCACCTGGTTGACTCCTTCACCGGGGCCCTCTGGAGTTTTCCGCTGCCTTGTACATTGGCTTACTGGCCATTATGGGACTGGAACAGGTTTCCCGTACATGCCCCACTCCTCCGCAGTTGAAACAGACTATAGGCCTCCGCTGCTGATCATACAAACTGTGAGCGGGTTCCCCAGGCCCTTTCCTTGTGGTTTGATGAATAAGAAACCCTGCTTGACTGGTGAAAGCAGCCACCATTTCCGTCAATTGGGACACCTACATCCTCAGAAGCTCAACTTGGGTGTCACGGTCCTCCGTGGCCACTACTCGAACCCGAACTGGGGTCTCTGAAGGTTGACATTTTGTTCTTTTGGTCCAACAGGACCTCTTCCTGTCAGATAATCCGTATCAGGTCAGGGTATCTCAACACCCCGGCTCCTTGTTGGCTCCACAGCTGAAAAGCGATGGGGTCCATGGGTTGGGCTCCTCTTATGACCTGCTGGACCCTTCTTTCATCCACCGCTCTGGGATCTACCCCCTTTTTTAAGAGAATCTGGTGTAGAACTTGGATAGCTTTTCTCCTTTCTTCTGAAAGCAATGTTTTAATTGTTAGTGAAGTTCACTGATATTTTCAGTCCGCCCATATACATTCTGCAAGATGTCTAGGTAGTCCTGTGCAGTGCAATCATTTTTGCTGAGCTTCAGGTTGCGTATGGCCTCCAATGCATGCCCCTGAAGACTCTCTATGATTCTTTGTATCTTGTATTGTTCAGGGATTTTCCACTCTCTTAGAGCCTGAGCAGCCTGATCCATCCACTCTTCAAACCCATCCTCCGAGGATGGCACAGGATTTTTACCTGAAAAGATCCTAAGTTTCCGGTACCCTGTCATCAGGTAATCCGGGGAGTCTTTCTTGCAATGAGTTACAATCTCGGTCAGGACAGCACACAACTCTGGGCTAATGTCTTTCAATGGGGTGGACCTATAGATTCCGCTGCTTTCTGATCTTTCGTGCTAGTAGGTACTGGGGTACTTGAGGAGGTACTTGGAGTACTTGAAGAGGTATGAGCATCTTGCTCTTCTAAAGGATGTATCAAAGTAAACTCCACACCATTAGGAGTATACACACTGGCGCCCTTAAAGTTATTTGGAATCTCTTCACCCCACTCACATAGGTCATAAGTGTTAGGGCCTGTGTGATCTACCTCAATGTCCATTATCCATAGCTTGTTGTCTTTGGATAATGCCTTCAGGGTGGGAAGTAATTGTTCTGCTGTCCCTTGATTTCGACCACTAGGCCCTTTGTCAAATCGACATTTTCGACTCTGCACCACCTAGACGCGGTGGCAGCATCCATGGCTGTTCTTGGCAAGGGCGGAGCTTAGTGTGAGGGGAAATTTGATTTCCTGAGAAGTAGAATCCCAGACGAGCCCCCACATGTAGCGCTACCCCCTCAGGGGCCGCTGGTTGTTTTTGGGATCTACTCTCTTTTGGTTTGGCTCACCCCTCTTTAACTTGCTTGAACCCTCCCTTGACACATCAGAAGTCTGGTGGGTGTATTGTGACCCCTGCTGGGCTGGGGGCACAATGACAGGCATACAATATTCAATAACAATGTGATAGTAGTATTACATGAATTTTTGGACGGTCCCTCCAGACAAGAAGAATACACTTCACACAGCAATATATTTAAATCAAAAGAGTGAGTTTACTTCATAAGCACTCAAAGAAACAAACATAAGTTCAGATCATTAAATGAATGGTTGTTATGCAGCTACACGGTATGATTTCGCAAGGGCCCTTGCGGAAATCAGCAAGTGACATTTATGAATTAAAACAGATCTTGTACTAAGGAATGGTACTATTCAACTAGACTAAAGTGAACAGTCCGTGCCCGCGAGCTCCCTCTAGTGAGCGGTCCTGAAAACAGCGACACTCCACATTGCGGCCGGGTGGTGCACGTTAAATTTGTAATCCACAAGTAATGAATGGTAAGCGAGAACTAATTAAATAAGGTATCCTTAACAACAACGTTGGTGAGCTGATCGCTGGACTGCGTCAGTCACTTCTGCATAACCACTATAAACGGTAAAGAGCCTTTAAGTTTAAGCTGGAGGCCAAACGTGTGTGGGCGGCCTGTGAGGTGGCACTAAAGTGTCTGTCTAAAGAAAACTTAGGAGCTGAGCGTGTGCTCTCTCACCCGACAGGCCGATCCGCCTGTTTTCCCTTTTAGAATGTGCGTTGGTGAATCACTGCTCCACAGCACAAAGATCCCAGACGAGGGTATTCCACTGGTTCAGATGTCAGCTGGGTTTCCTCTCCAAACCCCCAGGGGACACGGGCTGGATACTCGAGTCTTGTTTCCTTCCGGGTGGCTGGTCTCTCGGTGGATTTAGGCCAGGGCTTCTGGCCTAAAGGCACGGCTGTATCTGTCCTCAGCTGCTCCGCAGAGGAGAAGATGCTGGTCCCGAGAAAGAGAAAAGGCGCTACACCCTCTCCTTAAGTAACCTCCCCACAAGTCTGTGCGGAGGCGTCACATGCTCCACAGGGCAGGGTATTGTGGGAAATGTAGTCTATTTCTCGTAAGAGTCAATGGAGTCCATATCTCCCGCTACTTCCGATCCCACAATGCATAATTCCTTAAAGGTAACTTACATATTTACAAAGTGAATAGAGTTCCAGCGGGGATGGCCTATCATTAAACTCTGACAGGAAGACCCCGCTACACTGGGTTTTTGATTGAACGTAACCTGTTAAGAAGTATGTTCCCAGGCTCTGTAATTGCAAAGTTATATTCATGTAGAAGTCACAAGTGCAAAGCCATAATCAGTAATTTTCTGGCACCAAACTGCACCAGTCCAGTGCTCTCAATGATATTGTGAGAACGGAATAATTTACCTTGGGCCAGATTCAGCAAGACTTGCGCTGGAGTAATTCTATATTCGCCGCGTAACTGTGAAGATGCGCCGTCGTTTCTATGTGGCCGTACCCACCAAACTAGATGCGACAGAAAACGGGCCATTTCCGATCGGCTTAACTTTCCGACGCCAGAGTCTCGTCAGCGCATAATTTCACTTGGCGCATCAGTCGCGCCTATTGATTTCCCCTGCAAATATGCAAATGAGGGAGATTTCCTGATTCGCGAACGGATTAGCACCATACGCTGGCTACATGCGCCACGCGTATCTCGTCCGTCCGGCGCAAAGTTATTTCTACAAATAGCTGCTTTATCTTTACTCCAGACGGCCTCAGGTCAGCAAGAGAGCAGCTACAGCAGCAGCGTTACCGACGAAACTAGCAAGCTGAACAACCACACTTGCAAGGACAACACCTCTGTGTGCCAACATGCCAGGGGCAGTCGCGGTCCTAGCACTAGTACTGGGTCCCCCGGTACGGAGGAGGCGGGCACGTGAGAGGATATACCACACGCGCATGAGCCTCTTTGGCATGGGGGATGAGGAGGTGTATCGCCTCTTCAGATTCAGCCCAGATGCAATACTTGAACTAACCACAACCCTGCAGGAGGACATCACCAGCAAGACACACCGCTCACAAGCAGTGCAGCCACTGGTGAAGGTACTGGCAACACTCCATTTCCTTGCAAGTGGATCATTCCAGCGTACAAGTGGAGTGGTGGCTGGGATGTCACAGTCCTCCATGAGCAGATGTGTGCACCAGGTTGTCCCTGCAATCCTCAGACGCATGTCCAACCAGTTCATCAGACCAACCACTGAGGAGCTGCGGCTGAAGGCAATGACAGATTTCTACAGCATTGCCAGATGCACATCACAAGGGGCACATGCATGAGTAACATCCTCCTGTCTTTTCCCTTACAGGTGACTCTGCATATGCACTGGGACCCCATCTCATGACTCCTTTCCGGAACCCCCAAACCAGAGGAGAGAGAAAATACAATGAAGCACACATCAAAACCCGTGCAGTGGTGGAGCAAACATTTGGGCTCCTGAAGTCCCGTTTCCGCTGCCTGGATAAGTCCGGGGGGACCCTATTGTATTCCCCTACCTTTGTGTGTCAGATCATCGGTGCATGTTGCATTCTGCACAACTTTGCCATGAGAAAGGGCCTGCAGAATGAAATGCGTGATGACCTGACCCCCCAACCAGACAGCCCCCCCCTGCCAGAGGAGACCCATTCAGCTGATGGAAGAGCAGTCAGGAGGGTCCTCGCCGTAGGCATCTTTGGACAATAAACCAAAACATTGATCACACAGACAATGCACGCATGCACACCACTGATGTCCCTAGATCACACACACCACATGCACATCGCATTGGATTAGCCCAAGTCCAGCATGTAGGACTTGGGAGCAGCAACGCCAGCGTCAAGGCCCCAATGATGTCGCTGTCCATTCATACACCTTTCACACGTCATTCATACAGCCGTGGGGTTAACTTCACCACCACGGCCGAGGGTGACACCCCTTACTGGCAGGAATGCCACCCCCTCACATTCACACACCATTCATACTGCAACGTGTGCAGTATCAAAAAAAAAATATCTCATATCCAGAGCATAATCACAAATAAAATAACTCATAACCTGAGCATTAAGAATAAAATAAAAATCTCATAACCTGAGCATTCAGGAAAAAAAAAATACAAAACTCATGTCCTGAGCATCAATCAAAAAAACAAAAAATAAATCATCTGGGAAGCCGGGGGCTTCTTCTGGCGGCCCCTCTCTGGCTTCTCAGCTGCCTGGATGGAGTGGGTGGGGGTGGGGGGGCATCTGGAGGTGGCTGATCCCCGGGTGGGCCACTCCTGGCAGGTGTGGCCTGCCTGCCCTCCAAGGCCACAGAAATCCGGCCGAGGTACGAATTGGTCTGGGCCTGCACCCTGAGCTGCTGGGCCTGCATCCTGAGCTGCCGGGTGACCTGATAATGCTGGGCCCGCCGACTCTGCCTCCCCTGGTCCCGGATGGCAGCAGTGTTTGCCTGGATGGCTGCAGTGAGGTCCCTTATGTCACCCTGCACCTCCCCCAGACTGGTCACCACTGCAGCGCAGTTGCAGCTCACATCCTGCACTGCAGAAGAAATCTGGGCCACGGAGCACAGGCTGTCAGCCATTCTGTCCAGGTGCCCAACTATGTCCCCCATTTGCTGGGTCTGCCTGGCGTGATCCCTCGCCACCTGGTCCTGGACCAGATCAGACACCCCCCTGGTCTTATGGGTGGCCTTCCTGGGGCCAGTAGATGGTTGTCCCCGGGGGGATGGAGTCGCCCTTGAGGGGCTTCCTATGATGGGGGAGGGGATCTGAGAGGGCCCCGCAGAAGAGGAGGACTCCTCCAAATATAAAATTATGTCCTGCTCTGCCCCAACAGGCTCCTCCTCAACGACCTCTGCAGGTGTGGTGTGGGCACTCTCCTCCTCCACCTCGGTGTCTTTACCACCCAGGGGCACAGGCACTGGGTGCCGTTGGGGGGATGGGGTGGACTGGCCGCCGACAGATGATGGCCCAGCTCCGTCATCTGTGGATGACACAAAGCAGACACATGTTGGTGGTCCCACACACTTGGCACATGTACCCTCCCCCCCCCCACATGCAACACACCAAATAGGGGATAAAAAACACTTACCTGTCCTGGAGCCTTCCTCCACAGAATCATAGCCTGGTACCCCCTCCAATTGCTCCCTCTCCAGGCAGCGGGCGACCACCTCCTCCTCTGTGGTCAGGCTGACCGGACATGGGGGTCCACCACCTGTGCCCCGCTCATGGCTCCGAATGGTGGCCACCTTGCCACGGACCTTGCGCCGCAGGTCATTGATTTTTTTTGTATATCCCCAGCAGTCCGGGTGGAGTACCCCCAAGACATTCACCCTGCCAGCAATGGTGTCCAGGAGTGCCTGCTTCCTCTCCCGGGTGGTCTTCCTACTTTTCTTCCCATGCAGGAAATCATTGTAAGTCTCCATAGCAGAGATGACCACAGAGACCTCCTGGGCATAAAAATTGAGGTTCCTCCTCTCTTTGGGGGTAGCGGGAGCAGCCATAACAGAGCAAAAGTAAATTCCCTGGGGTGGGGGGAAACGGAAATACTTTTGCGCCGGAATGGCGCTTCTGCTGGCGCTTTTATACGCGCAACGGAACACATTGCGCTGGCGTTTTCCGTGAAGTGGTGCCGACGGAAGTTGTGAGCATGCGCACAGGGGGCCGAGTGAAGCCTCACTTACTGCGCATGCTCCGTGGATGATGCGCTGAACGTAAGCCTCTGCGCTGGGCTCCGCCCATCATTTACATATGATCACACCCACTTCCACTTGCGTCGGGTTACGCCAGCGCATTATCGTTACTCTGGCGCAAGTTTACGCGCAAGTGCTATGTGAATAACAGTACTTGCGCCGAAAGTGTCGGCGGAGTAACGTAAATGAGAAACGTTACTCCAAAGTAAAGAAGCGCCCATCTACCTGAATCTGGCCCCTTGTGTCCAGATGGAAGAAATGATATCTGCAGTGAAAATGTTTCTGCTTGCTAGTTCCTTTTCTTGAACTCCTTTTTGGCAAATTACAACTTGCAATGCTGGGGATACTGATCTGCACAGAAGACTGTTCAGCAAATGATATAGTTTATTTGGTTGATAATTTTTTATAGGAAATCTGGAGTTCCTTGGAGGCATTGCATGGGCGTGTCCAGGGCCGTCTTAATAGCATTGTGGGCCCCTGGACAAAGTAATGCTCTGGGGCCCCTACAATGTAGACAGTGCAGGTATACAGACATCAAGTAGGTAGGAGGCAGACAAGCAGAGCTTCCCCTTTTGGGTAGAGGTCTGCAATAACTACATAAATAATTATTGTGTACAGCAAAGAAACAGTGGGAAAATACTACATACATAAAGTAACAAAGCTGTCCTGAGTAAATATATATATATATATATATATATATATATATATATATATATATATATTATATTTATCTGCTAGATTGCTGCCTCCCCAGCACTATGGCCCCTCTACACCCCAGGTATCCCCCAGCACTCTTACCCCTCTACACCCCAGATATCCCTCCAGCACTATGGCCCGCTATGCCCTAGATATTTCCCCAGCACTGTAACCATAAACCATAAGATAACCCTTGTATTTTGACCCCACTACATCCCTGATACCCCCTACACTGTGTCCTCTCTATATTCCTGATATCTCTAGCACTACAGCCACCCAACCTACTTCAAGAATTGCTACCCCTGCACCCCAGATCCCCCCTCAGCATTGTTTCCCCTTCATACACCCTTGATATCCTCCAGAACCATTATTCTGTCCATGTAGTACCCTTTGTTTCCAGTGGAGATACAGTGCATGTAAACTTTTGGCTCTGTCCCCAACTCCAGCACTGGACTCACCTATACCAATCAAGCAGGCAGAAGGAGTGGCGGAGGAGGGAGCATCTCTCTAGGCATTCCAAGCCTTTCAGTGCAAACAGTGCTGGGCTCACCGTGACACCATCCACAATGCTACTTGAGTAGATGGGCTCTCAGTGCTGCTGACTTAGCAGCTCCCACTCCAGCTCCTTCCCCGCAGCCTCCGAGTCCCGAGCATTCAAACTGCATGGGGCAGGGTCAGAGAGTATCACTGCCCCTCCTTGCTGGCTGTAAAATGCTGCCAGCCAGCCTGCCTCCCATGAGTGCCATCATGGGGTTCCCAATTTCGGGCCAGCGTGGGCTCAAAGACCAGCTGCTTTGGGGAACATGCAGGGGCTCCCCATGCAGCTGGGGCCCCTGGGCAGTGCCCAGGTGTGCCCTCTCATTAAGACAGCCCTGGGTGTGTCAATGGGACATGGGATTGCAATTGTCAATATTGGAAGATTTAATGACCTACAGTACATGTGTCACGTACCTGGTGGTGGGAGCCCAACGTGCAGGGACAGTCTATAGGGACACAAGCGCCTGATGAGTGGTTGGAAGCCGGACAGAAGCACTAGCGGGAGACGTGTAAGAGTCCTGGCGGGGTTCTAGCGGCATGCCGGAAGGGATGGATGCGCTTGTGAACTGCGATCAATTAATAGTACCGACTCGATGGATCACAGGCGTGTAGAGCGGCAGCAAGTGTAAGTCCCAAAGGAGAGTCAAGTCCAGGCCGGGTCGGTACACAGACAGGCAGGGTTCAGAGCCTGGGATCAGACAGAAGCGGTGGTCAAAACGTAGCAAAAGGTCAAGGGCAGGCAAGTGGCAAGGTGACTGGGACGTCTTCCATGACATTGCCCCCCCTCTACGGGCAGCCTCCGGATGCCCAACTGGGCCAACTTTCTTGGGTACGTTCTCTTAAAGGCCTGGATCAGTCTCTGGGCATGAATGTTGGCTTCTGGTTCCCAGGAATTTTCCTCCGGACCATAGCCCCTCCATTTCACCAGATACTGCACCTGGTTCCATCTCTTCCGACAATCCAGGATGGATTCCACCTCAAATTCCTCCTTACCATCGACAAGCACTGGCTTGGGAGGACCAACATTCCGGTTAGTGAAGGGGTCCGTGACCGTAGGCTTGAGTAGTGCCACGTGGAAGACTGGGTGGATCCGGTAGGAGGCAGGTAACTCTAATTCAAAAGCCACTTCATTAATCTTCCTAAGAATCCGGAAGGGACCCAGAAATTTGGGACCTCATTTTTTGGATGGGCAGGCTAATTTGAGGTTCAGGGTGGACAGCCAGACCTGATCTCCGGGTGCTAAGTCAAGTCCTCCTCTCCTCTTCCTGTCAAACACCTCTTTATTACGTTCTTGGGTTTTTGCCATTGTTACAAGCAAAGCAAAGATTGTTGAGGCGCCGCCGCTGGCGTTCTTCCGGGGTCAGCGGAGGCCGTAGTAGACCCAGTTGCATGGGTTCTGGGGCATCGGCGGAGGCTGGTGCAGGATTCAGAGGAGGCGGGTACTGAGGGCTTGGTACACGCGGCATCATCCATACTGGGCGTGTAGGGCCAGCCGTACGCTCGGCACGCCGTTCCCTTAATCATCTGACGATCTGGACGGAGAGGAGAATGAGGGCTTCAAGTGTTGCGAGGATGCCAACTCGAGCCAGTTCATCCTTTAAGGATTCCGAATGACCCATACGAAATTGGTGTCGCAGGGCAGCATCGTTCCAGTTGGTATCGGAACTCCATTGTCTGAACTCTGCCACATAGTCCTCTACTGCCCTGCGCCCCTGTTGTAGCGCGCATAATGCTGCTTCAGCAGTGGCTGCTAGCTGGGTATCCTCATAGATGAGATCCATGGCTTGGAAGAAGGTGCTGAGGAGGTTAAGGCATTCTTCCTTACGTTCCAGGAGACGATGCGCCCAGGTTTGGGGTTCACCGGATAGCAGCCAAATTACGAAGCCCACTTTTGTAGTCTCAAGTGAAAAAGTTCTGGGTTGTAGGGCAAAAAAAAGTTCACAGGCGTTGCGGAAGGCTCTGTATTTGCTGCGGTCCCCAGAGAACCTTTCCGGAGTGGGGACTCTGGGCTCAGGTGGCAACATCACTACGGAGGGAGCCGAGGAAGTTCCAGATGCTGCTGGAGTTGCTGCAGCCAGGGTTTGGACACGTCCCTCCAGACGAGTGTAGGCTTCTTGTAAATTTCTTACAGCAGCGGTGAGACCGTCCAGATGGCGGCATAAGTCCTCCATAGGAGACGCTCCCTGCATGGGCTCGGACATGGCTGTCCAGTACTGTCACGTACCTGGTGGTGGTAGCACAACGTGCAGGGAGCGGCCTCTCGTAGGCCTCTGACTCAGGGGCCCCTGGTAGAGCAGACAGGGGGCCGCGAGTCTAGAGGGACACAAGCACCTGATGAGTGGTTGGCAGCCGGACAGAAGCACTAGCGGGAGACGTGTAAGAGTCCTGGCGGGGTTCTAGCGGCAAGCCAGAAGGGATGGATGCGCTTGTGAACTGGGATCAATTAATGGTACCGGCTGGATGGATCACAGGCGTGTAGAGCGGCAGCAAGTGTAAGTCCCAAAGGAGAGTCAAGTCCAGGCCGGGTCGGTACACAGACAGGCAGGGTTCAGAGCCTGGGAACTACTTTTTTAAATTGATGCAGCACCGAAAAGTCGGCGTTTCACCGATTTGCCGACAATAGGGTGCGATTTATCATGCAATTTGGCCCTATCAAATCGTATGACAGTTCGCACCGGTGTGAACGGGGGCTTAAATAGGGAAAATTTAATTTCTACATTGTGTGGATGCGGGCAACACTGTAAACATAGTTTTCATTGATTATTTAAAAGTTCTATTAGAATGACACTGCTGAAGAGTATTAGAAGCTGGACCAGATGCTTGCCAGCACATTATATGTAGAGTCACAGAGGTGAAAAGATGCACTATTAAGAAGGGCGAAAGAATTAAATCCTAAGTTTAGTCACCAATGAAAAAATCAGTAGAAGAGACTTAGGGCCAGATTCACGTATTCCAGAGCATCTTTGCTCTGGAGTAACGCTTCTGATTTGCGTTGCGCTGCCGAAATTTTAGGAGCAAGTGCTGTCATTCACGAAGCACTTGCTCCTAAAGTTGCGGCAGCGCATCACAAATGAGCCGGCGGAATTCAAATGTAGCGGGTACGGGGCGTGTAGTATGCTAACTACGCGCGATCCCGCCGCCAACGTACTGCGCATGCGTCGAGTGTCAAAACATCCCCGTGCGCATGCTCCAAAATCTGTGAATGAACGTCAATGACGTCACATTCCCATTCATGACCGTTTTACGCAAGCGACGTTTTTTTTTTTTTTTCCCGACGCGATGACGACGCCTATACCTAACATAGGATACTCCAACCCCATGTAGGTATATCTATGCGCCGCGTATCCCGTCCGGAAACGTCGTATCGTCATTGCGTCGCGCCGGATTTCGATCGTGAATTGCCGATTTCCGCTCATTAACATATTTTTTGAGCGTAAATCGGCGGGAACGCCCCCGGCGCCATTTTTAAGTTGAAGTAACGATGCGATGGCGAAACTCAGTTACGCTGCTCGCATCGGAACTTCAACCCGGCGTTTCTTGTTTTCTGGTTACAGAAAACAGAAACGCCGGCTCAAAGCCACAGTTAGGCTGGCGGATCACTCGATCCGCCAGCGTAACCTTTCCTGAATCTGGCCCTTAGTAGCATGTGTTCCTTGTGCCGATAGCTCCTATATTATCTGAAATCCTTGTCCATCGATCCCCCCTCTGCTCCCACTGCCATAATCTTCTGGTGTGGTGGGGGTTAATGGGGCCGACAGGTTAATGGAGGTCCAACTATGTCCACCCTGTCCACCCACCTCTTTCATTCACAGAAACCATACTATAGCTTATATGAATGAAACACAATCTATGAATGCACGGGATAAACCTTGGAATAATCTGGCTATCCTCCATTTATAGGTTGTTGCATAACCCACTGTAAAAAAAAGGTTAATGTCTGAGGGAGACATTGGCTTTTTTTTCTAAGGTAGAAGACCAAGACCCTCCTGAACAATTAAAAGCCTTTGGAGGACTTTGGAAAGGTCTTATTGGCAACAGATCATGTGCAAGGGAGACAGGTGTCCATGAAAATGTCCAAAAAGCCACTTAGAGGATATAGGCAACTCGTGATTGATCACAGGGTCCTACACCTGCCAAATTAATGCCCTTGACTTATTTATGGCTATGGGGCATAGAGCTGGCCAAATGTGGGACCCTGTTTCAGCTGGTTTGTGAGAACAAGTGTCTGGAGACTGAGGTAAAAAGCCACATCGCTGAGGAAATTATTGGTAGTATCCAGTTCTTAACTGGAAAAAGGATCATTCATAGAGATCTGAAGCTTGAGAATGTTTTATTGAACAATGATGGCCACGTGATACAGATTTTGTAATTGCTGTGAAGTTTTTTTCGGAAGAGCAATAAAGTATGGGAAACACGGACACTGGGGTATGTAACCCCTGAGCTCTTGAAAGATTTGCATTACGAGAGCACAGGCTGATTTCCTAGGTGTAATACTGTATGAGTTGCTCACTCTATAGAAGAACAGGGACAGATGATTAAGAGGACCCTCACCAGAGACCCAAGTTACAGTGAAGTAAGTCAAGTTTTTGATTAAGAAGAGGTTGTTCTTTTGAAGGAGCTGCTGTGTAAAGACCTGTTTCGGTAATTTGGAGTCCATTGAGACATAAGGGGTCACCCATTTTTTGCAGTCATTCAGTGGTGCGACCTGGAGGCTTGCCATGTTCCCTTCCCCTAACAACTCTTAAGAAAAGTTAAAGGAATTTGGCTTTTGTCTAAATCTAAATCCCACCATCTGCCAGGATGATCACAATGTTTACTATTAAAAATTCTCATGCACTATATTAGAACAACAATACTATCAAAGTCATTTTTCTTAGGCCTCATTTCCATGGTTGTCCAGGGCCCTACACCACCCAGATATGCATATTTCTGTGACAGGAAAGGCCAGGTGAGTACATGTGAACAGCCATGGACACTTTCAGCCTGTTATTATCTGGACAGGCTGATATGCCTCAGCTGATTGCAAATACCTGGCCCCATACCTCTTGTCATGTAGAAATGAAAGGAATCCACACTGATGTCATCACTGATATAAAACCAATTTTAATATAATAGGTATTTACAACATTACCTATACACCTCCTCCAACGTATTTCACCTCACAAAGTATTTAATTATGATTTTGTCTCCATGACTAAACACTTTGCTATCAATTTCATACTTCTGGCCACCACAGTCTGTATGCTGGACTATATGGGTTTATTTACTAAAACAGGAGAGTGCAAAATCTGGTGCAGCTCTGCATTTAAACCATTCAGCTTCCAGGTTTTATTAAACAAGCTGAAGTTAGAAGCTGATTGTTTACTATGCACAGCTGCATCATATTCTGAGTGCACCAGTTTTACTAAATCTGTTCATATATGACAAATATAATGACAAACTGCTGACCACTGCACTCTGAATTTTTTATTACGTTCTTTTTTTAAGGTAGACTGAAGCATACATGTAGGGCTGCCCCTGCAAGAGCTGGTAAATTAAGTCCTCTCTGCTCTCGTCTAGACCTACAGTATGTGAGGCCTTATCCTCATTGACACCACCAGTATGCCTCTCTGTTAACCTCAGCAGGCACACAAAAATGAGACCCACAGCTCTGTAAAGGATAAACAGACTGTATTGGCAGGTTAAGGTCATAAAAGTAGAACAAAATATTATGACACGTAAAAGTCAATCAGCATGAACACAAGGTTGATGGTATAATTGACCTCTTGGGTCCTCTAGTAAAAGAGTCAGACTCCAGCTTATACTGTGGCCCAATAGGCATAAACAGTATCTCACCATATGACACAAATCTCCCCGAATAAGTCTTTGTAAAGATCTTCTGCTGGCTATGTTGGGGTCCTTTAAGAACTTTGGCACGCAGGATAATGACAATATGAACTGAGTGTTGCAGCGATATATCAGGGGTTGAATTTATTGAAAGAGGGGACTCTTTGATGTAGATGAATTCTTAGAAGAAAGTAGACCTAATGACAGCCATTAGCTGCAAGGATGTGCAGAGTTGCAATAGTAGTTGGACCAGAATTGATGACTGGGCTACATTAGGCTGTATCTAGGACAGCATGGGTATTTGCCACAGCAGTTTGAGAATAGATGCAGCTTAACAGTGGGTCTGTAACTCTCTCACCAGTTCCTTCCATGGTGGTTGGTAAAATGTTATTGTAAATTGACAAGTGATGCTGTCAGAAAAATTGTAAATGCTGAGTGAAGCTGCCCCTTTAAAAGTGGGAAACCCACTTTAAGTTAATGAAATATTTTTGTGCAAAAAAGGTCGTGGCGCTAACTCATATCTAAACCTTCATTTTACAAAATAAGTGATATAATCATATATTCATATATGTCATCCCACAGTAAACAGCTGCCCGTGTGAAAGGGGCCTTAGAGTGGGCCGGGGCCGGTTAAAGACCCATTGGTAGTGAAAAGCTTCCTGTGAGATGTGGTTTGCAGAGTAGGGATATGTCCACTAGTGAGGGGCCCCTGTGTAATTCACAGATGATCGTCTGGGGGACAGTGTGTTCACTCTGCAAAGACAGTTTTGGTTATGGAGGGATGTACGCTTGTGTCTTTCTGTGTGTATGTCTCCATCCCTCTGCCTGACTCCTGTATATCCTAGAACAAAGCCTCTTCTAAAGATGATGCACAAGAAAGCCTGCAAACAGTTTCCTGATGACAAGCAGACTAAGGACATGGATTACTGGAACCATGTACTATGATATGATGACACCAAGATAAAGTTATTTGGTTCAGATGGTGTCAAACATGAGTGGCGGCAACCAGGTGAGGAGTACAAAGACAAGTGTGTCTTGCCTACAGTCAAATATGTTGGTGGGAGTGTCATTGAGGGAACCATAAATGCCAACATACTGAAGCAGAGCCCTTTGGAAACTGAGCCAAAGAGCAGTATTCCAACATGATAACTACCCCAAACACACTTCCAAGCAGTGGCGGCCCTCTCCAGGCCACCCCCTATATGCATAATAGATTGATTCATGCATAGATTCATGCCACGGCCGCTTCAGAAACCCCCTATTTATGCGTCCAGCCCTTTAACCACCTAGGGCATGATGGCGCGGCGACGTTATAATTGTCGGGGTCATGCCTATATAAGTCATTGCGCACAGCGCACGCGGCATTACAGTGGGAGAGAGATGAAAGAAGAGAAGAGGGAAGAAGATGACAGAGAAGACCAGGCAACCGCTAGTAAAAGAGTGGGCAATAGAGCAGAAGATATCGGAGGAGCCTGGCAGAAGACACAGAGAGCTTGAGAAGAACGGGAGAGAGGTAGAAGAGGCCAGAGAGCGGGAGAAGAGGCCGAAGAAAGCAGAGAAGTCGGAAGAGACCCCCAAAGCTGCCTAATAAAAGGACTTTAAGAACCTGTCTAGTGTGTATTTTTAATGAGGCCGCGTACACCAGTACGAGAACCTTGTCGGCTAAACTCATCGTTCCGCCCGACGAGGTTCTCGGCCGGCCATCGAGTTCGTCGACCAGGCTGTCGAAAAAGGCGCCGAGCCATTAGTCCCGATGGCCCGTTGAGGAAATAGAGTACCTGCTCTCTATTTTGGCTCGACGTCTCGCTCGGCAGTTTGCTCGGCGAAAACATACACACGATCGAGCTTCTCGGCAGAATATGGATCCCAGCGAGCTTCTCGCTGGATTCTGCCGAGAAACTCGGTCGTGTGTACGGGGCCTGACACTTTTTTCCCCCAGGTGAATGGGTAGGGGTACGATGTACCCCATACTCATTCACATAGGGTAGGGACCAGGATCTGGGGTCCCCCGACAACCAATGGCCAGGGTTGTCAGGAAGCTTTGCATCTGTCATTGCATAATACAATATGTTTTTAATGTACATGCTAACATTGCTGTCGAGAAGCTTTGCATCTGTCATTGCATAATACAATATGTTTTTAATGTACATGCTAACATCTCTAAATCTTAAGCCTTCTAGGTAACATACTGTTTATATTATTTTGCCAATACTGGCAAAAAGTGAGATTTTCTTGCAGTTAATTATGACATTATTATGCTTAAACATTTTATTCCTTTCCATGCTCTATATCTAATGGTTTATCTTTTATTAATTACTTTTTTCATAACAAGCTACACTTGACTTTTCCAGAAACGACCTTCAGGTTCAGAGGTAAGAAAATAGAGAAGGTGATTAACTGTGATTATTAGTTGTGCATTATGTACTTGATCATAGTTTAAAGAAGATTTCGGGTCAACTTACATATAATTGAGTACATTTAATGCTTTTTAAATAACCACATTTTTCCCAATTTCACACCTTATTTTTACCTGTAACATTCTGTATTATATGTTATGTCAGGATAAAATAGAAGAAAAAAGAACAGTAAAAAGCAGACAGATGGTTGAAAAAAAAGGTGTCAGAAATGGTGGAAAAAAAGACAGGAAAGCTGAAAACAGAGATAAATTAAATAAGCCAAATCTCCTTCTCCAGTTCTTCTCCTTTGATAGAATATAACATCTAAAATAATATAAACTGAACTTTGAGCTTTACTGTTTTTGTTTTATTTTGTATTTGTTTATGATAAATAAAAACTTTTTTGTTAAAAAAAAGTAATATAAACTTCTATGTTTATTATCACTGAAGAGGTTTATTTATAAAAGGATGTGTTGTTTGTTCTTCACATATTTGCTAGGAAGACATCTGCTTTCTTAAAGCGGAGTTTCACCCTAAATATAAGATCTCCCATGCGCTTCAGCATACTGGCGTCAGCGCCAGTATGCTGGGTTTTTTTTTTTTTTATAGCACACTTACTGTTTTATCGTAGAAATCCTTTTCTGTCCCCCGCGTTGGACGGCGCCAGTACAGCGCGTCACATCTTCCTAAGATACCCGATATGGACTCGGGTATTTCCGGCGCTATGCGGCGCCTGCGCACAGACCTAGGAGCTGACTGCGCAGGCGCCGTATTTCTCCGAACTTGGACTCGGAGAAATACGGCGCCTGCGCAGTCAGCTCCTAGGTCTGTGCGCAGGCGCCGCATAGCGCCGGAAATACCCGAGTCCATATCGGGTATCTTAGGAAGATGTGACGCGCTGTACTGGCGCCGTCCAACGCGGGGGACAGAAAAGGATTTCTACGATAAAACAGTAAGTGTGCTATAAAAAAAAAAAAAACCCAGCATACTGGCGCTGACGCCAGTATGCTGAAGCGCATGGGAGATCTTATATTTAGGGTGAAATACCGCTTTAATATACGACATTCACCTACACATTTGCCAGGTTAAAGTGGATTCTCAGACCCCCCCCCCCCCCTTTTTAACCCCTGCATACTGTGGGTTGTCTTCTGCACAAATTTGATACTCACCCATCAAGCTGATCCAGCATTGTCCAGCCAAGGTCTACGTCAGCCCTCAAAATTTCCACTCGCCTACTAGCATTTGGCGAGTGGATTTAAGCTGGGGGCGAGTGATGACAGGGATGCATTACCAATCTCCCTCCAATCTGTGCCTACACTTAGGCCGCGTACAGACGATCGAATTTATCTGCTGAAAACAGTCCGACGGGAGAGAGAGAGAGAGCGAGAGAGAGGATGGATGGGAGTTGCAGAGGAGACAGCAAGAGAATGGGTAAGAGACCCAGTTCTAGTGCCCTGTCCCTCTGGTCTTCCCCCAGTGCCCTGTCCCTCTGGTCTTCCCCCAGTGCCCTGTCCCTCTGGTCTGCCCCCAGTGCCCTGTCCCATTTTGTTAAAGTTGTTGTTGGCATTATTTAATTGTGTAACTTGATTCTGCATAAAACACTTAACAGTGTCATTCCATGAGATAATCTACAAGGGCGTGTTTACCGGTGCAACTAGGCGCAGGGCAGTGTATGAATTAGGTGGGGCAACTGGTGGCGAGTAACTCTTGAGGCCTGGCTAGTAGCTCAGGGCTTGAAATTTTGAGCCCTGGTCTACGTGATGTCTGTTTTGCCTCTTCTTGATCCATGTTGAGGTGGCTTTTCGGGGTTAAGCTGGCAGTCTACAGATGGGGCGCCACTTGACCTGTCTCCCTTACTGAATAGAAAGACAATGCCTCCTGGAATATGTGACGTGCATATCTGAGGAGGCAAACGGTGCACAGGGCATGTCATTTGTCCAAGCCCAAATATATAAAAAAAAAAAAAAAAAGGAAAAAGAAAACGTTATTTTGGGATATAAGGGGACGAGGGGTGGAGAGGAGAAGAATGCCAAAAGGGAAAAGAGATGCTTTAATCAAGATTTGAACCATTTATGTACAGGCTGATTGTACCCAAATTGATCTATCGATCAACTTAGGTACAATCAGCATGCCAAATTTTTCATCTGATTATTGCCAACAGCTATAGCCATTAGCAATAATTATTGTGTGTTCTCCTGGCTGGGATATATCTCTTTGCCCCCGGCCAGGAGAACACAATGGCTCTACAGGAGGAGTTTCCCCATCAAAACTGACTGTATTGATGGTGAGCGATTTTTTTTCCCCTGCATCCTGTGGTCACAGGAAAGAAAATTGCTCTCCTTGTGGCTGGCTTAATGGTAAGGTAAGGGGGGGGGGGGGGGGCGGGCAAGGGAACCTGCTTGCAGAAGGTTTATTATTGTGTTTTTCAGGTTATATAATATGTAACATTATTTAAAATAATTGCCCTGTCTAATATTTGCAAAATCGCTTGTTACTTTACTGTATTTAAACGTTTTTAGTAAAATCTTCTTCCTGGATTAGGCTGCACCATCGTAATTATTGATTTCTGAGTCCCCTGTGGACTTCATTTCCCTTCTTTTCTTATTTTCCCTTTACGGAAATATCGCACATGCGCGAGCATGTGTTACCGAGCCTCGTTCTCGGTCGACGTTCCTACGGCAAATAAGCAAGGAAGCTGGGAAACACTGCCCAGTCTCGCGTGTCTTCAAAGCGGTGCCGCACATAGAGCGGAACTCTCAAACACGGCATGATGCTGGGGGGGAATGTCACACAGAGTGTGTCGTAAATTTAAGGACAGACAGAGCATGCGCTGGGGACATAAACTGTTCCCATTTCTACACAGAGTCCACTACTTCACTCTAAGGGTGCTGCCTCCAGGTGCTGATCATACAAGAAAACAGACTTTCCATGGACTATTTGTTTTATATACTTTTTAACATATTCATGTGTGTATGAACATACATAATTCATGCTTACATATGTGTACATTCCAGTTGCCATATAACCTTATGCTATCACCTCTATTTAGCGCCGCTGTTTACCATTGTTTTTACAGTTAAATGATGGAGGCCCAGGGTTTGGGGATATATCTCCAGAGGTTAGGAGAAGCAGAAGGGTGAAGGAGGTAACATGAGGGTGCGATTCATATAAAGGGAAATGCCCAAGCTTCATGGAGTTTTTTTTTTAGCATGAGTTGGTGAGTGAAGTAATAAGGAGAGGGCAGAAGTGAAGGTGATATATACAGAATCTATATATATATATATATATATATATATATATATATACACACACATACATATACATATACACACACAGTGCCTTTAAAGGGGTTGTAAAGGTAAAAAAATTGTTTCCTAAATAGCTTCCTTTACCTTTGTGCAGTCCTCCTTCACTTACCTCATCCTTCCATTTTGCTTTTAAATGTCCTTATTTCTTCTGAGAAATCCTCACTTTCTGTTCTTCTGTCTGTAACTCCACACAGTAATGCGAGGCTGTCTGCCTGCTGTGGAGTGTCGTGCTTGACCCCTCCCCTGGAATACAAGAGAGTCAGGATGCTCTCTACGTTACAGATAGAGAAAGGAGCTGTGTGTTAGTGGGCGTCCTGACTCTTATGTATTCCAGGGGAGGAAGTATTCATACCCCTTGAAATTTTCCACATTTTGTCATGTTACAACTAAAAACGTAAATGTACAGTATGTTATTGGGATTGGGATTTTATGTGATAGACCAACACAAAGTGGCACTTTGAAAAATGGTTTTCAGATTTTTTTTACAAATAAATATCTGAAAAGTGGCACATGCATTTGTAGTCAGCCTCCTTTACTATGATACCTCTAACTAAAATCTAGTGGAACCAATTGCCTTTAGAAGTCACCTATATAGTAAATAGAGTGCACCTGTGTGTAATTTAATCTCAGTATAAATACAGCTGTTCTGTGAAGCCTTTCGAGGTTTGTTAGAGAACCTTAGTGAACAAACAGCATGGTTAGGTTATAAAATAATATCCCAAGCTTTGAACATCTCACGGAGCACTGTTCAATCCATCATCCAAAAATGCATGGCATATCTGAAAACCTACCAACACATGGCGGTCCACCTAAACTGACAGGTCGGGTAAGGAGAGCATTAGTCAGAGAAGCAGCCAAGAGGCCCACTGTAACTCTGGAGGAGCTGCAGAGATCCACCACAGGTGGGAGGATCTGTCCACAGGACAACTATTAGTCGCGCACTCCACAAAAATGGCCTTTATGGAGGAGTGGAAAGAAAGCCATAAGAAGTCCTATTTGCAGTTTGCAAAAAAACATGTGGGGGGGGGGATAAAAAAACATGTGGAAGAAGGTGCTCTGGTCAGATGAGACCAAATTTGAACTTTTTGGTCTAAAAGCAATATGTGGCAGAAAAAAAACACTGTGCATCACCCTGAACACACCATCCCCGCCAGTAAACATGGTGGTGGCAGCATCATGTTGTGGGGATGCTTTTTCAGCAGGGACAGGGAAGCTGGTCAGAGTTGATAGGAAGGTGGATGGAGCCAAATACTGGGCAATCTTATACAAAATCCCAATACAATACATTTATGTTTTTGGTTGTAACATGGCAAAATGTTGAAATTTCAAGAGATACGAATACTTTTTTAAGGCACTGTATATATATATACAGGGCTCAAAATTTCAAGTCCTGAGCTACTAGCCAGGCCTTAAGGGTTACTCGCCACCAGTTGACCCAACCAATCCCTACTCTGCACCACCCTTAAAAACGCCCTCATAAACTATCACTTACATGTTTTATGCAGAATTAAGTTACAAACTTTATCAGTGCAGCCACACCTGTGCCCACCAATGCAGCCTCTGCTCACTGTGCCCAGCATTGCGGCCTCTGCTCACTGTGCCCACCATTGCGGCCTCTGCTCACTGTGCCCACCATTGCAGCCTTTACTCACTGTGCCCACCATTGCAGCCTTTTCTCACTGTGCCCACCATTGAAGCCTCTGCTCTCTGTGCCCACCATTGTAGCATTTACTCACTGTGCCCACCATTGCAGCCTTTACTCACTGTGCCCACCATTGTAGCCTCTGCTCACCTGTGCAGAGGATCACCCCAGGGGAAGAGATCATGGAGGAAGGAGAAAAGCTGCGGGATTACAGAGCTGATAGCCCGCTGTTACAGCTGAGTTTACATTGCAATTGCCACCGCTCCGCTTGTGGTTACACACAGCCCCGCCTCCTGACCCCATGCCTGTATCAGATTGACAGAATGCCAGTCCAATGCTGGGACGTGTTCTGTCTATCTGATACAGGCGGGGCTGTGTGTAACCACGAGCGGAGCAGAGGCAATTGCAATGTAAAGTCAGCTGTAACAGTGGGCTATCAGCTCTGTAATCACATGGCTTTTTTCTTCCCCGGGGTGATCGATGGGAGAACGGCTCCCAATCAATCAAACGCGCAAACCCCCCCCCCCCCCACTCCCAGCTCCTAGCCATAAACAATTTTCCACTCGCAGAATGCGAGTAGACGAGTGGAAAATTTGAGGGCTGTGTATATATATATATACAGGGTCGACGCTACCATAAGGCGAAGTAGGCAGCCGCCTAGAGCGCACTACCACCTAGGGCGCAACCACAGCCCCTGTCCTGTGCGAGATCGGCTCTCCTCTCCTGATCGCTTGCCCCATTCGGTGTCAAACTAATTTGTTGTGTGCCGCCACCAATCCCCCATGTGTCCCGCTGAGCGCCCCGCTGCGTTGTTAAATCTCCAGGTATATCACACTTACACAGCGCTGCTTCGGGACTCCTTTGCTCCAGCCTGTCCCTCTGGTGCAGCGATGTGTGTCTCTGTGTGCAGCGGAGGGGCAGGTATTAATGGAGATAGGAGCATTGAGAGGCACAGCTGACCTCCCGCCCAGCGAGGACTCCGTGGAGCGGGTGGATGGCGCTGGCCTGGCCCCCGGCGGGACACTGTGGAGTGCGTAGATGGCGCACCGCTGGCTTGTCCCTGGCAGGGTCCAGGGACACTGTGGAGGGTCGCTAGCCTGGGCTGGCCCCTGAACAGAGCCCTGATGATCGTGGATGAAGCCACAAACAGCAGAGGTAAAGTAGGAGGACGGATCCTCCCCAAACTACATTAACCACTTAAGGACCGGACCAATATGCTGCTAAATGACCAAAGGTGTTTTTACAATTCGGCACTGCGACGCTTTAACAGACAATTGTGTGATCGTGCAACGTGGCTCCCAAACAAAATTTGCGTCCTTTTTTTCCCACAAATAGAGCTTTCTTTTGATGGTATTTGATCACCTCTGCATTTTTTTTTGCGCTATATACAAAAATAGAGCGACATTTTTGAAAAAAAACAATATTTTTTAATTTTAGTCAAACATTTAGGCCAAAATATTCAGCCACATGTCTTTAGTAAAAAAAAAAATCGCAAAAAAAAAATTTGCTACCTAGCGGCAACAGCGACACTAATACAGCGATCAGAAAAATGATCGCTTAGTGACGCTGGCAATAGTGGTTGAAAGGGTTAACTAGGGCAGTGATCAAAGGGTTAAAACTTTATTAGGGGGGGTACGGGGCTACCCTGGACCTAACACTAACTGCCTGTCACATTAACTGTCACACTGACACTAAATGCAGTGATCAGTAAATATATCATCACTGCAATGTGTGACAGGGGGGTGATCGGAAGGGGTTAAATGTGCCTATGTGTGTGGTGTCAGTGTAGTGTTGGTGCGACTTACTTCTCAAACCGCCAAGAGAAGAGCTCACATCACTTCCTCTGCCTATTGTTTACATTACATAGGCAGAGGAAGTGACACGGCATGGAGGATGACGATTGGCTGGGAGCGATCCGGAGGGGGCGTACAAAAACGAACAGCCACCCCCTCATCACCGATCGCTCTGGCAGGTAAGACGACCGCCGCACGCAGCGGAGGGGTTCCCGATCGGACCTCCGACCCGCAACAAGGCAGGGACGTACATGTACGCCCATGTGCCTGTACGTGCCATTCTGTGGATGTACATAGTCGTGCGGCGGTCATTAAGTGGTGGGGGGGAGGTGGTGTGTATGAGTAGTGCAGGAAGTAAGAGTGGGGGGGTGTCAGTGTACATGTCAGGTAAGGTGGGGGGTCAGTGTATGTGCCAGGTAAGGGGGTCAGTGTATGTGTCAGGTAAGGTGGGGGGTCACGAAGCGTAGGGAGGCGGCGTGCTGACGTCACCGCGCAAACTATTCACTACCCGGAAGACACAGGCGGAATGTGCTAGCCAGGCGGCTTTTATCTATTGGATGCCTTTAATCATATCTCTTCTGTAAGTGCATACCTTTTATTTACCATATTAAACTTAAGATTTTATACTATGCAAGCCTTTTTGTCCCTCTTACATACATCCTGACGCACACCGATGGTATCGAGAGTTGTCCCCGTATAGGAGGTTAAGACGTTGGAGCTGTCTATGAGGATTCTCGGTTTATATTATAAGGCTTTTTCTATTGTACATCTGGGAAGAGGCCATTCTTATTCATGGTGGAGGTGCCTATTCTTAACACTTTTCCAGAGTTTGTCATCAGTGTTTGCACCCGGGAGATCTACAATAAGAACTTTATCATGCAATTTGAACTCTGAATGTATATATGGTCGTGTGTGTTCACTCATATTCATATATGGACTTTATTTTTAGTGTTTATTTGCTTGAGATCACACTGCTCAGTTCTATTTGCAGTTATTTCGCGCAATTTTATTATTTATATATAAAGTAAAGTCAGGGGCGCAGCGGGGGGGTGGGGCAGTTGGGGTTTCGCCTAGGGTGTCAAAGATGCTTGCACCAGCCCTGTATATATATACATATATACAAACAGTAGGGATAATTATTTGATCCCCTGCAGATAGAGACAGAATATCAACCAAAAATCTGGAAGTAACTCATGATGCAAATGTTAAAAAAAAGCACAGAGGTCTTATAGTTGGTTACCGAGTTTGCACACATCTCAGGAGGGGTTTTGGTCCACTCTTTACAGATCTTCTCTAAATCCTTAAGGTTTCTTTGCTGTCTTTTGGCAACTTGAAGTTTCAGCTCCCTCCATAAATTTTCTATAGGATTAAGGTCTGGAGACTGGCTAGGCCACTCCATTTTGCCTTGGTGGTATGTTTTGGGTCATTGTCATGCTGGAAGACCCATCTGTAGGGTAAGATAAAATATGCCCACCTTGGTAAAAGGACCCCTTCGGTACCGGGAGAATGAGTTTAACCTTGCAGTAACAAGACACACGATATTAGGTTAAAGTCACTCTGGTTTAATATGGGGCGAACAGTTTCTTTTATAAAAACATACAGAGATTCGAAGGAAATATACAAATACATGTCTTAACATCATTGGTTAATACACTGTTACTGGGCGGACGCCCCCCTTTTGGGTGATGCTGTTAAAATATCATTGGTTAAAAGTTACCGTTATTTATTGCTTAAGTTAGAACTCGTCTCATGATTAAGGCTTGTATATATGTCAACCGCCACAAACTGGTTATAGAAACCACAAAACTTAGGTCACAAGACATTCAAACTGACTACTACTATATATGGTCATCACAAGAATTGCTCATGTCATTCTGATATACAGACAGCATATATGCAATCTATGGACAACTTATGTTAACCCTTACAATCCCCTCTTAGAATCCAAATAATTCTAAATTATGTGGTTCTCCTTCTCCATCCTTCTTTTATCATGATACATGTTCAGATAGATTCTATTCGCAGCTGCTGGGTCGGGTGTTTGGGACATTTTAACAACTATGCACATTATAAGCCTATAGCAAGCATATAAGAGTAAAACCAAAAAAAAATGGAAAGGGTTAAACTCATCAATAACTGTCCCACTGGGGAGGTCACGGTTAAGAAAGTTCATTAGAGTGGTGTTTAGGGCAGGTTCTGAAGTGTGAAAATAAGGGCTCTCAATTGAAGTCATTGAAAATTTAATTTTAGCTTGTTGGCAAACTTCAGCTCCCTTTGTGGAGTTCCCCAACCCAAAACACTAGTCTGGGAAATAACTTCTTTATAGATATATATATATCTCAACATTATCAGTACCCTATTGTGGGGTCACTTCCATATCTTCTCTACTTAGTATGACACCAAAGGGTCCACAGTACTACTTCACATCTATGTGGAGCAAAGATCTTCTTAAGGTGTATGTGGATACATATCTTTACTCATTCATATCACCCATCTTGGCATCATACGAATCTACTAATCTGACAATCTGATAACACTCTATCTCTTCCCTGGGGTGATCTTCCTCAGTTCTAATTGTCACTGTAATAATAATTGTATTTTAACAATAATAGAACATTTGTGATATTTAAAAGTACAGCCATATCCAACATTTTTCATATCCAGACTTCTGGGCATAGGCATATTTAAACTTCAATAATAACATTTTATCTGTAAAACCCTCTGAGTTCTCATTTCTCTTGTGTCTATTATGTGTATTATTCATATTGTCCTGTTGTGGAGTGTTGGAATTTCCACAAATGCTCTTTATATGTCCCAAATCTTCAGGGTGATAGATACAGTTCGTTATCAGCCAAACTGGCAGGAATACTATCAGGACAGTCCAAAGTAGGAGGCACAAGGCTTTCCCAGAAGTCTGTGGTGAAATAAGCAACGTCATCTTGTCGGAGGTCAGGGCTGTCTGCCCCCGTTAGTACCTCACTTGTACTTGCTTCTAGTCGGAGGCCAGGGCTGTCCGCCCCCGTTAGTACCTCTCTTTGTCTGGCTCTAGGCACCAGTTTTACTCGGGTGGCATGGATCCATGTTGGGCTCTCTTCTGTCAGTATTGCGGTCCGGGTAACGGCTACCACTATCATCTCTGGACCATAAGCGAAGTCTTTGGCTCTTTTATCTTTGGTCAATCGTTTTATAACTACAACATCTCCTGGTATAAAAGGGTGGGTGTTTTCCTGTGGAAGAGAAGGAAACTTACAGACAACTTTTTGTTCCATCTCATCTAGTTTTGTTATAAGTGACCTGACATAATGATCCTGAATCTGCTCTAAATCTCCTTCTTGTAGAGTGAGGGGTTTCTTGGCCCAAGGTGTGGGGAATGGCCTTCCCATTAAAATCTCGAATGGCGAGAATTTTAAAGATTTGTGGGGTGTCATTCTTATTTCTGCTAGAATAATTGGTAGCACCTCCTTTCATTTATGAAAGGTACCTCCTGTGGCCTTTCTCAGTTTTAGTGGGATATATCTCTGGCCATCGTGAGAACATATCCACAATTACCAGGGCATATTCCTGCCTACCCTTATCACAGGGAATGTGTGTAAAATCAATTTGGAGGTGTGTTAATGGAGTTGTTGGATATTTGAGGTGTTGGTGGACTGCCCGATTAGGGTTGTTAGGATTTGCCCGGAGGCATGTAATACACCTCTGTACAAACCCAGCTACTAACTTTTCAACGTTAGTAATGTAAAAATCATTTTTTAGCAGTAGTAGCGTTGTGGCTTTACTGTTGTGGCCTACCCCATGGTTCTGGGCTATAAAAAGTGGTGCACTAGCCTGTGGGATACATGGTTTCCCCTCTTTGCAAATTAGTCCACTCTTTGGACTCTTTTGCAACACTGGATAACACCAGTCATTTAGATCTGTGTCACTTGCCGAGTACTGGAGTTCCACTATCATTTGTGTGTCATCTAACAAGGGTGGTGTTAGTACGGCCATTTGTAAGGTAGCTAATTGTTGGAGTGCGGCTTCTTTCGCTGTTCTATCTGCCAAGGCATTGCCCCTGGAAATCTGATCACTGCCCCCCGTGTGTGCCCTACAATGCTAGTAGATCATTGATCAACTGGGAGTGAGAAATTATTTTCCCATCCGCTCCTATGAACCCTCCTCTGGCCCAGATCACTCCGTGGTCATGGACCACGGAGAAGGCATACTTTGAATCTGTGTAAATGGTGACAGACTGTCCCTAACAACTAGCATGCTCTGGTCAAGGCTATAAGCTCGGCAGCCTGAGCCGACTGATAGGGGATGGGTTCTGCTTCATGTATGCAGTCAGGTAAACTTACAACGACATATCCTGCGTTGTATGTGGTGTCATTTGGTCTTGTGCATGACCCATCCACAAACACAACATGTGAATCTGGTATGGGCAGGGTTGCCATGTCTAGTCTAGGGGAGGTTTCTGTTACAGAAGTCAAACAGTCATGGTCTTGTGGAATGTCATCTGTCTCACCTTTCAATCCCAATAATGCATTTAAGATAGGGGCAGGGCCTGCATTTGGGGAACAGTATCTGACAAGGATGTGTTTCCTAAGAGGATGACTTTGTATCCACTTAGACGTTGGGCTGACATATGCTGGGTGTGTACCCCTCTTAGAAGATGGATGACATGATGGGTAGTGTAAAGTGTGGTGGGGTGGCCCAGGGTGAAAACTACTGACATTTCCACCACCATTGCACATGCCGCTAGGGCTCTCAAACAAGCGGGCATACCTTGTACAGAAATTGGCATTACCTTTGAAAAAAACTACGGGTCTAAACTTTCCTCCGTGTTCTTGTGTCAGTACCCCCGCCATGGTTTTACAGTTGTCCCTTGTATATAGCTGAAATGGCTTTACATATTTAAGGGAGGCCCAAAGCAGAACTACACATCATTGCTAACTTCAACTTTTCAAAAGCGTTTAACATTTCTTGTGACCATATTATATCTTTTGGTTTGTCTGACAGTGTACATTGCCTCAAAATGTTGTCATAGTAAGAACAGTCCGGTATCCACTGTCTGCAGTAATTTATCATACCCAGAAAAGATAGCATTTCCTTCTGAGTATTTGGGTTGACCAGGCCCATGACAGATTGGATACGGCTAGGACTGATTTTCCTACTCCCTTGATTGAGGACAAAACCAAGATATTCAATTTACACCATTGTAACTTTTTGGGTGAAACTTTGTGCCCACATTCATGTAACCAACCTAACAACGATAAACAATCTTCCCTGCAGGCCTCCCTTGATAGACTACAAACGAGGAGATATCCACATATTGTAGCAGGACAGAACCTTGGGGGGGGGTGCCAGGGTTTTAATGTGGCTTGGAGGACTATGCTGTACACAACAGGTGAATCAGCATATCTCTGGTTCATACGGCACCAGGTGAGTTGTTGACCCTCAAAGGAAAAAGACAAACAGAGGCCTAGTGTCCTCGTGTACAGGTATACTGAAAAAAAAAACGTTCTTCAAATCAATTACAGAAAAATAGGTGGCCTGTGCAGGGATGGAGGAAAGGAGAGAGGTGACATCTTGCACTATCGGGGCAAGTGGGATGATTAAACTATTGATAGCCCTTGGGTCTTGAACAAATCTGACACTACCGTCTGGTTTGGAAACAGGGTTGATAGGGGTACTATATGCAGAGCAGATAGGGGTTAAGATTCCCTTCTCTAAAAAAGTCCTGTATCATAGGTCTGATTCCATCTAGTTTCTCTTTTGACAAAGGATATTGTTTATGAAACACTGGTTGAGCACCTGGTTTCAGGGTAGCCCGATAGGGGGTACAATCAATGAGACCTGTGTCAAAATCGTTCTGTGACCATATGCCGTTATCAACAGTGAGTAGTTCATCAGAAACCGCTAAACTGACAAAAATGGGACGGGTTATAGGTATCACCCTAGATTCCATACTGAGTCCATCCGGACCCGAGTGGATCCTCCGGGCCTCGTCACCGTGGGTGTTGAGTCCAGTCTATGTCAAATCTAGGTTGGGTATTTGTCTTGGGCAGGCCAGGGTTCTGGTCTTGGGAATTGGCCCTTCTGTCAGGTAGGGGGCAATTTCTGGCCCAATGGCCGGAACGGCCGCAATTGTAACAAGGTTGGTCCTGTGCGTTTCTATTCATGTGATCCCTATCCATCCCGCTATATTATCCACCCAGGGATTAATAAGAAAATAATCCGTGCCTCCTACTCGGGTAACGTATTCTTTGCAGGTTTCTTGGACGTTGGGACATGGGTAGGAGGTAGGTTTACTATGTCTGGTCCCCATTGATCCAAGCACCGGAGTTGGTCAGTATAATATACTGATCCCAATTTTCTTCCGACAGTTGTATCAATGCAAAAATCTTCGTGCCACACACACTGGAAACAGGATCCCGGTTTGATCGGATCCCACACAGTACAGATTGTGTTGGGCAATTTAACTATGGCTTGGATAATACAATTCTTATAAGTAAAGTCTGTGTTTTGCAAAATGAAAGTAACTTTGGCATTTTGCGCTGACACAGGAAGCAAGTCATTGGTTTACACAAGACGACAGTAAGCTATCTATATGCTATACCAATTAAGGAAGTGTCGACTTCATAATGAAAGTTTTTTTTTTTTTTGTATGTGCTGTCCACTTTCGGGTTATTAAACTATTAAATTAATAAGTGACTTCTGTGTACTTCTCATATCTCTGGAGAGGTTATTGTATTTTAGTGTCTAAGTGCTCAATCTATGTTATGTGTCGATCGGTATGCAATTTCACTGTATGTTGCTAGATTGCATGCTGATTGTAAGCTAACAGATCTGCCAGACAGAGATCTGTGTGTGTGTGGGGACAGTGGAAAGAGTGATTAACACTGGGATTCAAGCTTA
The DNA here is from genome assembly GCA_029574335.1 of Rana kukunoris. Lineage (NCBI taxonomy): Eukaryota > Metazoa > Chordata > Amphibia > Anura > Ranidae > Rana > Rana kukunoris. Next base: position 249,578,681 of record CM056050.1, on the reverse strand, counting down.
CAGGATAGCTGGAGGAACCCTAGAAGTGTGTAGTAATTGCTAGACTGTTTCCCAACCCTTAGCGTGCAGCAGATTGTATGTAAGATCTGTATCTGCCTGTGTGTGGTCAGCTAGTTGGATTGGAGTGGAGTCTCCCTCTAGAAGTGGTTAAAGGTAATGCGGGCTGTGAAGCATCACAGCCAGTCTTACATGCTTAGTAGAAATTCCTTCTTATTCTTTTAGTTCCTCATACAGCCTCGTCACGAGACGCTCGCTCGTTGTGGTTAGTAATTCACCACTGGCAAGTGTGATCGTGACAGATTGTGAAAAGTACAACCTTATTGTCTATCTGGAAAATCTACCCTGCGACCTAAATACTCTGTACTTTCTTTGGGAGAGATTATTAAAACTAACTTTGGCAGATTTTTTTAAATTCCACTCAGTTATATTAAATACTAAACAAATTTTACATCAAGGACAGGTCATACAATATTACACAGACGACCGGCTCGGTATCACTTGCTTTCATCAACCGTGGGTCATATAGCTTTCGCCTAGCCACGGAGATGGGGCGTCTTATACGTTTGCCAAACACGTCTCAAAGCAGTCCTTGGCTTAGCTCACCTTCTAAGCACCTGTACCGCACAAACAGATAATTTCTTATTACTTTAAAATTCTTAATACTTTAAACATATACTTCTAAGCAGCAATAATTTTAAGCAGCAAATAATATAAGCAGCAGTAATGGGTAATTGTACCAAGGTGATTTCTATGCCTCCCCGAGACACTTGATTCTTAGTTATCCCTGATAACCTATATTATCTGGACATCCCCGATGTCTATATATGGCGCCAACCACTCTTACCCGTATCTAAAGCACAATTAATTTACAGTCCCTGACTGCCTGGATTCATAAGGAATTCAGGAATTGATCGAGCCCCGCTGACCGAATGAACGGTTTACAGGGAGACCACCTAAATTCCGGACAAAGCCCCCAAATTGTAGGGTAAGATAAAATATGCCCACCTTGGTAAAAGGACCCCTTCGGTACCGGGAGAATGAGTTTAACCTTGCAGTAACAAGACACACGGTATTAGGTTAAAGTCACTCTGGTTTAATATGGGGCGAACAGTTTCTTTTATAAAAACATACAGAGATTCGAAGGAAATATACAAATACATGTCTTAACATCATTGGTTAATACACTGTTACTGGGCGGACGCCCCCCTTTTGGGTGATGCTGTTAAAATATCATTGGTTAAAAGTTACCGTTATTTATTGCTTAAGTTAGAACTCGTCTCATGATTAAGGCTTGTATATATGTCAACCGCCACAAACTGGTTATAGAAACCACAAAACTTAGGTCACAAGACATTCAAACTGACTACTACTATATATGGTCATCACAAGAATTGCTCATGTCATTCTGATATACAGACAGCATATATGCAATCTATGGACAACTTATGTTAACCCTTACACCATCCATGACCCACCTTCAGTGTTCTTGCTGAGGGAAGAAGGATCTCATCCAAGATTTTACAATACATGGCCTGTCCATTGGCACCTTAATAAGGTAAAGTCGGCCTGTACCTTTAGCAGAGAAACAACCCCAAATCATAATGCTTTCACCTCCCTGCTTACCTGTAGAAATTGCATTCTTAGGGTCATAGTCAGCATTTTTCTTCCACCAAACACAGCGAGTCAAATTAATGCCAAAGAGCTCAATTTTAGTCTTATCTAACCACAGCACTTTCTCCTAATCCTTCTCTGAATCATTTAGATCAGGGGTCTCAAACTGGCGGTCCTCCAGCTGTTGCAAACTACAGGTCCCATGAGGCAATGCAAGGCTGACAGTTACAAGCATGACTCCCACAGGCAGAGGCATGATGGGACTTGTTTCACAACAGCTGGAGGGCCGTCAGTTTGAGACCCCTTGATTTAGATGTTCATTGGCAGGCTTCAGAGAGGCCTGTATATGTGCCTTCTTGAGGAGGTGGACCTTGCAGGCACTGCAGGATTTCAATCCATGGCAGCTTATTGTGCTGCCAATGGTTTGTTTGGTGACTGTGGCCTCAACTACCTTGAGATCATTAACAAGCTACTCCCATGTAGTTCTGGGCAGATCCTTCATTTTTCTCATGATCATCCTTATGCCATGAAGCAAAATCATGCATGGAGCTCCAGAACGAGGGCGACTGATGGTTATTTGCGAATAATCGTTCCAACAGTTGTCTCCTTCTCACCAAGCTTCTTGCTGATGGAATTATAGCCCATTCTAGCCTTGTGCATGTCTACAATCTAGTCCATTGTGTCCTTTGACAGCTCTTTGGTTTTGCCCATGATGGTGAGGTTTGAATGAAAGAAAGATTCTGTGGACAGATATCTTTTATACACATGAAGTGTTGTCATTAGGAGCACCTTTTAAAATTGACAGAACTAATCTGTGTACCACATGAGAACATACTGCAGCCAGTCTGCGTGAGCCAGAATTATTGTTGGTTGGTAGCAGATCAAATACTTATTTTACTCACTGAACTGCAACTCAATATTTTCCCCTCCGCTGTCCATTTATTATATTGCTGCAACTTGTTTGGTTTTACTATTATGGGAACAATGCATGATGGTCCTTGTAGTACAGAGAGAGAGAGACTCTATTACGTGGATCGGAAATAGACTATAATTCCCACAGTACTACTGTGCTACCAAAGTGCTCTGCACCACGCACAGCCTGCTGGGAGTATCTATTTAAGCGAGGGAAGGCTGGGTTCCGGCCTCTTGGGACGCCATTTTCAAACCAGCAGGAAGCCTATGCTGAGGCCTGCTACCAGTGTGCCTAGGCCCGAGAAGCCTGGGTCTAAAGTCACCAGAGCGGATCGCCTAGTCCGAGAGGGATCCTTGTTGCAGTGTTCTTTATCGACACTCCACAGCACCCAGAGTCGCCTATTCACCAGCACCGTGTGACCGGCTACGCGGAGGACCAGGGACTGCAAGCTGCAGAGAGGCTGAGAACCGAGAGATTCCAGACGGAACGTATAGGCAAGGCAAGGCCTCATTTGGTGAGAGGGCACCTGCCCACCAACATCAATAACTGTGTTGCAGGAAGGTGGTTCTCACAGACTCACTTACACTTTTGGAAGTTGCAGTGCCAAGTGCAGAGACACATTGCATCCGGTAGTGACATTGCATTGGGAGGATTAGCGCTTTTGTTGCCAACACGCTACATACTTCATATTTTTGTACCTTAAGCCGTTGTTGACCTGCCTTTTTTTGCTTTCTGGGGGCTCGCTTGTCCCCTCCAAACCCCTTTTCTATATAGTTTAGGGGAAGGTTCCTGATTGTGCTTGTAGGGAGAGAAATATATAGGAGTCTGTCCTGCTTCAGAAATCTAAGTACACCAGCACTGCATATGTTACTGTGAGATACTCTGCAAGATACTTTTCTTCTATTGTGCTATTCAAAAAACATCCATTTAGGGAAAAAAAATTGCAGTGTTTCCTCCATATCTGTACTTGTGAGGTAAACACTTTAGCTAGTGTTCTTCTATTGTGCTATTCAAAAAACACCCACCCATTTAGGGCAAAAAATATTATTTTGCAGTGTTTCCTCCAGTGTTTGTAGTGTTTCCTCCAGTGTTTCCTCCTGCAGTGTTTCCTCCAGTGCTTGCAGTGTTTCCTCCATATCTGTACGTGTGAGATAAACATTTTAGCTAGTGTTCTTCTATTGTTCTATTCAAAAAAAAACAAAAAACAGTTTGGTGCAAAAAAATATATTTTTTAGGGGCGTTGTCCAGAGCCAATGTGGACAAGCTCACGTTCATTAAAATAAACCAGGCATGGATCCCACAGGACTTGTCCGTACCTTGTGCAGAATAGACACATATACTGGCCTTACCCAGCCAATCTTGTAATTCTGATCTTTCTCACTCTTTTGGGGTGTACCCTAATTAAAAAATAAATAAATTAAAAACAAAAACCTGTGTTGGCTACCTTGTCCTCCTACACCGCCGCTTCCACCTACACCGCCACATCCACCGCCACCTCAACCTCCTACTACATAAGGACCTCGTCCTCCTGGGTCAAGATTGTTTTTTTTTTTTAATGTATTTTATGTTATTTTAAGTTATTTTCCTATCCACATTTGTTTGCAGAGTACTTGCCATGCTCTTACCAAAATGTTGCTGTCATTTGCAGCCCTCTAGCCCTTTCCATTACTTTTTTAGAGACATTTTAGTAGTCAAAAATTCGGGTCCCCATTGACTTCAATGGGGTTCAGGTTCGGGGTCAAGTTCGGGTCAAGTTCAGGTCCCGAACCCGGACTTTTTTCCGAAGTTCAGCCGAACCCGTCAAACCCGAACATCCAGGTGTCCGTTCAACTCTAGTCATAAGCGCTTTTCCATGAGGGTATCATCCAGGCTACAGCTCCAATGAAGACCAAGCAAACGATCTTTCAGATGATTCAATGAGGGATATGTTCAATCAAGTAACAAGATAACAAATCATAGTGCTCTCCGCAGTAACAATATACAATTTTAATAAAAATAGAATACACTCACAAACATAGGCACTATATCCAGTGCCAGGTATACAGCACGATATGCTAACACACAGTGGAAGGCTGCGGGTGACATCACGTCATTCCCAACAGATACGTTGCGTCCCTTAGGGCGGGACTTCTTCAGCGGAAGAAGTCCCGCCCTAAGGCCGCGTACACACGATCGGTCCAAACAGATGAAAATGGACTGAAGTCCAGTTTCATCGGTCCAAACCGACCGCGTGTATGACCCATCGGTCTGTCTCCTTCGGACCAAAGTTTTAAAACTTGCTTTAAAATCGGACTGATGGACGTCTGACCATCAGTCCAAACCGATGGTTAGTATGCAAAAGCATCAGTTCAAAAACCACACATGCTCAGAATCAAGTCGAAGCATGCTTAGAAGCATTGAACTTCGTTTTTTCAGCACGTCGTTGTGTTTTACGCCACCGCGTTCTGACATGATCGGTTTTTGAACTGATGGTGTGTACGCACTTTAGACCATCAGGCCACTTCAGGTGTGACCTGATGAAAACGATCCGTCGGACCATTCTCATCGGGTTGGACCAATCGTGTGTACGCGGCCTAAGGGACGCAACGTTCGGTTGGGAAGGACGTGACGTCACCCGCAGCCTTCCACTGTGTGTTAGCATATTGCGCTGTATACCTGGCACTGGATATAGTGCCTATGTTTGTAAGTGTATTCCATTTTTATTAAAATTGTATATTGTTACTGCGGAGAGCACTATGGCTTGTTATTTTCTTGCATGATTGAACATATCCCTCATTGAATCATCTGAGAGATCGTTTGTTTGGTCTTCATTGGAGCTGTAGCCTGGATGATACCCTCATGGGAAAGCATTTATGACCCTATCTAATAGAGGGTCTACCCTGTGAGGTGAGCGGCCATTTCTGTCATTGGTGGAGGTTTTTTACTATATTCCACGCTCATCACCCGCATGCTTCTACTTAGAGTCACGTTTTGAAGATTACTTGGATGATTTCTTTATGGACTTGCGATTTTGTATATATATATATATATATATATATATATATATATAAGCTTTGGGGTGGAGAAGAGGGGTGAAGGAAAGAGTTTAAAGCGGATGTCCGCTCAAAAAAAAATATTAAATACTGCAGCTGCTGACTTTTAATATTAGGACACTTACCTGTCCTGGAGTCCAGCGCTGTCCACAGCAGAGGACAAGCGATCGCTCGTCACTCTGCTGCTCCCCCCTCCCTCCACGGTGAGGGAATCAGGAAGTGAAGCGCTACGGCTTCACTGCCCGGTTCCCTACGGCGCATGTGGCCGGAAGTGGGTGCAAATACCTGTCTTTAGACAGGTATCTGCACCCCCTCCCCCCTGAAAGGTGTCAAATGTGACACCGGAGGGGGGAGGGTGCCGATCAGCGGATCTTCACTTTAGGGTGGAGCTCCGCTTTAAGGAGAGGTGACACAACTGTCAGAAGGAGTGGTAGAGAATGCATGTTAGAGAGGAAGGAGAGCTGAATGGGGAAAAAATGTATTCTGCAGTCTGTTTTTCAAAGTAGTTTGCTGTGTATTTTCATTTCATGCAATCACTGAAATGCAAAGCCGAAGTACGCCCACTTATATAAAGAACCCACTTATGGAAAGAACCCCAGCCATGTGCTTGAAGTTATTGTCATTGTAGTGGACAATATGTGCGCAAGGCTGCAACTGAACAGCAGAAAATGATCTGGTCAACTGCACTTCAATTCATGCCTCATTACTGCATATAATGACTTATCTGGCTCTTTTGTTAGTGATATGAGGCATACACCAACTTGTCTATTCATTTATTCTAAGGATAGTGCTTACTGTATTCCTAACTAATTTTACATGACTGCTTTTTGAAAACCAGTAACCAAAGCATGCATAAATACATAATACTCAAAATGTTCATGATGTTAAAAAGTCAGAGATATACTATATTTATTGGCACTCTAAATTTAGAAAAATCTTAATTTTACTCTGCTATGTCCTTGGTAATGTTTCTCTGTGTAAGAAAATGCCTGACCTATAATTTGCCTCTTAACCTCAAAACTGGCAGCCTAGAACTCTTTTTCAGCAGGCCCCATTCCCATTTGCGCAATGTGGTTTTTTTCACACTTTTTTGTTTGTTTGTCAACTGATAGTGTGACAAATGTGCCAAAGTAACTCCTGCACCAATTCACCATTGTTGACAGTAAGCCTTGCATGTTTTTGTGGTTTTCACACATTTTGTTACATACATAAGCATGATGCGCATTTTAGTGCATTTTTGCTAGTAGGCACGGCGGAGAGGGGGTGTGTAATTCTAATTTTTTTATTTTAATTCTGCACTGACTGGGCCAGATTCTTAAAAAATTGCGTATCTGGCGGCGTAGCGTATCTTATCGCATTTACACTGCGCCTACGCAAATTACTGGAGCAAGTGCCGTATTCTCAAAGCACTTGCTCCGTAATTTTCGGCGGCGTAGCGTAAATGCGGCGTCGTAAGGCTGCGTAATTCAAATAGTGAAGGAGGGGGAGTGCTGTATTTAAATTAAGCACGCCCCCGTGCCGAACGAACTGCGAATGTGCAGGCCTTAAACGTAGGCCACTGCGCATGCTCCGTAATACGCCGCAAATACATAGGTTGCGACGTGAACGTAATTAACGCACGTCCCTATTCACGACGCGTTACGTAAACAACGTAAAAAGCCGACACTAACCCGACGGCCATACTTAACATGGCATACGGTGGACTGATGTAAGGTTACCCCTCATATAGCAGGGGTAACCTTACGCGTACGCAACCTACGTAAACTACGTCGCCGCGGCGCAAAAACTTTCGAGAAACGGCGTATCGGCTCATTTGCATATTCAACGGTGAAATCGACGTAAACGCCACCTAGCGGCCGGCGTAGTATTGCATTTAGGATCCGACGGTGTAAATGACTTACATCAGTCGGATCCAAGCTTAAAACCGGCGTATCATGTTTTCAGAATAGAAAACAATGATACGCCGGCGGGAATTTCGAATTACACTGCTGTATGTGTACATACACCGGCGTAATTCCTTCGAGAATCTGGCCCACTGTCTTTCAAATTGCCCCTCCCCCCTATTAAATCCAATCTGGGGACAAAACCAGGGACAGACTTGGTCCGGGGACAGTGTCCTTAATCAGGGGACTGTCCCCTGAAACGGGGAATGTCTGGTCACCCTAAGTTAAGGGGCAATAAAATGTGTCTCAATCATTGGGTTTTACTACTTCCCCTCAACCGCAAGTGAAAACAAACCTTTAGTGACAGCAAAGACAGTTATGTTTACAAACCCTTTCTTAAATAAAGTCTGCCGATTTGCCAGATTATAAATGCTTATTGTCCAGCGAGTGGTGTAGTGGTGTAGCACAAAAACACACAGGGTGGTGGTTGCTGTGGGTCCAAAATTCATAGGGGTGGAATTAAAAAAAACGAAAAAATGTGCCCAGCAAGAAGTCATCAGAGGACTCCTGGGCCAGATGTAGCCAGTGTATAAGCAGTGTATAAGCATCAACATTGCAGCAAAGACATTAGAGAAGTGGACTGGATTGTTAGAACTTCCATTGCAGAAGTTCTTTTACCTAGCTTCACTGCTTTAGGTGGTGACATGGACATGGTGATCGGACCATCTCTACAGTCTCTGAAAAGGCAGCGATGATCGGGCACAAGGTGATGGAGTCGATTGTAAAATCAGCAGTGGAGGTTTCTTGTATCCCACAATGCTATAAGCGTATTGGACATGGCTTTGTTTTTTATAATGAACACACCTGTGAACCAGGTTAAGGGTGCATAAGTAGTAGTGGAGGAGCTGCTGCTGTCTCCTACTGAACCATGCATGCACACCTTGTGTTACCCTATGACTACCTGCCTAAGATGCACTGTGCCTGTCTGACACATGACAGGAACTATGTAACGAATTCCTTGGTGTTACTGTATCTGTTCATTCATATACTTCTTCTCAGTCAATGCGAACCAGCTACATCTTCTGGTGGAAGGGACTCAGGGAGTGCTAACTTTCCTGGTTAGGAGGCACAATAATTGCCTTGACCCAGTCGGTGACAAATCACGCTACCATTCTGCTATTGTCAAAAAAAAAATCTCCAAAATACATGGAAATCGTCTGCAGTCCAATCACATGATAACAAGCAAAGTCAAAGGATTGTTGCCTGAACATATACTACTAAGTTTTATGATTCAGGTGGTCGAATGTGACTTTGTGTGTGAGCCTTTTTTGTTACAGAGGAGGATTAATGTATTTACAGTTTGCTGTGCAGTTGTCAATTTGTATAATTAGAACTACAGTTGAAGCTCAACTAGCCTGACATATGCTTATATGTCAACAAAGTGCAGATGGTGAGTAAAAGTGTAAAAAACAATCTACTAGTTATGCAAAGGGTTATAAAAAGGTGAAAGCCAAATAACACTTAAGTATAAAATTATGAGATTAAAGGTCGCTAACTGCACAAGCTGTAAGCCATTATCCAGCTGGATTTAGACTTATGTATTTTTTTTTTTATGTAGCTTGTACCAAATATCAAACTAATATGAAAGATATTAGTTTGATTAAAATATAGAAATCACTGTCTTTTGATGTGCAGTTCTTTATTTATCCTGTCAGTTCTAACATGCAAGTGTATACCATATTTATTAAAGATGAAATATCTGGTGATTTACTACTTGTACGCAGATGCAGTTTACCCTCCCCTTTGTAGGTGGTGCTGTGTTGCTGACCACTGTACAGGAAACTGTTCCTCTTCAGCCTCCGTAGGTGTCACCAGGCGGGCAGTGGTTCGATTGGATGCTAGTTGACCTCATCTGGCTCTCTTGTCAGCAGCATGGTTGCTATTGGCACTGGTCCCTCAGACTCAGCTATCTGGCTCTCCTGGCTCACTCCGCCTCTTTGTTGCAATACCTCGCTTCACAGGCCCACTCCTAGGCCACGTACACACGATCAAATTTGTCCGCTAAAACTGGTCCGACGGACCAGTTCAGCGGACAAATCCGATCGTGTGTACGGGCTAGCGGACATGTCTGACCGGCGGACAAATTTTAAAGCATGCTTTAAAATTTGTCCGCCGGCGACATGTCCGTCGCATATGTCCGCTGGTTAGTACACAAACCAGCGGACATATCCGCCCGCACAAGCGTCGTATGGATGCGACGCATGCGTGGACGTTTTTTACTTCCTGGTGACGTGGCGACGTCAACGTCACCGACATGTCTGCCGGCGGGGATTTTGATCCGATGGTGTGTACACACCGCCTGACGAAAATCCAGAGGAGACTTGTCCGATGAAAATGGTCTGCGGACCGTTTGCATCCGACATGTCCCTCCGTGTGTATGCGGCCCTAGATAGATGTTCTCCTGACACCCCAGGTTCTCTCACTCTTCCAAGACTTACAGACTCCCTCTAGCCCTCTTGTCTTGCTTGTTGCCCCAGGTCTCTCAGCCCTGAAGACCCGATTAGCTGTTCTAACTCTCCCAGTCCTGCAGGTAAGAAGTCTCTCCTACATGGAATTCTGTCTCTCGAATGAATCACTTCATCAGACAAGGGCCCTGGGCTACAGTATATCCAGCTCCTGGCTTATAACTAGTGTGTACACCTGGACACACATACACCCTGTAGGTATCCAAAAAGACTTAAGGGCTGTACACACAAGCCACATATTGGGCAGTATCGACCAGCACCATAGAAGCAACATTTAGCCTATTTCAACTCTATATGTGTTTTAATAACATTAATAATAACATTGGATCCTGTGCAATTGCACTGGTGCATATAGCATGTGTCTCAAGGGTAGACCCAATTGGGTAATGGGTCCACAAATAACAAAAATAAAGTGCCTAAATAAACAAATGCTGTGAAAAATGAAACACATTAAAAACTTTAATGTTATGAGTCTTTAATAGAGTCCTGACAGACAGAATGGGCCAATATGGGGATAATTTCCTACAACCGGTAGTACAAAAAACAAAGACATACCGTATTTACCGGCATATAACACGCACTTTTTTCTCTTGAAAATCAGGGGGAAATTGTGGGTGTGCGTTATACACCAATCCCCGCACTGTGTTTAAATGGAGCCGCCGCCATATACCGAGCGCAGTACACTCGGGTGCACTCGGCCAGGCTCGGCTCCCCTTGCAGTCATGCCCTGTGCCGCCTCCTAGCATCTATGCGAGAGGAGCCGAGCGTGGCCGAGCGTGTCGGAGTGTACTGCGCTTGGTATATGTCGGCGGCGGCATTCAAACACAGCGTGGGGAGTGGGGATCGGCTCAAAAACAGCACGGGAGAAGTGTGAAGGACACCACGAAGGCCGTAGATGGAAGCCGGACGCCTGGCAAGACACCGGCGAGGGGCATCTAAACTGTAAGTATTTTCTTTTTTTTACAGGAATTTCCCTTCTAGGTTGGGGGTGCGCACTATACGCCAGTGCGTGCTATAGGGAGATAAATACGGTATCTGAAAGATACAAAACATATACTTCAACTATTAGAGAATTTTGAGCCAAAAGAAGAATTCATAATTATGGCCACAGCAGATGTATCCTCGCTGTATACGATAACCCAACATCACCAAGCATGTGAGACTGTGAAATTACAATATACCTCACTACCATGCACTCAAAGGAAATACCTCATCAAATGTATAGATTTTTGTTTGAAAAAAAATATATATATTTTTGGTACCTGGGAGAGTATACATAGGCGACATGACAGTATAACAGCACCATCCGAGAGATACTATTATATGCTGTATATAAAGAAAATTTCAGGTGAGAGGCTAGCATAAAGGTGACATGTGAAGAAAGAAGTCTCATTTATTATGGACATTCACAGCCAATAGTGAAGGGATACACCACAAATAATTATGAAGGACGTATAATATTAAAGTTAATATAATTTAATATTATAATATTAAAATTTGTACTTGATATTTATGTTCAACCAACTGAATTAAAGCTGGAAGTCTGCACTTAATATTCATTTGGATTGTTTCATTTTCATTTTATTCTGGTGGCATACAGAGCCAAAAGTATGAAAATTGTGCCTGTGTCCAAATATATAATGGACCTAACTGAATATATATCTGTGAAGTTTACTACTTCTCTATCAGGTTAATGATGTAACAGGGGTGGGGATTCTTAGGCCGGTCATACAGTATACAATTTTTTTATTCAATTTCTTTTAGATTTACCTTCAACTGCCTGATTGCATACAAATCAAAAGTGTTTAGGTTTGACCTCATATTATATGGTTTTGGTAAATCTAAAAGAAAAAAGTACATTGTATAATGTATGGCCAGCTTTAACCTATTACTTAAGGCAGGGGTGCCAAACCTTTTGAAGAGCGAGGGCCACTTAAGCGACTTGGTAATGGGTCGTGGGCCACAATGAGTGGAGCGGTCAGATGACCGGTTCGTGTCCACTCTGAATATGCACAGCGGACACAAATACAGCCCACTGTACTCTATAGGCCCTCCGATCCGATCAACCCAGATGGAAGGGGATATTTTTTTTAGTGGATTGGATTGGAACTAGGCAGGTGTAAATGGACACAAGTCCGTTTACATCTGCTGCTCCATAGAGGTAAATGGAGGGTCTGATTAGGTCAGACCTATCATGTGAAAGAGGCCTAAAGCTGCTTTCACACTGATGTGCTGCGGTTTCCCCACAATGCTGGTGCAGCACAATGCACCTGTGGCTTTCCTGCGGGTTACCTGCAGTTTGCCATAGACTTTCTGAAAGCGCATCAAACACGCAGGTAAAAACAGAAGTCTATGGCTTAGTGCACCTGTTGATCAGTTTTAAAGCAGCCCAGTAAGCTCCGAAGAGTTATGCCCATATATACTGTGATTTTAGTAATACCTTACCTTTAATAGCAGTCTTCTATTCAGGTATCGCCGGGTGTTGCTGTCCCAGGTGGAGTGCATTTGGTATCTCTCTGCCTGTGACAGGAGCCAGTGTCCGGGTCTGAATCAGCGACTAGGGATGAGCCGAACACCCCCCGTTCGGTTCGCACCAGAACCTTCGAACGGACCGAACGTTCGCGCGAACATTTAGAACCCCATTGAAGTCTATGGGACTCGAACGTTCGAATTCAAAAGTTATTGTCGGAAAACGTCTTTGAGAACCCGGGTCTTGCCCCAGGGAACATGTATCAATGGAAAAAAAAGTTTTAAAAACTGTAGTTTTTTTCTGGAGCAGCGATTTTATTGATGCTTAAAGTGAGAAAAAAATGCGAAATTCCTTGAAATATCGTACCTGCTGGGTGTCTATAGTATGCCTGTGAGGTGGCACGTGTTTAGAACTGTCCCTGCACAAAATGGGATTACTATAAGAAAAAAAAAAGTAATTTAAGACTGAACCATGTCATAATTTGCTCCTGCATATTGCACAATTTCCTAAAGGGACCCTCAACAAACTACATGACACTTGTGCCTGATGAGACCATTGATGTTCCAGTGGTGGCCCGTGAGCCTATCCATACAGGCTTGGCCCCCCAAAGCGCACGTGCTGTGCGGCAACAATATGTTGATCATTTTAGGTGTGGGGGGGGGGGCATTCTAATGCCAGATCTTGGCTGAGTAAATTATTTTTTGGGGGGAAAAAAATTCTAGAAAAAAGGGGGGTTGCCATCCGGGGCCCCCTTTGAACAAATTCTATGAAGAACTCCTGTTCTCTGAAGGCCTCCATTATTTCTGCAAGTCAAAATTAAGCAAAAGAAGCTAATGTCGGCACAAGCCTTTTACTACTAAGCTTTCTCCCATATCTAACCCACAAACTCATCCACTGATCCTAAAGTCCAAAATCAAGTTACGTATCGTCGTACTACACAATTGTTTCTTCCAACTTTTTCTACAGACTGGGAATGACGTTCTCACTCACGCAATATCCTTATACGCATGCACAGTGTATAAGGATATTGCGTGAGTGAGAACGTCGTTCCCAGCCTGTAGAAAAAGTTGGAAGAAACGATGGTGTAGTACGACGATACGTAACTTGATTTTGGACTTTATGATCAGTGGATGAGTTTGTGGGTTAGATATGGGGAGAAAGCTTAGTAGTAAACACCAAGTACGTTTAGGTGCAAACTATGCAGCACAAGTGCAGTAAACACCAAGTACGTCTAGGTGCAAACTATACGGCCCAAGTGCAGTAAACACCAAGTAGGTTTAAGTGCAAACTATACAGCACAAGTGCAGTAAACACCAAGTACGTTTAGGTGCAAACTATACGGCCCAAGTGCAGTAAACACCAAGTACGTCTAGGTGCAAACTATACGGCACAAGTGCAGTAAACTCCAAGTAGGTTTAAGTGCAAACTGTACAGCACAAGTGCAGTAAACACCAAGTATGTTTATGTGCAAACTATACAGCACACGGGCAATACAACACGTTAGAAGACTGCAGCTAGCACAATCAACTGCCTGACAAATAGGAATAGCTGATCTAGCTAAACTATACAGTGTATAAATATATGTACAACTCCTGGGATGTATATATATCCTCTACACACTGTAAATTTAACTAAACTGACTAGCCTGCCTGCTCTATCTATCTATCTAGTAATAAAGACACTGGGCCAGATCCACATACCTGCCCCGCCGGCGCGGCGTGTCCCATTTACTCTACGCCGCTGTAAGTTACAGCGGCATATCCTTATCCACAAAGAAATGCCGCTGTAACTTACAGCGGCGTAGCGTAAATGGGCCGGCGTACGCGGGTGTAATTCAATTCTACTAGTGGGGGGCGTGTTTTATTAGAATTATGGATGACCCGATGCAAACAACGCTTTTTTTTTAACTGTGCATGCGCCGGCCGTGGACGTATCCCACTGTGCATGTGCGAAATCACGTCGCAAAACATCAATGAAAACGACGTGAACGTAACTTACGCAAATACCTATTCGTGAACGGTTTACGACGTTTCTGCTAGGTACACCATGACCTTGCTAAAAATAAGAACCTTCACAGCCAACCTCTTAAGCTCCATTCACACTTGTGCGACTTATCATGCACCTTTGGACATCAAAGTTGCATGATAAGTCATTCCCCATGTTTTCCAATAATAACCATTCATATATGTGCAACTTAAAGTTGCAGCAACTTCAAAGTTTTTTGTTTTTTTTTAACAAAGAGGTTGGTCTTTATTAAGAAAGTATCAAAAGACTGTAAATAGAACACACATTAGAACTGTTGTGTCCAGGGAAGCCAGACTCTGTCAAATTTACGAGGGCATCCCTTGTTAATATAAGTCAATTTATACATTGGCAACAGAGCATTTACTGAAGAGTCCCAAGTCCCAACAGTGGGGGGCGAGGGAGAGGACCACGTCTTAAGAATTTCCTTCTTGGCATAAAAAAGTAGCATGGAGACAAGCAGTTTCGTACCCCGAGGACGCTGGTCATTCTCATGTATCCCAAGCAGAGCTAGTTCAGGCGAGACTGGGATAGACAGCGTGAGACGCATGTTGATACACTCAAACACTCTTTCCCAGTACGACACCAGCCGCGGGCAGGTCCAGAACATATGAAAGAAAGAACCTTCTGGGGAACGACACTTAGGGCAGTTAGGAGACCTGTCCGGGTATATCCGATGCAACCTCTGGGGCGTGTAATAGACTCGATGCATGAACTTGGTGTGTATCAGTTTGTCCCTAGAAGATATCAACATCCTGGCCCCATCCTCAAAACATTCTTCCCAATCTTCATTATCAAGGCTAGGAATGTCAGAATGTCACCTGTCCTAGAGGACACCCATCATGGGAGAATCTACCTCCAGCAGGGCCATATATAGTGTAGACAGCGTCTTCCTAAGAGTCTCCTGAGCCAGTATCTCCTCAACGGGGTCAGCACTTAGGGTGATAGCCTGCGGGAATTGTG
This sequence comes from Rana kukunoris, assembly GCA_029574335.1. NCBI lineage: Eukaryota > Metazoa > Chordata > Amphibia > Anura > Ranidae > Rana > Rana kukunoris. The sequence goes on along the minus strand of CM056050.1, from coordinate 249,563,262 downwards.
CCCTAGCGGCTTGCCTCAGCTGGTAATACCTAAACAACATGTGTCCCGGAAGTCCATACTTGACCGCCAAGGCCCGGAAGGGCAACAGCGATCCCGCACGCATAATGTCCTAGAGCTTCTTGACCCCATAACCTGCCCACAATTGAGGGTCCGGTACAGTCCTAAAGTGAGCAAGGGAGGGATTCCCCCAAATCATACCTGCAGGGTAGTGACGGTAGGTGCAGGGAGAGAGGGGTACGCAGCGGCCCCTCTATACACCAAATTGCCCAGTTCTCTAAACGAACCCAGCAGCGCCGCCTCCAAACAAGCGGTGGCATTCGAGCTAGATTGTTCGAACCACCACCGCACAGTGACCAGGACCGCCGCCTGATAATACACCAGGAAATTAGGAAGCGCAAGCCCCCCACAGCGGACCGGCAACTGCAGGGTGGACCGAGCTAGCCTAGGGGCGGACCCCCTCCACAGAAAGGAGCCTATACAGGCATCCATCTCCCTGAAAAAGTAAAGGGGAAGCTTAACCGGGCAATTCCGAAAGATATAATTGAACCGTGGTAGATAAAGCATTTTTATTATATTGATGCAAACTTCAAAGTAGTTGATGCACTACTTTGGTTTGACTTTCATGCAACTTGGGGGCCATAGACCTTAATGTTAACCCTCAGAAGCTGAATGTTATATAATGTGCAATTCATTTAGTCTCTAATTCAGTTGTAATGAATTTTGACAAATTACTTAATTACAAAATTTCAGAATTTTTCAATTTTTGGAAATTCAGAAATTCCAAAATTTTAAAAATTCGAAAATTGATCATTTTGAAAATTCGAGTTTCAGAATTTTTGAAAAAAACAAAAATATTAAATAAAAATGAAAACCTAATTTTTTTGGCAGTGCACATGTCTATTCAAAGCCAAAGTCGTATCCAAGCTACACCTATCCATAGAAAAGTTTTTAAAGAAAAAATGACCCATCGCATCCTAGATTTAAACAATGAAATGCCTTCATCCCTAAATATTTTAACAAGGTATAGGAAGAGATAATGGGACTTTAAATTAGAGATCACATTGTAATTGGTAAAGTACCATTATCCTTTCCTATACCTTGTTACACCTATCTATAGTTGTGCCAAAGTTGCATAAAAGTTGCACTCCAAAGTCGATGCAACTTTAGAGTTGTACAAGTTTAAATGTATGAAGAAGAATGTCAAGTTATCTCATGAGGATCACATGACTCCCGTCTTGTCATACCTACAGCTCTACAATTAACAGGTAAATGTGTTGCTATAGGAAATGTAGTTTTTTCCCCCAAAGCTAAAATGTGGGTTACGTGACAAAAATTGAACAATGACACTATAATTGCAGTTAGGGGGGGAGCGGCTTTAGGCGATCATTCATAGAGTGAACAGTTCAGCCTGAAGCTCAGCTTTAAATAGAGTAGAGGTTAATGGAATAGTTAATTTATTTCCTATAAGTACAGTAAAACTTGGAGGAGAAGAAGGAGAATCTTTCTCTTTTTCTGTACCCCATTATAGTCTAGAAATACGGTAATCTTCTTGGGTCCTAAATATCATCATAAGGGTGTCAAACTAAATTTCCATGTCTAAGGATGTTCAATTAAATTCAAACTGAATGGAACACATTTATTCATCTATCTAGGAAAAGAAAAGTGGCTATTGTCGGGTCAGGCTAGATTAACAGCCATCACAACAGTGTGCATTTACAGAACAGGGATTTTCACTTACAGGTCTGCCAAGTAAAAATGGCATTTGCAGTGGGACATTTTCATACATTTTGCAGAGAGTATCGCTTTGCAGTAACCTAACTGTCCTTTATACATCAAGTCGTAGTTATTGTACTTCAAATACCTACTAAAGCTAGCAAAACCATGCTGACGAGTCTGAAACAGTGCTGTCCACAGGTAAGTGTGCTTGTTTAGCAAAGGCTCAGTTATTTCTTTAAAGAGCATCTTCTGTACACTATGTCATAATTTAAAACTACAGTAAATATAAAAACACTACTAGTTTGACCAGGAAGGGCCAATCAGGCCCATCTTCTAATCAAGGCACATGATTGGAGAAGAGCCAGCACATGACCTGCTGGACTCGCAGCCTCCAAGTGTGAACCAATCATGTACCACAGCTAAAAAACACTCCTATACTCATAGAGCATGATCACAATTGAACCAATGGATAATCAAGCCCAAGTGGGGAAGGAGGAGAGAACGCAGTAATGACCACCTACGTCTCCACCCCTCCCACAACCCCAGGCAGGTATCAATAAGGACATGTCACATGGCATGACCCTCCCCTAGTGACACCCTCATAGAGGCCAGCACAACCCCACAAAGGGAATGATCCTAAGGGCGTCATCAAGCACCGCCCCCAAACGAGGGTGTCAAACGAGGCTAAAGGGACACTTGCAGCTGTCAGTTCGCCGTGGGTCACGGATGTCCTCTCGTCCGAGGCGTGGCTTTTATATAATGGATGGCCGCCATCTGACATACTCTGCAAACAGGAGAAGGTAGGGAGATCATGGAGGCAGGGAATGGAATAGTACAGTGAGGTCGGCAATGGCACAGTGAGGCATGTAATAATGGCACAGTGAGGCATGTAATAATGGCACAGTGAGGCATGTATAATGGCACAGTGAGGCATGTATAACGGCACAGTGAGGGGTTGTCTTATACAGTGATTATATCCCAAAACCAACATTTTAGCTGGGAAATTAGGGGGTCGTCTTATACGTCCAGTCGTCTTATACGCCGGCAAATACGGTAGTATTCTGCCATACGAGAATATTCATTACTCTTGATTTTCAATATGAGACTATTATGCAAAACAAAAAAAGGAACGATCATTCGTCCGATAATGTCATCATGTACTGTATATTAGGCATTAAACTTTTTGACCCCTATCTTCCCCCTGATCAGATACCACTTACCTAAAGATAACAACACACATGGCTTCTCCCACTCCCCACCCCAACCCCTGTTCCACTATTTAAAAGTTAAAGCGCTCTATATTCATGGAAATCATCAGTTACAACGTCAATGATACTATACAGGTGCACTATATCACACTGTTCTCTATTTTTACCAATGCCCATTTTAAATTCACATTCTTGCCTTTATGTCTACCTTGAATTTTTACCTTTTGATGATATGTGAAACTGTACTACTGCACCACTGTGAACTGTCTATCCATCCTTTTTATGTATGCTCAATAATAAATAAAGAATTGAAAAAAAAAAAGAACTGACAAATCTTTCTTATCTTTCCCACCCCGTATTTGTATTACCGAAGCCTAGAGGCCTGCATTGTGTGAAGTCTAAAGAATAAAACCAGTTTGGTAAGTATATAGTAAATCTTGGCCAAAGCACATTGTTTCATAATCAGTTCATTGCACTACAACAGACATGGGCAATCTCATTTATCTTGGTGGCAAATTGTTATCGTGCCATTCATGTTTGGGAGCGCAGTAGACAATGTTCTTCTGCAAAATAAGAGGAAGAATGTCATAACCAGTTACACAGGGGGCCCACACCTTACAGAGCCAATTTGTTGTCTCAACCAGCAGCACTTGTATCTTAACACTGGAATTACATATTATATATACTGTATATCTACAGTATATAACAATTTTTCTTCTTTCCTATGAAAATAGGCTGGAATTAGCAATCTGCAGCCTGACCCAAAGTAAATGGAATGGGCTACCTGTCTGAAAATGATGGTGTCGTAAATTGGATCTTCCTGGAATTCTGCGTTCTGTGTTCTACTATTTGATGCTTTGCTGTTTGAAGCTACTCCAGACTTCCAGTGGAAGACATTTGGTGGACAGGAAATGGCCTGCTCATTTTTCCCACTATAGAGTTCATCTCACGCCTAACTGCATCTTCTAGAGGTAGCCTAAATCGGATTCTTTATCCCCAAACTGCATTCTGAGAACGATAGGACGCTGCAGGTCTTAGTGAGGAAATCCCCCATCATGTCCTGACTCAAGTCTCAGCAACTTTGAAAAAAGTTCCTGCACTACTTTTTTTTCAATTTTATTGCGACTTCCATTGTCTTCTTTTAAATGAATTTGCAAGCCCAATGAAATGGCACATCAAAATCGCACTGATTGAAATTAGCCACACTGGTGTGAACCAGGGCTTACAGCTGGCAGAAATAAAAAGTCAAACTAAGGATCTACTTAGCATTTTGTGCAATATGCATTGGAAAAAAAGATAGAAGATAGTTATGTAATTTGAAACATTTTCACTAAAAGAAATATATGTTAAGTTCTATGCAGAGTTTTTCATTATTTAACACCTGCACTTACCAACAAAACATAGGGTCACAAATGACAGTCATATCAGAAAAAGATCGTAATTTACTTTGATAAAGTAAAAATAATTCACGTGTCACAAATAGTTAAAGGCTTATATACACTTTAGTCCTGTGTTGCATGAATGCAAATTAAAATGAATAGCATTAAGCTTCAAGGCAAACCCATTCAAATCAAGGCCATTCATGATCCATCATTTTTTAACGCATGGTATGTACTGCAGTTTGGGTTAGTTGTCTGCTACAGTTTTATGTGCTGGGGCATCAATTATTTTGAAAGGCACCACAGTATGTGCTTTGTCATGCACTAATGAGCAGTAGAATAAAAAATTGTATCTAGCAATTGCATTACCCAAGTCGAATGCCGCGTACACACGGTTGTTTTTTACAATGAAAAATAACGTTGTTTTTTAAAACGTCATTTAAATTGATCGTGTGTGGGCAAAACGTCGTTTTTTGTCTTCAAAAAAACGACCAAAAAAAAAATTCCAACATGCTTGAATTTTTTGTGTCGTTTTTCAAAACGTCGTTTTTTGTTTCACAAAAAGTCAACATGGAGTAGCAAAAACGTCGTTTAAAACGAAGTTTTTCAACCCGCGCATGCCCAGAAGCTAGTTATGAAGCGAGCTTCAATGGAAAAGAGTGGTGAACGTAACCTCGCTTTTTGTGAAAAAACGATGGTGTGTATGCAACATCGTCTTTGAAAAGTGACGTTTCAAAAACGTCGTTTTTTACTTCACAGAAAACGTCGTTTTTTTCATCACAAAAAATGATCGTGTGTACGCGGCATAAGAGTGATTATGCAAGTGATGTTTTATTATTTTTTTTCTGTCAAGTTTATTTTAAAAAAAGGTGCAAACACAGATACAGCTTTGTAAATTCTGGATAATACATTTTGTATTTAGCGCTTTGCTCCTTGCACTATTTTATTCAACCACTTCAGCCCCGGAACAATTTATCCCCTTCCTGAACAGGAATTTTTTTTAAATACGGTGCTGCGTTGCTTTAACTGACAATTGCGCGGCCGTGCGATGCTGTACACAAACAAAATTGATGTTCTTTTTTTCCTACAAATAGAGCTTCCTTTTAGTGGTATTTGATCACCTCTGCGGTTTTTATCTTTTGCACAATAAATAGAAAAGGATGGACTATTTTGAAAAAAAAGCAATATTTTTTTTTTTGCTATAATAAATATCCCCAAAATATATATAAATAAACTAATTTCTTCCTCAGTTTAGGCCGATATGTATCCTTCTACATATTTTTGGTAAAAAAAGCACGCAATAAGCGTTTATTGATTGATTTGCGCAAAAGTTATAGCGTCTACAAAATAGGGGATAGATTTATGGCTGCGACATTATAGCGGACAGATCGGACACTCTTGACACTATTTTGGGAGCATTGTCATTTATACAGCGATCAGCAGGCCTTGACTGGGACAAAAAATAGGCCTGGGCATTTTAGACTGAGCAGCCCAGGGGGGGGGGGGGGGGTTAATGATGGGATGTGGGGTGAGATAAAGAAATATAGATAGACAGATAGATAAAGTAAGAAAGAAAGATAGTAGATAGATAAATAACGTGTGTGAGAGAGAGGGAGAGATACAAAGAAAGAGATAGATAGATAGATAGATAGATAGATAGATAGATAGATAGATAGATAGATAGATAGATAGATAGATAGATAGATAGATAGGTGAAGAGAGAGAGAAGGGAATGAAGGGCACCCCTACATCAGTGTACAGTACTCACAGAGGCAGGAGGGACTGACTGGATGGATGAATATCAGACTCCATCTTTCCTTTCTGTTTGCTGGGCTTTAGCTTGAACATTCCTGCCCACATTCCTTAGGCAGCAGAACAGTGTCTGTCGGGGAGAGTGGGCAGGGCAGACACAGGAGGAGAGGACGAGAGGAGGGGGAGGAGTAGAAGCAGCTCCTCTCCTCTAACTGGTTGCTGCAGCAAGAGGAGGGGAGAAATGTCAGAGCTGGCTGCGATACGCCCAGCTCATCTCTCTCTATCTGGAGTTCTCTATCTGGCGCTGTGTTGGTGGCGGGGGGTGGGGGATCTCTGCTATTAGGTAAACTAGGTGCTTCTGGGCGCCCACTTGGTACATGTGACATGTGGCCCACGGCCTACCAGGCATATCCCTGGTATGCCCTATGGCCAGTCTGGGCCTGGCGATCAGTGCTATAAATAGCCACTATAAATAGCCACTGATTACTGTATAAATGTCACTGGAAGGGAAATGGTTTACACTAGGGGGCGATTAAGGAGTTAAATGTGTTCCTAATGTGATTCTAACTGTGGGGGGGGTGGGACTGACTGGGTGATGAGAGCAATTGTTGTTCCTAAGCATTAGGAACAACAGATCGCTCTCCTCTCCCCTGACAGAACGGAGATCTGTCTGTTTACATTGACATATCTCCATTCTCTCCTTCTCAGGAGCAATCGCGTGACTGCGCGCACAAGTGAGTGAGTGAGTGAGTGAAAAACGTATAAAGCGCAACACTTGCGAACTGAATCTCTGAATATATCATTAACAAAATGTTGGAAAGTGGCCGGAGCGTTGCATAGCCCGAAGGGCATCACCAGGTATTCATAGTGGCCAAATCGGGTGCGAAAGGCTGTCTTCCACTCATCCCCTTGGCGAATGCGGACTAAATTGTAAGCCCCCCGTAGATCCAGTTTGGTGAAAATGGTCGCTGACCTTAGTCTCTGAAATAGTTTGGGTACTAGAGGGAGAGGATATCGGTTTTTAACTGTAATTTTGTTGAGCTCCCGATAGTCCACACAAGGTCGTAGAGAGTGGTCTTTTTTTTCAACAAAAAATATTCCAGCTCCTGCTGGAGAGGTAGAGGGTCGGATGAACCCCTTTTTTAAGTTTTCTTGGACGTATTCTTTTAGTGCCTCCTGTTCTCGTTCAGCGAGGGGGAAGATTCTACCGAAGGGAATTTCGGACCCAGGAAGCAGTTCAATTGGGCAATCATATGGCCGATGCAGGGGAAGAATGTCAGCTCCTCGCTTACTAAAGACATCCAGGGACTCATGGTAGTGTTCAGGTACAACTTTCCGCACTTCAGACTCAGAGTCCACACAAAATAGTGTTGTAGAAGGAGCTGGGGACCTTGGTAGGCAGTGCTCCTGGCAATAGGCTGAGTGGAAGTTGATTATCCCTGTGGCCCAGTCAATGTGCGGATTATGCGCCTTCAGCCAGGGTAGGCCCAGGATAACAGGGAATAGTGGGGAGGAGATGACATCAAGGCTTAGGAATTCCTTATGTTGAGAGAGAGCCAACACGGGTAAGGGAAATGTCTCTTGTGTCACAGGTCCAGACTTGATACATGACCCGTCAGCTAGAAAAACAGAAAGTCCTTGTGCTTTAGGTCTCAAGGGAATGCGTTGTTGTGTTGCGAAGGTTAGATCAATGAAGCAACTGCAGGCCCCGGAATCAATGATCGCGGTAACTGTCACTTCCCTTTCTAGCAGCTGGAAGGAGATGGGAAGGGTTAGGTTGGTAGCATTGGTAGGCACAAAAAAGTTATTAACTGAAAAAATCATCCGCCGCTTACGTGTCTTGGTTGGACAGGAATGCACATAGTGGCCTGCACCCCCACAGTACAGGCAAAGGTTATTCTGTCGTCGGTGCAGGCGTTCTTCCGGAGACAGAGAGGGGCGTATTAGGCCGATTTGCATAGGCTCTGGAGCGTCGGTAGCAGTAGCAACAGGAGCTGGGATCCGGGGCATCATCCATACTGGACGTAGCTGCTGGGCTGATCTTTCAGATCGTCGCTCACGAAGCCGGCGGTCAATTTGGATGGCCAGTGTGATAAGGCCCTCCAGGTTATTTGGGACCCCAACACGAGCCAATTCGTCTTTCAGACCCTCCGATAGTCCCAAGCGGAACTGGTGTCGCAGGGCTGCGTCATTCCACTGTGTGTCTGCACTCCAGCGTCGAAAGTCTGTGACATAATCTTCAGCTGTTCTGCGGCCTTGCTGGAGTGCATGAAGGGCAGCCTCTGCTGTGGTGGTTCGTTGCGGGTCGTCGTATAATTCGGCCATTGCACCGAAGAAGGCAGACATGGACTGTAGCAATACATCGTTCTTTTCCAACATCCGATGAGCCCAGGACTGGGGCTCACCCTGAAGCAGTGATATGATGAATCCTACTTTAGTGGTTTCGAGGGAGAAAGTTCGAGGTTGCAGGGCGAAGTACAGTTCACATGCGTTACGGAAGGATCTAAATTTTCCTCGGTCGCCTGAAAATCGCTCTGGTGCTGGAACTCTGGGTTAGGGGGGCAGCATCACCACTGAGGGCATTGCAGTGGAAGTCCCTGAGGCAGAAGTTGCAGTAGTGCTTGCGGGCGTAGCTAGCGCCTGTACACGTTGTTTTAATTGTGTGTGACATTCCTGTAGCGATTTGACTGCTTGGGTAAGGACTGCAAGGTGCTGACAGAGGTCATCCATGGCCGACTTCCCACTTGCAGGCTCAGACATGGCTGCCTGATACTGTTACGTACCTGCCAGATGAGCCCGACGTGTAGTGGGAAGGCTTCTCGTACAACCCCGGCTAAAGGGCCACCGATGTTGCGACAGTGGCCACAAGAGCCTGGCGGTGTATGGGTGCCTGGTTCGTCTTGGGTCTTGTCGGTTCAGCAGGTGCAGCAGGAAACGGGAAGCTGGCTGGTGGGTGCACTGGCTGAGGTGACACTGAATGCGTAGTCAGACAAGCCGGGTTTGGTAACAGACGATCAGATGTAGATATAAACGACAGGCAGAGAATGGTCAGTATACAGGCAAGTTCGGCAACGGGAAATCAAGCAGTTGTAGAGCTGAGCGTTGGTCACAAGGCAGGCCGGGATCAGGGTAACAGAGATCAATCGTAGTCAGCAAGCCAGGTCAAACACAGGAAACAGGAAACAGGAAACAGGTCAGATCACAGGAAGTCAGGTAAGAACTGCAGATCAGGCAGCAAAGACACTGTGCTGCTGAGGTGTTTAAATAGGCAGCCTGTTGTCAATCAGTGAAATCAGTCTGCAACATTAACTCTTAGGTGGCAGATCCATGACAAAACCCGTCCTGAGGGCGGCGGTAGCAGCTACTTGGGTAGGTGAGTATTATTTAGGGGCCATCCCCTGGTTCACATGGGGCGAGTAAGTAGTGTGGGGAGATTGTAAGGAAGGTGCACCGTCTGTCTAAAGCATTTGTGGGCAAACGGCAGAAAAGGAGAGCGAGGGAACTGACTGTAGGGGGGAGGAGGGGAGGACGGGGGGGAAAGATGTGGACGGACGTTGCGTTCAGGAGACCCTAGTGACAGTGGGCATGGCAGAAGGCATCGAATCTGTGTGGCCCAGGGGAGAACAGGGGGAGTTTGAAGAGGTCCTGTAATGGGTCCAGCATGCCCAGGAGAAGAGATGAGTTTTAATCATTTTCCTGAAGGCCAAGTGGTCCGACTCCAGTCAGATGGTGGTTGGTAGTGCATTCCACAGTCGAGGTCCTTGGACAGCAAATCTCCGATCTCCTTTGGATTTGTATCTTGCCTTGCCTCCTACGTCACTCCGTGGGCTATACTCCTATATGCCCTATACTCCTTAAAGTGGCTACCATACAGCTATGCCGTTTTGCGCAGGAGTGCCATTCTGCCACCATCAATCGACGGTGGGCTGTCGGCAACCGGTTAATAGGTCCTATGGGGGAGATTTGCTAAAACTGGTGCACACAGAATCTGGTGCAGTTGCGCATAGTAAACCAATGAGCTTCTAGGTTAGCCCAGATTCACACTTAGGCCTGGCTTATACCTATGCATTTTTTAGTGCAGTTTTAGTTTTGCAGGAACACACTACAGTTCCGATTAAAGTGGTTGTAAACCTAAAATGTGTTCTTTCTATTCCTAGAGGCATCCTAATATCCCCAATTCGTCTCTGTCTTTTTTTTTTTTTTTGTCTTACCTGCTTCCTTTTCGGGATATCGCCGATATTCCGAGTGGTGATGTCACTCTGTGCATGCGCCGTCTGATCGGTAATCCGGCCAGCCGAGACCCTGCCGGTCAATAGCTCTGTATATGTCAGTGCTGCGTCATTTCCTGCTGTTGACATCACGCGATATTTTGCAGTGGCGCAAGAGAAACCAGGAAGCATATTCATATTGCAGAGTGGGAAGCCTGGATCACTGATGAAGAAGAGGCTTGAATATTTGCCGTAGTGCGCACACGTGGGATTACAGCAATCGTAATCAACTGTGGGCGGAAGTTTTCACAGTAGCAGATGCGGAAGACCAAAAGAAGAATGGTGCTGGCATAGTACAAGGAAGCGAAAGGACAAAAGTAAGGATTTAACCGGAATAATAAGAAGTGCATTTATTACATAACAATCGATGCAGCAGGACACTGTCTTTAGGAAGATAGTAATAGTTTAGAGAGTAGATGGGGGTTTACAACCGCTTTAAGGGGCCCGAGGAGGCCAGGCTGTCTGCCAGGCGTCTTATCTCCACCACAACATCACCCATATGCCGGGTCTGGCGGTCATGTTCCCTTGTGAGATGTTCCGGCAGGAACTCAGGGACACCCCTTGTCTTCCTGGTAGCCTTCTTGGGGCCAGGAGTGGCTGGGGCCCTTCCATATGGGGAGGACCTTGAGGGGCTGGTGATGATGGGGATGGACCATAAGGGGCTGGAGATGATGGGGGTGGTTGTGTGTCACGGTCCAGCCAACACATTAGAATCCTCCAAAAAGAGGACCGGATAAAGGCAAACAAAGGGCCACATCCGGCTCTCGGGCCGCAGTTTGGAGACCACTGATTTAAATGGATCACGCCCACTTCCCTCCTACTTTGAATTACGCCGGCTTACGCCAACGGATTTACGTTACGCCGGCGCATCGTTGGGCGCATCTGCTCTGAGCATACGGTGCTTGCCTCTCGAAGTTATGCCGGCGTAGCGCATCTGATATTTCTCCCACTGACACCCCATTAGTGGTGTCAGTGGGAGAAATGGTGCTCCACTGTGTGTCAGATGTCAGAATAGTGTCTCATATCAGTGGGAGGGATACTGCCCCAAGGGCCGGAAAAAGGCAAACAAAGGGCCACATCCGGCTCTCGGGGCGCAGTTTGGAGACCACTGATTTAAATGGATCACGCCCACTTCCCTCCTACTTTGAATTACGCTGGCTTACGCCAACGGATTTAGGTTACGCCGGCGCATCGTTGGGCGCATCTGCTCTGAGCATACGGTGCTTGCCTCTCGAAGTTATGCCGGCGTAGCGCATCTGATATGCGCTACACCGGCATAAAGATGCGCCTATGTACGAGAATCTGGCCCTCTATCTCTTCACCCTGGACAGCGAGAACATAGAGGTAATGTGCCACCCAAAAATATAACCAGCAGCTCCTACGGGGGTAGTGCTACATATGTTTTGTTATTTTGAAATATTTGTGACCACAACTAAGATCTGAACAGGCACCAGGAATGACATGATTGTGTCATGTTGGGGCCAGAATCCCAGTCCAGGAAGTAGATGCTGACCCTTGACACTGCTTGAAGAAAGATAGCTCTGTCCTGGAGAGAAAAGCAGATCGTTATCAGTGCACACTCATAGTTCCCAACTGTCTTTCATGTAGAATCAAATCTCTGTTTCCTTCTGCAATTGTCCCCAGGGCTGCTGTTAGAAATCATGGGGTCCTTTACACTAACAGCCTACCTAACCTGATTTGCATAGGAATCGCAACGCATTCCTGTGCGAAATACATGCGTTGTCTCTGGTGTGCGATTTGAGCCATGGATTTGTAAAGCCTAAGTTGCTTTGCATTAGCACCAAACTTGTGCAGGACCCTTTTTTTTTTGTCCGAACCAGAATCGGATCGTATGGGTGATTCTGCAAATCGCACTGCTTTTTGCAAATCGTTAGTAGGGTGTCGGTAACTTAACATACACTCAGCAATCGGTTTGCAAGGACTGGTTGCGATTTTGTTCTGGTGCGGAATCAGCAGCAAATTGGCTGTGAATTTTTACCGCATCTAGTGTGAACGGAGGCTAAATGGGGTATCGGGGCTCATCTACATGGGCAGTGCCGATCCTGACCTCCCTGGGGCCCTAAGAAAAATGACATGACACATTAAAGTTGAGAAGGGGGGGGACTGCCGAAAATGCAGGGGATGGGGGGCTGCCGACAGTGACATGTCACAATATAGATTGAAGTTGAGAAGCAGGGGGAGGGGTATTCTGCTGTCGGAAATTACATCTTACATTAACGTGAGAAGCAGGGGGTGCTGACTTCTTACCTCTTCTCCCATGCAGCCAGCCAGTTGAAAAGCAGGGTGAAGGGCCGAAAATTACTTCTCACCAGACGGGGCCTCTGGTGATTTGGGGTGCCCTCCACAACTTTGCGGGGCCCTAATAGGGTTGCCACCTTTTCTTCAAGCCAAACCCGAACACTCTAGCAGCCTGGGACACCTTTGGGTGCCCGAAGGAGAATAGTTATGTGGTGCGCATAGCGTGCTGCAGCGAACATCGTTTGTGGCCAAATTGCTATTGCTGACATCACACCCTGCCCCCCAAGGGATGCCAAACCTGCTCCCCAGACAGATGCCTGCAGCTCCTGGGTGGCAACAGGTTTGTGTGTGACTGTCTTGGTTGCTTAGGGAGCCACAGCCCCGTCTGAATAATGGGTCCGGGCTTCAGCCTGCCTGAAACCCGAACACATGATTCAAAACCCGAACTGTCTGGGTGAATCCCGAACAGGTGGCAACCCTAGGCCCTAAGCGTCTTGCATAGTGAGCCTATAGGGCGGATCGGCCCCGCACATGGGAGCTGTGGCCTGTACAGAGTGAATCTGCGTTTTTGTTAAATGTGGCTATTGCTGTGTGCAGACAGCCTATCTTATGCAGTCCATACATGGGTTGAATTCCGAGCGATTTGTCGATCAAAAATCAAAAATGTGTGCGTGTTTTAATCTGATAGTGTCACCATTGAAGATCAACCAAGCCTTCAATTATACCTCATGTTGTTATGGAAATGTAATGGGAATGTTCATTTCTTTCCAGTTCACAGCTCATGTGCATTTCTTTTTAGATTATATTTCTCGCATGATTCTCCCATCATTGATTAGAAATTAGTTTGTTTTTCAAACAATTTCCAACATGCCCAATCACTCAAATTGGATGGCCCCATGTAAATCAACCATTAGACCCCTTTCACACTGAGGAGTTTTTCAGGCGGTACAGTGCTAAAAATAGCGCTGCTATACCGCCTGAAAAACTCCTGCACTGCATACTCAATGTGAAAGACCAAGGGCTTTCACACTGAGGCGATGCGCTGGCGGGAGAGAAACAAATCTCCTGCCAGCAGCATCTTTGGAGCGGTGAGAGGAGTGGCGTTTATACGGCTCCTTCACCGCTCCTTCCCATTTAAAACAATGGGAAACCATGGCAATACCACCCGCAATGCGCCTCTGCAGAGGCACATTGTGGGCGGTATTAATCCCTTTATCGGCTGCTAGCAGGGGTTAATACCGCACCGCTAGCGGCCAAATCCCACGGCAAATCTGACGGTATAGTGCCGCTATTTTTAGCGGCGCTATACTGCCACCGACGGTGGCAGGTAGCTCAGTTATTCTGACAGGACCTCATATGACGTCCTCGTCTTTTAAATCCGCTAGGGGGCGCGCGCCCCCGTCGCGTTACTGGGAACACGATGAGTGTGCCCGGCAGCCGCGATAGCCGCCAGGCATCCGCGATTGCCCAGTAACTTAGCAGGGACGTGGAGCTCTGTATGTAAACACAGGGCTCCATGTCCTGTCAGGGATAGGAGACCGATGCTGTGTCCCTTGTACATAGGGACACAGATCGGTCACCTTCCCAGTCACCTCCCTCCCCCTACAGTTAGAATCACTCACTAGGCGACACATTTAACCCCTTCCCTGCCAGTCATATTTATACAGTAATCAATGCATATTTATAGCACTGTTCACTGTATAAATGTGAATGGTCCCAAAAATGTGTCAAAAGTGTCCGATGTGTCCGCTATAATGTTGCAGTCCCAATCAAAAAAAAACATAATTATGACCCCCATTTTGTAGGCGCTATAACTTTTGCGCAAACCAGTCCCTATACGGTTATTGCGAAATTTTTGTTTTTTTTACCAAAAATATGTAGAAGAATACGTATCGGCCTAAACTGAGAAAACATTTTATTTTTTGGGGGGATATTTATTATAGCAAAAAGTTAAAAATATTGTGTTTTTTTTTCAAAATTTAGGCTCTTTTTTTGTTTATAGCCCAAAAAAAAAAAAACGCACAGGTGATCAAATACCACCAAAAGAATGTTCTATTTGTGGGGGAAAAAAGGACGTCAATTTTGTTTGGGAGCCACATCGCACGGCCGCGCAATTGTCAGTTAAAGCGATGCAGTGCCGGAAACTGAAATTTCGCCTGGGCAGGAAGGGGGTGTAGGTGCACAGTAAGCAAGTGGCTGAAGGGGACACACACACAGCAATAAAAACAATACAGGAAGCAGAAGAAGCGCCACACCAATGATCAAAGAGTCCAAATGTGTTTTTTTTTTTTTTAGCAAAATAATCAATAAAACAAAATCCAATGCGTTTTGAGGGTTCAGACACTCCTTCTTCACCAGGGTTTGTGTGTTGTAAATTCTCAAATATGGCTAGACTTGTACGAATTGGAACAATACTTATATATTATGGCTTGAATTACTGCCACTGACGGTATGTGCAGCACTCCACACTGTCAGTGGCAGTAATTCAAGCCACTTGTGTTGGCGTTTCCTTTATTGCCCTTTTAAAGCGGAGTTCCACCCTTAAAATCACTTTTTTTCATTACATCCAGCATACTGGCGTCAGCGCCAGTATGCTGTTTTTTTTTTTTTTTAATGCACGTACTTACTTTATATCAAAACATTGAATTCCAGGCGCACCGCGGAGTGTCGCCGCTATAAGGCGTCACGCCTTCCGGAAACAGCCGATTAGCATTCGGCTTTTACTTGGCGCCTGCGCACAGACCCAGGAGCTGACTGCGCAGGCGCCGTATATAGCGCGTCACGCCCTCCGAAAAAACCCGAACTAGGACCGGCTATTTTCGGCGCCTGCGCAGTCAGCTCCTGGGTCTGTGCGCAGGCGCCGAATGCTAATCGGCTGTTTCCGGAAGGCGTGACGCCTTATAGCGGCGACACTCCGCGGTGCACCTGGAATTCAATGTTGTGATATAAAGTAAGTACGCGCATTAAAAAAAAAAAAAACAGCATACTGGCGCTGTCGCCAGTATGCTGGATGTAATGAAAAAAAGTGATTTTAAGGGTGGAACTCCGCTTTAATATAATACTTGTGTAGCGCCTGGCTATTTTCAGAGCCAGTGCTATTGGAAATTTAGGGGAAAGTTCCGAGAAATAGTTGGCTTTGAACTAGTTTAAATTGTTTAAATTTGGGGTCTCTGCTCTAGCTTGGCTGTGCTCTGTGCTATCCTTTTGTCCGGGGACTCCCGTCACCCCCGGACGGTAGGTGGCAGCAGTGGGGTCAAGTGTGTTTGAGTATCACTCCGCAGCAACCTATCAACAGGTTGGACCACTTCGCTGTGCATGCTGGGGAAGGGTATTTATTGGGCAGATGCCATTCGCTTAGGGTTCTTCCTCGTGTGGCGCCCACCATTGGGGAAGCCATTCCACGACACTCCCGCAAATGGCCCTCCTGGCTGGGGTGTGCATGTGTTGCAGTGTTTCTGGTTCCGGTACCACATTGACCCGGAGCAATTTATCTGCTGTGCGGACCCAGTGATCGACTGGGTCCCCAATCTGAATGTGGTCCTGAGCTGTCCATCCAAACTGGAGGAAGCGGACCGATGCAGAGTCTGTCCGAAGGATACCAAGCACGAGGCTGGTGTTCCAGGAGGGGCCTGTCCATTCATCGGAGGACAACCTGGGATCTGATATGCTGGATGTTGATCGCCTGTCAGTTGCTAATCTGACCAAAACTACCCGAAGGAGATCCGGGTGCTGAATCTACTGAAAGAGGATTCCGGGCCATAATTTCTCCAACCTTTAGGAGGGTCTGTAGCAGAGAATAAGGCCCCTTTCACACGGACGGATAGAATGATGCTTTTAGCTGCGGATTCTAAAGTTATCTACCTCAGCTAAACGCACACAATGCTGTCCTATGGCTCCATTCACACACTGCGTTTAGCTGCGGTTTCATTACATGCGGTTTGGTGCAGACAGAAAAAATAGATTTGAAGGATTTTGCGCAGCTATCTGCACATAACTGCAGGTAATCGCAGTGCACTGTGTCAGCTGCGAATAGCAGCGTGAACAAAAGAAAAAACAACAGGAAGCACATCAAAATAAAAACTGTTGCTATGGGCAGGGCCGTTTGAAGAAATTTGGGGGCCCCAAGCATAAAACTGCACACAGTCTACAGCTCGGGTCATGAAGACAGCGATACAAGAGTTACAGTGTGAAGACACAAGTGTTTACCAAGGGTAAGGAAGCTATCTCTAGAAGCCTGTTGTAAGCATGTACATACCACAGATGGGTTAGCCTCTTGCAGAAGGAGTTGTTGTTGGCATTCTTTATGTAAACAGGTCTGTTTCTAATGCACAGGTGCACAGGTATGGAAGAGGAAGAGTAAAGTGATTGCACACATTCAGTCCATGCTAGGAGCATGGTGGGACCCCAGTCTAGTTACCAGGGCAGCCATCACAAATTTTGGGGCCCCATACACAGCTTTAGGCAGGGCCCCCTGGAGCAGAGAACCGGGGAAGGGGGTTGCTGACGAAAAAAAACAAGTGTAATCTCTTCTCTCCTGACGCGAGATAATAAGCACGGGGGGGGGGGGGCTGGGGACCATCGGGCTCCTTACAGGTGTAATGCAAGAAATAAATAAATAAAAATGGAAGAGGGGGCCGGCCGGGCCTGTAAGGGGCCCTGGGGACCATTGGGCCCCTTAGGCGGCGTACACACGGCCGAGGTTCTCGCTGAAAACCAGCGAGAACCTCGCTGGAATGTGCATTCCAGCGAGGACCTCGGCCGTGTGTACGGTCTCGGCGAGCTTCCCGTCGGGAAGCCCGTCGAGCAGAAATAGAGAGCACGCGGCGGGTCGCCGATTTCGACGGCCGGCAGAGAGCCTCGACGGGCGGAACGATGTGTTCTGCCCGTCGAGGATCTCTGCCGTGTGTACACGGCCTTACAGGTGTAATTCAAAAAATAAATAAAATAAAAAAATGGGAGGGGGCCAGCCGGGCCCCTTATATGTGTAATGCAGAAAAAATAAAAAAAAGACACTGGAGGGGTCGGTTGGGCCTGTAAGGGGCCCTGGGGAACCATTGGGCCCCTTACAGGTGTAATGCAAAAAAAAAACATGGGAGGGGGGCCACATGGGCCTGTAAGGGACCCTGGGGACCATCGGGCCCCCTACAGGTGTAATGCAAAAAAAAAAACTGGAGGGGGGCCAGCCGGGCCCCTTACAGGTGTAATGCCTGTACCCCCCTGATGGCGGCCCTGCTAGTTACTGGGAGTGAGGTAGCGGACATATGTTGGACAGGAGGAGAGGGCATTGGATTTGTGTGTCCCTACCTTAAAGTGTAAGTTCAACTTTACAGAAAAATCTGTAAATGGAGTTACACAGGACCCCCTCCACACACCCCCCACGGACTTGTTGCATGGCGATCTCCCGTTCTGAGCTCTGCTATAGCTGCGTCACAGGTCTGGAGCTTAGAAATCCCCTCGGCATTCACGTGTCTTCTTCCCCACTGACAGGACGGGCTACGCGAGTTCACATGGGCGGCGCCGACCAATTGTCTTCTTCGCCGCTGACAGGACGAGCTACGCGGGTTCACATGGGCGGTGCCGACCAATTACAATGTTCCTAAACGTCCCTCCTGACGGGGGACATTTTGGAGATGAAGCTGTGAGGATTTCTAAGCTCCTGATTCATGACGCGGCTATAGCAGGGCACAGAACGGTAGCTCACCGCACTGCAGGTCGGGAGGGGGGGGGCGGCTTTTGGGTGGGGGTCCTGTGTAGGTTCACCTTACAGATTTTTCTGTAAAGGTGAACTTACCCTTTAATAATACAAATGACAGTAGTGGTGTACATTAACATCAAGAGAGTCAAATTAAGTTCTGAAAAGGTACCCTATGTGTAAGCCATCTTGTCAATATTCTGTAGCGCCCCCTTTCTTTCAGAAAAGGCGCTACGCTAAAGTTAGTGGGAGAGTGGGAGAGTTATTTTACTCCCACTCCTAATTTTGCTAAATTGGGCTGCTGTCAGCCCTGAATTGTCCTGTGGGTCATTCTGTGCTCCAGAGATGTAGTTCCATCTCTGGGTGGCAGGTGGCGCCAGAGGGATTCAGTCAGAGCCACTTTTCCCCAGCAGCCAATTGGAGGAGTTTTCCCTCACGGAGCATGCTGGGGAGGGGTATATCTGTGGCAGACGCCATTTTTCGGGGTTCTTCGCGGGTTCCAGGTGCGGCACCCACCTTAAGGGTGTGCGCACCCAATGGACCCCGGTGATATGGCCTACCAGGCCGGGGTCGCATGCTACGCGGAGTTCCCTGCTGATGCAGAAAGGGGCCCTAGCGACTTGCTGGGGGCCCTACCTCTATTGAAGAGATCCTAAGCTGTATGCTGTTCGGTGGGGGATCGGCTTGAGGAGAACCAGGAGGCAGGTGATCCAAAAGGGCTTGAACGAACCATCAGGGATCTGGTTGCCAGGAACTGACAGATAACCATAGACTGTCAGCTGGTGACCCCTACTAAAAGAGAACTTTCTGGGAGGATTTGCTCTACAGTCCAACATTGGGCCTGTGGCAGAGGTCTTCATCTTAAAACGCTAAACTCAACTAGAGCCAAGTCAGTGAGAGAGACTTGTTCCTCCCAGCAACCTTAAGTGACATTCCGGCTGCCAGGCTTGTGGCAGAAGTCTGTCCGGAGGCACTTTACCCACTCTGGCTGGAGTGCGAAGAACTGTACTATTGCGGAAAGCAGCACTGCTTTCTTTTTCATCCAAAGCCTGATACCGCAACGTTATCTCCTTTCATCAACCTTTTCTCTCTAGCTCATGTTGATGTTGGTCATGTTGGACCAGGAAATAAAGCATTCAGAAAACTTCAGCGGCAGGTTTGGACATTCTCTTATTGCTCTGCTCACTGCAATCACCCCTAGACAACACACAAGGGTAACTTAATACGCCGATCCCAAATCAATCAGCGGCCCATAAGGGGGTATCGCTACAATTCCTATCACACATGTTCCTGGAAAGTATGGCTCTTAAAATGGTGGGTGCTGTAGCAATTACCGGTTGGGTTCTGGAAACATCAAGCAAGTGAACATATTTGCCAGCACACCATGGATCAACAATTCCATCCAAAGGTTTATTTTATTGAGAGAGATCACATCACAGAAATAGGTGCAAGTTTCGGAGCTGCACAGGGCCCCTTCGTCAGGCATGTGTAAGCCAGTGACCCTTTCTAAGATGCCCAGCGTAGACCATAAGAACCCATCCTGTGGTAGGCCTCCTATGTGACCTAGCACCCAACAAGGAGGGAAACATGGAGCAGGTACCACCTGCCTGCCACTTACATTCATACAGGGCCACTAACCTGTTTCTAATTGCTTGTAAACACTCCTTATGCCAATACATGTGTACAGCTGCCAAAACTCTGAGCCTGTAATTGATTTGTACAGGCGTCTTGTCCGCATCTAATTCTAAACACTTGGTTATACACCTGCTGCAGAAATATGCTGATCTGAGCCGTGGGTGGAAGATCTGATCCATGTGAATAAGCCCTAATAGAAGATCTACCACCTATATTAGCTTGTATAACAAAAACAACTTGACAAGGGTTCTAATACTTTTCCACTCCGTCCAAAAAAAAAAAAAAAAAAAAGTTTTAGGTTACATGCAGCTGGACATTTGCAGATGCAAGAAAACTCAAGCTTTAGGGCCTTTTCACATGGGGCGGATTCCATTGCGATCAGCAGGGGATCTGTGAGCTAATCCCCTGCTGATTGGAGCAGAGCGGGCAATTGACATATCTGTGTGCGCTCAGTTTCTGCGTGGACGTAGCTCCGCTGTCCGTTTACACCTGGCTAACTCCAATCCGCTCCGCCTAAATGGAAGACCGTCCTCTTCTTTTTTTTTAGGAGGGCCTGATCGGACCTGGAGATAGCGAAGTGTAAATGGACACAAGTCTGTTTACACCCGCCTGTCCATAGGAACGTATGGATCTTCTGATCAGGTCCGCCTGGAAAACTGATAGTCTGACCTGATTGGAATGCCCGTGTGCAAGGGGCCTAAAACTCCTGGATTTTTTCTGCACCCAAGGCGACGCATACAGCTGACCATAGTGCTGTATGCGTCACTAATCAGTGAATTTTTATAGCACTGATCGCTGTAAAAATGTCACTGGTCCCAAAAATGTGTCAAAAGTGTCCGATGTGGTTTTTTTTAAATTGTCAGTCTTCTTTTGTTTATAGGACAAAAAATGAAAACTGCAGAGGTGATCAAATACCACCAAAAGAAAGCTCTATTTGTGGGAAAAAAGGGTTGTAAGTTTGATTTGGGTGCCACATCGCACGACCGCGCAATTGTCAGTTAAAATGATGCAGTG
Source organism: Rana kukunoris (assembly GCA_029574335.1). NCBI lineage: Eukaryota > Metazoa > Chordata > Amphibia > Anura > Ranidae > Rana > Rana kukunoris. Next base: position 249,542,339 of record CM056050.1, on the reverse strand, counting down.
CCTTACCACAAAAAATGGCCTGGCCAGGAAGGGGGTAAGTTCTTCCGGGCTGAAGTGGTTAATAGGGCCCTGCTCATAAGAGCTTACAATCTAAGAGGGTGGGGCAAGTGGTATAAAAGGTTATAACTGTTAGGGATAAGCTGATAGAAGTAATAAAAGATATGTTGGATGCATGGTAGGCATAGGCGTGCGCACAGGGTGTGCCAGATGTGCCCAGGCACACCCTAATCATCCTGTGCAGAACAGATTCCCCCTACTGACCTGGCTCTCCCTCCTTCCCCCAACAGCACTACCGGCTTCCCTCCTTTCCCACCAGTTGTTGCTGTAGATGTTTTAGGATGAGTGGGAGAAGGGGCCAGTAAATATGCCATTTACCAGCCCCTTCCCTTCCTGAATGAACATCGTGAGTGATCGGTAGAGTGTGTTTGAGCTTTGGGGTGCACACCCTAATGCCAAAGGCTGCGCACACCTATGGTGGTAGGCTTTCCTGAAGAGATGAGTTTTTAGGCTGCATTCACACCTAATCACTGCGTTTTGTCCCCGCGAAATGCGGCGACAAATTGCGGCGTTTTGTACCGCGATTTGCGGCGACAAAACGCCTCGATTTTAACCCCCATTTAACCCCCAGGTCCACATCTCCTATGCCTGTTTAGTACTTAAATGTTTATGAACTGTAATTGTTAGCTTGTTTGTCAAGAGTTGGCCATGCTTCAGGCTAAACGGAATATAGCATTTGGGAGACTTGATGAGGGTGGCACAAGTAGGATTTGTTGGCATAGCTAGGTTTGCATTCTCCCCTCCCCAATTAATGTGTTTTTCCGACCTCAAGTAGGCCGTTAGACAAACTGGGTGATGGTATATTGACTCGACCAAGCACGTGATCAGAAAGGCTGTCCTAATAACATGGACTGCAGAGTCTTGCTTTGGTCTTTGGTCCACTGAGCTGTTTACAATATCCAGGTGGTATATGGTTCACAATTGTGTGCCACTGTCCATAGAGGGCAATGTAAAATCACCCCTCCAGCGTATTAGGGGCTGCTGCGGCGTCGGGCTTCAGGCGTAAAAACGCCTAGGTGTGAATGGAGCCTTAGGAATCGCCTAAAGTCAGCTAGAGTATGAGATAGTCGGATAGATGGTGGTAGAGTGTTCCAGAGGATGGGAGAGGCTTTGGAGAAGTCCCGGAGGGAGAAAACATGAGTAAAAATGCACAGAAACCACTCTGCGGCCAAACTGCACTGCACCAGTGTAAACCCAGCCTTGCTGGACAGATCACCAGGTGAAAAGAACGCCTAAAATCAGAAAACCAATGCAGCCATCACTTGTACAATGCAATCTAATATTTGCTTGCACTGCTTTAATTTCTTCAAATTTGAATCCAATCTTTTTCTAATGTAACCAATAAAATAAAAGCGACCAATCAGAAGGAGGGGTCAGTAGTGGGGCCCTATGTGTGTACTGTATAGTTTTTAAATGATGCAGCTGTGCAGTCCTAACTTAGCGAGCATCTGCCGCACCGGCACCCCTCCCGATGTGCTCGGCGCCCCCTAGCGGCGGCTACAGAGCGGCGCTCCCATCTAAAGGGATCCGAGGGATGCCTCGTTCCCGTAGCACACCGTGATTGGTGCGGCCGGCTCCAGTAGCTGTGCTGGCTGAGGATTTTCTCTTCCCCACCCCCCCCTCCCCTCTGTCTCCTCTTTGCATGTCTGTGTGTCCGAGGGGAGGAAGAAAGGAAGAAAAGAGGGAGGGGAAGGAAAGAGAGAGAACAAGAACGAGCTTGGTTCACTGTGCTGGGAGCTGCCACCTCAACATGGTGTGATTCCGCCTGTTTGCAGTCCGTCCTTTGGAGAGACAAGGGGAAGAGGAACACAATAGGGGCCGGGAGACGGAGAGGAGGGACTGCTGCACCCCAATGAGGACTTGGAGCTGTGCTAGGAGAGAGTGAGGGGGAGAGGAGAGGAGAGGAGGGGAGGGGAGAGGTCCTCGCCCTGCTGCTGCTGTGTCTGGATCCAGAGGAGTCTGCCTGGGCTACTGAAGACAAGACTGGGCGACCATGGCCAATGACTCGCCTGCCAAAAGTCTGGTGGACATAGACCTCTCCTCCTTGAGGGTTAGTATTGCTGGTCATGGATCTCTGCTTCTTCAGGGTTCGTGGCCATAGACTTCTCCTCTTTGGGGGTTGGTGGCTATAGACATCTCTTTGAGGGTTGGTGGCCAAAGACCTCTCCTCTTTGGGGGTTAATGGCCATATACTTCTCCTCTTTTAGGGTTGGTGGCCAAAGACCTCTTGCTCCTTGAGGTTTGGAGGACATGGACCTCCTCCCTTGAGGTTTCATGGTCCCTTGAGGGTCGGTGGACATGGACCTTTACTCCTTGAGGGGTCAGTATGGGCAGATCTGTGTTTGGGGGTGCATTAAACACAAAGGAAAGCCCTGCAAGGTGTGGACAGGCCTGTGGGAGTCTAGGCTGCCTTGTACACTCACTATGGATGAGCTGGAAGCCCAAGCAGCTGCTGATGCAGCCCCCCCACCCATATGATGGAGGCAGGGCTGGGTGGGCCCCTCTAGTCCAGCCTGTTTGTTCCAGGAGGCCGATGGGGGGCAGCTTTCTTTTTCCGTCTTGTTTCTTTTATCTTTTCCCCCGTTTCTTCTATATTCTCCAATGCCCCATGATGGGTGCCAGGATTGGAGATCTTCTCCAAGTAACACTGGCTTCCTTTGTTTGCATGTATTGGCATGTGCCTCAAGTGGGGAGAGGAAAAAAAATAGGGCGCAACAGCTGCATCCATCCCATCGTTACTCACATTTCCATCCTTAATACATGCTGACACACTATCTGTACACAACGCCTTTTTTTTTTTTCCCCTTACAGGATCCAGCAGGCATATTTGAATTGGTGGAAGTGGTGGGGAATGGCACCTATGGACAAGTATACAAGGTGTGTATAAAATACGTTACCTATGACAGGCGTGAGTCTGTGTGTTTAGTACTTAAATGTTTATGAACTGTAATTGTTAGCTTGTTTGTCAAGAGTTGGCCATGCTTCAGGCTAAACGGAATGTAGCATTTGGGAGACTTGATGAGGGTGGCACAAGTAGGATTTGTTGGCATAGCTAGGTTTGCATTCTCCCCTCCCCAATTAATGTGTTTTTCCGACCTCAAGTAGGCCGTTGGACAAACTGGGTGATGGTATATTGACTCGACCAAGCACGTGATCAGAAAGGCTGTCCTAATAACATGGACTGCAGAGTCTTGCTTTGGTCTTTGGTCCACTGAGCTGTTTACAATATCCAGGTGGTATATGGTCCACAATTGTGTGCCACTGTCCTTGTATTGTGCATGTACTCTTCCTGTTGTGACCTTTAAGGATTCCTGTTGTTCTAGAGTATGTCCTTTGCTTCACTGGGGGGTTGCAGGATGGAGAACTCTGCTTAATTACAGTAAATGAAAGGAACATCTCTTGGGGTTGCTTGATTCCGCAGTGACTTGTTTTACAGATGCGGAATATCTAGTGTGCTTTTTCCCCGGTGACATGTTCCACCTACGTGACAGATCATAGTTCCTTTTTGTTTTTCAATGAAATAAAAAACAAACAAAATGGGCTTGTCCTTTAACGTTTATCATTGTGGGCAATGGAAACTGAAAAGAAGGTGGAGGTTTTGCAAAACAAAGCTGTAGGCCATTAGACAAGCTGGATGTCTAAAACTCCAGACTGGACTGAAAGTGTTGCATGGAAGATTATTATTATTATTATTATTATTATTATTGATTTATATAGTGCCACATATGTCCTACAACACTTTGTTTTACTGGTGCCAAGCTAGCATGTCAAGTTTCCTACCGTTGGGACCCCTTCTAGGTGAGTCCTTTCAGCACAGCATGTAGAACAATTTCCCCACCCTTACCTGCGCTATCTCCAATCCAGCGATTTTTCGCAGCTTTGGCTGTCCCATGACAGTGGAAGTCCATGCAAAAACGAAAATGCCATGCATCTATAGCCACCAACATTCTAAAACTAACCTCTCTAGCCCTGAAATGGGGAAAAAAAATCAGTATACATAACTTTTTTCTACAGGCGATCCAACCCGATCTCCAGTGGCCGAAGCTCTGTTCCCACGCCAAGCTGTCAGCCACAACTTTGCTGTGTGGGCGGGTGCAGAGGACCTGTCAACACTGTCAATGGAAGCCCCATATAGCAACTCTATGGGTGATGTCACTTCCCATTAATTTCACAGCCATTGTCAGACGTGTACTCAGCAGAGCTTCCGCCGGGTTGGATCGCCTGCAGTATACTGATTTTTTTTTAATTTTTTTTTCAGGGCTAGAGAGGTTAGTGTTAAATTGTTGGTGGCTATAGATGCAGGGATTTTAGTTTGTTTGGACTTCCACTTTAAGGATGGGTTAACACTATTGCTGCATGCAGCTCACAGCAGGGGTCCCTGTTCAAAATTTTGGGCTGCATTTAGACCTGAAATGGACTAAGACGCACAGGACCCCTGTGCAAATTCGCACTGGAGATATGTGAATCGGCTCCATAGAGTCGGTCACAAGTTCCTACCATGCGAATTGGATGCAGAGGAAAGCCACTTTCAATTTGCATAGGTGTGAACTCGGCCTAAAGCAGAACTTCACTCTCTTTATCAACATTGACTATTCTAAATCCTTATGCTGCTAGAATTGGTAAGGGCCCTTTCACACGGTGCGGACTGTTTTTCGGTCCGCTCCGTGTGTGTCCGTCGGCTCAGCAGGGGGTCCCGCTCAGCTGTCGGCGGACAGAGCGGTCCCCGCACACTGTGCAGGGACCGCCCTGTCTCTCCTCCGCTATCCCCTATGGGGAATCAGATGGAAACGGACCATCTGTCTGCATCCGATCTGATCCACCGGACGGAAGAAAAATAGGGTTTTCTTCCGTCCGCAAAACGGATTCAGACGGACGCGGATCGTAGGTGGACGTTAGCGGATGCATCATCCGCTAACGGATCCGCTCCCATAGGCCCCCATTCTAAGTCCGTTTACAGACTTAGAAAAAGCGGACCGTTCGTCCGCACGTGTGAAAGGGCCCTAAATAGATGGGAAAGTATATCATATTTTCATTGTTTTTAAACCTTTTATTTACATTTTAATTTACTTACTGGTTTTCAGGCCTAGGCAAATTACATCATACATGTGCGTTTGGAAGGGGTTTTCTCAGCTTGGCACACCCTCCTGTAAGCATGCCCGTCTGAGGTATGGGCGAGAGGATTCCAGGAAGCAAATGCTACATGAAACATTTGCCCTTAGACCCCTTTAACACTGAGGCACTCAAACTTCCCATAAAACGTCAGGCATTTTTGCAACGTTAACGGAGGCGTTTTTTTTACGGTCACGTTACTCAAAGGAACCATTTTGCAGCGTTTTTTTTCATGCACTGTTTTTGAAGCTCTTCCCATTCATTTCAATGGACAGGGGCATTTGAGGTGCTTTTTTAAGCGCTTCAAAGATACTGCCACGGTGTTCAAGCATTCATTGATCTAAATGGAAATAGGTTTTCATGAGCTTTTTAGGGGTTTAAAAAAAAAAAAAAGGCACTTCAAAAGTGCTTCAGTGTGAAAGGGGGTCTAACTCAAGGTGACCACGACCGTAAATGCGAGGGTATACTTTTCAGAGTGATTACGCAAAATAAAGCATGGAGACATGGATGAGTTTGCTTTGAATATTAAAAAATGAATTAAATGGTGTTTTTGGTTTGTGTTGCTCAGGTCCATTGTAGTTGCACTTGGCTGGACTATGTTTTCATAACAAGGTTGAACCTGTTTGCTTGAATTATAAGTTGCACATGCCTGCAATTCTGTTTGCACCTAAAAATGCAAGTGGGGTAATTTCCTCTTGGGCAGATGTCAGTAGATGACTTTGCTGGCATATCGTTGGTGGCAGGATCATGCATATTACAATTTCTTGTGGTAACCTGACCAATGGCATTGTAGGTCTAGTGATGAAAGTTATTACTTAGCAATTCGTGTTCAAGAAAAGTGCTTAAAGTTTTCCAAGTACAGTTGCTGGGCCCCAAGTTGGTCAGCCTACCATTTACTACTACTACTCAACGCGTGGGAAAACGCATGTAGATAGCCTTATACTTAATGGTCCTGCCTAAAAATCTGGTGACGTTTGAATGCCATCTTCGATGCTTATTTGATATTGACAGGCAAAGCTGTGATAACCGATTTTTAACCTTTTTGTACATGCCAATACAGTGAATTTAAAATTCAATTTATTGAACCAGTTAAGCTACGACCCTTGTGCCAAATGCAGCCCATTCCATACCCTTATCTGGCCCTTGGGGCTCTATTCCTCCCGCTAGTACCAAATATGGGGGAGCCCTATTCCTCTCGCTGGCACCAAAGATGGGGGGGCCCTATCTTGCGCCCCCCCCTACTGGCGCACTAACGACAGGACATTTTCTACTCCCACTAGCTAAAGTGAAGCACAGTAAACCAGACTTTATTTTATATTTTACAAAGTTTGGAGACTCTTCTCAGCAACCTGTAGATCTTGGACAAGTGTCTGGCAGATGGTGGTCTGGGCTTGTTGACCCTCCATCCCAGATCATCAGAGTGCAATGCAGAGGGATTACTTGTAGAGTTAGAGCTGTAATAGGGAGCAAGAGCCGCATAAGCGGATGCCTCCTCTGTAGGGCTGGCTCCTATCCCATGCGTAGTGATACCAACTACACTCCACCTCTTCTCCCAGCTAGTGGTCTCCAGAATGGTGCCAGCAGCAGGAAAGAGGAGATCTACAAGTCAGGCACAGTTGCCATGTTGAAGGAAGTGTAGGATAGCTTTAGCGTGTATTACCTGAGCTCTTTCCTGCAAACAATGTATTGCAATCACTGAGTGCAGCAGAAGGAAGGAGAGCATTCTTCCTTTTCCTGCCTATGATTAGATGGATCCAACCACTGTGCAATATTTCTGTTAAACAATTCTGGAATGAATATGCAAGAATGTTTTCTCTAGAAGTGTAGACTTCTACCCTGAGCAGACAGCGCTAGTGGCAGACTTGGTGTATTTTCACTTTTGCAGGCAAACTGACATAACACCTACTTCATATATTTATTTTACATGTTCCCATTCCCATAGCATTACTATTTATTTAATTTTTTATTTTTTTTTCACTTGCTTTTTATCGAAAATGTCAAATCCTGAAGTTTTTTCTTCTATGTAATGTTAAGGGGGGTGGGGAGAAAAAACCTGCAAGACAAAGATATGAGCTAGTATGCGAGCTCGCGCGCAGAAGCGAACACATACGTGAGTAGAGCCCGCATATGTAAACGGTATTCAAACCACATGTGAGGTATCGCTGCGATCGTTAGAGGGAGAGCAATAATTCTAGCCCTAGGCCTCCTCTGTGACTCAAAACGTACAACTTGTAGATTTTTTTAAACGTCGCCTATGGGAGATTTTAAAGGGTAAAAGTTTGACGCCATTCCACAAGCGGACGCAATTTTGAAGCGTGACATGTTGGGTATCAACTTACTCGGCGTAACATTATCTTTCACAATATAAAAAAAAAAATTAGGATAACTTTACCGTTTTTTTTAATTATTTTTTTTTTCCCCCCCAAAAAAGTGCGCTTGTAAGACCGCTGCGCAAATACGGCGTGACACAAAGCATTGCAACAATCGCTATTTTATTCTCTAGGGTGTTGGAATAAAAAATATATATAATGTTTGGGGGTTCTAATTAGAGGGAAGGAGATGGCAGTGAAAATAGTGAAAAATTACATTAGAATTGCTGTTTAACTTGTTGTAATGCCAAATGGCCACCACCAGATGGCGCCAGCTCACAGAAGGAAGAGCTTGGGACATCACAAGGCCTCAATTACCAGCCGTCGTAGACCCGCCGCGATCGAGAGGTGGGGGTGCACGGAGACACAGGATCCTGTGCCTCCGTGCTTCCCCCGCCGTGGCCGGTAATTGAGGCCGCGGCTTCGCGGACTTGTAGGCCTGCAAAGACGCAGCCTCAATTACTAGCCGCCGCGGGTGCCTGGATATTGTTGACCCCTGCCTTAAGAAATGCCACGGGTCGATGACTTAATCAGCACAGTAAATATCTCCTAAACGGTGCAAGTTTAGGAGATAGTTTAGGAGATAGTTACAGTTCCTATAGGTAAGCTCATAAAAAGGTTATGAGGTTATCCCCTGGTGTTTCTGTAACTATAGGTACAGAAACACCAGGGGAGTTTACTTCCTCTTTAAGTTTACCATTAACCCTGTCTATACTATGTGCTGGCAGGTCTTCGTTATCAGTTGTAAACTAGGTTTTCAAACTCAAAGGGTCAAATATCTTAAGGCTTTGATGGTACGTTGTATGTTAATGCGCTTTATAAGACAATCTGTCCCTTGCAAGTGTAGCAAAGTCTTTACCTCTCCCAGTCTGAGAAACTTCAAGGCCAAAGACTGCTGACATCCTTCAATATGTAGTGGGTTGTGAGGCATAGTGGTTGCAAAGATGGTGAGTCATTGGGCGCCAGACACTTCTTGGCTGCAAAAGAGATTTTATTTATTTTAATAGTGTGGTGTGTGTGTTTTTTTTTTTTTTTTTTTTTTTGCAAAGGAAAGAGGGTTAGGGCCAGGACACCCTTTGAGTAGTTACAATTTCGATTGGCAGCCTCTGAGACTTCTGGCAACAGTATCTAACAGTTCTCTCCGCTTCACTACAATGTCCGCTTGTAGCTCTTCAGCACCCTGAGCTCCTAGTCTCTCATCGGACTCTGATTCACTGACTCTGAATCCAGTGAGCTCCTTGAGGCTTTTGCAGGTGTATCTTCCTCAAGCGTCACCCATGCTTGACACTCCGGATACTCCTCAAGCTTCACTCCTGCTGACCGGCTCGGTCCCTAGCTTGACACACAAGGCTACTCTGCATGCGTCACCTCTGCTGGTTGGTTCCCTGACTTGATCACCGCCTAAAGTTTTCCGATTCTCCCCTGTGCCCAATCGGTGAGAATACTGCTCTGTTACTTGCTTCAGTTACTCACTGTGGTCCCTGGTAATAAGGTGATTGATCTTTTAGTGGCGACGGCTCCCCCTTTACCTCCAACAACGACAGGTTCTCCAGCCGTCGGAACCATCCCTCTTGGTTGGACTGCAAGCCACAATCCCAACCCTGCGCTGCCCTCTTACTTCTGGATACGTCTTCACACAGCCTGGCAGCCAGATGCCCCTTGGATAGGCCCAATCTCAGGCCTAGCAGACTGGGATGTACGACATGCTTCCAACCAGACAGCAGTTTGGGTGGCACAGAAAATAGATGATCTGACTCCACACAAATATATAGGTTCTCCCAGCAGGCTAAGGGATTCAAAAAAACCCTGCCCATTGGCTGAGATATCTCATATACCCATAACTTGACCTTGAAATGTCCTTCCCACATCTAATGCCACCACGTGCCCAGCCACCTAGTGGCAGAAGAGAAAAGTACAACAAGGCCAAGTTTATGGAGCAATCAATGGATCTTTAACAACTATCTACCGTAGCTACACCTGACAAGGAATTTGGTATGGAGCTACCTGACTAAACCCCAGGGTCCTACACAAGTTGTGTACAATAGGGGAAGGAGTGTCATGCTGCCAATGACCTTGCATGGCTCCAGTGATGTGACAAGCAAGTGTACACAGCTGGGTGTGTGACACCACAGTGCTAAAACCTCTCTAAATGTCACCTTTGCTATTGGAGATCACTGGATAAGTGTTGTCTAATCTAAAGCTTCCAGAGCCATTGTCCAGGTATGGTACTCTATATGCTTTGGTACTAACTGGACAATGTAACAGTAAAAAATATACCATGCCTGGAATTCTTTATCCTAATCAGTGATTGAAATATTAATTGGCCTTTCAGTCTGGCACATGCTGGGATTGGAATGGTTAACGGTAAAAAGAATGGAACCAGACTCTGCTAGTCACATAAACATGCCCTCTACTGTAACATGAATGTTCATATTTATGTAAAATCAGCTGGGCAAAGGTTCTCGCATGTACTGCCTGCTTCTATGATCTCTCTGATACCCCACATGTACTTCCTAATGGAATGTATATTTAAGTTATGCGTTTTATTCTGTTTACATTTTCATCTATTTTCTTTGCATCTTCCACATATTAGGCAGAAATCGTTGCTACAGGGCCTGTGGATCCTATTAGAGAGCAGCTCATGCACTGGCTCAATAATTGGTTTTATTTTTCCCTGCGATTGCACCATTGGGTGGATCATGCTGGTATGTTACTTGATGGAAGAGGCTTTCACGTTCCTATTATATTGTGTTCTATATTGGTGTGCATTCAGTGTTTTTATTGAAGGCTCTTCTTTCTGTTTATTGGGAACCTGTGGCCTGCTTTATGCGTTGGCTTCACACAGTCTGTATCGCAATGCAATGCCCCTTCACACAAGGTCATGGTGAAGGTGACCTCTGCTTGCAGCTGCATTGCCTGTTCTTTATAGTGCCTTATGGAAAGTCTAGTTGGGGAGTCTTGGGCTGTCATTTGGCTTTCTATTGGCTGCCCAATTGAATGAGATAGGGAATTGGTAATTTAACTTGAAAACACAAGTGAAATATCTCATATTAAAGTGCGCTGTGAATGCCTGGCTGAAGGTCTAAAAGATGCTGCCGGAGCTTGCGCGGGAGTGACGTCATTGCGGCTCCGGCCACTTGCAGCACTGGAGCCGCAAACCCGGAAGGCACGCCGAGGGCAAAGTATTTCATAATGAGCTAGTATGCGGTGCATACTAGTTTATTATGCCTTTGCCTTACAGGGGTGTTTTTGAGGGCAGCCAACTGCTTTAAAGTATGGGCAGGTTGTGGCCCTTGTAGATGTGTTTTATTTAGAAAACAAAGCATATGCCTCTATGGTGTGTACTTGTCTCAAGTAAAAGCCCTAAGTGTGATTTCAGTTTGCTGCTTCGTTCCTAAGCTGGCTAGTGTCATCTAGGAGAGAGGTTGTAATTCTAGAGTAGACCATTCTCTTGTTACACACTCAGCTGGTAGAAACCATTTAATATTTTACCTGCGTATTTCTCTACTGACCTGAATACTTCTTAAAAGTAAAGGCATGCTAATGCCGGTAGATTTGACCTGGCTTCCTCTGGGTGCTGGTCTTTGGCCGTCTTGATTGGCTGGCATGGGATGATATCATTCCCACACATGTGCAGAAGTGCAGTCATCCCGACACACAGGCAATGTGTACAGAGATTGGTTTACATTCTGCAGGGGAATGCGAACAGGCAGGTAAGTATTTTTATTTCCAGAGACATTGACTGTCACTTCAGCAATAAAGAGCCTGCCTGCTCGCAATTTCTTATTTTTGACTTTTTGAGTACATTCTTTAGAAATGCTTCAACATCGCCACACACAAATGTATTTTATCTAAGAATGATGCTGCTAATCGTAGACAGTGTTGTGTTTTTTTTTTTTTTTTTTTTTTTTCTCCCTGCTGGTTTCCATAGAGACGGCAAAGTTCTTGCTCTCCTTTCAGCAGCTGGCAATTTACTTTTTATCTAATTTGCAGTTGTGTACGTACACTCATTCTCCGCTTCCTGAAATGTAATTTCAAATTTAAGTTTTTTTTTTTTTTTTTTTATTTTTTTTTATTTGTCATTCAATCTTCATATGTCAAGTACAACTGGCCGTCCTGAATTCTGCAAGCTCATCCATCTGTGTTTATTAGAATGGAAAGTTGTCATCTGTTAAAAGTTCCTCCTGGGAATAGCTCTTATTTAGGTAACTGGCAGTTGGAAATTTGCATGGCGTATATGCTGAAATAAATAAAGTTTGTAGTGGAGATGAAGGCGTTGCGTTCTTTTCTAACCCTGCACTGCAAAGGTGACAGCCGATTGCCATGAGCAACAAAGAATTTCCATTTATTAAGCTGTGTGTTACTGGTAGGAACCCATTTAAGCACTGGTTCACACTGCTGCGTTTTGACATGCGATTTGGCAGAAACCTGCACAGATGTCTCTCTAATCGCAGCCGAAATCGGGACTGACAGGCAGGAGTGTGATTGTGCAAGTTCAGCTGAAATCGCACGGCTTCATTCCCACAGCCCAGTGTGAACCTGGGCTTAATCTTGCCTGAATATTTGCCTTCTGTCACTGTTTATAGATCATGGGGATTATTTACTAAAACTAGAGGGAGCAAAATCTGGTGTAACTCTGCATAGAAACCAATTGGCTTCCAGGTTTTATTGCCAAAGCTTAAAGGGGTTGAAAGCGTCACGTTTTTTCACCTTCATGCATCGGCAGCAAATGAGCAGAATTGCCACTTTTGGGTGGAAATCTGCTTTAATATAGATTGTGCCTATCAGGCCACTATACAGGTCCTGAGCAACAGTCATTTTGAAAAGCAGGCAGCTATGCACCTGTTATTTGGCAGCCGTCTTGTATATAGCTTCAATAAGATAGGACAATAGTATTATGACGAATCATGGAACTGGTGAAATTTGGCTTGCCTGGGCTTGTTCAGGAAGACTTCAGGTTTCCTCTGCATTTAAACAAAGCATACACAAACAAAAGAAGGAAGAGCAGTTTAAAGGTACCTGTCGCCTACACTCTTTTTGTCTGGCCTAGTTTATGCTGAAGTGGCTGTTTTGTGTGTGGGTCTGTGTTTGTTTGTTTTTGTTTTTTTGCTAGTTAAATACCAATATCCTATCGGAACCGGATTGGCCTCTAATGTGCATTATTGTTTGCTTAACCACTTAAGACCCGGACCAAAATGCAGCCAAAGGACCTTGCCCCTTTTTGCGATTCGGCACTGTGTTGCTTTAACTGACAATTGTGAAATGTGCCTCCCAAACAAAATTGGCGTCTCCCCCCCCCCCCCCCCACAAATAGAGCTTTCTTTTGGTGGTATTTTATCACCTCTGCGGTTTATTTTTTTGCGCTATAAACAAAAATAGAGCGACAATTTTGAAAAACAAAATCTATTTTTTTTTTTTTTTTTTTACTTTTTGCTACAATAAATATCCCTCAAAAATATCTAAAAAAAAATATATATATTTTTTTCCTTAGTTTAGGCCGATACGTATTCTTCTACCTATTTTTGGTAAAAAAAAAATCACAATAAGCATTTATCGGTTGGTTTGCACAAAATTTATAGCGTTTACAAAATGGGGGATAGTTTTATGCATTTTTATAAAAAAAATTTTTTTTTTTTTTTTTTCTCCTCATGACTGCGACATTATGGCGGACACTTCGGACAATTTTGACACATTTTTGAGACCATTGTCCTTTTCACAACAAAACATGCATTTAAAATGCATTGTTTACTGTGGAAATTACAGTTGCAGTTTGGGAGTTAACCACAGGGGGCACTGATGGGGATATGTGTGACCTAACATGTGTTTACAAGTGTAGGGGGGTGTGGCTGTAGGTGTGCTGTCACCAATTGTGTGCCCCTATAAGAGGGATGACGCGATCAATGCTGCTGCCACAGTGAAGCACGGGGAAGCCGTGTTTACACACGGCTCTCCCCGTTCTTCAGCTCCGGGGACCGATCACGGGACTCCAGCGGCGATCGCGTCTGAGTCCCGGAGCTTCGGGCCGGGTCACGGGAGCGCGCCGCGGATGTGCTCTGAGAACCAAGGCTGGGTACTAGCACAGCATGTACCTGTACGTGCATGTGCCATTCTGCCGACGTGTATGTGCAGGAGGCGGTCCTTAAGTGTTTAAAGCTGAACTGCTGGCAAACCACTAGATGTGCAGATGAACTACCTACGAGAGACGTTTTTCCTATCGGAGGATTTGAATTGCAGTCCGTCCTGTCCTGAAAATCCAGTCCCTTTCCCTGTCAGTTTCAAACTTGTTACTGGACAGTAAAGGGAAAAGCGGCACACCAATGAGCTCATCTGTATGCAAAGCCAGAGTGGCGGGCTGTACTGCCTGCCAAACAAAATGGAGGATATCATTTTGTTGTGCCCTGATAAAAAGCTTTGCGGCTGCTGCATTTGTATATCCCTGTACAGCTTCCGCTTGGGCTGGTCATACATTATACAATTTTCTTGTACCATCTTCCTTTAGATTTATCAAAACCATAAAATATGAGGTCAAACCTAAACACTTTCAATTTGTATACAATCAAGCAGGCCCTTGCACTACATAGTTGAAGGATTTCGATAAGGAATTATTAAAGGAATTTGAATAAGAAAATTGAATAATGTATGTTCGGCTTTAGAGGGTTGGGTAAAAATGCAGCTCGACTGCCTATTTTTACAGCCCCCAACTGCAAATGTAAACTAGGGCTTTGAACATTGGTCTCCAAACTGGCCTGGGGCTAAATGCAGCCCTCTGCTTGCTTTTATCTGACCCATGGGATATTTTTTCACTCACTGACCCCAATTAAGGGCACAGTTCCTACCAGTGACAAACGATTGAGCCCCCATAACACCAATGATGGGACTTAATTTCTTTCAATTACACAATTCATGGGGCACAATCTCTGCCAATTACACCAACAATGGGGCACAATTCCCACCAATGACACCAAGGATGGGGCACATTTCATCCCATTGACACCAATAACAGGGCACAATTCTTCCAATGACCCAAACAATGGGGCACAATGCCTCACACTGACACCAAGGATGAGTAATTTGTTACTTTTACTGATGCTGGGACACTATCTACCCCCCCCCCCAGTCCAGCCCTCCTAAAGTCTGAAGGACAGGAAACTGTTTCAAAAGTTTGGAGACCCCTGGCTTATAATGTCTCATGCCTTACTCAGAAGCCATGTCAGGTGAAGCGGTTTGAAAAGCTCTGCAGCTTAATAGTGTCTTTTTATGAGAGTTAAATTGGAAGTAAGCCCTTACATATACCCAGTGAAGTGAACAGCCTCAGATGATACACAGGAATTAAACAAATTATCCTACATGAGTTTTGCATGTATATCTGCTGTCTTCAGTTTTTATATACGGTTTAGAAAGTGCATGTCCTGTTAGAATTATTTTTTTCTGATTCACCTGTGAGTGTGGATTCTTGCCATACACTGAGACAGCTGATTGGAGGAAAGGTGGACCCCCCTTCACATAGGCAAAGACTTGCAGAGCTGTGCTGTGAATAGACCAGCTCTCGGCTAATTTATTTATAGCTCCCACCCTGACACAACATTTAAGCTATTTTTATCACAGTTGTCTGATAACTTGTCGATAACAGAAGAGTGGAGCAAGAGAAAGCCATGGGACTTAGGCTGCATTCACACCTGAGCGACGGTCGTTTGGTCGGTTTTTGGGCGTTTTTCCATCGTTTTGTCGCGCGTATTCATGCTTATTTGCGCGTTTGCATACAGCGTCGTCCGACGTTTTTGTACTTTGACGTTTTTGTACTTTGACGTTTTTGTACTTTGACGTTTTTGTACTTTGACGTTTTTGTACTTTGACGTTTTTGTACTTTGACGTTTTTGTACTTTGACGTTTTTGTACTTTGACGTTTTTGTACTTTGACGTTTTTGTACTTTGACGTTTTTGTACTTTGACGTTTTTGTACTTTGACGTTTTTGTACTTTGACGTTTTTGTACTTTGACGTTTTTGTACTTTGACGTTTTTGTACTTTGACGTTTTTGTACTTTGACGTTTTTGTACTTTAGCCAATAGGAAAAATTATCATCTTTTCATCACTTGTTGCTATGTTGGTAGATTTGTTTAATCTTCTGCCTGGGTGAAAAGTTCTATTGATTAAAGCGACAAAACGCCTGTAGCAAACGCTCGTTGTCGCGCTAGTCGCTTGAATCAAGCGTTTCCATTACTTTCTATGGGAAATGGAAACGCTGAAATACGCCCAAACCGCCCGATACGCGCGACAAAAAAGGGTCCGGAACTTTTTTTTTAACAACAGGCGATGGGCGTCAGGCGTCGGGCGCATCAGCGTTCAGATGTGAACCATCTCCATAGGCTTTCATGTATTTTTCTCCCTCTGGCGTTTGTGAGCGTCGCGCTACAGGCGACAAAACGCTTGGTTGGGAATGGAGCCTTAGGGCTTTGAAGAGAGATAGAAAAACACTACAGATATGTGCCCAACCCAAATTTTCATGAATCGGGTTTATATTTCCTTTTAGCCTAGTACACACTACACTACACTCTGGTTGGAGCCACTGTACTTGCTATGCAAGATTAGTTCATCGATCTCCCCCCTCACTGAACTGTTGTGTTCTGCCTTGGAAGCCCGCCCCCCAGATGATTCTGATCATGTTACCCAACCTTTGGCCCGTGTACGGAGCTTTAGTGCTGTGAAATGGGTATTTCCTGCATCAACACATTCTATTACTCAATAATGCAGGCTTTATTTAAACCTTGGCATTGTACGACCTATGGAAGCACAGTTGGAAATACTGTTATATTTTCAAACCAATGTGTCAGCAATTTGCTGTTTGTGAAGTGGGCTAGGTTGGTGCGTCTCAGCTATCTGCAGCCTCTCGGTTGTCCAAATTGTTCAAAGATGGAAAACCTTTATAAATATTAATGGCTTACTTTTGCAATAAAGCTGACCCACTACCCTTTAAAAAATTTACATTTTCCCCTCTACAGAGAACAATGTGTTTTCATGAAACTGTGCATACTGAAATCGGATGCTTTTCATTTTTAGGACTAAATGCATGGTATTACCTGGTCTCTAGAGGAACTGGTGATGAAGGTCAGGGCCCTACAGATGCATCCTGGGAACCATCACTCTTGACTTCCTGGGACATTGTGTGTGTGTGTGTGTGTGTGTGTCTCTCTCCCTCTCCCTTCTGGCAGAGACATATTTAATATCACATGTTTGAGGGGGATGGTTTAGAACTCCAGGAACTAAGGTTGTAGTAAATCCTCTGCCGTTTCATGGTTGCAGGAAAGATAATGCTGAAGAGAATAAGGCCTCGTGAACACTGCCCTTTTTATTTTCCCCCATGGCTATAAACACGCCTGCATTTAAAAAAATAAAATAAAATAAAAAACACGCTGCCAGCATGTCCAGGAGCAGCAGTGTTTTGGCAGATAAAAAATCACTTGGTGTGTAGTGTGAATTAATTCAATTGGCCAGTATAATGATTTACTCTAGTAATTCAATTGGCCAGTATAATGATTTACTCTAGTCATTAAAATTAACACCCAAAGCTCTGCAACTAAAGGCACCTAATAGTGTTACACACGTTTACAAGCATCAAGCGTTCTCTGCCAAAATGTTGCCGACAGAAGGAAAGTTATCTAGAAGAGGGTCAAACGTCCAGTTTGCATGAAACCTAAAAGTGAGCACATTTTTGGAAAGAAAAACCTGCAAGCAAAAGTAAATATGTTGTAATTTTTTTTCCTTTTCTTTTTTTTTTTTGTCATGTCTTTACATAACCTTTTTTATGATCGCCTTACTTTCATTGTTTTGGGGGAAGGTGTGCTTTTTATATGCCAAAAATCAGTCGCCTCACCTTTTTTTTTTTTTTTTTTATACCTGCACATAAATGCATGTTACGGTGTTACTAAACCCACAACAATAAAATTAGTCTATATATGCAGTAAAGCAGGGGTGCCCAACCAGTGGCCTGGAGGCCACATGTGGCCCGCGGAGCCCTCTGATTTCTCTCGTGACCTTCTCGGGGATGGAATACAATAGGATAGAATACTGTTATTAAAGGTCAGTTTATTACTAAAATAACAGTGTATATAAGGGCATATCTGTTCTGCAGTGGTTACTGGGTTGCTTTTAAACTGATTACTTGCACTGAGCCATAGATTTCTATTACCTGGTGAGTTTGGTGTGCTTTCTGAAAGTGCACTGCACCTACAGGATATAATAGAAATCTTTGGCAAAGTTCAGCTAACCTGCAGGAAAGCCACATGCGAACTGTGCTGCACTCGTGGTGCGGGTGAACAACCATGCATCCGTGTGAAAGCAGCCTTAGGCCCCTTTCTCACAGTCAGTCTGACCCAATCAGACCAACCATTCACCTCTAAAGAGTGGTAGATGTAAATTGGCTTGTGTCCGCTTACAAATACCTACCTCCAATCTGATCCGCTAAAGAGAATAGAGTGGGCTGCCATCCACCTGCTCCGCTCATTGTGGCCCGCAACCGGTTACCAAGTTGCTTAAGTGGCCCTCTCTCTTCAAAAGGTTGGGCACCCCTGCAGTAAAGCATACTTGTTATACGCTCTGTGGAACCTAAGGGGTAATCCTTTGCATTGTGTAAAAAAATACGCTGTTTGATCCTGTCTTCTCTGTTCCACCCCTTCTTCCACAGTAACCAAACCATCTCCCAATAGAACAGAGGCTAGGGGGACAAGCTGTACATGCTCAGTTTGGTGTGTTTTGCCGAAGCTTTTTTTTTTGAGGTGGCGAATGTGATCAGCACAGGGCCAGTCGGTGCTGTCCAGACAGAGGTTTAGGCGTCATGCAGCCTTATAGGACAGTCAGAGCAGAAGGAAACGCTTCCTACAAGCTTTAACCAGACACTGATAGAAGTCACAAGACTGCTCTAACTGCTGATGAGATAACATATTAAGCAGTTTATATTTAATTAAAAAATCGCATTTCCATGTTTTGTGGGAAACCAGATATAGTAAATACAGGGTCATGGATTATTTAGTAACATGGGTCATGGGCTTGCAAGTTCACATCTGTGTTGGCGTTGGCTGATAAAGTTCATGCCCTTTTATTGATGTGTTTTGTAAATTGTATAAGAGTCAGTGGATGGGGAATGGCAGTATACAGCAATGCACGGCAACTCTCCTGCCCAAAACGATAAAGCTACTGCTGTGTTTGTGCACTTTGAATTGCTTTCTTTTACCTCCCCTTTGGGAGAGCCTTTGATGCCGCCTATAAATTAACTAGGATTTCATCTGGTATTGGATGAGTGACTGCATTCAGCATGCTCGTGTACATTGGTTTAGGGTTGAACTTTATGTTTTTTGTATGCAAGGAATATGGTTATTTAGTAACCGATGTCTTTTGTGTACTTGGGTTCTGCGACAGCATGATGGCTTAGTGGTAAGTACTATTTCCTTGCACTACTAAAGTGTTTTTTCTTTTTTTTCCTTCAGGTTCTCCAGTTTCCTCCCAAATTGAAAACATTCTGATATGTTAGGTCAGAATTAGGCCAAATGACTATGTGCTTACCACTGAATATTTACAGTAAATATATTGAAGGAAACCTATTGCGAGAGCAAAATATTGTCTGCTTTGTCGAACTTCCTTCTGCAAATGTGAGCTGCCATGTTGGTCCATTGACATAACTACATTGGAGTTGCAGGCCTAGATCAGGTATGCAGAGATCGTGAGTTTGACTTTGATGCAGAGAAGACTGAAACAAGAAACTGACAGGCAGATTGCATTTTCAGGGGGGCTTCACAATGGCAGATAGTCTACACATTCTCTGATCAGGTTCCTTTTACACTGCTCCAGGGGCATTGCTAGGTGTGAAAAGGACCAGGGACTTCAGCCTGAAGTCCAAGGCCGGTGGGGTTGGTTAGGCTCACTTGCTGGTTGCTGCCTGACTCACCGGGGCCATCCATGCTGACCACTAAACTGACCTACCAGACCCCTACACTGATCCCACTGACGCATTTATTATTTTAAGTAGGGTTGTCCCGATACCACTTTTTTAGGACCGAGTACAAGTACCGATACTTTTTTTCATGTACTCGCCGATACCGAATACCGATACTTTTTCTTTAAATGCAGCCTTGTGTCCCCAAATGCAGCCATGGTCCCTCAAGACAAAACCAAGTCAATCCCCCCCCCCACTCCTCCCGCCACTGCCGACATCTACTTACTATGCGCTGGGGGAACACAACAGCTGTCATTTGCATTTGAATAGCTGTGTTTCCCCACCGCGCCGACAAGTATAGCCCCTCCCCCTTGCCCGGGCACTTTGATAGACAGATCACCCGTCGGACGGGTGATCAGTCTATCAAAGTTTCTGGCCAAGGGGGAGGGGCTATACTTGTCGGCGCAACGGGGAAACACAGCTATTCAAATGCAAATGAC
This sequence comes from Rana kukunoris, assembly GCA_029574335.1. NCBI lineage: Eukaryota > Metazoa > Chordata > Amphibia > Anura > Ranidae > Rana > Rana kukunoris. The sequence continues at coordinate 249,522,379 of CM056050.1, read as the reverse complement.
AGCTGTTGTGTTCCCCCAGCGCATAGTAAGTAGATGGCAGCAGCGGGAGGAGGGGGGGGGGTTGACTTGTTTTTGTCTAAGGCGGCAGCAGCTCTCCTCTCCCCCATACGAGGATTGCTCTGCTCCGCACTCCACCCTCTCTCCACCCGCACTCAAAAAAAAAAAAAGTATTCTATTCGGGCATCGGGAGTATTTGCGCGAGTACAAGTACTAGCGCAAATACTCGGTATCGGTACCGATACTAGTATCGGTATAGGGACAACCCTAATTTTAAGTATTACTAAGATTTTGTATAGAGTGAACCCCCTGTCAGTTTTGATTGCTGTCTGTACCCCTGTTACAGATATTTACCCTCTTCATTTGTCCTGTTTACCATTGTCATTGAGAGTGAAAGTAGAATAAAACTCTTGGGTTGTCCCCAGAAAAGTTAGAGGGGAAATCTTCCAATGGGGACACTTAATTCGGAGGCATTTCCTCTCAATTTCTGTTTTCCTATGGGACAGGAAGTGATGTCTCCAACGGCCACAGAGAAAAAAATAATTCTGACAAGGGGGTGTAACCTTCCCAAAATGGGGGGGGCTGCTAATTTTTTTTCCTTGTTTTACCATTGGAATGATTTCATTTCCTGTTCATAGACACAATAGGAAATCTCCCAAAGTGTGTGTGTCTGTCTTCTATGAAATGGGTTATATTTTCCGACCCATAGTAGGTGATTTTACTGATTTTTTTTTTTTTTTTTTATGTAGTACATGTTGTATTTAATGTGTGGCCAAAGCTGTTTAAAATGATACTTGTGCTGGACTAATTCTGCTGTGATTTGAGGAACGTTGCAGTACAGAAATATACCATAGAAGCTTCCATCTGAGGATTCTAACACGGATAATTTTCATGGTTAACTATACTTAAACTGTAATGGATCCGATGATGGTTTCCTGTCTGTGGATACCCTGCAGGCACTGCTAGCTGATGGAAAATTGATTAGACAGGTTAAAAAGTTCTGTAGTAGTATCCTACCTGATAAGATTTTCCTGAATTATTGTCTATGAATGATTTCCCTTCCCTAACCCATTGCGTAAACATCTGTCAAGCCAGATGTTGCTGTGTAACTGGAGTTCTGGCAGTGCCTGAGGATGGGCGTATCATGTTTGCATCTCCAGCCACCATCTATTGTTCATGGACATCATAAAGTTACACTTCATTCATTGGTGAAAATGAATTCTATATTTTCTGATTAGTTCAGTTCTTTATCCAGACATTACTACACTGCAGCAGTGCACCAATATCAATGTGTCTGTAGTCTAGTGATCCTGGAACACACCTGCTTGGGGTCATGGTAAGAGATGCAGTGACTTCAGGAAATAAACTACTGATCTGCTGTGGGTGCCGGTTGGAATTTTGTGTGACCGTGTGCATGTAACTCAAGTCTGAGCCAAAATTCCACCGTTTTCTTGTCGGAATTTCCGATCGTGTGTACGTGGCATTATACAGTAAAAACACGCCTAAACGGTACTACAAGCTGACACAAAAGTCCAGCCAATTTATTTATTTTGTCCTAGGGTTTTTAAACTGATTTAAAAAAAAGCTAGTATGCATGAAACTTAAAGGGGTGTTCCAGCCAAATTTTATGTTTATTAAAAGTCAGCAGCTACAAAAAGTGTAGCTGCTGGCTTTTAATAAATATACACTTGCCTGCTCCAGCGTTCCAGCGATGCACCGGCCGGCGCTCCGCTCCCCCCCCCCCCCCTCCCCAGCCGGCATCCTCATTGCTACTGTGGGCACCCGGCCGTGACAGCCTTCGGCTTCACGGCCGGGCACCCACTGAGCATGCGCGAGCGGCGCGGCCCTGCACCGTCCTATTGGACAGGCGATCGCCTAGGACCTGTCGGTGTCCTAGGCCATTGCCTCCAGGGAGGGGCTGCAATAAGGCGATTAAGCTTAATCGCCTTACCAGCCCCTCGGCGGAAGGAGGACAGGAAGTCCCACTCCTGAAGCCCCCACTCCCCCAAAAAAAAAAATGTGGTATGTAAGGGGGTGAGGAGTGGGATAAGCGGAAGTTCCATTTTTGGGTGGAACTCCGCTTTAAAGGTCGCTGCAGCTCTGTGCAGTCATTTCAAGCAATTTCCCAGGTACAAAACGTATAGAAAATGGTAAATGCACATGTTTATGGGAGGATTTTTGTTGAAATGAATGATTTGCCAACAAGGTCTTTTTAAGATCTAAATTATCAAAGTTATTGACTGGATTGTCCACCTTGTTTTAAAGGAAATTTGTGTGAAATCAAAGTGACTGCTTTTACTGTGATTGGCACCTGGAAAGCTTGCTGGCCTTGTTTACATCTCTTACATCTTTATTGCACACAGAAAGCTGGTTAAGGCTGCATTCACACCTGAGCGGCAAGTAACGCCGCATACGCGGCTTTACTTGCCGCGCTTCGTTTTTTTTTTTTTTTTTTTTTTTTTTTTTTACAAATCTTCCCATTCATGTCTATGGGCGAACGCCAATGTCGCTTGAAAAAAAGGGTCCGGGACTTTTTTTCAGGCGACAGGCATTCGGCGTCTCAGAGATGTGAACCATCTCTATAGACATGAATGGGAAATTTCCCCTCCAGCGGCACGAGCGTCGCGCGACAGCCGTTTTGCCGCTCAGGTGTGAATGGGCCCTAAAGGAAAGTCACACTGTGTCTTTTGAGTTCATTGTCTCAGCTGACTGATTCACAGCTTCACCAGGATGAAACGTCTAAAAATGTAGCACATCTTCTCACAGGGTTTCTTGAAGGGTACCTTTTTAGCTTGTCTATACTGCTTAACTATTTCCCCTCCTAGGAGGAAATAAATAAATTATTAAAAAAAGAAAGTAGTGTGTGTGTGTACAAAAAATAAATAAATATATATATTTATTGTTTTGCAAAATTGTTAAAAGCTGCATTTTTGGCTACAAAATTGCAAAAGTGTTGCTAATTAGAAGGTGTTAATTGCCATAATTCATTCACTGTAAATCGTATGAAAGAATTTTATTTTCATCAAGTACCTTTTTTTTTTTTTTTTTTATATATATTCTGCAGTGCCCTTGTGTGATAACATTATATTTCCCTGTTCTTTGGTATCTGCAGGGAAAGATCCTTGGGAACGGCTTCCATTACTCTGCTAATGTGTGCTCTCTACATCTGTGACTGATGAGCCCTGATTGGTGCTGTGCCAGTCACATGGCAAAAAAAAAAAAAAGTTTCACAGGAGCATGCATGTCAAATCGAGGTGATAAATGCCAAAGTGTTTTACAGCTCCCAATATCTTTATTGAACATGGGGAGTCAGTGATTGACACTGGCTTTCATTCTCTTCAGATGGTGTTGGCATGCTGAAGAATATTATTAATATCTAATATTCTTGTGTCTCGAGGGTGTTTCTGGATGAATAGCATTGATGGTCAGATTGACTTAGATATCCAAGGCTTTTTTTTTTGTCAGTTTCTTAGTGAATGTAATTAATCGGCATAATATATTATGCCCCATAGTAGTTGGCAATAGGAGAATGTGGAGGAGGTGAGGGAGGGAAGTGTCTTTTGCCACTGTGTCTATGCCCGCATGTGTGACTCTCTATAGTCGCGTGGGCTGCACAGATGTGGAAATTAAAGAGAAATTATGAGTTTAGGGAGGAATTTAAATGAAGCATGCTCTGTAGAGGACACTAGCCGATCTACAGAATGTCAGCCTGCAGTGGGGAAACGGAGACGATGGGAGGATCAACCAGGTATATTTCATTCTATACAATTAATGCTTTAGGGGGTTTGTGAGCGTTTCATAGTCTTTGCTTAATGACACTTTAACCACTTGCCGACTGCATCACTTGGATGCAAAGCATTCCTTAGTAAAACCACTACAGTACACCCAAAAATGTTGGGCACACAGTTAACCCTTTGATCGCCCTAGATGTTTAACCCCTTTGCAGCCAGTGACTTTTTTTTTTTAAACCTCTGATTACTTTTAGTGTTGCTGGTTTGACAAAGTATCGGTGTCAGAATGTCTGCTGCAATATCGTAGTCCTGCTATAAGTCGCTAATCTGCACCATTTTCACTATATATCCTACAGGTTTTAAATGCAAAACATTTGCACAAACTAGGGTTGTCGCGATACCATTTTTTTAGGACCGAGTACAAGTACCGATACTTTTTTTTTTTTCAAGTAGTCGCTGATACCGAATACCGATACTTCTTTTTTTTTTTTTCAATGTGTCCCCAAATGCAGCCATGCATGTCCCCCACACCTGTAGCTATTATACCGCCGCATACCACCGTTAATCCCTGCATTATAGCGTAATGTGCATTACAAGCTTTCGTTTTGAATACTTGTAAATGCCTGCGCCGCCATGTATAGACACTCCCCCTCTCGGAATTGGCACAAACCAATGTGTGTGTGTGTGTGTGTGTGTGTGTGTGTGTGTGTGTGTGTGTGTGTGTGTGTGTTGTTTTTTGCCAAAACGAATACCAAACATGTCAATAACAAATGACTATGGTATCTAAAATTCTCCATAGGCATCACTTTTTAAAGCGGAGGTTCACCCACAAATCAACTTTCTGACATTAGATCCAGCATACTGCTAACATCTGCAGTATGCTGTGTTTTTTTTTTTTTTTGTACTTATCGTTTATGAGCCGTTTGTTATCCGGCTCCGAGCGGGGATTGTTTCCGGGTATAGGTGTTCCTAAGCCAAGAGGAGTTGATTGACGGTCTGCTAAAGCGCGTCACGCCTTCTGAAAATACCGGAAGTGACACTCGGGTGTTTACGGCGCCTGCGCAGTCAGCTCTACACGGCAGGCGCTGTAAACACCCGTGTCACTTCAGGTATTTTCGGAAGGCGTGACGCGCCTTAGCAGCCCGTCAATCAACTCCTCTTGGCTTAGGAACGCCCATTCCCCGCAGGATTCCCTGCTCGGAGCCAGATAACAACGGCTCATAAAACGATAAGTACAAAAAAAAAAACAGCATACTGCAGATGTTAGCAGTATGCTCGATCTAATGTCAGAAAGTTGATTTTTGGGTGAACCTCCGCTTTTAAGTTGCTGTTCACACTGGTGCGACTTGACATGCGATTTGACAGATCAAATGGCATGACAATTTGCACCCTATTGTTGGCAGTGGAACTCTTCAATCGGTGCGGCAACGACTTTGCGGTGGCGCATTGATTTGAAAGTGTTTCCTGCACTACTTTTGGTGATTTCAGGTGTGATTTGCATGAAGTCACACTGTCAGCCAAGTCACATTTGAAGTTGCACGATTTCAAATGCACATTTAGTGTGAAGCAGGGCTTAAACCTTTTGCAATTTATCAGATTTGAGGTAACAGTGAATTATAGCCATAGAATTATTGTTTAAATTGCATTTAAAATGGGTTTAGTTTTCACACATTTGCAAATATGTGTGAGCTGCAGAGGCCACGTCATGGCACCCCAGTATATGTAGTCCTAACTATACATTTTGAGAATATTCTTGAACTTTGTTTTATCTCCTGGTAAGTGTGAAATTCTGTGAATGCATCAATGCAGTGCATGTTATGACAGCTTGGATTCATTGAATGAGTTTACCACAAATGTAAATATTGCAGAATTTACAGCCTCATGCTACATAACTAAGCTCCATTTCATGCTAAATAAACTAAATTATTAATGCATCTTGGATGGAAAACTGTCTTTGATCTTTTAACTCCAAAAACATTTTATTAAAATTTACTTTATTTGCCGGTGTATAAATCGACCGGGCGTATAAGACGACCCCCCAATTTTTACAGTGTTTTTTTTTTACAACTTTTTTTTGCCTGTACTCACCGTATAAGGTGACCCCCCCTTCTGAGGCTTCCGATGCTTCATATTTCTTCCTTCTGGAGCCATATTCTTCCTTCTTCTTGCTGGAGCCAATCACGGCGAGTGATGTATTCTGAATACAAAGCCTGCTTGGATTGGCAGAGGCTGTAACCTCAGCCCACACCCCTCTGACTCTCAAAGCCAATCAGAGCAGGCTCTGTATTCTTTTGAATACATTGCTCACTGGGATTGGCTAAGCGGTATATACTGTATGTAGCCAAAGCTACATACAGTATTACCGCACATCCAGCAGGCAATCCGAACCGCTGACCCGGCGTATAAGACGACCCCTGCTTTATGGCCAGTTTTTTTAAGTGTAAAAGGTAGTCTTATACGCCAGCAAATACAGTACTAAAAATCAATGGTTGCAATCGCACAAATCTTTCTACATTCCACTGTACTGTTCTTACATAGTCAAACTGGGCTGCACATGCTGCTTTTCCCAAGGATTCCTATTTCAGGGTATGGGGGTGGACTGTACAGGATATGGGAATGTACCAAAAAGCATGTATGTGAAATTGAAATTTAATGGAATCTGGTGAATCATTGTTAGATTTTTGTATGTAATTGAAGAGGGCATTGTTCAATTTTTAACCCCTAGTGCAAAGTTGTATTCAAGTACTGTAAAAATGTCACTGCAGAAATGTCACAAAGGGTAAATTAAGCCATATCCTTAGGCCTCATGCACACTGGACATTTTTACAGCTGCTGTTTTTGGCTTCAGTCATTTTTCTTTTTCTACAGCCAGTAAACTCCCCAGCATGTTATCCTATGTGTCCATGCACACATAAGCTGTTAGTCGGTTCACACAGGGGCGGCACTACTTTAAGGGGGACTCTGCAAGGCAGTCTCAAGATGACTTGAGAGGCGACTTGCAAAATGACTTCTGTATTGAAGTCAATGCAATTCGCCCCCAAAGTTGTACAAGGACCTCTTTTTAAGTCGGAGCGACCTGCGTTGCTCCTATTAGAATGGTTCTATTGAATAGAGCGGAGCGTGACTTGTCAGGCGGCTGAGTCGCCCCTGTGTGAACTGGCTCTGGAAACGCCACCCCTCTCCCAGAACTAGCGATTTTGAGAGGCGTTTTTCCAGCTGTAAAAACGTGGCTATTCTGCGTTTTTTGAGCCATAAGCTTTTATGGGAGTATAGTTTTGCTCAAAAATGTTACTGTTTGCAGAACTCATTCTACAGTTAATACTACTAGCGTTTTTCAACCATCCAGTATGCATGAGGCCTAAGGCGCCATGTACACGGGACGCTGCTAAAAGTACGTTTAAAGGCAGTTGGACGCTTTTTTCAACTGCCCCTGAACTCATTCAGTGTTATCCTATGTGACCATGTACACAGTCTCGTTTATTGCCGTTTTTAGGCAGTTGCGTTTTTAACAGCGTTTCTTTGAAAGCAAATAATGGGTTCAGATGCCAAACGCGACTAAACACGTTAACCCACGTTTAGCAGAGTTTTAGTTTTCTAAAGGCGTTTTTGGGCATTTAAAAAAAAAACGCTTCTAAATGTAAACACGCCATGTAAATGCAGCAAAACGGATATTTTAGATGTGGGTTACTATCTATCAAGTTAAATAATTTAGGAGCAGTTGTAAAAAACCTTTCGTGTACATGGAGCCTTACAGTGGTGGGAATCCGGTTTTGGGGCGCGCGTGTGTGTGTAAAATTCTATATACACACGTTTCAATGCTGCCTGCTGTGAACAAATATACGATTTTCCAAGTGGGGGGAGAAAATGCAGCTAAGAGAAGTGGTGGAGTTGAAGCCCCAAATGCTAAAGATTCTAAACAGAACAGTACACTGATTAGTAAGTAGGGTAGTAAGGGTTATATATATTAGCCTTACTACTCTACTAATCAGTGTACTGTTCTGTTTAGAATCTTTAGCATTTGTGTGTGTGTGTGTGTTATACATACATGCATGCATGCATGCATGCATGCATACCATTTTTTTTTTTTTTAAGGTCTGCTTAATGTACAGCAGGTTATTGCAGAGTTTTCAGGGTTCCCCAGGCTACTTTCATTCTGGACAATGCATATAATTCTTAAATGTCGCTGTGCCCTGAATGGCTTTGTAGTGCACTGTACCATTAATCTGGTGAGTGATAGTGTTACAGGAAACATGCTACTTTGGTGAGCCTCTGTGTGTCCAATCATTCTTCTCTTGGTGACAGTTTTTAATGCTAACCAATGCTAACCCGTATTCATGTTGAGGCATGTTCAATAGTACTAGCTGGGCTTAGAGTGTCATTCTGATTTGTGTTGTGAAATACAATCCCTCTGAAATACTTGTTTAACATACAGAAAAGCGATACAGTATAGAAGCGGATATCCTAATCCTTCCTCATGTTTATTTTCGGTGACCGCATAATTTTTTTTTTTTTAATTATCCTTCACACATGCAGGAGATCTGTGAGTAGCTGTACATGTTCTAAGACATGGTGATCTAGGTCTGAGTAGATGGATCACTCAGCATCCAGGACGGCTTTGGAACACTAGCCGAACTCCGGGCATGTTTATGGGGTTACCCTTGCAAAATGTCTCGGTTGAATGTGTAATTTATTGTGGAGTTGGAAGAAACTGTGTGATTCATCTTTTGAGATTGAAACGTCCTTTTTCCTGCCCAAACGAGTTACTTGTTGAGTAATGAAACAAGAAAGGTACTGCAGGCCTCTTGCACAAGTTGGTCAGAACAGCCAAACGGGTTAATACTCCGTAAATACAAAATGTATCTATTCACCTGCCTTAGGAGGTATTGTTTTGGATGGCCAGTTTTATGCTGCTGTTTCTGTTCATTGGACAATTTGTTTCTTTCTGTGCAGTGTGGTGTAGAAAATTGCACGTTTTCTTGATAATGGAGCTAAAGACATGTTTTCAGTTGTGTATTTAGCTGTTTGCTTTGGCGTTTAGTAGAAGGAAATTGTACCAGAACACGCAGATCCTTCTCCAACATTGACTCCTGCAGCTGTCTTTTAGAATGTATGATGTATGCAAGTTTTTATCCCATAAGTGCATTGTCATTAAAGTGAGATACTAAAGTCGTATGTGTTTTTTTGGTATATGTTTATATGTAGAACAATCCTCTGTTAAAGCGGTTGTACATCATGGGATAGTATGACTAGGTACCCCTGTTCTTTTTCATCCAGAGAGGGGGCACTCTAATACAGGAGGTGTTACTGGCTGGGGGGGGCAGGGAACAAAAAACTAATGCCGCAAACATTGCTAATGATTGGTAAGCTGCAATATGTAACATTTTATGTGTTGGCTTTAACACCGCTTTAGGCTGTATGTGATATTTTATTTCCATTTTTTGTGTCTCCAATATATCTTTTTTTCAAGTGGTGAACTTGAAATATTCATGTAAAGTTTTTGCTATTTTCCTGGTTAAAAGGAAATAAATACACAGTATTTTCTTGTGTGTTTTTTTTTTTTTTTTTTTTTTTTTTTTTTATATGTGGGCTATTTTTATAGATCACTGATTAAAAATGTAAACCTTTTTTTTTTTTTTTGTATTCATGTATTGTGCCTGGAGAACTCCCTTCTTTTTATTCTATTTATTTTTCTATACAGCTAGTGTTTTGTTTTTTATTTTGTAGTTGCTTTTTTATGTATATACTGTTTCCCAAGCACCTATTAAAAGATGATTTCTAGTATTGTTTTTGCTTCTACATTCAAACATTGCTGTTAAAGACAGATGCTTAGACGGTTCTGGGGGGGTCAGAGATCAAGAAAAGACCCAGCTTATTTGATTCTTATTTGGAAAAACTGAAATGGAGCACAGATGGAGTTGGTAATGGAGATCTTTATTGCATGGGTCATTTGAGTTGTATTTATGGTTAGGAGTGCAGGACCATCTTTACCATAAGGTATTTACTGGGTTCAGGTAAGGGATATTCGCTTTGCTTCCAATTCCTCTTCTGTAGGGTGTTCATACATATATATATATATATATTTTTTATTACCTTAGGGCACAAAGACAGGATAGGTAACTTCACTCGCATGTTTAGAGGCCTCTCTAGACTTTAAAGTCATTGTTCTGCTGAGCTTCGTTAGGAATAATGCTTCACTGTCTGCAGACCATTATTTTCATGGGTTCTAGCTAAAACTTCTAGAGGAGACACATCAATATTTCAGAAGCCAGATCTACTTTCCCCCCTTTTTTTTTTTTTTTGGCTACAGTCTTGATTTTACAAAAGATTTCTGATAAAGGAGGGGGCAGGTAATTTTATATATAGTGTAGCAGAATGAAGTAGAGCAGAGGGGATGGAAATATGTGCTGTTTGTTGGACAAAGTTTAAACTTTTTTGCTCTGTAATGGAAACACAAGTTCACTTTAAAATTCCTTGTGCTCATCCTGATAAAATTCATTCATTTTAAAGAAGGAAGAAATGTAAGATCTGTATGGCAAACTATGTTTTTTTTGTATATTTGCAACACGGGTGGTAAAAGTGAAGCAAAGGAAGAGCAGAGTTTTTAGACCTGTACCAGTCAAAGTTGAGACTCGAGATAACATTTGTAGGATTGGAATATTGGAGTTTTAGTCTTCAAGGTGAACTTAAAAGGATTGTAAAGTCCAATTTTTTTTTTTTTTTTTTTTTGTTTAACCACTTCCCTACGGCCGTACGACCATATACGGCCGCAGGGTGGTTCTAATTCTCTGGGGCGCGTGTTTTCACGGCGGCCCCTTTCGTCGTTCCAGAGCGCGCATCGGGGAACTTCTGTGCTGGCCGTGTCCCTTGGACACAGCCAATCACACATCGCCGCGAACGGCCAATCGGAGTGGCAGTTTGCGATGCGATCTGTGCGGCGAATGAGAGATTATCTCATATGTAAACATATGAGATCATTTCTCATTGCCGGCTCTCACAATGACAGCGTCCTGTCAGGGAGAGAGGAGACCGATCTGTGTCTCTTTTACATAGGGACACAGATCGGTCACCTCCCCCCACAGTTAGAACACTATACAGGATACACATTTAACCCCTTCCTCACCCCCTAGTGTTAACCCCTTCCCTGACAGTCACATTTATACAGTAATTAGTGCCTTATTTATAGCACTGATTGCAGTATAAATGTGAATGGTGTCAAAAGTGTCCGATGTGTCCGCCATGATGTCGCAGTGGCAATACAAATCGCAGATCGCTGCCATTACTAGTAAAAAAAAAAAAATTCTGTCCCTTATTTTGTAGGCGTTTTAACTTTTGCGCAAACCAGTCGCTTATTGCGATTTTTTTTTTTTTTTTTTTTTTTTTTTTTTTTTTTACCAAAAATGTGTAGAAGAATACGTATCGGCCTAGACCTGAATTTTTTTTTTTTTATTTATTTTTTTTTTAATTGGGCTATTTTTTATAGCAACAAGTAAAAAATATTGTATTTTTTTTTTCAAAATTGTCCTTTTTTGTTTATAGTGCAAAAAATAAAAACCGCAGAGGTGACCAAATACCACCAAAAGAAAGCTCTATTTGTGGGGAAAAAAGGACGTCAATTTTGTTTGGGAGCCATATCGCACGACCGTGCAATTGTCAGTTAAAGCGACGCAGTGCCGCAAGCTGAAATTTCACCTGGTCAGGAAGGGGGTATACATGCCCAGTAAGGAAGTGGTTAAAGGGATTGTAAAGCTTTAATAAAAAAATAGCAAACCAGTCATACTTGCCTCCACTGTTGCAGCTTGTTTTGCACAGAGTGGCCCCGATCCACGTCTTCTGGGGTCCCTCGGCTGTCTCGGGTTCCTCCCCCCGCTTCTGGTAACCCCCTGGGAAGCACTCTCCTAAGGGGGTTAATTTGCGAGTGCGCTCCAGAGTCCTGTATTCGGTGTCTATAGCTGCTGACTACAGGACTCGGGCCCCGCCCCCGGTCCGTACGTCATTGGAGTTGATTGACAGCAGTGCGAGCCAAGAAAACTGGGCCGAGATCAAGCACTTTCCGACGTGTGACTTTCGAGGGCTCAGGTAAGGAAACCGCGGGGCTGGCAAACATCAGTTGTTTACAACATTTTCTCTGCATTAAGATAAGATAAAAAGCCGTCTGTGTGCAGTAGCCCTCCTAACACTTACCTAAGGTCCCTCTCTGTCCAGCAATGTCCACGAGTGTCTCAGCCGTCTGAGATTCTTGCTCCTTATTGGCTGAGACACAAATTGTCAGTGGTCCTAAAAATGTGTCAAGTGTCTGATCTGTCCGCCATAATGTCATAGTCCCGATTAAAAAAAAAACGCAGATCGCCGCCATTACTAGTAAACAAAATTAATAATACAAATGCCATAATTCTATCCCCTATCTTGTAGATGCTATGACTTGTGCAAACCAATCAATATTGCGTTCTTTTTGGTGTAAAAAAAAAAAATGTAGAAGAATAAATATCAGCCTAAACTAACTATACTCTCATTTTTAAGTGGGATATTTAATATAGCAAAATAAGATATATATTTTTTCAAAATTGGCGCTGTTTTGTTTTATAGCACAAAAAATTAAAACTGCAAAAAGCTGTATTTGTGGGGGGACAAGGACGCAAATTTTGTTTGGGTGCAGCGTCGCAAGCCTGCGCAACTGTCCATTAAAGCGACGCAGTGCCAAATTGTAAAAAGTGCTCTGGTCGGGAAGTGGGTAAAATCTTCCGGGGATGAAGTGGTTAAAGGAAACATACTGTCTTGTCGGAAAAATATAGAACTGACAAGGTAGGCTTTATATAAAAACTAGGCATTCGAAGTCTGGTGCCTCTTTGACCTGTGTGTGTGTGTAAAATATATAATATATGTGTGTATGTGTATATGTGTGTATGTATGTATGTGTATATATATAATATAATTTCAAGAGTTGCTGCACTTAATATATATATATCAATTATTTCTATTAGTATGTACAGGATTCTGCCACAATTGTTGTTCAGTGGGTCTGATTGCCACCTTTTCTTTGTGGACAGATTGATTCTCGTTTGGCAGCTGGTCTGCAAGTCTTATGTTTCCAGTTTGGCATGCATAGTATTTCTTCACTTCTAACGTGTGAATGATTGACTGATTACATTTAGACGTTTTTGCAATGGTGCTTAGTAGCTGCATAGAAGCGTTATTTCACTGGTTGGACGATCTCAACACATCATTGGAGAAATGAAGATAAGAAAAACTATACATATAATGGCCTAAGCCATTTCCTGGCAATGGGTTGAGTCAGCAAAAAATAAATAAAACTGTTAAAAGCAAGCAGAAGCCTGGTATATAGCTCAATATAGGTATTAAGGAACACTTTTTATGGCAGAATTGGTCCGTCTAGCATAGTGGTTTCTCAACCTTTTTTCAGTCAAGGCACCCTTGAAAAATGAACAGTCTTGAGTCCCCCCATTCTAAAATGTAAAAACTATTCTAATGGTTTTGCATATTGCAGCAAGATCCACCCAGGTAGGACACCCAATTTTTAATTTTCCTAAGCAAATACACTTTTTTGCAAACTGACAATGTTTCTCTTCTCCCTCAGTTTTTTTCCAACATCACTTGGCTAATATGACCCCAGTGCTGATGAAGAGGAGCAGGGTCAAACGAAGATGCTATGCAGATGAATGACATCCTCCATATCGGCTGATAATGCCATTGGTAGTTAGGATGGGGGTAGCTAGAAAACCTGTGGCTTTGTGTAACTAAAGGGCAGGCTTCATCCACAGGCTGGCTTGTATACAGTTCTTGGGCATTTTGGCAAGGCACCCCTAAAGAATCCTCAAGGCATTCCAGGGTGCCCAGACACCCTGTTTTGAAAAAAGCTGGTCCAGCACACATAAAGTTACTATACCAAAACAAGTTTGCTTATAAGAGCCCTTTCACATCCGCTTGCTCAGCAGGGATCGCTCCGTTGATCCCCGCTGAGCCGGCAGATGACAGAGCGGTCCCTGAACACTGTGCAGGGACCGCCCTGTCAGATCTCCTCTCTCTCCTCTATGGGGTGATTGGATGAACACGTCCTTGTTCATCCGATCTAATCCAAAGACGGATGGAAAAATAGGATTTTCCTTCCTCTGCAGAATCTGTGCATAGCGGGGACTGATGAGATTGAGTGTCGGCGGATGTTCATCCGCTGACACCCGTTATCCCATAGGGATACATGTATGTCCATATGTCATCCGAAAGCGGATGGATGAAATACGGACATACGGTCTGCTAGTGTGAAAGGACCCTTAGGGGCCTTTACTGCTATCTCTTCAGATCACCTTTCTTGCTTGTTCTGAGTCGGTGTCCCCAATTTATTAGTTCTATAGTCACTGCATACACTTTCTTTGTATATCAGCATGTGATGATGGCATAAATATTAGCTTATTTTTGACAATGCAATATAAGCTTACTTGACAAATCTCCTTTCTTGATGTGATTGTGGCATGATTGCTGGCCATTTAATGCCACAACTTCCTGGATTCCCTGCATGCTTTGCAGGTTCTACTCTGATAATTTTTTTGTCTTTTTTTAAATAAAACTGCGCTGCATCAGAGCACCACAAACCAAAAATGCTTTGTAATTAAATTTTTATATTAAAAGCAAGCTCATCCATCCATCCATGTCTCCATGCTTTATTATGCTGAGAAATCATTTTGAAAAACGCCCCCTGGTAATTCTGGCAGTGGCCATTAGGAGTAAGGGCAGATGTAGCATTCACTTCCTGAAATCCATCTGCTCTTGGCTCAGGCTCAGGCATGGGCTGAGCTGCGAACCCTCCCTTGCCTCCTGAAGACTCCTGGGATGTATGAAAGTTTACCTAGGCCTGGAAACCAGGAAGTAACTGATTTTTAAAAATAAATAAAATAAAGTTTAAAACAAGTAAATGATAGGAAAGTTGATCTTCTTACTAATGCTAGCAGCATAAGGATTGGGAATAGTCCATGTTGATTAAGAGTGAATTCTCACTTAAGTGGTTGTAAACCCTTACAACACACTTTTTGCTACAGGTAAGTCTATAATGCCTGTAGCTACAGTGGGTGACTGCAATATTGTGTCAATCTCGCTCCCTTTCTCGGCAAGATTAACCACCTATGAGCCCCATCGTGGGAGCCAGTGCCGAGCCGGCTTGCCGTGATTGGGGGGGGGGGGAAGCTGTCATAGGAGGGGGGGGGGGGGGTTCTCCTTACAACCCATACCAGACCTAAGGGCCTGGTATGCCTCTGGGGGGGAACCTATGCCCGGTTTTATTTAAAATTTGGCGTAGTGTTCCGCCTCATGATTCATACCAAACGCCGCGGCTAGAATTGGCGGGAATCCAAGTCGGATCCCCATCGCTTCTATGACGCGCTCGCTGGAATGTGCTTTTTTCTATTCCAGCGAGTGCGAGATGTCTGCACCATGTCACTGAGAATCGGCGCAATGCTGCCGTGCTGGAAACACATTCTCGACGACAGGTACAGTACCATGGATATCTCCTAAACCTGAACGGTTTACCTTTTGGTGAGGACTTTTTAGGGGTGTGTGTGTGTTTTTTCTTCCTATTTGATTTAATTTGCCTGTGATGTGAATTTATTTAGCAGTTTGGATAAATGTAGTGTTGGATGTGGGGAAACTATAAATATTTTCTGTAGTATCATAGCATGTCCCCCTTTTTTTTTTTTTGTCTGAGATAAAACTTCCAATTACAGAAATCCAGTGCGCACCAGAACACAGTTTGGGAAACCCACATTCCTTGTGTGTGTTTCCTGCATCGTGTTCAAAGTGCACTACTCTTGCGATCTGAATCGGGTGTCTTAACTTTAACACCACAAATGCCTGCACAGGTGTCGTATCATGTGATCCGATGTGTGTTTTTTTTATTTTTTATGCCTGCATTACTTTTTTTGCGTTCCTGCGTTGCGTGGGAATATAACAAGAATGCAGCGGCACATTTGGTGTGAACTTGCCCTTAGTATGGTATCTGAGTGTAAAGGGCAAGTTTTCTTTTCTGCCTCTTTAATAGTCTGGAAAGCCTAGGTCAGATTGCCTTGATGCTCATGAAATCTGAGCACATTTTTCTCTGCATTTTTTGTAAGTACATCATGTTGTGAAAGTGAACTGACCAGTTTTGGCTTACTTGCATTTCTTGTTAGGATCAGTCAAGGTTCTTGAACCTTTCTTGTTTGTGTTGGGGGGGGGGGGGGGGGGGGCTTTATAGTGAAGGCTTTAGGTGGGCATAGCTGAGCAGGAAATGGAATTGGCTGCAGCCATTATCTCTCGGGCACATCAAAGTCCATAAAGAAAAAAACTCCATGTTTAACATGACGGCTGCCTGATCTGGCGATTTTCTGATAATTTTACATCTTGTGGGAGCCACATACACTGGCATAACTGCAAATGCTGTAGCCTCCCCACCCGGCGTTTTCCCCCATAGCTTTAAACTGGGCTTTTGGCAAAGTGGAGGGGTCGCAGCAAATCTTGTGCCTGAAGGCGGAGGATTGTGTTTGTACAGCTTACCACCCTCCAAAGCCTAGAAGTGCTGGCTGAACATTTTGACGATCGAAAATAGCGCAAATAATTGTGTCATCCTTTTGTGGCATTTTGTATCAGGGAAAAACCCAACCTGTTGGAGGCCCTTTTGATTTGTGGCATGAAAATCGCATGTCCCAGCTGGCACATGAACGATGCAAAAACCAAACTTCTTGACGATCGACAATTTTCATTTGATTTTCGTTTTTATTTTATGGCCTGCTTTTAACCACTTCCCGATCGTGCCAAATTACAGCTATATCGCGGCTGGCCAGTTTTTGGGAGGGGGTCGTATGACATTATTCCGTGATCGCGCCCACTGTGCCATGTTCTGTGATCGCTGATCACAGATCTGGGTAAAGGGCCGATTGCAGCAGG
The DNA here is from genome assembly GCA_029574335.1 of Rana kukunoris. Classification (NCBI taxonomy): domain Eukaryota; kingdom Metazoa; phylum Chordata; class Amphibia; order Anura; family Ranidae; genus Rana; species Rana kukunoris. The sequence goes on along the minus strand of CM056050.1, from coordinate 249,505,727 downwards.
TCTTTATTCATGTGATCAATTGTGTCCAATCACAGCTGATCACAATGTAAACACAAGCCGGTTATAGGCATTTTTTATTTTGGTCAAGCATAAAAAAAACAGTGGTGATTAAATGCTGCCCTAGGAAAGCTCTATTTATGTGAAAACAAGACAAAAAAATGTTAATATGGGTACAGTGTAGCATGACTGTGCAATTATTCAAAATTTGATTGCTCATAGCTAAAAACTGGCCTGGACAAGAAGGGGGTAAAGGTACCCAGTAGGTATGTTTTTGGAGAAATAATGTGGTTACCATTATTAACCACTTGATGAAAATGGAAACTTCAGCAGTTGCAGCTTTTGTGCTTCTCTGTCGGATTTCCTTAAACCGTCAAGGATTTGACATACGGTGAAAGCTTTAAAACGTCTCGCTGCCACTCTGCCAACCACTATTTCTGGTAAGTCTTTGCCCTCAGCAAGGATGGCCAGCACTTGATCTAAGGCTGAATTCACACCTATGCATTTTTAGTGCTTTTTGCAGATTTGTACTACAGTCCATTTAACATGATTTCCTATGGAACACGTTCTGTAGTGCAAATCTGCAAAATGCAAAAAGCACTAAAACCGCATAGGTGTAAATCCAGCCTAAGGCAACGTACCAGTGTGCACTGGCCCTTAGGAAACTGCAGTCCTCTCCAGGTCTCCCTCTAGCATAGGAGTGCCAAACCAATGCATTCCCATATAACCTTACCAGTGCCTAGAGATTGTTCTGTGCTCTTTATTTCTCTATTTCTTGTGTCATAGGTCTCATAGCATTCCCTAGATAGCAGCTGCGAAACCCTGTGTAAACACATTACTTTTATTTTCACTTTAGCTTCCTTTATCTATGCTTTTCCCAGAAATTATTTTTTATTTTTCTGTTGGCTGACCTTTACCTTTTTCAAAGATAATAGTTCTAGCCAATCAAGTAGGTATGATGTCATTGTATCCAGACAGATTGTGTAAGAACCTCTCCTATCTGTATGAATTTTTACAGCTGCTGTCTAGAGATTACTAGAGCTGTTTGAAATGAGAGGAAACAATAAAGAGATTGTTAGATGGGGTAACAAAATGAATGGCATTTGTAAATATTACTTTGCTTACATGTACCTTGCCTGCAGTCTGTACTGTAAGGGCTCGTGCACACTGCAGCTCCAAAAAAAAAGCTCTTTTTACAGGCGTTTGAGTTTTTGTGTCTCTGCCTAAATCCTTGAAGCTTGTGCTTTTTTTTTTTTTTTTTTTTTAGCTTTTTTAAATTGAATAGTTTTTTGTGTTGATTTTATCACATACCCTCCCCTCAGCTCATTGTTTTTTTTTTTTTTGTTGCTTTTTTTTTGAGCTCCTCTCAAAAGTGTGTGTGTGTGTGTGTGTGTGTGTGTGTGTGTGTGTGTGTGTGTGTGTGTGTGTGTGTGTGTGTGTGTGTGTGTGTGTGTTTTTTTTTTTGTTCCATGTCTGTAAGCTTATATGCCAGAAAACACCATAGTGTGCATGGACACATTTGGCTAACATGGAGGGCAGTTTCCAGGCAGAAAAATGAGAGCTCAAAAGCCTATAGATATAGAGTCACTTCTATGAGAGCACTAACTGCGTAGATGAAGTGAGAGCCAGGAGACATGTGCTCCACATACTGTTTAAAATGTGTAGTGGAGCAAAAGAATCACCACTTCAATCTTTGTAGATCAGACGTAGACTCCATGCACACTGGCTTAAAAATTGCTGCTTCTATAGGGGTTTGCCTGTTAAACAGCTCAATGTTATCCTATTGGGTCCATGCACATTAGGACGATTAGAGGCATATTTTGAGCTCCGTGTTCAGAGGCAGAAAAAAAAACACCTGGTTTGCGTTTTATTGGCGCTTTCTGGCAGGAAAAAACGTAAACGCTCCTTAACGCGCCTAAACTATGTACAAAAACGCCCTATAGGAGCGTTTTTTTTTTTTTCAAAAGCACAGTGTGCATGGAGTCTTTATAGAAGCAGACTTGCATCTGTGGGGAAGAACAACATTGGGGGATACATGCCTGTCTTGCCCTGAACTTTTCTAAAAACATAGGGCATTTAGGAGTGGTCTGGGTTTCTTGCATGGATGTGTGCCCTCAAGTCCTGAAGAAGTGACCGTCCCTGTGTCATAATTTTTTTTTTTTCTTCACCTCCTATTTTCACCACTTTTTGAATCTTAATGTCTTTTTCAAAAATGGTATAGTTTGTAAACCATGGCACCCATTTAGACATGCATTTACTGAAAGCCATGAGGTCTAAAAAAGGTGACAGCATATTGGTGTTTGTTTTAAAATCTGCTTTTTTTTATTATTCCAGTGTTGGGTGCATTCAGACCAAATGCCCTGGACAGTCTTTCCCAGTGCAGTTCTAATGCACAGACACAGCAATTTTCCTTATGTCCCGTTTCACCTCCCACCATTGTGCTGCATTGGTGTGCACTGAAATTTAAGGCAAGATGCATTTTTTTTTTTTTTAAGTGCAGCATGTTGTAATTGCTACTCAGCATTGCAATGCACCGTGGTGCCAAAAGTTAGTGACACTTCAATATAACGTTTATAAAAATAAAATAAACACATTAGCTGGCATGCATAACTCGGAGCATGTGTGGCTGTGTTTCTTCTTTTTTTTATTATATGGTTTTATTATATGGTTTTATTTTTATAATCCTATAAATAAGAGACATACCATGCATCATGATATACAGAATGGTAATTGAGAAGACAAACGGGAAAGTGCAAAATCTGGGGCAGCTGTGTATGGTAGCCAATCCTGCTTCTAACCTCAGCTTGTTCAGTTAAAATGGTTGTAAAGTCAGGAGTTCTTTTTATCTTGATGCATTCTATGTGTGCAGCAGCCCCCCTAATGCTTAATTCGGCCCCATCTCAATCCAGTGATGTTGTATGTGAGACTCTGCTGTCCAGGACTCTCCCTCATTGGCTGAGATGCTTAGCGGGCGCCATGGACTCCTGCTATTAACATTGAGCCAATTAAGAGAGAGAGGGTGGGGCTGAACCATGGCTCTTTGTGAATGGATGCACAGAGCAGGGCTTGGCTCAGGTGCCCCCCATAGCAAGCCTGCTTGCTGTGGGGACACTCGGCAGGAGGGAGGGCCCAGAAGTGCCAAAGTGGCACCCAAAAAGAGAGGGATCAGGGCAGCTCTGTGCAAAACCACTGCACAGAGTAGGTAAGTAAACATGTTTGTTTAATTTTTTAAATAATAATAATAATAATAAAATAAGTACTTTAGTATCCCATAAGTTGACAATAAAACCTGGAAGCCGATTGGTTTTGTACTCCCTAGTTTTAGTAAATCGACCCCAAAGATCTATGGAGTGATCAATAATGGTATGTCAAAGTATATGCAATCCAGCTCAGGCACAGAATGTACTGTAAATATAAAAGTACGTACCTGGATCCACATTGGGTTTCGCACATACTGCATAAATGGATAATTTGATAGTTGGCGTCGTTGCTACATTTAAAAATAAATGCAACCAGTTGCAATTACCCCCGGATAAAAGACAAATGCCCACATAAATAATTTTGGGTTAAAAACATAACAAAAAAGGGTGCTAACATTAGCTTGAATAGACAGTAATAATAAAAATAAAGTTTTTGTCAAGGGCACTAATCTTACAGTATGGAGATTATCTAGCTGGCCTCCTAGAACTCAAACTGTCTTCTCAGATTTTCAGGCCTGGTTCACACTGGTACGATTTGAGATGTCAAATCGCATCTCAAATCGGTGGCATTTGTCGGCAATGGCACCGTCCTAATCGGTGCAAAGATTAAAAAGAAAAAAAAGAGGTATTTCCTGTACTACTTTTTGGGATTTTTTTTTTGGGCCGCGATTTACATCGCAGCCGAAATCGGGACTGCCAGCGGGAGTGAAGTCGTGCGAGTTCAGCTGAACTTGCACGGCTTCACTCCCACAGCCCAGTGTGAACCCCAGGGCTGAGTGTTCATTTTTAAAGGGGTGTTCCAGCCCAAAATTGTGTTTATTAAAAGTCAACAGCTACAAAAAGTGTAGCTGCTGGCTTTTAATAAACACTCACTTACCTGCTCCTGCGTTCCAGCGATGCGCCGACCGGGGCTTCGCTCCTCTTCCCCCCCCCCCCCCCTCCTCCCCAGCCGGCCTCTCCATCCCGACTGTGGGCACCCAGCCGTGACAGCCTTCGGCTTCATGGCCGGGCACCCACTGCGCATGCGCGAGCGGCTCGTCGCTGATTGGAGAGGCGATCGCATGGGACCTGTCAGTGTCCCATGTGATCGCCTACAGGGAGGGGCTGGTGTAGGCGATTAAGGCTTAATCGCCTAACCAGCCCCTCGGCGGAAGCAGGAAGTGGGACAGGAAGTCCCACTCCTACTGAAGCCCCCACTCCCCCCCCCCCCCCAAAAAAAATTACATGCCAAATGTGGCATGTAAGGGGGAGGGGAGGGGATTAAAGAAAAGTAAAAATTTAGGGTGGAACTCCTCCTTTAAGGTTCAATATCTCCCAGACCTTATTAATTTGTTCCAAGGTATCCTGTAATTAAACTCTTGAGTATGCCATTAGTTGGACAACCCTAATTCTAGTAAAGGGAGGGAGTTCACCGCTGTTTTAAATGGGTGCTAAAACGGACTCTAGTCTAGTGTTTTACCCAATGAAGTCCATTGTGTGTTACTTGCAGTAAGCAGCATGTATTATATTTTCATGCAAGATGACAAGCTTAATAGATAAAAAAAAAAAAATCAACCCTTTTGAATTGATGGATTTACTAAAGCTTAGCCTTACATTAGAGCTACAGAAATTTCCCCTGCTGTGTGTGTGTGTGTGTGTGTGTTTATACACCAGTGTGCATGGGATTTTGTACACGTGTATATTCACATGTGCAGTTGACCAATAGACACAAACTGCTTCATTATGGCTGAATTGGTAATGGGCTAAACAAGTGTCCAGTGCTGTCTGTAATCCTGTATTGGTATATACCTGTATCAGGCAATGCTTCCAGTAATCCATCATTCTTTACACAAGTATGACTATAGCAGCGTTGGGAGATAGTCTGGACCACTCCCTTATCCTGTTAACGTCATTGCTGGAACCCTTTCTGCTCGAGGTGTTTGACTCATTATAAACTTGCACATTGACTAAGGTTTATTTCCAGCTTCCTGTGCTTTAGTCAACGTTTCTTTGACAGTCAGTTGTATTCATTTCCAGGTTCCATTCAGTGGTGTGATTACAACTTGATGGGAAAAGAATTGCTCAAGACAAGGCTATGAGGATGTCTGTATTTTACTGCCTGGTTCAGCAGTGTATTTAATCTATTCAAGAGTACCAGCAAACAAATATTAATACCAGCTTAAAAAAGCGGGTATTAACAGTTGGAAAAAAATGTAAATAAAAAAAAAAAGGGGCAAGATATGCTTCTTATAACAAACTCTTTTTACCCCATTGGCTTTAAAAATCAACCAAATGTGCAACCAGAGGCGTATCTAGTGAAAATATCGCCTATGGCAAGCACTGAAACTGCGCCTCTGTCGAACCCATCTTTCAGATAACCTTAACCAAAAAACAGCTAACAAAACTAGTGATATTATTTATCATCCTTTGTGATACCTTGGGTAGCGATATATCCTCTTTATGGAGAAATCTGGGGTTTATTAGACCCCTGGTCCCTCCAATGCCCTCCAAGGCCAGGTAATGGCAGAACCAATACTGGAAGTGATGAAATCTTCATCGCTTAAACCCGAGATGTTCCTCCTTCTTTGTGTGCTGCCAATCCGACCAGATGGAATGGGAAAGCCTGCGAGAACAGGGGAGGGCTGTGGCTGAACGTAGCAGGGATAGCGCTGCCATTGTCCATTAGCAAAGGTGCTGAAAAGAAGATCCTGCCTATGCTCGGGAGGAGGGAAGAAGAGACCCTCAGACCCTGGTAAGTGCCTTGCTGCCCAGCCACTCAACAGCGCCCCCTTCATATGGCGCCACTGTACAGTGCAACTGTAGAAGTTGGTTTTCCAGATTATGATCTATGATCCTTCTTTTTTTTTTTACTTTCTATAGTTCAGCCTATTTGTTGGGATAGGTTAGCTTATTACAGCCTGATAGAGTAGAGAGTTGGCATACACCTTCTACTCCATCGAGCTGTAATAAGCTGTAGTAGCGGAATGTGAGGGATTGTAGCAATACTTTTGAGGAACACCTTTTTGTTGGGGGGGGGGGGGGGGGGGGGGGGGAGAATATACGTTCTACATTCTGGAAAGTAAACTTAAAGAATTGGTTTCCTAGTCCTTCAGATAACCTAAAAATGATTGTGTTGATGGCTTAATTAATGCAATGAAAGGCCATTGGATCACTGAGTGTCGGATAAAAGTTTGATTTAATAAACATCACCTTTTGGCCATGGATATCATTCGTTCTTCACTTTACAATCCTAGCTTGAAGCATCAGGTTCTTCCTTGTGACCTCAAAGCACCCTCGGCTCCAGACTATTCCCAGTACTCAGTGTTATTAAATCCAAAACCCTGCATTCACTATAACGGGTTTCCCACAATACACGGAATTGCAATTATTTTATTAAATTTAAATTGCTAAATAAGAAAAAAGTGATTTGCAGTATATAGCAGTCTTGTGACTTCTATCAGCGCCTGATTAAAGCTTGTAGGAGTTTTCATACTGCACTGGCTGTCCTATCAGGATGCAGGTCCCTTGACCCCCTGTTTCAGGCCAGCCACAATAAATCAAGATGACCTAATACATCAGTTTTTTTCAAAAGTAGTGGTAAGCTGTGGCAGTCTACATAATTCTACTTGACCATTGCACTTTAATTGCAGTGGTGGCTGTAGCTGTTAATAAACATTTAGCATATAAATTATACAATTTTCTTATTTAATTTCCTTTTAGATTTACTTTCTGAAGGTGCAAGGGCCTGCCTGACTACATACAAATTGAAAGGCCTCCCATATATTATATGGTTTTGGTAATTCCTAAGGTAAAATGTATAATGTATGGGCTAAATCAGTATGGCAACTGGGCTACTCAAAAGTAGCAGTAAGCAGTAGTGGCCTACGTAATTCTTTCCTCCATAGTTTTACGTTAACCACCTGCCACTAAAGCCAATTCTGACACTTCTCTCGTACACTTTTTGCTAGAAAATTACTCAGGATGAATGTGTGTGTATATATATATAATATATATATATATATATATATATATATATATTTAAAGGATCTGCAGGAAAGGTAGTTTAAAGGGATATCCAAGGAATTGAGAATGCCAATGAATAGTGTTGTAACTCCTAATTAAGAAGTGGAAAATTAGGGGTTCTTCTGTTGAAGCCAAACCATGGTCAGGTAGACCAACTAAAATTTCAGCCGCAACTGCCAGGAAAATTGTTTGGGATGCAAAGAAAAACCCACAAATAAAATTCAGGTGAAATACAGGACTCTCTGAAAACAAGTGGTGTGGCTGTTTCAAGATGCACAATGAGACACTTGAACGATGGGCTGCATGGTCGAGTTGCCAGAAGAAAGCCATTACTACGCAAATGCCACAAAGTATCCCATTTAAAAAACGGCACAACCTTCTGGCACAAAGTCATTTGGAGTGATGAGACAAAAGTGTAGCTTTTTTGGCACAACCATTAACTCTACATTTGGAGAGGAGTCAACAAGGCCTATGATGGAAAATGTACACCATTCCTACTGTGAAACACGGAGGTAGATCGCTGATATTTTGGGGATGTGTGAGCTACAAAGGCACAGGAAATTTGGTCAAAATTGATGGCAAGGTGAATGCAGTACGTTATCAAAAAATATTGGAGAAATTAACCGCACATGTGGAATGGTGCCATACTTTGGTACTTAAAAATCTCCATAGGCTATACTTTAAAAGTTTTTACGGGTTACCAGTTTAGAGTTACAGAGGAGGTCTAGCGCTAGATTTAGTGCTCTCTCTATTGCGGCAACGCGGCACATCTGTGGTTTTTGAATGCGGTTTACATCTGTGGACGTGACATACATATGCATTCGCTACTGCATGCGAGCAAGAGGAGGGGTCTTAAAATAAAGAGAGAAAAAAAAATGTATTCATGCATTTTCATTTGATTTTTTTTGTAACACTTTTATTCATATTACAAGGAATGTAAACATCTCTTGGTGTTTGAGTCCTCACATCTCTCTATGTTAAAAAGCCTGAGGTAAAAAAAGACGTCATGATGTTGCTTTCAGCCTCCGAAGGTCATTTCTCCTATGTTGGTTTCACACAGCCAGCGCCACCTGCCAGTGCCAGCCAGTTCCAATTGCCACTGTCAACCAGTGCCGCCTGTCGGTTCCAAACCAGTGCCGCCTGTCGGTTCCAAACCAGTGCCGCCTGTCGGTTCCAAACCAGTGCCGCCTGTCGGTTCCAAACCAGTGCCGCCTGTCGGTTCCAAACCAGTGCCGCCTGTCGGTTCCAAACCAGTGCCGCCTGTACTGAGGACATAAAGTGTGTGCTAGAGTGACAGGAGTAAGCAGGAAGGAGTGGAGTGGCTAAGGTGTGTGTGTTTTTGTTTTGTATCGGCCACAAAAATTGGCATCATATATCGGCCGTCGGCTGCCCCAATTTCTAAATATTGTCAGAGAAAACCCCATATCTGTCTACCTCTACCTGTAACCCGTTTTCAGCAGACATTGTGATAAAGCCACAGAGCTGGTCCAGGTTTGGGCAAGATCGCAACAGTGAGGTTGGGATCTGCCCACATGCCTGGACCAGCAGCCAGCTCAGCCTCTTGGTGAGCTGCTGAGAGGCTGAGCCGGCTGCTCCTTCCCCTCCACAGCCCAGCGTTCCAGTGACGCTGACGATAACTAGCCCTCTGCTCAGGGAGGCCTGAGAACTAAGCGATCAGCAGTGTTTGATCGCTTGGTTCTTAGTGTTAGAGACAGCGGGGGACTGATGCTGCTTTCACCTAGGTAAGTATTATTCTTCAAAAATACAAACAAAAAAAATGTGTGTGTGTGTGTGTGTGTGTATATATATGTGTGTGTGTATATATATGTGTGTGTGTATATATATGTGTGTGTGTGTATATATATGTATATAATTACTTTCTATAGTCAACCTCCTCGCCATTTAAAAAAATGCTCATGTGAATATATGCACATGTACCCTTCTGTTTACCCGTTTCGGCTATACTGCTCCCCATAACCTTGCATATAATTCTATTTGTTACCACAGGAAGGCACTGGAATGCAGTGAGACCATGCACAACCTTGATATGACCTTGTGTGACAGCCTTCAGTGCACTATTTTGGATTTGTTTTGAAGACAGGCTAGTGTTTATATTCATACTGTGAACTCAGATAGGAGAAGAAAAGTTTCAGCTTTTGCAGCATCAGCAGAGGAGAAAATCCGCTGTTTGCTTTAAGCAAGGGCACTCCCCCTCCCCCCTCCTCCTCCTGGCAGAAGATAAACTTCAGGTCAGATTCATGACGCTGTTTAACCACTTTGCCGGAATTTATTTTATAATTTCTTTCCAACTGAGAGGGCTCTGTCTCTTCAAGAAGACTTTTAATATTAAGTTATTTAATAAGAAATAGTCATTAACTTTTATTTTGAAAAGCGTTCGTACTGATTGAGACTGGAGCACCGAAATACCGCCCACCATATAAAAGAATCTTTTCATTCTTTCATAGCTCTATTAGCTGGAAGTGAAAAGATTTCAGCTTTGCCAATGGGATTCCTGGAAGTGACTATAGAAGTCTATTTGTAGAGGAAAATTAGATGTCTGGCTGAGAGTAGAAGGGCCACAGATACAAACTGAAACCCTATATCAGTGTAATTACTGCCTATATTTTTATATGATTGATATATAATATCTAGCAAAGAATAAAGCAAGAAAAACAAAAGCCATACTACAGATATTCTAGTAGATAATGGCTTCCAAACACAATGGCTCCAGGATGAATCTTTGCTTTTAGGAGGGGTCAGTTTACAAGTTCTGCCAACTTTGAAGTGTTTACTTTTGACCCCTGACACTAGCAGTTGCTCTCGGCCTGATGTAACCCTGTATGTGTGGTTTTAGTTGTATATTTTGTCTCTAATAATTCCCTGATTTCTTCTGCATTTAAATAAACCACAACAATGAGGATGAGATCTCTGTATATTACAAAGTCTTCATCTACAACAAATGATCCAACAAGCAACTGTACAGTTACAAGCAGGGCTCTGCTCTTTCTCGAGCCATGCGTTGCAATGGCTTGAGAAAGCAAAGCGCTTCTTGTAACTGTACAGTTGCCTGTTGGATCATTTGTATATGAAGACTTTGTAATATACAGAGATATAATCCTTGTTTGTCTGGAAGTGGCGCCCAATGAACACGACCTATTCAGCTAAATGGGGGTTGCTCCACAACTGTGTGCATTGTAGTGCAGATTTTTCGGGGTCAAACTAGTGAAGAGTTGACCCAATACGCTTGTTTACACTTGGGGGTTTAAACTCTGTGGTTGAGCCGCGTTTTCAACCACTCCTTTTTGCTGTCAAGGGGGGTGTACCACAATTCTTCATGGCACAAATTATACCCCCGTCACACAACGGACAGTATCGCCTGCCAAACCTGACCCATGCAATAAAATGGGGCCATGCTGTAAGTGCCCTGCAACCAGTTATGGCATGATTCTCTGGTATTTAGGGGAGTGAGCAGGCGATAGAGCGCTTCCTCAGTGCCTGTCTGTTGCTGTCTGAAGAGCAATATAAAAGCAGATCACACTTCAAATCGCAAAACAAATGTAAGCGAGGCCTAAGAGCACCTCCAAATTATCTCTAAGGACCCACACTTGGCTTGCCTTGTCGCACATGTGTGTATCATATTGCATTAAGGGGTATGTAAAGTGTTTTTTTTTTAATTTTTTTTTTTCTTTTATAAATAACAAACATGTTATACATCCACTGTGCAGTTCATTTTGCGCATAGTGGCCCTGAACCTGGTCTTCTGGGGTCCCTCGACGTCTGTCTCAGCCCCCCCCCCCACAAGAACTCTTCACCTTAAAGGGGTAATTCCCCCAAAAACCTTTTTTTAACATTTATTCAGGCTCGTTATGTCAAGGGGAATCATTTTTTTTTTTTTTTTAGAAATGAAGCCGTACTTACCGTTTTACAGATGCATCGTCTCCGTCGCTTCCGGGTATGATCGTCTGGTCTGGGCGTGCCTATTTGATTGACAGGCTTCCGACGGTCGCATACATCGCGTCACGAGTAGCCGAAAGAAGCCGAGCGACGGTGCGGCTCTATACTGCGCCTGCGCACCGTCGTTCGGCTACTTTCGGAAAATCGTGACACGATGTATGCGACCGTCGGAAGCCTGTCAATCAAATGGGCACGCCTATAGTCGGAGCCCATACCCGGAAGCGTCGGAGACGATGCATCTGTAAAACGGTAAGTACGGCTTCATTTCTAAAAAAATAAAAAATTATTCCCCTTGACATAACGAGCCTGAATAAATGTTAAAAAAAAGGTTTTTGGGGGAACTACCCCTTTAATGTGAGGAAGCTCGCATGGTGATTTCTTGCGTGCACGCTGTGTCATTGGATGTAATTGACAGCAGCGCCAGCCAATGGCTGCGCTGCTTTCAATTATTCAATGAATGAGTCGAGAAGCGAGCACGTTCACGGCGTGGGACTTTTCGAGGGGTCAGGTAAGTAAACTGGGGGGCTGCTAATCCGCAGATGTTTTTTCACCTTAATGCATAGAATGAAGGTGAAAACTTTTACCTTTACAATCCCTTTTAAGGTAGCCTTTAACAGAAGTCAATGCAAGTTGTGCTGAAGTCAGACCACAAGTATTACAGGAACCTTTTTCTAAGTCTGAGCAACTCAAGTCGCTCCTGTTAGAACTGTTACACCAGTGTGAATGGGGCCTAAAAGACAAATAACTGCATTTTAGTATAAACGCAGCAATATTCCCTGAAAGTAAGCTGCCTGTGTTTCACATGTATTGGAGTATGATGCTCGGGCACACACCCTTATTGGGATGGAGGTGAATTGCTGATGAAAATTCTTGTGTACTGAGATGTACAGTAGAACATTTGAGAAGCCGGGCACAGAAGAACATGTGTACACAACTAACAGATATTCTTTGTTCATGAACGGTTACTTCCTATGCAAGCCATGTTAATCAGTAATATATCAGCCATTCTTTTTTCCACCCCTTTTTATTTCTGTGATTGAGCAGATGCAGTACTGTTGGCTGCATAGAATATAGATTATTTGTAAGGTATTTGAAATAGCTGAGGAAACCCTGGAATTCCAGCAGCAAATCTTGCTGCATTTTCTGACTTTGCAGCCGCTGGGAAGTGTTATGATGCAACCGAGTAGGAGAATCTGGGGGGGGGGGGGAATTGCCAACGTCTGCTCCAAGTGTTTGAGATGCTGCAGCTCATGTGAGATAAAGGCTGTAACTGATTCAAATCGATCAAAAGGCTGGATGATGTCATTCTATGCTACCATCCAGAGAGGAACATGTGATCTCTGTTATAGAGCTGCTCTGTGGTCTTCATTAGGGTGTGTTGGCTAGTCTGCATCAATGACAAGGAATCGCACTTGCTGCAGTGATCTGGTTAACTATTCAGTCACCTAAGTACTGTATAATAAAACTGGCGCAAATGCTCTGAAAGAATGTGTCTGTTGTGTCCGTATAATGTTTTCATCAGTTTCCCTGTATGTAATGGATTGTAAGAGGATATGAAAATCTTCAGTTTTTTTTTTATTCCATTCATTGTTGCCTGGAGGTAAATGGGCACTTTTGAGGAGGGGGTACAGGATATTTGCATTCAGACAACGGAAAGGATTAAAGTGGTGGTAAACCCAAAAGCAAACATTTTATTATATTGCAGCTTACTAATTATTAGATTTGTTGGCTGCCTTATGTCTGGTACACACAGGCAAGTTTTTCTCCCTTCAACTGAGGAAAAATAACGTAGAAGCTTGCTGTACTAACTTTGCAGTGTTAGTGCAGCGATCTTCCCCACAGAGTTAGGGTGACTGACAGGGGGACCACTCTCCCCACCAGGACAGGACACACAGGTCAGCGCTCAGACATTGGCTGCTGGTTTGACTGTTTGACAGAGCTGTCTTATATAGCAGTGGTCATCAACCCTGTCCTTAGGGCCCACTAACAGGCCAAGTTTTATGTTTTAACCTCAAGAAAAACAGAAATGGAAGTGCATTACCAGAGATAATTTAATAATAAAAAAAATTGTATAAAAGTGGGTACTCACATAATGCAACTGACAAGACCATAAACACGGTGTATGAACATGCACAGAACACAGAGTACAGCTAACTTGTTTTGGGGGCGCACCCCCTTCCTCAGAGCTAGGCTAGCTGAGGAAGGGGGTGCGCCCCAAAACATGTTGGCTGTACTCCGTGTTCTGTGCATGTTCATGCACAGCGTTTATGTTCTTTTGTCAGTTGCATTTTTATACAAACTTTTTTTTATTATTAAACATCACATCACACCTTGGAAGACCTATTGGTGCTGGAAGTGACTGTTTGTTTTTTGTATTTATGTATTACCTTGGGGAGATGCAGACTAGAATACAACAATTACTGAGCAGCAAATGATATCACCTGTGATGTATTTCAGTTATCTTGCCAACCTGGCCTGTTAGTGGGCCCTGAGGACAGGGTGCTGTACCCACTGGTCAAATGTCATCCGGTTTCTGTTGAACTGGCTGATATTTGGCCACTGTGTTACCAGACTTTCATTTCTTTTTTTTTTTTAGGCCCCTTTTACATGGGCCTTTCACACTTACATGGACCGTTCAGGGCGCTCCATGCAAGTCTATGGAGCGACGGATGTCAGCAGTGACCATGTCTGGTTCCATCCGCTTTAATCGGACGTTTGATTATCCGTTCTGGCGAATAGGATCGGGTTAGATCTGATGAAACTAGACATGTTGTCCGTTTTTCATCCAATCTCTCCATAGGAGTCAGCAGGGCTTGACAAGCCCTTCCCCGCTTGGTGAGCACAGAGGGACCTGTCATCCGCTGGCTAAGCATAGGTCAACGGAGAGATATCTGGCTGAGCTGGCGGACTCCACTGCAACGGATCCGCCCAGTGTAAATGAGACCTTTTTTTTAAACTTCTATTTTCATCTGGTGGTGATCCAGCCAGTTAGTCTGTTGCTTTTTAAGGCTCTCAAGAAGTTTATCAGGTTACATGGATGAGACTAAACACTTAACGCTGACAGGGTTGCTTAAATTGATCAGCTTTTAATGGGGGGGGGGGTTGACTATTTGCTGTAACTGACTTTAAGTTGGTGTTTGGCTTTAGTTTGTCAGTGTATCTAAACTGCTAATATGTTTAAAGGAACACTAAAGTCAGGATTTTTTTTTTTTTAATAACAAACGCTATACTTACCTCCACTGTGCAGCTTGTTTTGCACACAGTGTCCCGGAAAGCTGTCTTCTGGGGTCCCTCGGCGGCTTTCTTGGCTCCTCCTCGCAAAAGCTTTCTACCTTCATGCAAGCGAACTCGAATGGTGGAAAGCTTTTGCGAGCATGCTCCCGCGATACAGCGGTGGCCGTAGCCCCCGACTGTATCATTCGTCCCGCCCCCAGGTGCGCCGCGGCATCCGCTGTGATTGACAGCAGCGCCAGCCAATGGCTGTGCTGCTATCAATCCGCCCAGCCTAGCCAATCAACGGCCAGGCTGGGAACCGAACAGGATGACATGGACACGCCCGTGTATTTCGAACGGTCAGGTAAGTAAAATGGGGGCTCGGGATCGACGGTGCTGTCAGATTTTTTTTTTTTACCTTTAATGCATAGGATGCATTACGGTAAAAAAAACGTTTACCTTTACAACCCCTTTAACTATCCCCTCCCCCAGACAGCAATCCTGCTGTCTGTTAATGCTCATTCCAGCACTGCTGTGTGTTGCCAGATCAGCAGGTAAAAACAGAGGGGGGAAAAGAGCCAAAGAAAACGAATGCAGCCACCACATCTAGTAATTGGTAAGCTGCAATATATATTTTTTTGTTTTGGATTTAATACCGCTTTAATGGACGGGTTAGACACCCACTTGTATGGTTAGGCATGTTTGATATTCAATGCCTGGGATTTGTTTTGGTCTGTATTATATTTTCTCATCCAGCTTTCTAGAAAAACGGCTTTCATTGATGAGCAGAAGCATTTGATATTGTGTAGATTTATTTATAGAATAAGGATGTTGGTCATACAGGATTCTAGCAACAAATGTTTTGCATCTGGAACACTCGTGGCCCTTTTTAATAAAGAGTTCCTATTCTGAAGTGCTGATTCTAAACTTGGCCATAGAGGGATTAAATCTCTTTCCTGCTACCGCAGGATAACATCTAATTGCACGTAAAATCTGGCAGGCTGGTTTGTACCCATTTTGACTGATCTAACTGGGTACATTCAGCCTTCCCATACATGATTCTATACCTGGTAAATCTGAATCTGGACAGCAGAAGCAAGCAGCACCAATGGAACCCCACATCTCTCCTATTGTCCATAACCTAGAAGTGCTTTGTTCTGTATTCATAAGAGGTGCATGGTTCTGTAGTCCTTGGAAAACTGTAATTGATAAGTCTGCACAGCCAGGAAACAAATGTATTAGCTCATAATAACTTCTCAAGCAGATAACACAATTCTATCCCTTCATATTTAATAGACCTAAATCGATCAAATAACATTTTTGTTTTTGGAGTTTAGACCCTTTAAAATAGGGTTGTTTGATACCGAGCATTTCCCTGAGACCTTGTACTTGAGCAAATGCTCCGATGCTTCACCCGATACTTGTGATCACTGACTCTGTCCATTCATATACAGTGCGGAAAATAAGTATTTGAACGCCCTGCTATTTTGCAAGTTCTCCCACTTGGAAATCATGGAGGGGTCTGAAATTGTCATCGTAGGTGCATGTCCACTGTGAGACATAATCAAAAAAAAAAAATTCCAGAAATCACAATGTATGATTTTTTTAAACTATTTTTTTGTATGATACAGCTGCAAATAAGTATTTGAACACCTGAGAAAATTAATGTTAATATTTGGTACAGTAGCCTTTGTTTGCAATTACAGAGGTCAAACGTTTCTTGTAGTTTTTCACCAGGTTTGCACACACTGGAGGAGGGATTTTGGCCCACTCCTCCACACAGATCTTTTCTAGATCAGTCAGGTTTCTGAGCTGTCGCTGAGAAATACGGAGTTTGAGCTCCCTCCAAAGATTCTCTATTGGGTTTAGGTCTGGAGACTGGCTAGGCCATGCCAGAACCTTGATATGCTTCTTACAGAGCCACTCCTTGGTTATCCTGGCTGTGTGCTTCGGGTCATTGTCATGTTGGAAGACCTAGCCTCGACCCATCTTCAAAGCTCTAACTGAGGGAAGGAGGTTGTTGCCCAAAATCTCGCAATACATGGCCCCGGTCATCCTCTCCTTTTTACAGTGCAGTCGCCCTGTCCCATGTGCAGAAAAACACCCCCAAAGCATGATGCTACCACCCCCATGCTTCACAGTAGGGATGGTGTTCTTGGGATGGTACTCATCATTCTTCTTCCTCCAAACACGGTTAGTGGAATTATGACCAAAAAGTTCTATTTTGGTCTCATCTGACCACATGACTTTCTCCCATGACTCCTCTGGATCATCC
Organism: Rana kukunoris; assembly: GCA_029574335.1. Lineage (NCBI taxonomy): Eukaryota > Metazoa > Chordata > Amphibia > Anura > Ranidae > Rana > Rana kukunoris. The sequence goes on along the minus strand of CM056050.1, from coordinate 249,489,086 downwards.
AAATGGTCATTGGCAAACTTAAGACGGGCCTTGACATGTGCTGGTTTAAGCAGGGGAACCTTCCGTGCCATGCATGATTTCAAACCATGACGTCTTAGTGTATTACCAACAGTAACCTTGGAAACGGTGGTCCCAGCTCTTTTCAGGTCATTGACCAGCTCCTCCCGTGTAGTCCTGGGCTGATTTCTCACCTTTCTTAGGATCATTGAGACCCCACAAGGTGAGATTTTGCATGGAGCCCCAGTCCGAGGGAGATTGACAGTCATGTTTAGCTTCTTCCATTTTCTAATGATTGCTCCAACAGTGGACCTTTTTTCACCAAGCTGCTTGGCAATTTCCCCGTAGCCCTTTCCAGCCTTGTGGAGGTGTACAATTTTGTCTCTGGTGTCTTTGGACAGCTCTTTGGTCTTGGCCATGTTAGTAGTTGGATTCTTACTGATTGTATGGGGTGGACAGGTGTCTTTATGCAGCTAATGACCTCAAACAGGTGCATCTAATTTAGGATAATAAATGGAGTGGAGGTGGACATTTTAAAGGCAGACTAACAGGTCTTTGAGGGTCAGAATTCTAGCTGATAGACAGGTGTTCAAATACTTCTTTGCAGCTGTATCATACAAATAAATAGTTAAAAATTCATAAATTGTGATTTCTGTTTTTTTTTTTTTTTTGATTATGTCTCTCACAGTGGACATGCACCTACGATGACAATTTCAGACCCCTCCATGATTTCCAAGTGGGAGAACTTGCAAAATAGCAGGGTGTTCAAATACTTAATTTCCGCACTGTAACTGAAACATCATAACCTGTGTTTACGATGCTTCAGTTTATGAATGGAGAGGAGCCTCTGCCTCCTGTCCATTCATTTTCAGTGCAGATGAGGCTGCTGAGAATAGGGACTGAGGAATCTGTGTCCTTAGTCCATTTTTCTGTCTTAAAGGGAAGATGACCCCTGATATGTCACCAAAGCCCCCCCAACAGGACTAAAACAAATGCATTGAATAAAAAAAGTGTGTGTGTATACATGCATGCATACATACATACATACATACATACATACACACACACACGCCACTGTTGCATGACATAAAAAAACTATTGGTAATCGGTATCGGCGAGTATTTGAAAAAAAAGTATCGGTACTTGTACTCTGTCTTAAAGTGGTATCGGGACAACCCTACTTTAAATGCAGGGAGACTAAGGCAGCCGCTCCCATCCCTCCACCGCCCGGTGCTCCAGTTAGTGCTAGCGGGGCAGAGCACAGACCTGGCAAGTGACAGTCTCTGCTCACTGAAGACTGAGAACTTGGGCATCGGTGGTCTTTGATCACTCAGCTCTCTGTCTTGGAGGCTGCGGTAGCCAGCTGCAGCATCAAATCGATGCTACATCTATCTGGGTGTTACTTTTAAAAGCTGCACTTCTTCACTTCTAATGTATTTTATATTATGGATAATGCAGCAAGAGGAGCGAGTCTCACTGTGGAGAGGAGAAAGAGACTAGTAAGTCAAACACTGTTTCTCCTGCTGGAGACCCCAAAACACAAGAAGCCAGTGGGTAATGTATTGCGTACACACACACGCGCTCTCAAAAATTAAATCTCAGATTTTGAGGGACTAAACCTCCTGATCTTATCTAAGCAGCAGTAGAATAGTATATGGCAAAGTGACACATTTGTCCTCCTATGTACATACAGGTTCTGTCACATTTAAAATGAAAGACCTGAAACCCATAAAAGCCAAGGGAAAACAGCCTTTAACTCTGGGAACTTTCTGTTTACTTCTGTCATTGGTTTCTGTTGAAGTCACCTCTGCCAACAGTTCCCAAGATTGCTCTTCTATGCCCTTGTCTCAAGACTTGGAGAAATTAGTATGTCAAAATGACAGATGTGCCTGTGTATTACCTGTAGGCTTAGAGGTTTTCTGGAGGTCAGCAGGTGAATACTCTGATCTGTGAGATACTGCAGCATAGTTAAGAGCACAGCATACATACAGTATTCAAAGCCGTAAATTGGCTGTACACTATGAAAATTTATTTCGGTTCCAGATGAACTGGCTGAAACTTGCACTGAGGAGTGGTCCTGAGCCGGGTGGAAATTTGTCTGCCAAGCAGCAGCTGCACCCAAAAAGATGCTGCTGCTGTCTGGGTATTATGATGGCCATCGGTACTGGCTGTCAGAATACAATGGCCGCAGTAGGAGGTTTGTCAATCCATGCTGTCTTGTGTGATTAATGGAATCTGTCAGATTACATTTGTTCTGCCCACAGGCCAGCTTGAGGCCCCTTTCACACTGGGGCAGTTTGCTGGCGCTATTGTGCTAAAAATAGCACCTGCAAACCGACCTGAGGGCTTTCACACTGGAGCGGTGCGCTAGCAGGACCGCTCCAAATGTCCTGCTAGCCCAGGGGTGGGCAAACTTTTTGACTCGAGGGCAGCAATGGGTTCATATATAGGACCCGGGGGCCGGACCAAGAGTAGATGGACAGTGTGTATGTGTGAATTAATATAAATTAAATTTGAAACATTAAATGTTTAGATTAATTTAACCACTTAAGACCCGGACCAATACGCTGGTAAATGACCCAAGGTGTTTTTGCGATTCGGCACTGCGTCGCTTTAACAGACAATTGCGCGGTCGTGCGACGTGGCTCCCAAACAAAATTTGCGTCCTTTTCTTCCCACAAATAGAGCTTTCTTTTGGTGGTATTTGATCACCTCTGCGATTTTTATTTTTTGCGCTATATACAAAAATAGAGCGACATTTTTGAAAAAAAACACTATTTTTTACTTTTTGTTAAAAAAAAATCAAACTAAATTTTAGTCAAACATTTAGGCCAAAATTTATTTAGCCACATGTCTTTAGTAAAAAAAAAAAATCGCAATAAAAAAAAAATAGCTACCTAGCGGGAACAGCGACACTAATACAGCGATCAGAAAAATGATCGCTTAGTGACGCTGGCAATAGGGAGTGAAAGGGTTAACTAGGGCGGTGATCAGGGGGTTAAAACTTTATTAGGGGGGGTGGAGGGGCTATCCTGAACCTAACACTAACTGTTTTTTACAGTGCCTGTCACACTGACACTAAATGCAGTGATTAAATCACTGCATTCAGTAACACTGTGACAGGGGGGTGGGGGGGGCGATCACAAGGGGTTAATATGCCTATGTGAGTGTGTGTCAGTGTTGTGTTGGTGCACACTTACTTGGCATGTCTTCTCTCATCAGCAGCGCTGGGAAACAGCGCTGCGATGAGAGAATACATCATTTCCTCCTTCCTGTGTAAACACAGGAGGAGGAAGTGACAGGCTGGGAGCGCGCTCCCATTGGCTGGGAGCGATCGCGGGGGGGGCGGAAAACACGGACATCCGCCCGCAGATCCCGGATCGCTCCCAGAGGTAGGGAGACCCCCGCACGCCGCGGAGGGGGTCCCGATGGGACCCCCGAACCGCACTCAGGCGGGGACGTAAATTTACGCCCTTGTGCCTGTACGAGCCATGTTGTGGCCGTATATGTGCGTGCGGGGGTCCTTAAGTGGTTAAGGTAGAAAAGCATAAACATAGTTATTTTACAGGCGGGGCACTTGTATGGCGGGGCACTTGTATGGCGGGGTTATAGCGCACACATGGTAGTATAATACCACTACTGCTAGTATATTTCAGTGCCTGTACAGAATATACATCCTTTTTGTACTCAGTGGAAGGAAACATTTGGGCAAATCCTTTTTTGGAGAGGTCACTACAGATTACATACTGGTTATTTTTAAAATCGAATTTTAGCATATGTGCTGCAGTTTCATGATACATAAAAAATATATTAATGTCTGGATGGAAGATATGGGATATTTTTCCTGGACAAGGTCCCTGCTAAGTAATTTAATTTGCTGACAACCATTTCCCAGTGTAAACAGCTTCTGCTGATTTAGGACTTGCCATTATGGAGATGTACAGGCACCATTGCATTTATATCCCTTCTATATACACAGATTTACAATGATACACAAGGTGCAGCATGTTAGTAAAAAAAAAAAAAATTGTTATATATATTACCTCATCGGGTGCACGTAAAACAGATGGCCGCTGGGCTGTCACGACTCCTCTGCCTATTGCACTCGCCAACGACTGTCACTGCCATGTCCCTCCTGAGTCCTCCTGACTTGATCGGCTATTCAAAAATGGCACCGGGTGGCGCCATTATGTAACTGCGCATGCGTTGCCCGGCCGAGTGGATACATGCTTTCCCGAGCCCGGCCGCAGCTGGCCGGGCGCAGTTATGTAATGGCGCCACCCGCCGCCATTTTTGAATAACCGATAGAGTCAGGAGGACTCAGGAGGGACACGGCAGTGACAGTCGTTGGCTAGCGTAATAGACAGGGACCTGAAAAGGGGGTTAAATTAACGGACGGTTGGCAGCACTGCTCCGCAGGCCAGATTAAAAGGTCCGCCGGGCCATATACGGCCCGCGGGCCGTACTTTGCCCATTCCTGTGCTAGCCGCATCTTTGGAGGGGAGCCGGTGTGTTTACCGCTCCTCCACCACGGCTATACCGCCAGCAATGCGCCTCTGCAGAGGCACATTGCCGGCGGTATTAACCCTTTTTCGGCTGCTAGCGCATCTCCTGCCTCAGTGTGAAAGTGGCCTTGGTTAATTTTTTTTAATTTTATTTAGATTTTGGTTGTAACACTCAGTCACCAAATCTGAGAAAAGCACATATATCTGAAGTGTTTACTTCTCTCTCTCCAAAGCTCAAAGTGTGGTTTTTATATGGTACTTAGTTCCTCTGTTATCAGCTCTGTCACTTCTGAGAAGTTTTATAACACATGAGACACTGGGAGGGAGCTCTGCGCACAGCTTGTCTACTCACACCATTCTTCTGTGTGAATGGGGGTGTGGGCTCTTCCTCCAATCGGCTCACACCATGAAACTGCAGTCTCTCCACTCCCTCTTCTGTGCTCCTTACAGACGCAGAAGGATTTTTAGAGCTTTTCTGCCCCTTGGAAGAGGGGGGTGTAGAGAAGAAAAGACTGCAGATAAAAAGTAAAACCTATGTAGGATGATTTTTTTCATCCATGTATCAAATGAGGCTTGTTCACTTCACTGGGTATACAGGTGAAACTCAGAATATTGTGCAAAAGTTAATTTATTTCACTAATGCAACTTAAAAGGTAAAATTTATATATGAGATGGACTCATTACATGCCAAGCAAGAAAGTAGTACAAGCCGCGCTGGCAGGGTGTCAAAAGTCCTGCAAACAGCTTCTTTGCAGCGCTTTAGGAGCAGTGAATGCACTGCTTACATAAATACCTTAAGCGCTGCTTCCCATTGAAATCAATGGGAAGCCCCTGAAAAGCGCCTTGGCAGCGGCGCTTTGTGGGTGCTTTTAACCCTTTATTCGGCCACTAGTGGGTGTTGAAAGCACCCGCTAGCGCTTGAAAAACGCAGGGAAAGCGCTGCTAGTTTTAGCAAAACTTTACCAGCGTTTTTTGGAAAGGGCTCCAAGAAAATCGGATAACCAATTGCCTGGTTTTCTTCAATGTTTCACAGCAGGTTGAAACCAAGGATCATACTAAATTGTACGAAAATTAGTACAACATAGGTTTTTTTTTTTTTTTTTTTTATTATGTTTGTTTTTGATCATACACTGTCTTGTGTACACTTTTTAACGAAAATCATTGGCTCTGTTCATGTAGGAGAAATTTGGAGTTTGTCACTTCGAAAATTTTTGGTTTGTAGTCTGAATCAGATGTTGATCATTGTGTACACCCTACAGTAAAACCTTGGTTTGAGAGCATTTTGCAAGACAAGCAAAATGTTTTAATACATTTTGCCTTGGTATACAAGCGATGTAAGTGTAGCAAAATGGTTACATTTAACCCCCTTAAGGACCACCACATGTACATTTACGTCGGCAAAATGGCACGGACAGGCACATAACGTACCTCTACGTGGCTGCCTTGACGTGGGTCGGGGGGCCGATCGGGACCCCCCCCGCCCCCCGGTACATCAGACGGTCCCAGTGGCTGTAGGAGCGATCCGTGCTGAGGGGGCGGCGGTTTGTTTTTGTCCGCCCCCTCCGGCTCGCTCCCAGCCAATCCGCGCGCTCCCCTGCAGTGTCATTTCCTCCTCCTGTGTAAACACAAGAGGAGGAAGTGATGTGATCTCTGCCCTCTGCGTTTTTCAACCGCTGCTGAGGAGAGATCACATCACACAGTAAGTCTGCACAACACTGACGCCAGGACACGCAGGCACATTAACCCCTTGTGATCACCCCCCTCCCCCCCATCATCCTTTCACTCCCTATTGCCAGTGTCACTAAGCAATCATTTTTCTGATAGCTGTATTAGTGTCGCTGTTCCCGCTAGGTAGCTATTTTTTTTTTATTGTGATTTTTTTATTTTATTTTTACTAAAGACATGTGGCTAAATAAATTTTGGCCTAAATGTTTGACTAAAATTTAGTTTATTTGATTTTTCTTATAACAAAAAGTAAAATGTTTTTATATTTTTTTCAAAAATGTCGCTCTATTTTTGTATATAGCGCAAAAAATAAAATACGCAGAGGCGATCAAATACCACCAAAAGAAAGCTCTATTTGTGGGAAGAAAAGGACGCAAATTTTGTTTGAGCCACGTCGCACGACCGCGCAATTGTCAGTTAAAGCAACGCAGTGCCGATTCGCAAAAAGGGGCCTGGTCTTTTACCTGCATTTTGGTCCGGGTCTTAAGTGGTTAATGAAGGTACAACATTTAGCAACTTATTGCTACACTTAGAGGTGCCTCTCTTCTCTTTATACCCTGTAAAATAAAAAATGCTTTGATATACAAATGCTTTGGATTACAAGCATGTTTCTGAAACAAATTATGCTTGCAAATCAAGTTTTTACTGTATATGAAAATCTAGCGATCGTGCCTTGTACAGCATTTCCAATGGTATGTACCACACCTTACCTGTGGCATTTTGGTGATGTTGAATGAGGCCACCTATTGTCCAATAAGGTTCCTGTAAACTTTCCCGTAATGACGGTGTCGTTTTTTTTTTTTTTTTTTTTTTATTTCTGCTAAAGTTAAAAATTGGCATTTTGTTAAAGGAACAACCCATTTTTAATGGTCCATCTCTTACAGACAGAACACGTTCATCAAAAACCACTGCTCTGTAGTGATTGTATCCCTGTGTGTATGGTCTGCATGGTGCATGGCCAAATTATGAACTAGTCGGTGTGAGAAGGAGTAATACTGGTATTTGCCTCACTAATGAATTGGATTACTGGGAATGCACCACTCTAATTTTATTACAGGCTGCTCAAGCGGCTGCACCTTTTGACCATTATCTCCAACAGCTGTGTTTATTTAGGAGTTCAGAAAGGCTGAGCCTGTGTTTTTCTACCCCATTTTATGGATGGTTGACCCTTGATTATTTTAAAGACAGATAATGGACTTAACAGGACAACAAAAACAATCTTATTTTGGTCAGTTCAATCGGTGAAATGTTAGTATTGTGGAATTGCTGGTGTGCTTTGCCAATTGCTGGCTCGTACATTATTTTTTTTTTTACTCCTGTGTCTTATTAGGGTATTTTCCTTCACTTCCTGTCCTGTAGACTTACAGGAAGTAAGAGAATATTGCATTGTGAGGAAATCCACCCCCCCCCCCTCTTGGCTATTTTGTTATGGGAACAAGTGTCCCCCTTGGAATGTTTGCTCCTGTTCTGGGGGCAGCTCAAAATTTGGGGTTTATTCATTTTAAAGGGGGGATTCTGCCGAAATAATTAATAATAATTTTTTATTCATTTTTTTGAAGCCAGCAGCTACAAATACTGCAGCTGATGACTTTTAAAAAATGGACACTTGCCTGTCCCAGCGCACCCGCAATGTCAGTCAAGGAAGAGCAAATCGCTCGTCCCTTGGCTGCGGCATCCTCGGTTAGGGAATCGGGAAGTGAAGCATTGCGCATATGTCAGTAGTGTGCCGCACCGTCACTGGTCCCTGCTCTCTCCTGGGAACAGTGTGTTTTCTAGAAGACAGCGGGGGCTGGGGGTAGGGGCGTGGCTGTCACAGTTTTGTATTCCCAGAAGTGGGTGCAAATACCTGTAATGACATCTGTATTGAAGTCCATGCAAGTCGTCCTAAAGTAGTACAGGAACCTTTTTTTTCTAAGTCAGATGGACTTGAGTTGCTCCTGTTAGAACGGTTCCATAGTACAGAACGGAGCGCGACTTGTCAGACGGCTAAGTCGCCCCGTTTTTTTTAAATGGGTTAGAACGTTTTTTCGTATAGTGTATGGCCAGCATAACAGGCACAATAGACCGCCATATAAACTTGACAGTAACCCTTTCCCCACACCCCTTTATCCAGATAAAAACAAACAAAGCCATTATTATTATACAGGATTTATATAGCGCCAACAGTTTATAGTTGTACTTTTAATAATAATGTCCTTTTTATGAAGAGCAATACGATGATTACTGCATTGTATCGCTTTCTTTCTTTCACTTTGTATTTTTTATAAAGAAAACATGTAGTGTGAGAAATCATCAGGGTGGCATTGCTGACCTTTCCTTTGGGACATGGTGGTTGTCTGGCTGTCATTCTGACTTTGTCTTGTAGAGAATCTATATTGTGAGTTGAAAGAACCAGCAAATTTTTAAATTACTTTATCCTTGACCCACCCGGAATGTACTACTAATTAGACCACATTTAACCATTGCCCATAATTGTTGACATTCCCCATTCTGGATATTAATCGGCTTTACTCTACAGGTAATGGTAGTTGGCTTGTCAGGCATTACTACTTACAAATGTTTAGCTTTGGGTGAGTTCTTATCGATGAAATTAGGGAGCAACATATTAACCTTGTAGAGGCACCATGGTGAGAGGTGCACCGAATAGAAATTTTGGTGGTTTTTTTTTTTTTTTGTATGTTTTTTTTTTTGTAAATCATTATTTTTATATATAATTGTATTTTTATATTAGAGCTGGGCAGTTTTTCCCCTAAAGTGCGATTTATTTATTTTTTATTATTATTATAGCTTAAAGTGGGGGTTCACCCTAATCATCCTTAAAAATCTATATACAGTTACATCCAGCATACTGCTGACACAACAGTATGCAGTTTTTTTTTTTTTTTTTTTCAGCTGTACTTACGATTTTTCTGAGTTCTATTCCGGGTTCTCGCTCCTCCGGGGAGTAGACGTTTCTAAGACGACGCATCGATGATTGACGTGCGGGTCAAGCGCGTCATTGCTTTCCGAAAATATCCGAAGGGGACTCGGCACTTTACAGCGCCTGCGCAAACAGCTCTACACGGCAGGCGCAGGCGCTGTATAGCGCCGTAAAGAGCCGATTCCCTGTCGGATATTTTCGGAAGGCGATGACGCGCTTGACCCGCACGTCAATCGTCTCCTGGGAGGATCTACACTCACTCCCAGGAGACATTGCGCAGAGCTCCCCGTCGGGGGGGGAAAAGGACAACACGCCCACTCCCCGCAAGGAAGAAGACCCGGAAGTGCGGCTGAAGACAGGTAAGTGTACACCTTAAAAAAAAAAAAAAATGACAACGCTACAAGCCTTTATTAAGGCTAGAGATAGGTTAGCCAAAAAGTTAATTTTAGGGTGAACCTCCGCTTTAACTAAAGCCTGAAATTGCAGCTGGCAATACTGATGTTCAAACATGCGTCTGCATGTAAAATACATTCTACCTCCCAGAATGCAATATTTTATTATTGTACATGCATTAAATATTGACCAGCAACTTCTCTGTGGGGGGTGTGGGTTTTTTTTTTTTTGGAGGATGCCCCACAGATGCTCAATATTGTTTAGGTCTGGAGACATGCTTGGCCAGTCCATCACCTTTACCCTCAGATTTTTTAGCGAGGCAGTGGTTGTCTTGGAGGTGTTTGGGGACATCATGTTGGAATACTGCCCTGCTGCCCAGTCTCCGACGGGAGAGGATCATGCTCTGTTTCAGTATGTCACAGTACATGTTGGCATTCATGGTTCCCTCAAAGAGCTGTAGCTCACCCAGTGCCGACAGCACTCATGCAGCCCCAGACTATGACTCTCTGACTCTCCCACTTGACTGTAGAAAAGACACACTTGTCTTTGTATGCCTCACCTGGTTGCCACCACACAGGCTTGATGCCATATGAACCAAATATGTTTATCTTATCTTGGCCTCATCAGACCACAGGACAATGTTTGCGGGCTTTCTTGTGCATCATCTTTAGAAGAGGCTAGGATGACAGCCATGCAGACTAATTTGATGCAGTGTGCGGCGTATGGTCTGAGCACTGACTGACATGCTGACTCCTTCCTACTCCTTCAACCTTTGCAGAAATGCTGGCAGCCCTCATACGTCTATTTCGCAAAGACAAACCTCTGATCTCAAGTTGCTTGCTGTGGGGGCACTTGTCAGAAGGAGGTGGCCAGGAGAGCTGAAGAGGGACTCGAGAAGAGAAGGATCTGGGCTGCTCTGTGCAAAACCACTGCACAGAGCAGGCAAGTATAAAGTGTTATTTTTAAGAAAAAAAATACTTTACAATCACTTTTTCACTGCCCATGCCCAGTGCCTATTTTTGTTGTTGATGCGGTTTACTACCTCTTCAAAGGTGTGCATAATAAAGTTGAGAAACACTAGTGTGTAGAATTTGGCATTCATGTGCAAAGAGGGCCATTAATATAGTGTTAAGAACCTTTTGGCAGAGCTATGCAAATTACTTTTACTATTATATTGTTAATAGTCTGCTTGGTTTATTACACCCCAGAGGGTAAACTCTCTGCTCTTTTATATGGCTGCTTTTCAAGCAGTGGCTGTTGGATGATTACTGGTAAGTAATCAATATGTTTTTAATGCATCTTTAAATGAAAATCAGTTTACACTACAAACACACAATTTTTGTAATTTTTTTTCTTAGGCAATACATTTTCTCAGCATTGTATAAGTTGATGGTAGATATATCAGCATGGGGCTGGATTAGGTTAGTCTTTGCATTAGGTTTCAGTCCATCTGGCACACCAGTGTTACACTATGACCTAGTCAGTCATCATAGAGATTAAAGGGTATCTATACAATGTAGTCTCTGTCCAAACTGTCTTCTAATCCTTCTTTGTCCTCCACGGTGGAATATTGCTATTAATTGGCTGCGCTTTTTTCTTGGGCCATGACCTTTTTTCTGTTTTTAGTTAATTAGTTTATTATCCATCTTTTGTTCACTGTGATGTCAATTTCTTTACCTTCCTTTTATTTTTCCAATGCCTTTTTTTAGTTTGTGGTAATCTTTGAATCTACTTGTTTCTGCATTGTGAGAAAACAATAAGGATATATTGAGGCAAAGTGTGCTTTCAGATTCTTACTATAGCTGAGCATTTCAGCTTCTCTGAACTACTGATGATCAGTCCACTACATTTTATTTTTGTTTGAATAAAAAGGCGATTTTGATTTAATTGTTGCTTGTTTTGTGCTTTTGGCCTATGTATCAAAACCCCCAAGAAGTGGTTTTTGTTGCCAATAGCAGCTACTCATATTGAGGACTTCAAACATAAGTTGTAAATGAAAAGCAACAATATGGGTAAGCAGCACAACGCCCCATTCAGCCAATGTTATTATTGGTTCATTTCAGATTGTCTTTTTATAGGTGTATGTATGGGGAAAAAAATGATTGTGTGTGTGTGTGTTTTTGTGTGTGTGTGTTTTTGTGTGTGTGTGTATTTGTGTGTGTGTGTGTGTATTTGTGTGTGTGTGTGTGTATTTGTGTGTGTGTGTGTGTGTGTATTTGTGTGTGTGTGTGTGTATTTGTGTGTGTGTGTATTTGTGTGTGTGTGTGTGTATTTGTGTGTATTTGTGTGTGTGTGTGTGTATTTGTGTGTGTATTTGTGTGTGTGTGTATTTGTGTGTGTGTGTTTTTGTGTGTGTGTGTGTGTGTGTGTGTATATATATATATATATATATATATATATATATATATATATATATATATATATATATATATATATATATATATATATATATATATATATATATATAATTTTCTCAGCCACTTTATTTGGTATACCTATTCAATTGCTTGGTAACAAATTGTTAATCAGCCAATCACATGGCTGCAACTCTAGGCACCTATACATGGTGAGGATGACTTGCTGACATTCAAACAGAGCATCAGAATGGGGGGGGGGGGGAGAGAATTAAGTGACTTTGAACGTGGCATGGTTGTTGGTGCCAAACAGACAGGTCTAAGAATTTCAAAAACTGCTGATCTACTGGGATTTTTCATGCACAACCATCTCTAGGATTTACAGAGAATGGTCTAAAAAAGAGAACATATTCAGTAAAGGGAAGTTGTGTGGAAGAAAATGCCTTGTTGATAGAGGAAAATGAGCAGATGATAGAAAGTCAACAGTAACTCGGATGAACACTCGTTGCACCCAAAGTATGAAGCATACCATCAGTGAACGCACAAAACATTGGACCTTGAAGCAGATGGGCTACAGCAGCAGAAGACCACATTGGGTGCCACTCCTGTTGGCTAAGAACAGGAAAATGAGACTACAATTCGCCCAGGATAACTAAAATTGGACAATAGAAGATTGGAAAAACTTTGCCTGGTCTGAGTCCCGTTTCCAGGTGCAACATTCAGATTGTAGGGTCAGAATTTGGTGAAAACATGCAAGCATGGATTCATTCTGCCATGTATAAATGGTTCAGGCTGGTTGTGGTGGTGTCATGGTGTGGGGGATCATTTTTTGGCACACTTTGGGCCCCTTAGTACCTGCTGAGTATTGTTGCTGACCTTGTATATCTTTATCTTCTGATGGTTCCTTCCAGCAGGATAATGCACCGTCACAAAGCTCCAATCATTTCAAATTGGTTTCTTGAACATGATGATGAGTTCTGTACTTCAATGGCCTCCACAGTCACCAGATCTCCATTTAATAGAGCACCTTTCGGGATGTCATGGAATGGGAGATTGGCATTATGGATGTGCAGCCGACAAATCTGCCTCAAGAATATGCAAAATTTAGGTGGTGTTTTATCATCCACACACATGCTTTCCAACTTTTTGAAATGATAGAGGTACACATTGTAGTACACAATATATAGGCAGGAATGTTTCCTTTGCCTATGGACTGTGTACTGAAAGCTTTCCTTCTTTATAATTTCAGAAAGTTGGAAGGTATATTATATCTACCATTTGTGGATGTGGTCCAGTAACATGGACCACAAAAATCGAATGTGATGAAAATGAATGTCGGCCCTCTCAGCGGTGACGTTACAGCGCTAAGAGGGTTTTGTTCCAAGGTGTGCATTTCATAATGTGCCATTGCCTTGCAGGGTTTTCTTTGAACATCTGCAGTTTTACCGCTGTATGAGTGAAGGGAACATTAAAGGGTCACTAAAGGAAAACATTTTTTTTGCTGAAATGACTGTTTACAGGGTATAGAGACATAAAAGTTAACTGATTCCTTTTCAAAATGATTAAAAATAGATAAAAATCAATCATATAATGTGCCTGCAGGTTAGTTTCACTTTTGAACTGGCTTCATGTTTCTGCAAAGTAGAAATAGACACACAGAACAAAAACAAACAAATCCAGGGCAGTGTTTTGTTTTTAAAATGAATCTGATTGGTTCTGGGAAGTTTAAGACGCACAGTAATGACAGCTTAGACCACAGTGAGAAAGCTCCCAGCACTGTGGTTATAAGGAAACAGACAAGCAGGAAGTGTGGAGAACAGAGCAGGATTACAGCAACTTCAAAGCAAAAACGAACAATAAGGACATGAAACCAGTACTGCAGTAAGGTAAAGGAAGCTATTTAGCTAAAAAAAAAAAATCCTTTAGTGATCTATGGAGAAATGTGAAAGGATGTACTCTGTAAAGAGCTGTGTAATGTCTGTGCTATATACAGTATCTCGCAAAGCTGAGTAAACCCCTCACACTTTTGTAAATATTTTATTATCTTTTGACGTAACACTGAGGAACGATGCACTTTGCTACAATGTAAAGTTGTGAGTGTACAGCTTGTATAACAGTGTCAATTTTCTATCCCCTCAAAATAACTCAACACACAGCCATTAATGTCTAAACCGCTGGCAACAGAAGTTTGTACACCACACCCCTAAGTGAAAATGTTAAACCTGGGCCCAATTAGTAATTTTCCCTTCCCATGATGTCATGTGACTCGTTGGTGTTGCAAGGTCTCAGGTGTGATTGAGGAGCAGGTGTGTTAAATTTGCCGTTATCGCTCTTACTGGTCACAAGTTCAACATGGCACCTCACGGCAAAGAACGCTAAAGATATGGAAAAAAATAATTGTCGCTCTACAGAGATGGGCTAGGCTAGAGGAAGATTGCCAATACCCTGAAACTGAGCTGCAGCATGGTGGGTTGAATTCATATGCTCAGTGTCGTATCCAGAGGTTGTCTTTGGGAAATAGACATATGATTGTTGCAAGCATTGCTACAGAGGTTGAGGGAGTCAGCCTGTCATTGCTCAGGCCATACGCTGCATCAAATTGGATGGTTGTCATTCCAGAAGGAAGCCTGTTCTAAAAATGATGCACAAGAAATCTTGCGAACAGTTTGATGAAGACAAGAAGACTAAGGAAATTACTAGAAACCATGTCCTGTGGTCTGATGAGACCAAAATAAACGCATTTCGTTCAGATTGTGCCAGGCGTGTGTGGCAGCAACCAGGTGAGGAGTACAAAGACAAGTGTGTGTCTTCCCTACAGTCGAGCATGGTGGTGGGTGTGCCATAGTCTGGGGCTGCATGAGTGCTGCAAACACTGGGGAGCTACAGTTTGAGGGAACCATGAATGCCAACATGCATTGAGCACGATCCCCCTCCCTATGGAGACAGGGCAGTATTTCAACATAACGACTCCAAACACACCTCCAAGATGACCACTTCTTTGGTAAAGGTGATGGATGGGATAAGCATGTCTTCAGATCTAAACCCTATTGAGCATCTGTGGGGCATCCTCAAATGGAAGGGGGAGGAGCACAAGGTTTCTAACATCCACCAGCTCCGTGATGTCATCATGGAGGAGTAGAAGAGGACTCTGGTGGCAACCTGTGAAGCTCTGGTGAACTCCATTCCCAAGAGGGTTAAGGCAGTGCTTGAAAATAATGGTAGCCACACAAAATATTGACACTTTGGGCCCAATTTGGACATTTTCACTTTTGTTGCCAGTGGTTTAGACAATAATGGTTGAGTTATTTTGAGGGGACAGAAAATGTACACTGTTATACAAGCTGTACACTCACTACTTTACATTGTAGCAAAGTGTCATTTCTTTAGTGTCACATGAGTGAGGGGTGCACTCACTTTTTTGTGAGATACTGTAGGTAATGATTCTATCATAAGGTTTAACCTTCTATGTTTATCAGAATACAATCTTATTTAAAATATTGTTTGTGTTGTGTATGCTTGGATGCTTTAAAAAGAACAGTAAACATAATGTGAAAATAAATAGAAGGTCTCCGCATGGGATAATATTCCATATTATATATCGAGTGGAATTTTTGTCAATTTTCTCTGAAGTTTGCATTTTCCAGCTACGTGAACAGCAGTGATGATCTGAGTAATACAAAGACTTCTCTCATTCTTGCCGCTGTCCTATTGTTTTATAGTTGGATGAAATGCCTTCTTTGAAGTTGATTCATCAGAGCCTCAGGGTCAACCTACAGCAACATACTTTATGGTGACACCTTTTTAGCTGGTGCTCGTAAACCGTCAGAGTTAAGCATTCTTTAATCTAACACTGACAAAGCAGTACTGCGGGATATGGGTTATTTCTGTTCTCCGTGCCCTTAAGGGAATAGAAAATCGTAACAGAAGACTGAGTCAGATGGCAAACTGGTGTTTTTCTCATCGCATGCAAAGATGTGTGCAAAAATACATTGGAAGGAGCATACCGCCAATTTAGATGCATGTTGAAAGCTGCATATGGCTGTTTTTTTTTTTTTTTTCATGTTAAAGAATTGCTAGTGGAATGGGAGAGAACATCGTAATTCCAACCATACATTAGTAATTTCCCTTATTAATTAAAAAAAAAAAACTTAAAGGGATTGTAAAGATACCATTCCCCCCCCCCCCCCCCCTAAATAGCTTCCTTTACCTTGGTGCAGTCCTCCTCACTTACCTCATCCTTCGATTTTTGCTTCTAAATGTCCTTATTTCTTCTGAGAAATCCTCACTTCCTGTTCTTCTGTCTGTAACTCCACCCAGTAATGCAAGGCTATCTCCCTGGTGTGGAGTGTCGTGCTTGCCCCCTTCCTTGGACTACAGGAGAGTCGGGACGCTCTATACATTGCAGATAAAGGAGCTGTGTGTTAGTGGATGTCCTGACTCTCCTGTAGCCCAAGGGAGGGGGCGAGCACGACACTCCACACCAGGGAGAAAGCCTTGCATTACTGTGTGGAGTTAGACGGAACAACAGTAAGTGAGGATTTTTCAGAAGAAATAAGGACATTTAAAAGCAAAATGGAAGGATGAGGTAAGTGAAGGAGGACTGCACTAAGGTAAAAGAAGCTATTTAGGAAAGAATATTGTACCTTCACAACCCCTTTAAGTAATATCTTATGGATAAGTGATTGGAACAGAGTCAGGCAAGGTTGTGTCTTTGCGGGGGACTTGTTTTTCTGTACGCATCTTTTTTGGTCATAGTAGGATCACCTTGCTGTCATGTGCAGCTGCATGCTTTAACTCAGTATATGAATTATACATGTGGGACATTGCAGTGGCAGGCTCCCTTATGGAAAACTTCACCTATATCTCAGAAAGCCGGATTTTTTTTTCCTTGCTTTCTGTAGATTTTGACCTTGGCAAGCTCACTCAAAGGATAATCCAATGACAAAGTCAGCGCTAAAGTGTTCAGGCAGCTATCAGTATATCCTATACACACAACCCAAAAAGTGACAATGATTTATGTGCAGCACCTAAGACATTAAATATAAATGTCATCACAAAAATAATAAACGACAATAAAAAATATAATTGACAAGAATGGACGAAGTTCCCAAATGTAAAATTATATCCGCTGTTGCTTCATCCAGAAACACCTCCACGTGTGATCAGTGCTACTGCTGCACTCCCTAGATCTCGTGCTGTCAGAACATCCGCATACAGAGTATGCAACCCCAAGGACATTGCAGTCTTCCCACATGACCATCTAGTACTTTTAGGATTCCTCAGATGCCTGGTGATGCCGGTATCCACCACTAGAAAGCATCTCACTATGTACACAAGACGACAGATTCAGGATTTACTGCCACCAAAATAGACAATGTAAAGCAGCCATTGCATACATGGTGGGATTGTTTCTGGCAGCTGGATATGATAAGCGATTGTCACATTATTTGTGACACATATTAAGATTGTTGGTGTCCTTCCCAAAAGCTATTGATGTATTTTGCAGTTACTACCGCTTACTCAGGATGAAATGGTTGTTGAAAAATACACTGAGGGAATCTCATTAATGCACCAAATCTCAAACGTACATCATAAATTCTAAACAAACATACCACCTGATCAGGTGGTATAGCATTGGAAAAGTAGTCTCTCGTGCACATAAGGGCACACATGTGCCACAGCACCCAACATTCGTGGAGAGGGTACAACTCTGGTATTCTTATACAATATATGATGTCCAAATGAGTATAAAGCAGGGGTGTCCAACTCAACTTCATTGAGGGCCGCATCGGCATAGATTGCCCTCAAAAGGGCCAGTTATATATTTTTAAGATTAAATGTCCAGCGCATCCTTTCCCCTTATCTTGGATGTTAAGAGCCACCCCACCATCAGAAGTTGAGTTCCCCATTCTCCCTTGCATCACAGTGCACCTCCTTACCTTATGCTGCTGCTGGGAAGAAGTTGGATGCATTGCTTAAAACCAGAAATTAAGGGTCTTGAGGAGGGCGAGGGCCACATGAAATGGCCTGGAGGATCGGATTCGGCCCACAGGTCTTGTGTTTGACACCTGTGGTATAGCTAACTCGTTAAATTGTATTTATCATAGCATATCTATTCATTACTTACAGAAGCATAGGGATTGTTTGGAAGAAAAGGTTGACTTTGAGGGCATACAAAGCATCCTCAAGCCTAAAAGAAAAGCCATTATTCAGTACCACAAACCTTCAACTCCATGCCTCTCCTTATATTCAAAGGAACAGCTGACCCCCAGCTATTGAGCTATCAAAGTGGCCTATTTAGTAGGTACCTTTAGACTATTCCAGGATAAAATGACTCCATCTCCAGAGCCCAGATCCACTCGTATACAATGTTTTAGGGGTGGGGTCTACCTTCTCATGGTTTTGGCCTTTATTTGCACCAAGCAGCATTTATATAGGATCATTGCCACATTGTTGTCACATCTGCTGCTACATATTTATAATCAATATGTTTTTAATTGAAGAGTACACAGCTTTTTGGACCTGTTTAGGGGCATTATACATATTTTAAAAGATTTGTGAATAAAATGCATGGTTTTAAAAAAATGTATTGGCCTCATGGTTAACCTTTTTTAAAAGCCAATGTTGTAGAGCAGGGGTCTCCAAACATTCTAAAGAAAGGGCCGGTTTATTGTCTTTTAGACTGTTGGAGGGCCGGGCTTTGGCCAGCGGGGATGGAAATTTTCCTGGCATCAGTGGGACTAGACATATGGAATTAGGGGGAGAAATACTGCCCCATCATTGGTATCATAGGAAGGAATAGTTTCCCATCAGTGGTGTCAGTGGGAGAAATAGTTCTTCACTGTCTGTTTCAGATGTCAGAATAGTGTCTCTCGTATCAGTGGGAGGGATACTGCCCCAAGGGCCGGATAAAGGCATGCAAAGGGCCGCAGTTTGGAGACCACTGTTGTAGAGCAATGTTTCTCAACTCCAGTCCTCAAGTTCCCCCAAGAGGTCATGTTTTAAGGCTTTTCCGTTATTTTGCACAGATGATTTGATCAGTTTCATTGCCTTATGGCCCGTACACACGATCCGAATATCGGACGGAAACGATCGTCCGAGGAAGAATCGTACGATTTTCGCATTGTGTGTACACTACTTTCAAGAGCTTATCACGACGGTTCATCTGATATGTCAGATCGTACGACTTTCGTTTAGTCAGTATAGTTGTCGTCCGAAAATGCAATACAAATACATTACAACACATGATATCGCTTTGATTTATTTTTTTTTTCTGTCGTACGAGAATTTTCGTGACTTTAATAACCTATTTCATTTTACTTGCGACTATTAAGCGAAAAAAGTCATACGATCCGTCGTACGATATTCGGATCGTGTGTTCGGGCCATTAAGCACCGTACACACGATCTGAAAATCGTACAAAAAATTCTGCATTCGAATCGATCATACGATAATTGGATCGTTGTTACAGAGCTTTCATCAAGAGCCGATCGGGACAATTAATTTTATTCTATCGGACATGCACAGACGTTTTTTTTTTGTACGATGCCAGATCGTAAAATTTTTGTTTTAATCAGTACAGCTGTCGATCGAAAATGCAATACAACACATGACATCACTTCCGAATTTTTATTCTGTCGTATGAGAATTTTCGTGACTTTAGTAATCTCATCGGATTCGACGTGAGATTAGCAAAAAAAAATGGATGATCATTCGTTTGATAATCTGATCGTGTGTACCGGGCATTAGTAATTACCACAGCCGTTGCATCTGAGGGCAAACCTGACCTGTTGGGGCTACTTGAGGACTGGACTGCAGTTGAGAAACGTTGTAGAGCAACAGAAATGTTCTGTTTGGGATTGGCTTATAAATTACAAATGTAATACATAATTTAGTTACTGTGATTTGCATTTGTAAAAAGTTTGATTCTGATTGGTGGTTGTGGTAAATGTAGCTACTAGCGGCACATTCCTGTCCATTTCTTTTGATGTCATTAGCGCCTAAACATGCAGGACTAAGCATTATCATTTACTAGTATGTGCCTGTTTAATGCCACTAACTAATGCCCATTGGGGCAAAATAACAAACGCTTGCAAAACTGCTTGCTTCAATGCTCTATATATATTCACGCTCACTCTCACACTCTTTGAAGATAAGGAATATATATAATTAATATTATTTTTACATTTTAAAGGGGTTGTAAAGGTAAAGTCCCCATTTTACTTGCCTTACCGTTCGAAACTCCCGGGCGCGTCCACGTCGCCCTCTTCGGTTCCCAGCCTGGCCGTTGACTGGCTAGGCTGGGTGGATTGATAGCAGCCATTGGCTGGCCATGCTGTCAATCACAGCGGATGACGCGGCGTGTCGGGGGGCGGAGCCGAGTGATACATATACGTACGTATATGTACTGTATCATGGAAGCGCGCTCGCAAAAGCTTTCCACCGTGCGAGCGCCCTCGCATTAAGATGGAAAGCTTTTGCGAGAAGGACCCCAGACAGCCGCCGAGGGACCCCAGAAGACCGCTTTCCGGGCCACTCTGTGTAAAACGAACTGCATAGTGGAGGCAAGTATAACATGTTTGTTATTTAAAAAAAAAAAAAAAAGTCCTGACTTTAGTGTCCCTTTAACTTATATTTGCCGTGTGTGTGTTTTTGTTTTGTTTTTTGCTTTGCATTTCATTTCTTGTGAAATGTAGTGGGAACTAGTTATAGCTAGTTAAGCCAACCAAATTAACTATACAAAATGTATAATCGGCGGCAGTTGCCTGCAATGGTAAAGTTCGAATCAGTGTGGCGCCGCATTGCTTCCCAAAAGTAGTTTCTGTACTACTTTTGGCAATTTCGTGCTTTTGATTTCCATTGACATCTGTGCAGATGTCTCTAAAATTGCCCCCCAAAGTCGAGACTGACATGCTGAACTCGCACAATTTCATTCCCGCAGTCAGTGTTAGCCTAGGCTTAAAAGTGAACATTTCAAGCCTTTTTATACCCATTTTAACATGAATTTTTTGTATTCCTCTCAATGACGGGCAGGTTTTTTTTCTAACACTCAGCAAAATACTACTTTTAGGATTCGTATATCTAAAGCTAAGCCTTTTTAAAGTTTTGGATAGAATAGGGATATGTTAAAGCTGAACTCTGGGATACTAGTAAACCTAATCTATATGTGCATTTAAGAAGTGTCTAATTATCATTTTGCAATAAAACTTCTCGTGGTTCTAAAGGCAGAAGGGTTTTTACTTAATGCATTCTCGCCATTAAAGTGGAGTTCCAGCTTGACCCATGTTTAAAAGTCAGCAGCTATAAAAAGTGTAGCTGCTGACTTTTAATAAACACACGCACCTGTCCCTTGGTATAGCGATGCAGACACCCCATGCCTCCATTCTATACCCCGCAGGTCTGTGGCACCAGCATCACTAGTGTGAGCACCCGGCTGTGGGAGCTTGCGGCTTCATAGCCGGGTGCACACTGAGCATGCGCAGGTCGGGCTGCACGTCGTGAATGGCCGAGTATCCCAGAATATTGCAGCAAGGGAAGAGTTGCCTAGACGGCACAGGCAGAAGTGGGAGCTGGGAACCTGCCAAAACGAGATGATCACTGCCAGAGCCCTAATCGAAATTACCGGTGCACTAGGTGGGCAACAATGAGACGACCTCCAAAACAGGAATGTTTTTACAGGTGGAGGTGTCTGACATTTTTTTCCCTACTCATCTTTTCTGACTATTTTTCACTAGTTTTGCATTTGGCTAGTGTCACTACTGGTAGCACGAGGTGATACTTGGATCCTATAAAGGTTGCACAGGCAGTCCAACTCCTCCAGGATGGCATATCAATAAGTGTCATTGCCAGAAGGTTTGCTGTGTCTCAAGAGCATGGAGGAGATTCCAGGAGACAGGCAGTTACTCTAGGATTGCTGGACATAGCCGTAGAAGGTCCTTAACCCATCAGCAGGACCGGTATCCGCTCCTTTGTGCAAGGAGGAACAGGATGAGCACCGCCAGAGCCCTACAAAATGACCTCCAGCAGGCCACTGGTGTGAATGTCTGTCTTTGACCAAACCATCAGAAACAGACTTCATAGGGGTGGCCCGACGTCCTCTAGTGCAGTGTTTTTCAACTCCAGTCCTTAAGGCACACCAACAGGTCATGTTTTCAGGCTTTCCATTATTTTGCACAGGCGATTTGATCAGTTTCACTGCCTTAGTAATCACCACAGCCATTTCATCTGAGGGAAATCCTGAAAACTTGACCTGTTGGTGTGCCTTGAGGACTGGAGTTGAAAAACACTGCTCTAGTGTGCTCTGTGCTCACTGTCGGACACTGTGGAGCTCAATTGGCATTTTCCATTGAACACCAGAATTGGCAGGTCCTAATTTCTTGTTTGTTATCCCCGTCCCTCTCTAGCTGTTCTTGTTCTTTCTCTTATTCTTTCTCTTGGTTCCTCTCCCTTCCATGTATTCTCTATTTTTAATCCTTCTCTTCCTGGTGGGGGGAATGGGATCTGTGGCAGTGCTGGCGGGTGCTCTTGATCAAGTGGGGATTTTAAAGGCAACTCTAATCACAGGCAGTGTTACTCGCTGTGTCTCCGACTTTGGTTTCTCGCAGCAGTGACACCTATGCCAAAATCAGGAGTTCGGGTCTCCTCCAGCCCCTCCCACTTCACGTTTCTCACCAGTCAGCTGACCTCTAGTCCCTGCCCCCCAGCCATGCTGTAAACTGAATGGGCAGCTGAGAAGAGGCTGAGTGGGCAGCCATGAGCTTCAGGCACAGCCCAGGTTTCGGTGACCCCTGGCAAATCCTCATTTGACCCCCAAGGGGGTCCCGACCCCCAGGTTGAGAACCACTGTCTTGGACAATGGTGCTAAATGTGAGGGAGCATTTTTTTTTTTTTCAGAATCATTCCAGTTTAGCTTTGAATGGTGGGAAAAACGGTTTTACCCCAGCGTTGGGCTGTAGCTGTGATTGTCGGCTCTTGTGATAGGGAAGAGATTGGGTGGAGTTCTGCTAGGGGAGGTAGTCCCTGTTTTCAGGAGTGGGAAGACTCTGACCACTGCTAAAGCCAATCAGTCTTGCTAACCCCGCCCACCATCTGGAGGAAGATGACTCGCTTGGTTGCCACTACCAATCTCTGAAAGAAGAGATTTCACTGTGATTGAGAAAACCACAGATGACAGTTTGGAATTACTGTTCAGCTTCCGGGAACTTTGTGCGAGTCACTTAGGTCACTATCACATTGGAAAGGGAAGGAGTTTTTTTTTTTTTTTCCCACATCAGGCTTAACCCAGGGTTTTGAGGTGTTGGAGGGGTTCATCTTTATTCCGCCCTTCATATTTCCACCTCGGATTTGCATCATTTGTGGGTGATTCTATATATTTTTGTTATTTTATCTCCATTTTTTTTTTTTTTCTTTTGTTTTTGTTTGTTTTATTATTATTATTTTTTTTCTTTCAATATATTATATATTATAAACAAAAGTATAATTACAGATGACTACACATGCTCTTAACCTCCCTGGCGGTATGATTCTTTAAGATTTTAGGTGCTAAAAGCGGTACCATTATTTGCAAGGGAATTTGGCGTTTTATACTGTAGGCTTGTAATTCTTAGGAATAACTCACTTAAATCTATTCAAACAAGAGTCTAATAGGCATCCCGGGTATGATTTTTTTTTTTTTTTTTAATTAAAAATTATAATATAATAAATAATTATAAAAAATGATCACAAATGATAATATAATTATAGTAAAAATTATTCAATAATGTAATCAAATCAAAATCACTGAAATTTGCTCAGTTGCAGAATTTTTGCTGTCATTTTTTTTTTTTTTTATGACGAATTTCCCCATAAATCGCTATCGCTAAATTCTGCAAGTGATTCTGATTTATTATCGCTGTTTTTTAGCTGCTCTAAAACAATTTTTGCCATAAAGGGACACTTTTGGTTGCTATGGGCAATCTACAGTTTGCAGGGAGAAAGAAAAGTTTTTATTATACAAAATGACATGTAGTGTACAGGGCAGACCACTAGGGACATGGGGGGTGTGTATTTTTTACATACAGTACTGTAATCTATAAGATTACAGTGTACTGTATGTATAGTGTTTGTTTACTTTTTTAAATTTGGCGCCGTTCCCCCCCCTACGTCGCGACGCTCGCAGGGAAGGGAATCGGCGGAACACACAGCATCAGGCGGACATCCGGCCGCCGAGTACTGCGGGGATTCATCGCTGGATCGCAGAGAAAAGGTAAGTAAACTTTTTCTGCATCCAGCGTGCCACACGCCGTGCCACACGCCAGGGAGGCTAGTCTGACCGGCGATCCAGCGGGAAACCCCCGCCGGATCGCCAGGAATTTTTGGGGGAAAAAAAAAATGCACCCCGAGCGTGACTCGGGGTTACCGCTTCTGGCACTGAATGTTAACCCCGAGTCACGCTCGGGAATACCGCCAGGGAGGTTAATAGTTGGCGCAACCATTTCTCCCCTCAGCACCCACCTCCCTAGGTCTCTGTGTATTTATTTATTCCCCCCCCCCCTGTTGTTAGGCCCCCCACCCCACTTCTTCCCTATTGGATCAGGTCGAAACATTTACTGATTTATTTCTAGTAGTATTGCAGTGACTTTTTCCGATGTTTTATAGGTTCTCCACTGATCCCAAATCTTTCCATCTCTTCCTCCCGCCTCCTCCCCCAGGTCAACCCTTCTTAAATACTCCATCGCTGCGATATGGTCAACCCTGTGTATGAATTCTTTCAGAGGAGGTTTATGTGGGTGGAGCCGGAATTTTCGGGATCAGTCCCTTTGCTGCGTTTAACAGCACTGGGACCAATGTTGAGGCATATTTTTTTTCCCTTTTACTAGACCTTGTCTGTGGAAAAGGCAGGTCAAAAAATCTAATGGGATCTTTTCTCCAGAGATTTCCTCAATAATTTTGAGGATCTCAATCCAGAATTCCCGAATTCTCAGACAATCCCACCATATATGCAGAGCAGTCCCTGCTTGATTGCAGTTCCTCCAGCAAAGGGGGGAGTTAGCTGATGATATTTTATTAAGTCTAACAGGTGTCAAGTGCCATTGCATCATGCATTTATAATTAGCTTCTACTGTTATGTCTTTTGCGTAGGTAAATGTCGCTCTAGTCATTTGCGTTTCTTCTATTCTTTCTCCGATTTCTTTCTCCCAGGCATCTATGCTTTGTAGTATATCTTTTGTCCCTATTTCTGTAAGGATTTTGTAAGTCGTCGCGATTCCATGTTGTAATGGTTCTCCCCTGGTGCAAAGTTTTTCTATTGGGTTTTGTGCTATATTATCTCTTATTGGTGCTGGGAGTGTGGTTACAAAGTGCTTTAGTTGTAAATATTCCCAATCCGTTATCTGTTGTGTCCCTTCTGCTACGTGAATCTCATCTTTATTTTTTATTTTTCCTTGTGCTACTATATCCCCAAGTCTTTTACTACCTAATTTTGTTCCTAATTTAGTCCTATTTCCCGGTGCAAATAAATTTGTGTTTACTAATGGGATTAATGGGGAATTATATTCCCATTTTCCCCGCTTATGTACCAGGTCCCATATCTTATAAACCTGTTTTGTTATACTATGTGTATTTGGGTTAATTATTCTAACTTTGGGTGGAATCCAAATATTTGTGTTTAGGTGCTGTTTACTTATCTCATTTTCCATGTGAGCCCATTTTTTTAGTGAATTCTTATTTGTCCATTCAACTAGTCTCGCTAGAATTACAGCTTGGTAGTATCTTTTTATATCTGGGAGAGCCAGTCCCCCTATTTTTTTCGCTCGAGTTAGGGTTGCATAGCTTATTCTAGGTTTTTTATCTTGCCATATAAAGTTTGAAATTATATTTTTTTATTACCTTAAAAAAACTTTGTGGGACGTTTATTGGAAGCATTTGAAATTTATAAATCTTTGGTAGGACTGTCATTTTAAATTAATGAATCCTCCCCATCCAGGTTGCCACTACCAATCTCTGAAAAAAGATTTCACTGTGATTGAGAAAACCACAGATGACAGTTTGGAATTACTGTTGAGCTTCCGGGAACTTTGTGCGAGTCACTTAGGTCACTATCACATTGGAAAGGGAAGGAGTTGACAGTAAAACGCTGTTAGTTTTGGCCGCGGTTTACTGTTACTTTAGCAGCGCTATTTGGCTGCTGGTGGGGCGGTTTTAACCCCACTATTGACAGATGAAGGGGTTAATACCACCTGTGTAGCGCTGCTGCCAGATCGCTTTGCAGGCAGTGCCCACTCATTTTAAAGTGTAGTGGGGGGGGGGGGGGGGTTCAGAGGTGGGACAGGGGAGCAGGAGGGTACAACAGTGAGGCAGATGTGCAGGGTGGTACCGTGCTGGAAAGATGAGAAGAGGACAGAACAGGGCAGTACAGTGATGGGGCAGATTAGCAGGGGGTTACAGTGGAAAGACAGATGAGCAGAGGGGTGTTAAGTGTTGGGCCAGTAAAGAAGCGGGTTATAGTGTTGGGCCAAATGAGACGAGGGTTTAGTGGTGGGGGTGATGAGCTGGGGGTACAGTAGTGGCCAGATGTGCAGGGGGGTACAGTGGTGGAAGAAATGAGAAGGGGGTTCAGCAGTGGTACAGGGTTGGGCCAGATGAACCAGGGGTTAGTGTTGGGGCAGATCAAAAGGGGGTACAGCGGTGGGGCAAATGTTAAGGGAGGTGTATTGGTAGGACAGATTAGTACAGTGATCTAATGTGTAGGAATTGGAGCTGGTCTAAGGTGTGAGCGTGCAGTATGCCAATTTGTCACCATTACCCAAGTAATTTTACAGCATTTAATTTATAAAAAAACTTTTTGAAAATTGTGAACAAAAAAAATTGGCACGCTTAATTTCTTTGAAAATATTTTTCTGCACATTGTGCTCAAAAGGTTGCTTACCCCTGGTTAACCCTTTCAGCGCTAGAGCCAATTTTGTGTGTTTTGCACATTTTTAGGCCTAAAGGTTAGTTGAAACCCCCAATCGTTAAATATTTGCTGAAAGCAGGGACAGTTTGTTCCTGTCGATGTGGAAGTGATAAGGCATGTTTATAGCTAACCAAATCACTTCCACAAGAAAGTTGACAGTCTGCTGAAAATACACACAGAAGTGTGTGGGAAAGCAGGTTAAAAATAAAAAAATTAAGTAAAATGTATTTTTTATTTTTAAACTGATAGTTCTGCCTGGAGTTCAACTACAGTGTATTATTAGGGAGATTTCCCTTCACTTCTTGGCATGTAGCCTGAACAAGAAATGAGTGGATAAGGATATTCTCCCAATGTTGGGGAATTCTTGCTTAGGCCCCTTCCACACGGGGCAAATGCTGGCTGTGATCCGCTTGCTCAGTAGAGGATCTGTCCACTGATCCCTGATTAGACGTCAGATGGTTGGGCCATGTCTGCTCTGCTTATGTAGAGCAGACACAGCCCGCTCTTCTCTATAGGTGTACGGATGTAAACTAACAGATTGTCCATTTACACCTGACTGCCATCTGATCCGTTAAACTGAAAGGGGAACATATCACCATTCATCTGTTTTGTAATGGATCCGATGTCAGCGGGTGTAAACGGGCATATGTCTGTATACATCTGCTGCTTCATAGTGGGCAATGAAGGGTCTGATCAGGTCTGCCCGAAAAACTGACAGGCGGACCAGATTGGTGCAAAAAAAAAGGGGGGGTTATATCCTGCACTAATCTGCAAACAATTGAAAAATATAATTTAAAGTGAAAAATACAAAGCTGCAACATAAACATGTGATAATCATGTGAAGCACAGTAAAAGGCAAAATTGGTGAAAGGGGTAGGGCTGCAACTAACGATTATTATTTTCATAATCGATTAGTTGGCCGATTTATTGTTTTGATTAATCGGATAATAGTCTTAAAAAAAAATTTGTTTGGCCCAATTTGTTGTTGGGCAGATTACAAAACGCAAATTGCCGAAAAAACACATTGCATGCTTTTCTGCAGCTTCTCCATTGAAGTATATTGATCCAAACTGGCACCCTTTCCAAATACGCAGCAGCTGAAAAAAAAATCATGGATGTGAACGTGTCCCATAGGAAAACATGTGAATGAACTGTAGTGTGTTTCTGCAAAAAGCACAAAAAAAACAAAGGTGTGACCCCAGGCCTGAGATGTTTAGTAACCTAATGGGGTTAAAAAAAGAAAAATAAGTACATAAAGAGAAAATCGCTACTGTAAGGGGTTAATTTTTTTCTACTGTGGGACAGTGACTGTAATATTTACAGTAGCGATTTGCTTTTTTGTACTATAAAGGGCTAATTTTTTTATTTTTTTATTTTTTTTTAACCCCATTATGTTACTGGCCGATTAATCGTTTATGAAAATTGTAATCGGTTAATTTCATAATCTATTAGTTTAGATTAGAAAGGGGCATTACACACGCTCTATCCCTGTTTTGGTGGAAACTCAACATTTTACCCTTTTTATTTCCAGTGGTTCTAAATCCTCACCACTATCCAATCTCTCTAAAAAAAAAAAAAAAAAAAAAAAAGTTTTTGCCTTCTACTAGTTTTATCTTTATAACACTCTGGTATTCATGGTCACTGTTCCATCTTGACCATAGATCTCTCCAAATGTTTTATCTGCAGCTTTATACTCATGAGTTTTAGCTTTACTAAAAAAAAATTAATCATGAATGGACACTAAATATGTTGCTGGTTGTCGGGCGATATGCAAAGTGTTGGAGATTTTAGTCTAGAAAAATAGAACATGATGTATTAATTTTTTCATGTCATAGTAAATATTGTACTGCTATGTAATTGATTATTTATTGTTTAAACTATGTATCGGTGTAAAGTCAGTCGTAAAGATTTTATTTTGTTGTGCTAGCGTCAGGCAGTGGGTGGGAAAACTTGTGTCCACACATTTGTACATTTAGTGCTATCTGCCATCTACATTCCCTAGTATGCAGGAAGGTAGGGTAAATGTCTAGGGCAGGGGTCTCAAACTGGCAGCCCTTTAGCAGTTGCAAAACTACAAGTCCCATCATGCCTCTGCCTGTGGAAGTAATGCTTGTAACTGTCAGCCTTGCAATGCCTCATGGGACTTGTAGTTTCACTACAGCTGGAGGGCCGGTGCACCATCATACTCCGCTCCCCATCAGACTGCTGCGGAAGTGCTGTGGCGGCAAACTGCGCATGCATTTACGACCGTGCACACCAGCGAAACCTCGTTCGGCATCCAGGCTCTTTCCTTAACATCCCCGTGGATTGGAGGATGTTAAAAAAAGAGCCAGGAGGCCGAGCGAAGCGAGGACGTGAGGCCGACTGGCCACTTTCCTCTAAGTCCACGTCGCCAAGAATGACGGCTTTGCTGGTGTGCACTGTCGTAAATCCATTGGAACGCATCACAATTGCGTTTGGAACGCATCGCGCATGCGCAGTTGACCCCTACGTCACTTCCGTAGCATTGTGTGATGGGGAGCCGAATATGACGCGTCACCGCCAGTTTGAGACCCCTGGTCTAGGGGGTGTTCTATGTTTCTGATAGCCCTGAACACGCTAAATGACCACAGTAGCCCAGGGCAGCAGGATGACACACTGCCTATGCTTACCAACCGTTTACCTCCAGAGCATGTGCGTTGTTTTTAAAGAGCTGTCAGGCTCATAAACTTGCAATGTAAGATGAAGCACTAAAGTACAACCATTGTGTAACAATACAAAGCAGAAAGCGGAGCCAATTGGTGTGATCTAAAGAACGGCTGCCTTGGCCAAAATTGAAGTCTGCATACAGTTTTATGCAGATCATTGGCAGACAGCAGAGTGGGCATCAAATGGCATATTTTCTTTTAGTCATTACATATACAGCTTAGGACAGCCTTAAATCTGGCTGCCTTCTCTTCATATGTGCTTATAAATTATCTGTAGAGGGGACTTCACCAAG
The DNA here is from genome assembly GCA_029574335.1 of Rana kukunoris. Classification (NCBI taxonomy): domain Eukaryota; kingdom Metazoa; phylum Chordata; class Amphibia; order Anura; family Ranidae; genus Rana; species Rana kukunoris. The sequence goes on along the minus strand of CM056050.1, from coordinate 249,459,280 downwards.
ATTGGAGCAACCACAATTGGGCAGTTTTGCATGGCACCCAACCACCTTCTAGCTTTTATAATGCTTAAAGGATAAGTTAACCTTTTTAAGAAAATAAATAACAAATATATATTATATTATACATATACATTTCTTTTTTTACTTGGACTCTGTAAAGCATTGCACCCACAATCAGCAGATCACATGTGCCATGCAGATTTGTCAGTGTCAATGTCTGCTCGTACCTCATACGGGCAGGCAGATGCACAACTACTGGAAGAGAGGATGAACTACTAGAGCGCTCAACAGCACCATGGTACTTCATCGAGAACTACAAGCTGACAGCCGCAAAAGCAGTCAGTACTTGTAGTTTCCCATTCTCAAAAGATCCCTCACTAGAGGTAGTGGAGCTGCTGCAGGAGTGGGAACATGTTGCATGTTCCAACTCCAAAGACGGATAAAAGCTGTAACGTGTTCACAAAGGTGAACTAAGAAGCTCAAGCTAGAAGCTGATTGGTTACTGTGAACAGTTTTAAGCAAACCATAGACTAGTAGAAAAAATTCTGTCGATCAAAAATAAAAAATGGATCATATGATTGTGCCATCAATTTTGTGTCAATGGTCAAAAAACAAAAACAAAACAGCATGTTTCACCAGACAAATATTGTGTGTCATAGCTGGCACCCATAGAAACCTAATTGTATAAATATTTAAAGGAGAAGTATAGCCAAAGCTTGTTTTGGCTGTACTTCTGGTGTGCACCCATTCTTCACTCCTGTGACCCGCTTTCAGCAGACAGTGGGCTCAAGTCACAGAACCGGCTTGGGCAAGATCGTGACAATGAAGTCGGGATCCACCCTCATGCTTGGATCAGCTCCTGGTACAATGCTGCATCCACCTAGGCAAGTTTGATTCTGCAAAAAAAAGCATAAAACTTATGAAAAGTAGTGTGTTAAGCTGAGCTTTTGTATGTATACCCCTGCAAAAATGATAGACTATACAGTATATCCCTTTTAATGACTGAGGTTGAGGTATATATATTTTAGTGTTGGTGTAAAGTGTGTGTTTTTTTTTTTCCTTGCAACATTATTAAACACAAAATGATGTGGTTCCACAATTTTCTGCCCCACTGGTTTTGGCTGCGACTACTTGTCCACCAAAACAGCTCTTCAATTTGGTCTTGTCGCTGGCTGTCTCGCCGACTGTCATTATGCATGCATTGTCATTGGGAGAGGACATGGGAACTGCTATTGAATTCTATAACAGATGAGTGGAAGACGTATATACTGATTCTTGGAAAGCCACGGGTTAAGATAAGTTGAACAGTATTTGCTGCCTAAGCCTGGTACACACTGCAAGTTTGTTTTTCGTTCAACCAAAAAAATGGACAATTCCAGGCGGAGCCACTGTACTAATCATTCAATGTTGGGATAGTAATCTCTTCTGAGCTGTTGTGTTCTGACTGGGGGGCTCCTCTGCCAGAACACTCTCATCAGTGCTCTCTGCTATTCGCTGAGAAAGCTGATCGGTAGTTGGATGCTGGTTGTCTAGCATGTACGTCCGACACACTTGGCCGTTTTTTATTTAACCGGCTGATGTCTCCCCAACTTTTGGCCTGTGTGGGCTACTAAATACGCTTGGCTGTTTGTTTTTTCTCTATCGCCTGGCTGGAGTTTAGCATGATGTATAATTGTACATTTTAAGTGTGTAAAAGCTTAGTTGCTTTTAGAGAAATTGGGGTACTTGACGTTGCGTTTAACCTCTGGCGCTTAGTCCTTAAAGGGGTTGTAAAGGTACAATTTTTTCCCCCCCTAAATAGCTTCCTTTACCTTAGCACAGTCCTCCTTCACTTACCTCATCCTTCCATTTTGCTTTTAAATGTCCTTATTTCTTCTGACAAATCCTCACTCCCTGTTCTGTCTGTAACTCCACACAGTAATGCAAGGCTTTCTTCCTGGTGTGGAGTGTCATGCTCGCCCCTCGCTCGGACTACAGGAGAGTCAGGACGCACTCTACGTTGCAGTTAGACAAAGGAGCTGTGTTAGTGGGTGTCCTGACTCTCCTGTAGCCCAAGAGAGGGGACAAGCATGACACTCCACACCAGGGAGAAAGCCTTGCATTACTGTGTGGAGTTATAGACAGAAGAACAGGAAGTGAGGATTTCTCATAAGAAATAAGGACATGCAAAATCAAAGGGTGAGGTAAGTGAAGGAGGACTGCACTAAGGTAAAGGAAGCTATTTAGGGAAAAAAAGTTACCTTTACAACCCCTTTAAGTTATCTTATGTTCTTTTAGGATCAAGGTAATTTCTAGTAGTAGCTGGCACTATTGTTCTCTGGAAGTATTAAATGGGAAGTCAGCCATGTGTGAAATGTTACTTTATAGATATTCTATAGAGAAAATAGTAATATTTTTTTCCAAGTACTATTCTATGTGTAAACACTACATTAATTCGCTCAAACTATTTACATGTAGAGAAATGCTTCCTATTACACAATCTACATAAGCTACACAGAGGTTTTGTCTTTATTAAGAGCGATTGCATCTATTGTTCTATGATGCAGTCCATGCTGTATGATTCAGAAATTCCTCTGACTCGATATGCTGTTTAAGTAAAAGATCTGGTTCTCTTTTTGCCTTGAAAATTTGGCACAGATGTTTCCCAGGAGGATGCAACCCTCCTCAAAGCAGCTCTGTGAGAATGGCTCTGCTTTTACAGTCCAGATACAGGATGACAAAGCTTCACTTTTTTTGTGGGTTTAACCATTTCAGTTGTTTGGAGAATGACTTTGCTGGGTCAACATGGCGTGCATTGTAGGGCTCCTAAAGAATAGTGGTGTTTCACAATAGCACTATTCTCTGGAACATTACAGGAGAGCAAAAGGAGGGAACTGTTTCTCATTTTGTTTTTCCATATGGTGCCAACATTAACTTCTCACCATTTCTGTGCTAGCCTTTTATGGTGGTGGTTCTTGAAATGCAGGGCTCCTGTGCATTAAACTCTGCCCAGGAATTCCAATGATGTCATTAGAACTTTGAGCGTTCAGAGGCTGTAACCCCTTTATGACATCTATGCAAGTCAGACTGCACCACTTAGGGAACATGAGTGAAGGGGTTCCTCATCACTCTAGTGAGATCATAGTATAGGGAATCTGTCAGGAAGCAAATGCCAGAGTGATACCTCAGAGGGAAGCTGTTGTTGTGTAGCTCATCAGCCATGTATTTAGTTCTGGAGCTATGGTTTGCAGTCCAGGAGACCAAAAATGGTGGCTTTTATCAAAGGCTTTTATCAGAGGCTTTTTGGGAATCATTTCCTATTTTTAATCTTTTCTGAACTGTAAAAAAAAAGTACTCATGTATGGTTCTATTTTTTATTTATTTTTGGCCCAAAGGGACCTGTGCACACCAAACAAAATGGCAGACTTGGATCTCTGGTTTCTAAGCTAGTCTCTGCTTTTCTTATAGTAAAAGCGGTGTTGCGGCCAAAAAAATAAAATAAAAAATAATAATGGCTTTTAATAAGACACTTGCCTGTCCTGGAGTCTCTCTCGATGTTGGCACCGCAGCTGATGTTTCCATCAGTGGTCGGGTGCTGCCACGACCTTTGTGGGTAAGGGAACCCGGCAGTGTAGCCTTTCGGCTTAACGCCAGGAACCCTACTGCATGTGTGCGAGGCCACGCTCCTCTCTCCTATTGTCCTGGGGAGGAGGAGGGAGCCCTGCAGTGACATCAAGGGGCTGCGGCCCGGACGTGGGAAAGGATACCTGTCAGACGGGTATAAAAAATGGGTATCCTGCCCCCCCCCCCCATTCCCCATGAAAGGTGCCAGTTGTGGCACCGGAGGGGAGGAGGAATCGGATGAGTGGAAGTTACATTTTGGGGTGGAATTCCACTTTAATGAGTGTAATTCTGCTATTTTTTGTTTAATTTCTTTTGTTTGTTTGAAAAATGAATTCACCTCTGGGTGATCAGCTTCCAACCTGTTTCTGCTCCAAAGAAATGTGCTTTAGATACAAATGGGAGTGTCTGGTTCATTGTAATCACTGGGTGCACTTTCAGTGTTCCTATAAGATGCAGACCCTGCAGCTTTTCTCATCGGAAGCAATTACACCCTAGGCAGTATCATCAAAAATTAGACCTCTGTTGCAGTGAAGTCTTAAAATCTGTGATCAATCGTGATGGATTGACTTGTGTACAACCAGCCTGCCCCATAAATGGATCACAATTTGGGCATTCCCTGCTGATCTGTCCAAATTTTGATCATGAATGGCCGTCTTTACTGAATTGCAGTATAGTTAGATCGGGTCCTCTCCCTCCCATCAGACACAACTATGCAAATCTCAGGACTGGTTGGATAGAAACAGAAGTCCAACCCCCAATTATTTAATACGTTGTTTTTTGTTTTTTTTTTGTTTTTTTTATAGCCGAGGTCCTAGAGAATAAAATGGTGGGTTTTGCAATTTTTTTTCACGATATTTGCACAGGAAAAATATTTTTATGAATTTTAATGCACACAATATAATGCCCACATTTTTTTTTGTAAAATATAAAAGATTATGTTGCATCGAGTAAATGGATAGCCACCATGTCAAACTTAAAAATTGCTCATGCTCTTAGAATGGCTACGGTATTTAAATACATTTTCATAAGCGCGGTTTTAAAAGCCTTTACCGGTATCCAGTTTATAGTTGTACAGAAAGTCTGGTGCTAGAATTATTGCGATTTGCTCTGATTGTCGCAATACCTCATGTGTGATCGCTGATTTTGCGTATGGACCCCTCCCGCTGGCTATTCCCGCCACCTGTAAAAGCAGTCCATCGGCTAATTAGCTGCTAGGATGGCTTTTGCAAAAAAAAGATCGCCTCCTGAAAAAACAATATCGGTATGATACCTTTAGCTGCAGGCATCTTCCCTGTATACTACCTGAAAGTCGCAACATATATGTGCATTAGGGAGTCTTCAAGTGGTTATAGTAGTTGTGAACATATCATGAATGTTTTAAACACCAATCTATTTACAACTATTTACAACTATACAGACACCATAAGGGGCGACCTGTCAGGTGACTCGGCTGCCTGACAAGCCGCAGTCCGCTCTATTCAATGGAACCATTGTGATACGAGTGACACAAGTCACTCTAACTTAAAAAAAAAAAAAGGGTTCCTGTACGACTTTGGGGGCAACTTGCATTGACTTCAATACAGAGGTTATTTGCAAGTTGCCTCAAGTCGTCTTGAGATCTCCTTGCCGAGGTGCCCCCAAAGTCGTGCTGCCTGTGTGTGTGAACCGGCTCTAACTGATTTTTTTTTTTTAGTTTCAGAAATGTATCTTTCTTGCCTCTTTTACAAAGTTAAAAAGTCCTGTCAATGTGACGATGCGTCTGCCAATGTGACGATGTGTGTCTGTTTCTGATAGTGAGATGCGGGGTTACAGCTGTGATTGAGGGGGTGTGTGCGGGAGGTGGGCTTTGATTATGAGGGGGTGTGTGCGGGAGGTGGGCTTTGATTATGAGGGGGTGTGTGCGGGAGGTGGGCTTTGATTATGAGGGGGTGTGTGCGGGAGGTGGGCTTTGATTATGAGGGGGTGTGTGCGGGAGGTGGGCTTTGATTATGAGGGGGTGTGTGCGGGAGGTGGGCTTTGATTATGAGGGGGTGTGTGCGGGAGGTGGGCTTTGATTATGAGGGGGTGTGTGCGGGAGGTGGGCTTTGATTATGAGGGAGTGTGTGCGGGAGGTGGGCTTTGATTATGAGGGGGTGTGTGCGGGAGGTGGGCTTTGATTATGAGGGGGTGTGTGCGGGAGGTGGGCTTTGATTATGAGGGGGTGTGTGCGGGAGGCGGGCTTTGATTATGAGGGGGTGTGTGCGGGAGGCAGGCTTTGATTGGGAGGGGGTGTGTGCGGGAGGCGGGCTGTGATTGTTCAACCTCCCTCAATCCCCCCCCCCCCTCCTGAATACAGAAAATTGCATTTAGGATAGGAACATATTGACCGATGGCCGCCAAACACAGCAAAATTGCTAGAAAAACACTGCATGATTTTGCCGCATTTTCCCATGGATGGTGGTCATAATAGTGTACATGAAGCCGAACACTGATGCGCTTCTGTGCTTTGTGTGGTCATTTAAGAAGAAGAAAGAGTGACTGGCAGGATCAACCAGGTACTTCACATGTGTATGTTATAAATCAGTCATGTTTATGTACTTCTCCAATCTAAACACACACATAAAAAGTATAATATATAAGGTAACGTACACTTTAAGCCCTGGTTCACACTGCTGCGATTTGGCATGCCATTAGACAGTTCCAAATTGCATGACAAGTAGCATTCCATTGCCAGCAATGGAACCGTTTATATCACTGACTCATGTCGCAGCGGTATGAAAGGTTCCTGCACTACTTTTTGTCCTAATTTCATTGTAATTTGCATTGACTTCTGTTAAATGTAGTTGCAAGCCGCAGTGAAATAGGAGGTGTAAATTACACTGATCTGTGTCTTTATAATTGCGCTGGTGTTGTATTACGGTGGTGTTGATGGGTTAAATGCTCATCTTGACATACTAGAGAGACAGCTTGAAGGAGTTGAAGGGTGATGTGTGCTGCATTTGCTGCATGTCTGTGCTTTGTGGGCTGAGCCATGCTATAGGAAGCTGACAATGGGAAGCGGTGTAGATGAGATCATCTGGCTGTAGTGAGCATGTGTAGTGAGAATAGCACAGCTGTGGTCCGCCCCGACTCTTCCCTCACCTAGAAACTAGAGTCCCCACTGGATTGCACTTGGCTTATTCTGTGCTGGGAAGAGGGGAAGTCTCCTGCGTGGCACAGCCTTCAACTCTGGAGAACACGCATGACTGCTTTAAAAACCAAAACCACTTTTCCAGTGGGAAAACATTTATTTAGAGCCGTGGACACAGAGCATCAGATTGTCATTGTGTACAGAGGAAAACATAAAGGCTAGCCATGAGAATTCCTAATACTTTCCCAGATTTCTTCTCCCAGAGTCCATTGTTCATCTTTTTCAGTCAGACAGCAGGAGTATGTTTTTAGCATTTAAATGACTGTTGTATTTAGTGATATATATATATATATATAATTTTTTTTTTTTTACTTTTTCCATTGGTTGTAGATTGGCCTCTGTGCGGTCTTGTACGTTGCTGGAAAACTTGCAGATCTAAAAAACACATTGAGTGCAATTCACTCTTTTCTTTATCATTTTTTTATATAGTGCCTTCAATTTACTTGGTGCTTTTCATAGTATTCATTCACATGGAGCTAACAATCAAAGAAGGCCTCAATTTCCTAGACATTGGCTATAAAAAAGTCTGTCAGGTTCCTGTGATGTAAAAAAAATTAGACAAACTCTGAACTTTTTCCACCTTTTTTTTAATGTGGCCTATAAAAGCTGAAATTTTTAGGGGGGAAGTAAAAATAAAAAAACTTAAATGTGGTTGCATAAGTGTGCACACCCTCTTAAAACTGGGACTATAGCGGTTTTCAGAATTAAGCAATCGCATTCAAACTCGTGTTAGCCCAGGTTCACACTGGGCTGTGGGAGTGAAGCAGTGCGAGTTCAGCTGAACTCGCACGATTTCACTCCCGCCCGGCAGTCCCGATTTCAGCCGCGATTTCAGAGACATCTGTGCAGGTTTCTGTAAATCGCAGGCTGAAATCGCAAATAGTACAGAGACTACTTTTTGAAATCGGTGCAATGCCGCAGATGCAGCGTCGCACCGATTAGGACGGTGCCATTGCCGTCAATTTGAGGCAAAATCTGCCGTTTTGACATGCGATTTGACATGCCAAATCGCATCTCAAAACGCACCAGTGTGAACCAGGGCTTAAATAGGAGTCAGTACACACCTGCCATCATTTTTCAAGTGCCTCTGATTAATGCCAAATAAAGTTCAGCTGTTCTAGTAGGTCTTTCCTGACATTTTCTTAGTCGCATTCTACAAAAAAAAAGCCACGGTCCACAGAGAGCTTCCAAAGCATCAGAGGGATCTCATTGTTAGAAGGTACCAGTCAGGAGAAGGGTACAGAAGAGTTTCCAAGGCACTAGCTATAACATGGAACACAGTGAAGTCATCAAGTGGAGAAAGCTTCGCCAGAAGAAGATTCAAGTTTTGAATGGCCCAGACCTGAATCCAGTTGAGAATCTGTGGGATGATGTGAAGAGTGCTGTGCACAGGCGATGCCCTCGCAATTGACAGATTTGGAGTGTTTTTGTAAAGAAGAGTGGGCAAATATGTGCCATGCTAATAGACTCATACCTAAAAAGACTGAGTTCTGTAATCAAAGTATTAGTTAACAGTGTGCACACTTATGCAACCATATATTTTTTTTTTTTGTACTTCCCTCCACCTAAAAGGTTTCAGTTTGTTTTTCAACTGTTTAAAGGTCACATTAAAGGTTGAAAACGTTCTGAAATGATTTATCCTTGTATGTTTTTTTTTTTTATATCACAGAAACCTGACATTTTAACTGGGGTGTATAGACTTTTTATATATACTGCACATACACCAAATGGAGCCAATTAACCTACCAGCATGTTTTTTTGGAGTGTAGAAAGCAACCAGGGTACGCACACAAGCACAGGGTAAAGTACTTTCATTGGTTGACTTGGTGATGTGCTCCTTGTTGGCTGTCATTAACATGAGGCAGTTGGCCACAGATTGTGATTCATCTTCTGGCATTGGTAGTATCAATACACACTTTCAGAGCTTTGTGTAAGAAGCTAAACTATATTAACAACTGTATCCAAACAGATGGTATAAGGCCTTATACACTCCGAGATCTAGTGTCTCGTAGACTGTGTACCAGCCAGTGCGTGAGCGTTGGAGTCTTTCTAGTGTGTGTGTGTGTGTGTGTGTGTGTGTGTTGTCCTCCTGTCGGTCAATTGTGAAAGTATGAACACTGCCTTCTGTAGTCACTACTGGACAGAGCAGTTGGGGCCCTTTTAACATTGGTTTGTTTCAAAACTGCCAGTAAAACGCCTATGCCTTAAAAGATTTTTTTTAATTAATTTTTTTTGCTGCACATTTGCAGCGTTTGCAATGTGTGTGTTTTTTTTTTTTTTTAACCACTTCATTACTGGGCACTTAAACCCCCTTCGTGCCCAGACCAATTTTCAGCTTTCAGCGCTGACGCATTTTGAATGACAATTACGCGGTCATACAACACTGTACCCAAATTATATTTTTATCATTTTTTCCCCACAAAAAGAGCTTTCCTTTGGTAGTATTAGATCACCTCTGCGATTTTTATTTTATTTTTTTGCGCTATAAACAAAAAAGACAAATATGGAAAAGATTTTTTTTTTACTTTTTGTTATAATATCCCATTTTTTTTTTAAAAAAACATATTTTTTTCCTCAGTTTAGACCGATACGTATTCTTATACATATTTTTGTTAAAAAAATCGCAATAAGCGTATATTGATTGGTTTGCGCAAAAGTTATAGCGCCTACAAAATAGGGGATAGATTTATGATTTATTTTTTACTAGTAATGGGGGCGATCTGCAATTTTTTTTTGTCAGGCCTGCGATATTGCGGCGGACATATTGGACACTTTTGACACAAATTTGGGACCATTCACATTTATGCAGCGACAGTGCTAAAATTAATGCACTAATTACTCTATAAATGTTACTGTTAGGGAAGGGGTTAACACTAGGGGGTGAGGAAGGGGTTAAATGTATTCCTGGTGAGTGTTCCAACTGTGTGGGGGGAGGGGGGTGACTGGGGGAGGTGACCGATGCTGTGTCCCTATGTACAAGGAACACAGATCGGTCTCCTCTCCTCTGACAGCACGTGGAGCTCTGTGTTTACACACACAGATCCACGTTCCTGCTCGGTCACCACCGATCGCGTGCACCCGGCGGACATCGTGGCTGTCAGGTACACGCATCGATCCTCAGCGATGCGGCGGCACAGTGTTTACCCGCTGCGCGCCCCCCAGCGGCGCCCGCGGGTAATGCACATAAAAAGACGTCCAAAGACGTCCACCTGGCACTTGAGCCACGCTATGGACACCTTTTGTGTATAGCGCGGCCCTCTAGTGGTTAAAGGACTCAAACTGCACGATGAAAGCTCACCGCCCAAGTGGACACACATTCATATTTATTGATTTTAACCACTTAATCACCGCCCTATAGACGAAATACGTCTATAGGGCGGTTCCTGTACTCTAACATGACGTCCATGGACGTCCTCCGTTAGAGTCAGGTGTGAGTCGGGCGCGCACACGCGATCACCGGTGCTCACCGGGTCCACGGGACCCGCAGCGTCAGTGATCTCGGTAAGGAGCCAATGGCAGCGGCTCCTTACCACGTGATCGCGCCGTCCAATGACGGCGCGATCACGGATGTAAACAGTGTCTCCTCTCCTCACCATTGTGGCGTGAGAGAGACGATGCAATGGAGGAGAGAGATCAGTGCCCCACCAGTGCACAACACTGCCACATCAGTGCCACCTGTGCCCATCAGTGCCAATCGGTGCCGCCTGTGCCACCTGTGATCATCCCCCCCCCCACCAGTGCTGCCTGTGCCATATGTGCCCCACCAGTGCCATATGTGCCCCACCAGTGCCATATGTGCCCCACCAGTTCCACCTGCACCACTGCAGTGCCGCCTGTTGGCTTGAAATGAGAGATGCTGTCAGTACTTCAGGTGTGATCAAATGGATCAATTTTCAGTAATTGATACCATAGCTTGTAGACCCTATAACTTTCACCCAGACTAAATAATATCCAATTTTTTTTTTTTTACCAAAAATATGTAGCAGTATACATTTTAGGCTAAATTTACGAGGAAAAACTACTTTTTTACAAAATGTTATGATAGAAATGAAGAAAAATTCATATTTTTACAAAATTTTTGTTCTTTTTTCATTAATAGCGAAAAAAATAAAAACCGCGGAGGTGATCAAATACCACCAAAAGAAAGCTCTATTTGTGGGGGGAAAAAGGACAAAAATTTCATTTGGGTACAGTGTTGTATGACCGAGTTATTGTCATTCAAACTGTGAGAGCACCGAAAGCTGAAAATTGGTCTGGTTATTAAGGGGGTTTAAGTGCCCAGTGGTCAAGTGGTTAAAGGGAGGCATTTTTCGTCTGCTTTTCAGGCACTTTTATTTTAACGCAAAAGCACTTGGGAAAAAAAAATCAGTATGTAAGGGTTCTTAGAAAGAGATATGATGCAATGTAGAGCACTCATAAACCCTAATATCTGTAATTGGCCAGGTTAAATTTAAGAAAACCCCATAACTGATAATTGTAGACCCAATTTACTATACTTGGCTCTCTGGCAGCCAGGGCTGCAGTCTACATCAATGTTTTCAGGGGTCAGAGGAAGGAACTGTGGCAGAGGATACCACCATCATCAAATGATGGAGATATATGAATTGGAACACCTGTCAGGTTTTTATTGCTGTCTGGGGCTCCATTTTAAAGATTTATCCTTACATCCTGTCCTTCCAACACTGGTCGCACCAGAGGAAGTCTGGGAAACCTGCAACAGCAGCTTGTACAGAAATAAAATGTGTTCTAGCTTACCCCTACTTTATTCAGGCAAACCTATATTATTTCTGCGTTGCTATTAGTCACGTGGGTGTGCTGCGTGCCTCCATGCACTGGGGCTGCTCGCCTGCTGCAAAGCTTCCTGGGCTGGTGCTTTTTCTACCCGGGCTGGGCTTCTTCTACATCATGCATGCTGCTGGAGCCCAGCCCGGGCTTGAAAAAGATTGTTGCTGCACGGTATTGTTCACAGTAGGCGCGGTATTGGTCAATATTTGCCCTAAGACACGCATTTCCCCCATTTTGTTGGAGGGGGGGGGGGGGTGTATGGGTGGGAGTGCATCATATGGAGTGAAAAATATTGTACATCACCGATCGTTTTTTTGTAGCTACTGGCCTTATAATGAACAATTTTAAGGTTTTGTATATTTATTTATTTTTGGTGTATAAATTAAATGTAACCGACCTATAGCACACAACGCTTGATCATGAAGTCATGTCATGCTAATGTTTGGAAACCAGTAAATAAAGCATAAAAATCAAACTATAAAGGAGTTGCAGAAACCTGGGATGACAAGGCACAACTCCCCCCCCCCCCCCCCCCCGAAGAGGTGAGTTGCAGGGATCTCGCCACATTCCTGTTCAAATCGCATACCATTCATTGCAGTGTGATTTGAGCCAACTAATTTTGTATGGGCTCAAATTGCACTGCAAAGGTATCCGATTCATGTATTGGGAGTATTTGTATGATTACCCGTGCAACTCTAACCATAATGCCTTTTTTTATTTTTCCCTCCAATGCTCAGTACAACGTTCACCAGTTTTACATTTATTTTTAGTTTGCCTTTTTAATTGCAAAAAACAGGGTGGTCAGGTTTGTTTGGGTATAGGTCAATTTTACGTATTTCTGGAAAATGTTAGGTGAGCAAGGGATATGTGAAATTGCAAAACAGTTTACATGTATGTATTTCAGCTGTGTTTGAGCACTCTCAATGTTATATTTTAATTGCAAAGGGCAACTAAAGTAATGCAACCCCATGCAGACCTTAACAGATATTTTGTAGTACTTGGCTGTAATTTTCCCAGTTTGTGTTTTTGTTTTTCTGGTCTGCATGGAATATGCTGTTTAGCAGTTAACTCTGGTTGTGCAGAATATGTTTTTAGAAGACATGCATTGGCTATAATAAGAATACAACACTAATCTTTTCTCTTTTTCTACAATTTTCAGGGTCGACATGTCAAAACAGGCCAACTTGCAGCCATCAAAGTCATGGATGTTACAGAGGTAAGTGGTGTCTACTACGCCATCATGTGTATTCCATGTCCTGTCCCATTTTGGTGTTGAAAATACTTAAGACTCCTTATACACCGAGGCACTTTGCAGGCGATATAACGCTAAAAATAGCGCCTGCAAATCACCCTGAAAGAGCGGCTTCATTCACTCCAGTGTGAAAACCCGAGGGTGCGCTGGCAGGACGTTAAAACTCCTCCACCACTCTTGCCCATTGAAATGAATTGGCACCGCGGCACTGCTAACAGACAAATACCTCTGCAAAAATTACGGTTAAGCGCCGCTAAAAAAAGCGATGCTTTACCACTGACGTCACTCGCGCCCCAGTGTGAAAGCAGCCTAAAAACAGTGCAAAGTTTCATAGCATGCTTTGATAAAAAATTTTTTTTTTTTTTTTATTGTATTTAATTGCCAAATTTAGAAGTATCGGTGCATTTTTGTAATAATTCACACTCCTTGGAATACACATTAGAACCAAAGGCAGGCTTTATTTTTTTAGAATTTGTCCTTTTTTTTTTTTTTGTCCCGTTGGGGAGATTTCCCTTTACTACCTATCCCATAGGTAAAACACAGCGAGAGGAGAGCTAATGTCTCAATTAAGTGATGTCCCCCTCTAGTCCGGTTTTGATGAGCACTTAAAATTTTGGACTTTCTTGAAGGGTGGGAACCTCAACTTTGGGGTCGCAATAGTGCAAACGAAGACTAAAGCCTCATACACATTATCGAAATTTTCCGCAAACAAAGCGTCGGACATTTGTCCAAAGGGCGTGTGCCTGGGTTTTGTCTTTCATTCAAACGGCACACAATTGTCAGCCAACAAACAAACGTAATTGATGTACTAGACTTGCTACGTGGTTTTTAAGCTCTTGAGCACCACCCTTTGGGCACCTTCTGCTAATGTGTTGGGTGAGCATTTGATTCCGAGCATGCGTGTTTGTACTTTGGACTTTTGTCTGACAGACTTGTGTACACACGGTTGAAAAATCTGACAACAGACCGCTGTGCGTGAAAATTTTTAAAGTGTGCTGTCCAACATGTCTAGAAATTCCGACAACAATTGTCTGATGCCGCGTACAAATGGTCGGATTTTCGGCCAACAGTCTGTCCACACACAATTCCCATCGGGAAAATCCGAAGCTTCAGGCTCTGTTTCCACTAGTATGACTTGTCATGCGACTTGTGACACATAAGTGGAATATTCTGCAATGGCTGAGTCAATCACCTGATCTCAACCCAATTGAGCATGCATTTCACTTGCTGAAGGCAAAACTAAAGGCAGAAAGAGCCACAAACACAACAAATGAAGACTTTTTTTTTCCTCAGTTTAGGCCGATACGTATTCTTCTACATATTTTTGGTAAAAAAAAATCGCAATAAGCGTTTATCGGTTGGTTTTCGCAAAATTTATAGCGTTTACAAAATAAGGGATAGTTTTATTGCATTTTTATAAAAAAAAAATTTTTTTCCTACTAATAGCGGCGATCAGCATGTTTTTTTTTTTTTTTTTTTTTGTGACTGCGACATTATGGCGGACACTACGGACAATTTGGACACATTTTTGGGACAATTGTCATTTTCACAGCAAAAATTGCATTTAAATTGCATTGTTTACTGTGGAAATGACAGTTGCAGTTTGGGAGTTAACCACAGGGGGCGCTGTGACTTTTAATGTTCCCTGTGTGTGTTTACAACTGTAGGGGGGTGTGGCTGTAGGTGTGACGTCATCGATCGCGTCCCCCTATTACAGGGATGACGCGATCGATGCTGCGGCCACAGAGAAGCACGGGGAAGCCGTGTTTACACACGGCTCTCCCCGTTTTTCAGCTCCAGGGACGGATCGCCGCACTGCAGCGGCGATCGGGTCCGCGAATCCCGCGGTCCCGGAGCTTCGAACCGGGTTACGGGAGCGCGCCGCGGGCGCGCGCCCGTGACCCACGGCTGGGTACTAAAATCAACGTAAATATACATTGATGTGCCCAGCCGTGCCATTCTGCCGACGTATATGTGCAGTAGGCGGTCCTTAAGTGGTTAAAAGATTTTTTTTTAGCATTGTTATCTTGGGGGAGAGTGAGTCTTATTTGCTTAAATTGCCTTATTCTGTTTTACCAGCATTACAAAGTGTTCTGTGTGTTTTGGGATTGTTACCCAATCTGTCCTACAATGACCAGTTAAGATAACTGTTGTCCGCAGCCAAACGTATAGTCCCCATCTATTGGATAGCTTGTAGATTCCAACAAGGGAGGAATGGGTTGCCAAGGTAAATGATATTAGAGAGGCTGAACACTGGATAGCGACCTGTAAGGGTACCTTGGACTGGACTGCTTTAATATGGTGTGGGCACCTTGGGCAGCGCATGTGACTGACCCTGGCAATATTAGAACTTGCTGAACCCGCCTTTAGATCCCGGGTGGAGGAGACACTTTGATGCCCTGAGGCAAGGATGGCTTGGCCCTGGACCCGGCCCGCTCGGTGCAGATTTAACGGGTATGCTCCGATCCCTCCTCCCTCTCCCCTTCCTTCTGTCACTATTATTTCCCCTATCTTCTCTCATCGAGTTATTTTCATCTGTGTGTAGCCACGTGGCGGCATGGTTTAGGAAGCTGTTTTTATTTTTTGGACCTTTGGTTATAATACTATTTAGCAAATGTGAGGAGAGCCCACGTAGACGTGTGGACATCCTTCCTCCCTCCTGGCAAAGAGCATGTACCATGAAGTGTTGCGTGCCGGGTGGGGCGCCAGTGGAGGTTTGATGGAGGCAGATTTGGCCCCCCTTCGCTGTTGTCATTGCCGGCAAGCTACATCTTAGAGGGACTATACTGTCATTGGTTTGTTTTAGGTCTAAGAGGTAGCTAATATGCTCACCATGCAATACTATGAAGTTACAAACAGTACAGTTGTATTCTCGTTTTCTTTGTCTTGTATTTGTCTTTCAAATAAATACAGATTAAAAATAAATAAATAACTGTTGTCTCATTTTACAGTTACAAGAAAAATGTGAACTCCTTGAAATGAACTGACTTACTGCAGTAACATAGTCAGGTTAAAAAAAAGACAAGTCCATCCAGTTCAACCATAAAAAATAAACAAATCATCAATCAGTTGACAAATTTGTCTATAAATGAAGACTGTTTGTTTAGTTCTGTGGCTACTCTTTGTAGAAGTGGGCGACCAGCCAAGACTCCTCCCAAGGCACAATGCAGAATCCTCATTAAGGTAAATAAGAACCCACGAAGAACAGCTAAAGGCTTGAAAACCTTGCCGGAACTGCTTTCAAACCCCCCCCCCACCCCCCCCAAAAAAATAATAATAAAAAAAAAAAAAACATTGCTGGATGCCTGAAGCTTGCCATAGAGCACATGAGCAAGTCCCCAGTGCTACTGGGAAAATGTTTGTGGACTAATGAAACAAAAGTTGAATTGTTGGGGGAAGAACACTCTGCACTATGTATGGCACAAAAAGGGCACAGCTTGCCAACATCAAAGCACCATCCCAGTGGTGAAGTATGGGGGGGAACATATTGATTTGGACTTGCTGCACTGCCTCAGGGCATGACCTCTAAACCTCATCAAGTTCACCAAAATATCCAACATATTATCAGGGTGGCTGTCTGTCAGATAAAGTTGTGATGATGCAGCAGGGCAATAACTCTAAGCATCAAAGTAAGTCCACCACAGACTGGCTTTGGTAAAGAAAATGTGCCTTTTTGGAGTGTCCCAGTCAGAGCCCAAACCTTGGCCCATAGAGCTTCTGTAAAATGACCTCAAGAGAGCTGTTCACACCAGGCATCCTACACATGTGTCTGAGCAGAAGTAGTGTTGTAAAGGGGAATGGTCAAAGAGTTGTTCTGAACATTCTACAGATCTGATCAAAATGTACCCAGGGGCCTTTGCCTTCTCCAAATGGCCACCCAGGGGCTTTCGCCTTAAGTTTTCTCCAAATGGCCACCTAGGGCCACTCTCCCCCTTTCCTAAGTAGATACCACAAGTATTTGACCAGGCTGCAGAGTGGCCAGTCGGGGTGGGGGTACGCAGGACACGGTTACCTGCATGTTTCCATGCCAGGGCAGAGATCTTCTCCTGGGAGAAGTTGTACTGTGCACTCATCGGCCGCTGTTGGGCAGAGATCTTCTCCTGGGAGAAGGTGTACTGTGCACTCATCGGCCGCTGTCGCCTGATCAAAGCCAGCAGGATTCAACAGGTGCCCCCCCCCCCCCCACGCTACGCCTAAGTGTCCTACCCGCGGCCCCCTCACCTGGCTCTGCCGCTCGCCTCTGGGCTATGAAAAAGAGGGGATAGGTAGAACCTGCGCTACGGATCAGGCTTTTCAAGTGTTAGTTGCTACTTATAGGGCTGATAACGTGTGCTGGTATTTAAGTGGCAGCTCCTACGTGAAATTCCACCTAGGTGGAATTAGAATGTGAATGGGGGTGAGGTAGTAGGTATTGGCGCCTCTTATTTAATGTGTCCAAGTGTGTAAAATGAATAAATAAGTGAGTTTGGCAGGTAATAAATGCAGCCCTAAGACAGATATAAGATAGTACTTTCATCCACATGTATACTTATGTGGAATGTTAATACATTAAATCATACCAAAAAATAAATGCATTAAATTATAATGATAAAAAAATAAAAAAACTTGGAAAGAATAAATAAATTAAATCTGTGCTGTTTTAGATGATATTGCATAAAGTGCTCAGTGCCATAAAATCTTGAAATTATTGCTAATTTCAACAGTCCATGCAGTAAGTGCTTTGTGCTTCATAAAAGTAATTCAGATGGCTGTTATCATTCAGTGCTCCCTCTGATCATGCTCTGGTGGGTCCCTCACTCACCAGATCCAGGCACCCTCAAGGGGTTAAAGGCTTTCACAGTGTTAGCCCCTGTGTCGCTCTGTGGCAATCTCCACTGGCTTTAGATGCGTTGGGTCTAATGTGCAGCTCAAAGAAGAAAAAGTGCCCACATAGCGTAATACAGTAGTAAAAAGTTTTATTGTACAAACAAAGGTCAGGTACTCACATTTGACATTCGAAAAACAAGCGTATCAAAATGAGTTATCCACGAGTGTGTACGACTGGAGGTTATCCCGCTCGACCGGTTTCGTCTAGTGACATCATCTGGGCTAGCCTTGTCGTCCTCCACCGCCACCTTCTGGCAAGGAACACTTCTGGGACCAATGTAAGATGTGCACACAGCGTGGCCTCTCTCAGCCGGTAATATAAATGGGACAAGGGGGATGAGCCACACGGACGTCAGTGCACATCATGATTCAACCGTTTTCTGCATCAATGTAGAATCGAGCAAGGTTAAATAGCGATGCATCGATGCGGCAATTTTTATATTCAACACCCCTAATGGATAATAGTGCTATTTCGGGAGTAGGTGTCAACAACTCATTGTAAAGGCTAATGGGTTATACTGAAATATCATCTAAACTGTTCTACCATTAGAAACTGTAGTCGTTTTTTTATTTAGTCCCGTTTGGGTTGTTCTGAGAGCTACGCTGAGGAAATGAGGTCTTATGTTGCCAGGTGTTTACACATGTAGGGAAGTCTCTGTCCAGGGTTCCTGTTTCCTGTAAGTTTGCGTGTAGTTGTCATCTGTTGATCTAAGCTAAGACTTTTGTTTCTACGGCTCAGCTTTAGCTGACTTTTTTTTTTTTCTTTTGCCTAAGGGTTATTTTATTGCAAATTACAGATCTTAAAATAGGACTACAGTCACTGGGTGAAAAGTGGTCACTTTACAAAAGGAACCATTAGGGCTCATGCACACTGCAAAAATAAATAAAAAATCATGAACTTTAAGATTAAACCCTTTGTTTTTGTATATAGGTTAAAAAGGAGTCGGGCCACTACAAGGCCTACGCTTCATTATTGGTGAAATTGTTTTCATTATCCCGCCATCAAAACTTTAGCTTTTTGCTTACTAAAATTCTGTTGCTTCTATCTGCTGAAGTGTTACAGAAAGCCACAGACAAAGTCGCTTGATATGTAGGTATGTTTTCACAGCTGTATCTTTTATAGGATTTTTTTTTTATCTCTATAATGTCTATTGTCTGTGGTTAGAATCCATCTGAATAGCTCTGCACATTCCATGTGCATTCCAAGCTTATTGCTGATAACCACATTTCTTGAATTTCTGCTGTGTGAGGCTTTGGTTTCTTCTGAACAATGCAGGGAGGCATAACGTATAGCAAGGCCAGCCTAAGACGTTAAAGAGCTTTTAGGTTGTGCAAGCACTCTCTGGCCATCCTCTCGGGTGTCTTTTTTACTGGTGGGTCTATAAATGTGCCCACTTGGTCTGTAGCTAATAAAAACCTCCTGCAGCACTTTGGTAATTGTGGCCTCTAACAGGAATTATCCATATTTTACAAAGACCTGTTAGTCACGGGTGTCCTCTTTTTTTCTTTTTTTTTTTTTAATGTCTGAGTACGGGGAGGAGACGAGGGGAGCAGGTAATCATGGCAGTCAAAAACTTAGCCCAGGGTGTTTTTTTCTGAAGGTGCCGTCAGAAACCATTAATCAGACAGAGACAGAAGTACAGTTAAATCGCACTTGTTTAATAATAAAAATTAAAAAAGGTAAACGGAGTAAGGGTAGTCAAAACATAGCCAGAGTTCAGTGACTGCATCGGGTAGTTGGCCAAGCCAATGTTTAAGAGCCAGGAAGCAGGATCTGTAGCCAGAGGGAACGTCTGTCAAGCAGGTTTTTAACAGGAACGCAGGAGAAAGTCTCTTGTGATGTTAACACTGGCGAAGGCAAAGAGCAAATGAACTGGAATGTAGACAGAGCTGACGAGCAGGATCATCAACAGGTGGATCCCTGTGGAAAGATGGGAGCTGGCAATTAGCTGACAGCTGAGCTGCCTGCACAGAGAAGGGCTGAGCCCAGCCCTGACAGGTGCCCAACGACGAAACCTTGTCAGACAATTTACCGTATTTATCGGCGTATAACACGCACCCTAACTTTAAGGCCGCGTACAAACGATGAGACATGTCCGCTTAAACATGTCCGATGGACCGTTTGCAGCGGACATGTCTCATCGGATTTTGGTCCGTTGGCGTGTACACACCATCGGACGAAAATCCCCTCGGGCTGAGGACGCGGTGACGTGGCGGTGACGTTGACGCCGCCACGTCACCACTCCAGGAAGTAAAATACTTCCACGCATGCGTCGAATGGATTGGACGCATGCGCGGAGATTTCTGTCCGCTGGTTAGTGTACTAACCAGCGGACATATCCGACGGACATGTCTCCGGCGGACAAATTTCAAAGCATGCTTTGAAATTTGTCCGCTGGGAAAATATGTCTGCTAGCCCGTACACACGATCGGAGATGTCTGCTGAAACGGTCCGTCGGACCAGTTTCAGCAGATAAATTTGATCGTGTGTACGCGGCCTAGGAGGGAAGTTTCATGAGAAAAATTTTGCACAGCCCCCTGCGTTTAACACGCAGGCACAGTTTACCCTCTATTTTCAGGGGAAAAAAGTGAGCGTTATACGCCAATCAATACAGTATTTTGAAATATACTTTGTTTATTGATACCACCTTTAAAATGTTAAATCGTGCTTTTGAGTAAAACATTGGGGTTGATTTACAAAAACTGGAGAATATAAAATCGTTTGCAGCTGTACATGGTAGCCATTCAGCTTTTAACTTCAGCTTGTTCAAAAAACCTCAAAGCTGATTGGTTTCTATGTAGAGCTGCACCAGATTTTGCGCACTCCGGTTTCAGTAAATTGACCCCTTTGTGTTGCAGACACTCAGTGCAAGTAATGTGATGCTGAAGAAAGCTTTGTCCCATTTACCATCCTGATCTTATCGTTAACCTTAATTTAGCTTTTTAAACATTGAGTCAGACGAATACCAAAAGCACAACTCATCCTCCCTATGCCCTTAAGTCACCTCTCTGAACAAGATCTGCATTGTTAACATCACTTTTTCTATTTCAGTTTGGGATTGTGGAAAACTTGTGTCCTGTTTTGGCCTTTAGCAGACCCCAGTGCTGCTTATTTGGAAGAATCATTTTTTTCTTTCTGCATGTTTTATGTGTAATAAGTAAGCGGGTGGCACATGGGAATTGAGCAGTTGAGAACATATGTAGACTTCTACTAAAAGATTAATGAGCAAAGCCGCAATGAAGTCACATGACATGTGAATTATATTCTGCTTGACAACATGCTCCTATCAGCCAAACACTGTTGATCCTTGAATGACATCATCTTTCTCAAATAAGTGGTTGGTTAGGAATGAATAATGATGCAAATGCTTTTCTTCTTAAGATGTCATGGAATTTGTGTAGTTCTTCTCCTGGATGTGTGAAATATTGGGAATTAATTAGCGGCTTGTGCATGCTTTATCCTAACAAACTATAACCTGTTTTGGCACTGGTAACACTTCAGTTGTGTCGAGAGAACTAAAGCTAGGTTTAAACAGCAATTTAATTGTTCAAACCTGATCACCGATTGGGAGTAAGAAAATCCAAAATTACTCCTACCCCACTGCTGACCTTGTTCGGTAGAAGAGTAGAGCTGTTGACCCTTGCTTGATTCACCATATATTACTATGGAGAATAAAATGAGGGGTGAATGATACCAATGACATTTCAGATTAGCAAAGCCCATCTAGGTCTTCCACTTCTGCCGCATAGAATACATCTTTCTGGATAACTCTGTACTTTGTATATTTATGCTGTCCGTTTTGAATAGGATAACTGCAAAGCCACTTTTTTTTTTTTTTTTTACCACAACTTTCTCATGTTGCATTTCAGGGAGTACTTTGTATTTGAGCAGTCCTAAGGCTGCATAGCTAACATTTTAACACTATCTGCGTGTGGATTGTTTCTGTATCCGTAACTTGCTTAAGCATGGATAGCAAGACCATATTAGCTAGTGATGGAGCCATGCCAGGGCTTAAATCCAGGCCTTTTAGAATACTAGAAAGAGAATGTTTTCCCCAGAGATATAAATAACCTCACTGTATTACCAAAGGTATTGGGCTGCCTGCCTGTACACAAACTTTAATGACACCCCAATCTCTGTAGGGTTCATTATTGAGTTGGCCCACCCTTTGCAGTTATAACGACTTCAACTCTTCTGGGAAGAATGTCCACAAGGTTTAGGAGTGTGTCTATGGGAATGTTTGACCATTTTTCCAGAAGCAGATTTGTGAGGTCGGGCACTGATGTTGGATGAGATTTATCCAAAGGTGTTCGATCGGGTTGAGGCTCTGTGAAGGCCAGTCAAGTTCCTCTACCCCAAACTCCCTCATCCATGTCTTTATGGACCTTGCTTTGTGCACTGTTCCAAATCATTTGGTGAAGGGGGGATTATGGTGTGGAGTTGTATTTCAGGGGATGGGCTTGGTTCCAGTGAAGGGAACTCTTATGGTGTCGGCATACCAAGACATTTTGGACAAATTCCTGCTCCCGACTTTGTGGAAACAGTTTGGGCATGGCCCCTTCCTCTTCCAACATGACTGCACACCAGTGCACAAAGCAAGGTCCATCTAGATCTGGAATGAGCAAGTTTCATGAAATGGAAATAAAGTTGGCCAACGAAGAACATTTTTTACAGACAACCTGAACTATGACAATCCTAATAAATAAGAAGCCATTCAATATTTAAACGTTCTAAACAAAATGTAATAATGGACCGTACCTCTAATAAGTAATCTGCTTTACAAGTAAAAGAAAAACATTGTGACCGAATGTGGGCATGATTATAAAGGACCTGGGCCACCTTGGCATGCTTTTCGAAAATAAGTTCTGCAGATGGGCAAGGCAAGATTGCGCCTAACAGTTGCAGTGGCCTAATTCACACTGGCATTAAAAGCAGGTGTTTGAGAGGTGTTAACTTCGCCCCTCAAATGCCTATGCACAAGGTTTATTAGACGGCATTGGAGCACTATTTAATAGAGTGCAGTTAACACAAAGCGTTGGCATTGCTTTAAAATGTAACCTTCATGTCGAGTCAGGAGGCGTTTGAAGCCTTTTAACGCATTCCAGTAAGGTCTATGAAAACGCTCTGCAAACACTTTGACAGCGCTGCAGTTGCGACGCTCTTAAAATTAGTTTTTCTGTTACTTTTCATTGTGGAGCAGTTTTAACTCTCATCAAACCCTACGAAACCACACATAAGGCGTTTTTAGGGATTATTTTTAAGGCTTGTAATCCGCCCCATTCGAAAACTCATTGATGCCTGTCTTAGACCTATACTAACGCTTTACTAACTCTCTATAGGAGCATTTGAGCGTCCGAAATTTAGTGAACGAGCCTTTATTGTGCCAAATTTTTATTAACCTGGAAATGCCTGTTGCTATGCCATCATGCAAAATCTGCCTTCGGATTCACCTAGGACCCTGATGTCGGCTCCTCAGAACGCTAATGCTCCTGGGAAATGTGTGTCATCATGCAGTGCGCTTCCCATAGGCCAGGAGTCTCCAAACTATGGCCCTCCAGGTGTTCAGGAACTACAATTCCCATCATGACTAGTCATGTCTACGAATGTCAGAGTTTTACAATGCCTCATGGGAAGTGTAGTTCCACAGCAGCTGGAGGGCCGTAGTTTGGAGATCCCTGCCATAGGCTATCGTTGGACTACAAGACAGGAACACTGTTTGTGTTTTTCATCGTTCCCATCAAAATGAAGCGGGCATTTCCGACGTTGCCACCCAATGCAATGGCAACCCGAGATGTTTACGGCACTGCGTTGTGCTTACAATGCCCATGCGCGAGATTGGGACGGGCGGTGCATGATGGTCACCGGTAATCGGGAAGTACCGTAAGTGCCTGTGGGCTTCACATGCCCTCAAACAAATTGACAACTTCAGCAAAGATTTTATACAAGTTTTTTTTTTTTTACTGAAAAAACTCGGGCGATCTGCTGCAAATTTGGACACAGCAAGTCTAACTTGTAATATAGAATTGACTGACTGATGAAAGATGATTTTTAAAAATTGCAAAATGTGATTGGAACCCCAGGCTGAACTCCGGGATAAAACAAATATTGTCCAAATGCAAAAGGCAGTATTTATTCCAGATCAGTGCAGTAATATAATGTGAAACTTTGCCTCAGGAGCTTCTGTAATGACCGATCACTTATATTACTATAACTCAGGGATAATCGCCTGGTCTGTAGTTCACTGCAGACAGCCTGTAGTGGGTGCTACTGCTGTGCCCCCTCCCCACAGCTCTGCTTTCTGCACAAATAGTGTATCGCCCCTACATTTGCAAAGTAATATCTGGATTTGCAAAGGCATTAGGTGCTTACAAATTGTATTTCTATCATTTGTGACTACTGAATATATTTTCTGTTCCTGGAGTCCAGCTTTAAAACCAGCAGTTGAATGAATGTAAAGTACAACATAGTGTATAGCGTGAAAGGGGTAGAAGTGAGTAACGCACAACACAGCATAGCGTGCTAGAATCCTTATGGGAGAGAGAAGAGTGAGAATGCAAGGAAGTTGACGATAGGAAGGAGGAGAGAGAGGTAAATGGGGAAGGTGTGTTTGTCGGTGTATAGAACATTCATTTACACCCCCATAGGGCCAAAGCTCAGTTACCAAACCTGGTTTCCCCAAGGGTCAGGTACTGACCCATCACAGAATCGAGCAGCAGCATCTAGTACGGTACTCTCTGGCACCCGCATGCACAGCGTTGGCATGCATTAAATCTGCTCCTTGGATCCTAGGTGTTGGAGCGTGGGTAGACACAGGAGTTGGACAGATGGTGGAGCAGATACAATTCTGTCCCCTTCCTGCAGAGGTGAAGGGTGACTGGAGATTTCTGGGAACTGGAGAAGATTTTTTATTCATTGCTACCCAGAAAATCTATGTTTTTTTACAAATAGTTGCAACCTTGGCGCACATGTTGTTGCATGTAACGGTATCACTTGACATATTGTGCAATGTATTACATGTTGCTGCATTGTGTAGATGTGAATTGGTGATAGAGAGGACACCTGGGACTCTTGCCATGAAACTTTTCTAGCCCAGCTGTCTAGGTATACTGATGCAACTGGCAGGGTAAAAGACAAATTGCACAACATTGTTTATAGCTTACTTGAAATAAATGATTGTTTGTGTCTGTTTTGGTGTGGACTGCCCATAAAATAGACTTCTGTGCGGACAAACTTCATATTCAATAAATTATTCTGTGTCTATTCTTTTAGCTTAGACGAGTTGGGCTGGGTTCACACTGGTATGACACGACAGTCGTATGACTGTGGATTCGACTTTGCTCTGTGACTTGAAGTCTGACATCCATCTGACTTCATTGAACAGGGATTCGACTTCGATCCCCGACAATACCAGGCACTGTGTGGAGTGAATCTTTAGGGGAAATTCCACACCAAATAATAAAAAAAAGGGTATGCCCCCAAAATCCATACCAGACCCTTATCCGAGCACACATCCCGGAAGGTCAGGAAAGGGGGTGGGGACAAGCGAGGGCCCCCCCTCCGGAACTGTACGGGAGAGGTTGCCCCCCCCCCAGAGCACCTTGCCCCCATGTTGATGGGGACAAGGGCCTCTTCCCGTTGGGTTCAGGGTCTGCCCCCAGACCACGGCCCCCTACCCTATGTGTATGAATATCGGGTACGTTGGACCCTTGCCCATACACCTAAAAAATAAATAAAAAAAGTGTCAAAACACAGTACACAGACTCCAAAAGCTCTAAATCCAGACACAGACAGGGCACTAATAATTTTCAGATGAATGCCATCGGTGGCAGGCCAGCCTCTCCGTCTGGGAATCCTTTACATTCTTTCAGTACAAGTTTCTCAAATTTAGTGGCTAATGTACATATCTTGTGCCAGTAGCTTGAGTTCTTGGTGCACCTTTATTGCTGCATATGTGTAGTTCAGTGCCCATATGCTCAGAACAAAGAAAGATGATCAGCAGTGTTTGAACCAGAATACCGATTGCTGCTCTTTCTCAGAAAGTGTGCTAGAAGACTGCTGGGAGGGGTAAAGAGCGTGGGATTCTGTGTATACAAGGATTTGGCATGTTGCTTAATCTAAAACTGGCAAATCAATCTCTGGATACCTATCTTGAGTTCAGGGTTGCCAGGCATGCTATTTGTGAGTCTGTCTCCTGTGCTGTTCTTGCTTCCATATCTTTGCTAGAAATAGACTTGGCCCAAAATAAATCCTGGGAGTATGTCACGATGAATCCAGAAAAAGTCGGCATGCCGTGATTTTCTGTGTTAAGGAGTAAAGTCTATACTTTATTCTCTGCGGTAGAATTCTTAGGATACACCAAGTGTGCATCATCACTGGCTGCAAGCCAGGCCCTAAAATAAGACCTGACCTCACAGTCCAAAAGGAGGTCTGCTCTTAAACTGAGCCATTCCTGAAGGCAACTGGGACACGTTCTGATAAGAATTCTCAGAATCATTCTTGGCTTGTGCTCTGCTTTAATATTGGTGCTTTTGGAGCAGCTGATTGCATTGATTAAGCAATGCTAACCAAATGAAAGGAGATTCTCATCTCGTCCATGTACTGGAAAGCCAAGAATTAGACTTGGGCTGCATTCACACCTTTTATACCGTATTGTGGGCTATGCGGAACCCCGAAGCCGCCCGATACGCGCGTCGGAAAAGGGTCCGGGACTTGTTTGAATTTCTACGTATGACGTTCGGCGTTAGGAGATGTGAACGATCTCCATTGAGAATAATGTAAATCCGACGGTCCGGCGTATTGTAGCGTCGGGCGGCAAAACGCCTAGGTATGAATGCAGCCTTAAAGCGTGTTCTTTTACTGAATGGCTAAATGTATTTTTAATGGCCCCTGCATTGCAGCATTTAAAGCGAGGGTTCACCCTAAAAACTATTTTTTAACATTACAATGAGCTCACTCTCTACATTAACACTATGCTGACTTTTTTTTTTTTTTGCTGTACAAACCTTCGTACAGCTATTTTCCCCACAGCTTCCGGGTAGTGAATCCCGCAGGACTGGGCGTTCCTATCCAGCAGGTGATTGACGTGATGACAAAGCTCCCCCGTCGCATAAGGAGCGTCAGGAGTTGCTGAAAGCTGAACGGCGCTGCGCATGCGCCGTATAGCGCGACTCGCCGTTCGTCTTCTTTCGGCAACTCGTGACGCTCCTTATGCGATGGGGGGGAGCTAGTTTTTGACATCACGTCAATCACCTGCTGGATAGAAACGCACAGTCCCGCGGGATTCATTACCCGGAAGCCGTGGGGGAAAATAACTGTACGAAGGTATGTACAGCAAAAAAATAAAAAAATTCAGCATAGTGTCAATGTAGAGAGTGAGCTCATTGTAACGTTAGAAAATAGTTTTAGGATGAACCCCCGCTTTAAGCATATCCCAGTGCAAGACTGAGGTGTCATATCCAGGCTGACAACACTTATTGGATCTATAGACCTTTTAGGACAGGAAGGGTTCTAGACTTGGAGAACAACTCCCCTCTTCACAGCTGCATAACCTAAGGGGGAGGTGATCGGACACACAGGGAGCTGAGAAAAATGTTTAGAGCCCTTTCACACTGGTGCGTTTTTGCGGTTAAAAAAAAAAAAAAGCCAAAATGCCAATAAACTGCAGTTTATCATCTTCAGTGTGCATGGAGCCTAACTGCGTGGCACTGTTTTTTTAGATCTAGTAGTCGTTGCGTTGTGTGAAAACATTAGGTGTCAGCAGCATTATATAAAGTGAACACAACAACACGGAGTGAGTGGACGTAATTGTGCTGGAGTTTTTTTTTTTTTTATTATATCAGGGTTCGACAAACCCCCGGGCGCCAGGTCGCAATTGCGACTAGAATTAGCTGGGGTATCCTGTGTCTCCATGCGCCTCCCCCGCCACGCGATCGTGTCGGGCCGCAGCTTTGCAGCCTTTGCTTCGTTCTGTGATCTGGCGCCATCTTATGGTGGTCGTTGGTATGACCAGACAACCAGCAATGCTAATGGAGCTTCCCCTGTCAGTTTTCACTGCGATCTCTCCTTCCCTCTAATTGGAACCTCCAAACATTATACAGTATATATTTTTTATTCTAACACCCTAGAGAATAAAATGGCGGTCGTTATACTTTGTCACACTGTATTTGCGCAGCGGTCTTGCAAGCGCCCTTTTTTGGGAAAAAATACACTTTTTTAATTAAAAAATAAGACGCCAGTAAAGTTAGCCCCTCGTGGAATGGAGACAAACTTTTACTATTTAAAATCTCCATAGGCGACGTTAAAAAAAATTCTACAGGTTGCATGTTTTGAGTTACAGAGCAGGTCTAAGACTAGCGTTATTGCTTTCGCTCTACCAATCGTGGCGATACCTCACATGTGTGGTTTGAACACTATTTGTATATGCGAGCTCGGCGGGACTGGGCTTGTTCCTGGCTCCTAACTTTTTAGCTGGGTCCTAGATTCCACGCAAATTTGTCAAGCCCTGTATTATATTTAATTTTTGAGAACCCAGTAACCACTCAGAATGCATCATGCTAATCTGGCTACAGTAAACGCGACTCAGTCTAGTTGCGGTAGGTGCAGGTGCTAAAATAAGTACTGAACACGTCGCCATATTTTTAGGTAAATATATTTCTAAGGGTGCTATTGACATGACATTTTCATCAAGTTGGTAACAACCCATGCAAAACCATACATACAAAGAAACCAAAACAAGTTCAAAAATGTAAGTTGTGTGTAAAATAAAATGGAATGACACAGGAAAATGATATTGAACATATGAAGAAAGGGAGGTGCAAAAAGGCATGGAAAGCCAAGACATCAGCTGTAATCTGTCAGTAATTGGAAAGCAATGCTACCCCTTGTCAGTGCAAATTAATATCAGCTGGTTCCTTCTCAACTGATGGCCTATAAAATGGTGTCTCATTTACCAAGGTGTCGCACAAGACACTTCTGATGATGGGTAACAGCAAAGAGCACTCAATATCTTTGGAAACTTATTGTTGCAAAACATACTGATGGCATTGGTTACAGAAGAACGTCTAAACTTCTGAATGTTCCACTATGCACTATTGTGGCCATAATCTGGAAGGAACATAATTTCATCATAAACCGCCACAACTAGGTGCCCCTTGCAAGATTTCTGAAAGAAGAGTGAAAATAATTAGAAGAGCCAAGGCCCACTTGTGGAGAAAGCCCTGGAATTATCAGGTACAATTGTTTCAAAGAAAACGATAAGTAATGCACTCAACCGCCATGGTCTGTATGCAAAATCACACCCGCGAAATTCATGCAACTAGTTTCTCCATACTGGTGGCATCTTTAAGCTGTCATTACCAACAAAGAATTTTGGACAAAGTTTTATCTAAATTTTAGTTGGGTGTGTTCCATACTTTTTTTTTTTCTGTGTCATTCCATTTTACACATAATATCTGAATATTTTTTTGTATGTATGGATTGCACGGGTTGTTACCGATACGTGGTGACAATTTCATGTCAGTAGCACCCATGGAATGTAAACATGTTTATAGCCTGTAAATGTATTCCCAGAACGCAGTGTGATATACACATGTGTACACATTCATGTCTATGGGCAGCTTTATACTGCACCTTGAGCGTGTCTGGCGCAGAAAAAAATAAAATTCTACCTTTTACACGCCTAATGTGCTCATGTGCATGAGTCTTTAAAGAGCAACTTTGTGTTCCTTTATTTTGAGCTGGAGGATTTTGAAATTGAACAGTTTGTTTGTTTTCCTCTGTCCCTGAATACACTGCTGAAACATTTGTGCATTGTGTAATCATTATCCCTAATTCCATGAAATGACATTAATACTGCAACAAGCTTATTTATTTTCCTGTCCTATTTTTAGTACCTTTGTTAAGATTGTTACCTGACCGTGTATATTGGAGGACAGTTGGACATGCAGGCATTATATATCCTAAACTTTTTTTTTTTTTTTTTTTACAAATTAGGTGGGTTTACTAGCATCACCTGCAGGAGATTATAGACTAGACTCAAGTGTTTAAATTGGCAATCACATTTTTATTTATTTTTTATATGGCTACCCTTATTTGGGGTTTAAAACTGAGTTTCACCCTAAAAATGAACTTTCTATTAACAGCTTGCCTTTAATGTAAAAAATGTTTACTCTCTTCTATCTGGCTGTTACTAGGCAGTATTTGTAATCTGCCTAGTTCCTGGTTCTAGGTGGTTCAATTTCCTGTCGTAAGACCCCATTGCCTACTGGGAAATTATGACACTCATTTCTCAGGAGTCTCTGGGTATTACTGTGCCTAAAAATCGCCCAGCATGCACCTCTCCCTGAAAACCAGGAAGCAAAAGGAACTGGGATGCACATGCCCACACATATGATGGATACGGCCACAACATGAGCTAGAGGATATAAGGCAAGTGTTTGCAATGATTTCTGGAAAGATTGGGGAGCTATTAATGTTTTAGGAATTTTTTAATGTCATTAATTTTAGCTTGCAAAAAAAAATAAAAAATTATGCCCGGAACCCCGCTTTAACAAATTTTGCTTTGAATCTAAAAGGAAGTGAAATAAGGTTAGGAACCAGTTTGTGCGTGTGCACTGCGATATACAATGTCTATCGCAATCAACCTTTTTAATGTGTAGGTGCCCCAATGTGTGCATTTGTACAAGCTTATTTGTGGGAGGGGGATTGTATGTGCTTGGGTGTAAGTAAAACATTTTTACAATTAAACTTTTTGAAGTTTAAAAAAAAAAAAGTCCCCATGTTGTGATTTTTAGTTTGG
This sequence comes from Rana kukunoris, assembly GCA_029574335.1. NCBI lineage: Eukaryota > Metazoa > Chordata > Amphibia > Anura > Ranidae > Rana > Rana kukunoris. The sequence goes on along the minus strand of CM056050.1, from coordinate 249,428,811 downwards.
CGAGAAGGTTCTCTTTAATGAGTTATGGAGGGTCCCTGTGCTCCACTGAATGTAATGCAGATCCCACTGCATTAAAAAAAAAAAAATTTCCTTCTGGCCATGTTGGGCGGGGTAACTGTCAATGGTGCTTCCGGGTCAAGAAAAAGATGCAGAGGAGATCAGGATTGTGTCTGCTCTCCTCCCTCTCTTCTACCTAGCGGCACAGACCTGAAGACTGGCAAGGGGAGCCTGGGATACATAGCGGGGAGCACTTGGGCAGCAGCTGAGCCGCTTGAATGCTTCCACCTGACAAGTGAACCCTGCTGCTTGCTCACTAAAGGTAGAACAAAACCACCTGCTAGATACCCTGGACTGCATATCCCAGGCAATGCAATGAAAAACTTTTCAGCCTTTTTTTTTTTTTTTATTTGAGCAAAATATAAAAATCCCAGCAGTGATCAAATACCACCAAAAGAAAGCTCTATTTATGGGAGCAAAATGATAAAAAATGTGTTTGGGTACAGTGTAGCATGACCGCACAATTGTCATTCAAAGTGCAACAGTGCTGAAAGCTAAAAATGTATTGAAGTGGTTAAAAAAAAAAAATAAAAAAAAAAAGACTTGGTATCACTTTAGCGTCCTGGATACCAGTTAAAAAAAAAGAGAATCCACTAAAATAACACATTTTTGTTTGGCATGGCCTTTAGCTACAAGATGAAATGGTGAAAACCTGTCCAGTTAGGGCAGGTCTAGACAAATCTTCTATTGTATTGGCATCCCTAACCGGTCTTTCAAAAGAACATTTTGGGGGGAAAAAAATACACTTCAATGAATTAAATACCAAACCGTAAAGTTAGCCCAATTTTTTGGTATAGTGTGAAAGATGTTACGCCGAGAATCATGATCTTTATTGTTAACAAAAGACTTGTGATTCTCATATTATCAATAATCATGCAGCTCTATTGCTACGACAGGTTTCTGTGTTCTGTGTAAGCGGGATATGTTGGTCCTTCGTAAATTGTAACCGTGCAGCTTTGGCAGGCCCAGCAGTGTTATCAGTGTGTGAATGATTGAGATGGGTAGGTAGATTTACAGTTGTGCTCATAAGTTTACAGAATTTGATTTCTTGGCTATTTTTCAGAGAATATGAATAGACACAAAAACATTTTTCACTCATGGTTAGTGTTTGGCTGAAGCCATTTATTATCAACTGTTTGTACTCTTTTTAAATCATAATGGCAACAGAAACTACCCAAATGACCCTGATCAATGATGTACATACCCTGGTGATTTTGGCCTGATACCATGCACACACGTTGACACAAAGGGGGTTGAATGGCTGTTAAAGGTAACTATCTTCACCTGTGATTTATTTTTTAAATTAATGTGTGTGTGTGTGTGTGTGTGTATATAAAAGGTCAGTGTGTTTCTGGACTCCTGACAGACCCTTGCATCTTTCATCCAGTGCTGCACTGATGTTTCTGGATTCTGAGCCATGGGGAAAACAAAAGAGTTGTCAAAGGCTCTGTGGGAAAATGTAGTTGAACTGTAAAAAACAGGAAAGGGATATTTTAAATGATATCCAAGGAATTGAGAATGCCAATCGGCAGTGTTCAAACTCTAATCAAGAAGTGTAAAATTAGGGGTTTTGTTGAAACCAAACCACAGTTGGGTAGACCAACTACAATTTCAGCCACAACGGCCAGGAAAATTGTTCGGGATGCAAAGACAAGTCACCAGGTATCACGAGTCACCAGAAGAAAGCCATTACTACGCAAATGCCACAAAGTATCCCACTTTCAATACGTCAAACAGCACAGAGACAAGCCTCAAAGTCGTTTGGAGTGACAAGATTAAAATTTAGCTTTGTGGCCATAACCATAAACACTACATTTTGAGAGGAGTCAACAAGGCCTATGATGAAAGGTAAACCATTCCCACTGTGAAACCCAAAGGTGGACCGCTGTTTTGGGGATGTGTGAGCTACAAACTCACAGGAAATTTGGTCAAAATTTATGGCAAGATGAATGCAGTGTGTTTATCAAAAAATACTGGAAGAAAAATTACATTCATCAGCCTGGAAGCTGCGCATTGGGCGTACTTGGACATTCCAACATGACAATGATCCAAAACACAAGGCCAAGTCGACCTGTCATTGGCTACAGCAGAATAAAGTGAAGTTTTTTTTTTTAATTCATATTCTTTGAAAAATGGCCAAGAGATTGTAAATTCTGTCATTTAACAGTTTTTTTTTTTGCAGAAGAATTTCAATGTCATTTCTAGATGCATAAGCTAGTTAAGGTTGCAACATGTATTTTGTAAGGTTAAAAAAAAAAGATTAACTGTAGTTGGCTGAAGACAGCCTACTCCCACAGTGAAGCAGCAAATAATTTTTGTCTGGCTCGTTTTAGAAAGAATGAAGTTAACTGTAGCTCTGTTGTGCGTCTGTTTCTTTTTATCCCAGCATGACCTCAGCCAGGCTGCCATAATCTAAATGCACAGTAAAGATGTAGTTAGTAGGGCAATCCTCGCAGTAGTCTGCTCGCACCTGGGTTGGCGGTACAGTCCTGTAGGCCATGTTGTGCAGCAGCAGTGCTGTCTGCCTCCTAGAGTGCTCTGTGGTGTGGGATTAAATCCGATTCCATCTCACAGGTGACAGTCTGCCATATGGTGCAGATTGCTTTAGAGTGATGCTGCATGTACTGTGCACAGAGCAAATATGGCAAGTTTAAAACAAAAAAAAAAAAAAAAAAAGTATGTTTACTCGTGTGACCCAACAATGTGCACTTTCCTTTATTTGCACTTTAACTTTTGCACTTGGTGCACCACATTTTTTTTTGTTTTTCAACATAAGCGTAACAGACAAACAGATTTAGGGGTAAGCAGTGTTTCCTATCATTCAGAACACTCCAAAAATAGATCAAAGAATATATCACAGATTACATGCATCAACAAAAATAAAATGCCATTTAACGCCAAGTAAACAAAAAGGGAAAATGCAGATTCCAAAGTGTCGTATAGACTAGGCTAGGATGTATTCCTGGAATCTGTGGCATTGTAAACACCAATGTTGGTCATATGCCAACCCAACAGGAAAGGGAGGCCATAACGAGTATCATATTAATCAGGATGATAAACAAGAGGTGTCCAGCGTTCGGCTCAGTGTGTGCAAGGGGACACTCAAGTAACTACCGTGAAATACCTTCTACCAAATGATCATTGTTCCCCCTGCATCACAACTCCCATGAGCAATATAAGTAAAGAAAAATGGGGGGGGGGGGAGGAGATGGTGGACACTTTCGCAACCATTGTAGTGCTCGAGACTGCCGACACCGGCAGGCACCATTATGTGGACTGAAATAGGTTCTGAGATCACCACTCAAAGATCAGGAGGACACTCCAGAACTCGGGTCAACCAATCACAAGAGGGCAACATTTAAACATGGTTTGTGGTGAATTTGATATGTTGGGAAGCTAGGAAAGTTTGTAGTGCTCTCCTGGAAGGCGAGTGGCAGAAATCCAATTTTTGTGGATGGTTTAAATAATGGGTATTTAATTTATATGTTGCTGCTTTTGGTGGAACTTCTGCTGTTCATACATGTTTATGCAGGCAATTGATGGACTAGTCATAGTTTACAATTAGTACAGTATATAGATTAGGTAATCTTTGTCTTCTGTATACAGTAATATCAAAATTGAAAGTTGCGTAAGACTTTCAGCCACCTGGAAATGTGGTGGTCTACTGTTTAATTTTAAGAATGGAAGTATTGGCGAGAAGAGAACATCCCATTGGTAGTGGAGGACTGCATATGCAGAAAAATCTGGCAGTGTATGACAAGCCTATGCTTAAAGGGTCACTAAAGGAATTTTTTTTTTTTTACCTAAATCGCTTCCTTTACCCTAATGCAGTCCTGGTTTCATGTCCTCATTGTTCGTTTTTGCTGTAATCCTTCTCTGTTCTGCACACTTCCTGGTTGTCTGTTTCCTTATGAAAAAAGTACTGGGAGCTTCTCTGTGGTCTCTGATCAAGAAGGTGTGATTACTGTGTGTCTAAAACCCCTCAGAACCAATCGGTTTCATTTTAAAAACAAACACTGCCCTGTATTGGCTCTGTCTGTCCTTCACAGAACCATGAAACTAGATGAAAAAAAACGAAACTGAAACTGCAAGCACATTATATGATTGATTTTTATCTATTTTTATTCATTTTTAAAAGTAATCAGTTAACTATTATGTCTCTAAACCCTGTAAACAGTCATTTCAGCAAATTTTTTTTTTTCCTTTACAACTCCTTTAACTTCCCTTATACATGCAGAAAATTGAAGAAAAATTGTATTGTAACCACGTAACCTTGTACACGTTGGGCAAAACACTGGCTTCTTTCTGTACTGTGCCAAGGTTTACTTCATGTTTTTACTTAACTCTTAATGACCCATGCACCCAGAGGAGCATTAAAGTGATACTAAACTGAGAAGTGTTAATTGCCATAATTCATTCAGATAAATTGTATATATTATGCCACTGATTTTATTTTATTTATTTTATATCCTCAAAGTACCTCATTTCGGCAGTGCTGTCATGTGGTTACATGCTCTTTCCCTGTTCTTTAGCTCCTTGGGAGTGGGTTCTATTACTCTGCTGATGTATGCTTTCTACAGTGTGAGTCTGTCTGGGCAGCCCTGATTTGGTGCTGTGCTAGTCACATGACAAAGAATAAAGTTTCAGAAAAGCAATCCAAATTCAATTATAAATATCAAATATGTTTTACAGCTCCCAATAAATCTTTATTGAACATCACATTGTATTTATTGTGCATCGATGTCGCTTAGGCAGAGTCAGATGGCTGACAGTAGCTTACTTTCACAACTTTACTTTACAGTATATCGGATCAGCATTCAGATGGTGACAAAACAAAAAAGAAAAAAATATACGTTTTTTGCGTGTTTTTTTTTTTTTTTAATTGCCAAAAATATGTGGAATACATATCGGCCTAAAAATCCCAGATTTGATCAAATACCACCAAAAGAAAGCTCTATTTGTGGGGAAAAAAAGGAAGTCAATTTTGTTTGGGTACAACGTTGCACAATTGTCAGTTAAAACTGCACAGTTCCGAATCGCAAAATTGCTATTGGTCCAACACATGAAAGAAATTGGGTGTGCCTGGAATGATTCTTAACCACTTAAGACCCGGACCTTTAGGCAGCTAAAGGACGCGGCCAGGTTTTGCGATTCGGCACTGCGTCGCTTTAACAGACAATTGCGCGGTCGTGCGACGTGGCTCCCAAACAAAATTGGCGTCCTTTTTTCCCACAAATAGAGCTTTCTTTTTGTGGTATTTGATCACCTCTGTGGTTTTTATTTTTTGATGACGCCACCACAGTGAAGAACAGGGAAGCCGTGTTTACACACGGCTCTCCCCGTTCTTCATCTCCGGGGACCGATCGCGGGACTCCAGCGGCGATCGGGTCCCGCGGTCCTGGTCACATGCTGACTAGTGCACGACGATGTACATTGACACACTAGCTTGTCTGGGCATATGGGTGTACAGGAACGTCTCCTTTAAGATGTGGCATTGTGGGCGCAAGCTCTGTGAGTCCGACCGCCATCTTACGGAGAGGAAGCGCAGGGAAATGCTGATGTAAACAAGAATTTCCCCATTTCTTCCTAGTGACAGGACATTGATCACAGCTCCCTGTGATTGGGATCAATAATTGGTGTCATGTCACATGAAGCCTATCCCCCCACAGTTAGAACACATCCCTAGGACACACTTAACCCCTTCAGCGCCCCTACTGGTTAACCTCTTCACTGCCAGTGTAATTTTTACAGTAATCAGTGCATTTTTATAACCCTGATCGCTGTATCAATGACAATGGTCCCAAAATAGTGTGAAAAGTGTCCGATGTGTCTGCCATAATGTCGCAGTGACGATAAAAATCGCTGATCGCCGCCATTACTAGTAAAAAAAAAAAAATGCCATAAAACTATCCCCTATTTTGTAGACGCTATAACTTTTGCACAAACAATTCAAAAGCTTTATTGTGATTTCATTTTTTAGCAAAATGATGTAGAAAATGTAACGCCCTAAACTGAGCAAAGAAATATCCCACAAAAATATATATAAAAATAATTATAGCAAAAAGTAAAAAATATTCATTTTTTTTTTTTTTTTTTTTTTTAATTGTCGCTCTATTTTTGCTAATAGTGTAAACAATAAAAACCGCAGAGGTGATAAAATACCACTAAAAGAAAGCTGCTGTATTTGTGGGAAAAACAAAGTACGTCAATTTTTGTTTGGGAGCCACGTCGCATGGCCGCGATATTGTCGGTTAAAGCGACGCAGTGCCAAATCGCAAAAAGTGCTCTGGTCTTTGGGCAGCCAAATGGTCTGGGGCTGAAGTGGTTAATGAAGAGAAAATTCTAATTGCAATTTCTTGAAACATACTAGTAGAGAAACTACAGTCTCTGACACTTTTTTTTTTTTTTTCCCTACACGCCCTCTTTTCCTTACTTAAAGAAAATAAAATCCTAAGGTGTATGAAAACCTTGAAAGATGGTAGCATCTTTCCAACACAGTACTGAAGCCTGGGATCTTGTTCCTTCAATCACGTAACACTCTGCAAAGAAGCAATCAAGGTCGACGTAGAGATTTGCTGACTTCCTGTTCTAGTGACAACATTGGCACTATGGCAGGAAGTACGGGACATTTCCAGTGGGAACAAAGACTGTAATAAATATCTGGTGGGTGGTTTGAGCTTTCCTCCTTGCCTTTAGAGATGCACTTTAATAAACGGTAGGAAAAAAGTGTGTGTGTGTGCCCCCAGTGATTTTAGTAGAGCAGAAATCAAATGCATACATCTGATCTGCCTATATACAGTGGATATTCATTTTTTTTATTTATATTTTTTCCAAGCTGTAGTTGCCCAATAGAATTGGATTTTTTTTTTTTATTGTGTCAAGCTTTGCTGGTATACATAAAGATTAACTTGAACATTTTTCCATGATCAAAACCATTTGAAAAGAGAAAAATCGGCCTAGTTATCACGAATTTGGACCCCAGGTGAGAATAATTTTCCACAGCTGCAGAAAAATGTCTATGCTTGGGTTCACATTTGCCCCTGTGTACATGTGTTGTGTGCGGTTTGTTGTAATTCCTTTAAACTATGGAGGAACCCAGCTTTTAGATACAGCACCAAATTACCTTTTGGAAATTTGCCAAGGACTGACAGGAGGCGACAACGCAGAGAGGATTTGACATGAGTATCATATTTCAGGGAGCATTTAGAGATTGAAAAATATGAGCATATGGTGTTTATAATCCCTGCCTCTGACACCCGCTCTCCTCTTACAATCAGGTAGAATCAGCTCAGCAGTTCTAGTGCCTCTTAGTGCTTTCTACAAGACTGTGCCAAGAGATCACCTAAAAAGTCATGTTTTCCTTTATTTTGCTGACCAAATTAAGCAGCTAATGGTTTTGTTTTAATGTTGCTTTAGATTAAACCCGGGAAATTCAAAATGAATAAAATCAATGGTTTCCATCAGTCTGAGCCATATGTCATGATGATTTGTAGTTTCAGAAGATAAAGGGGGCTCAAGTGATCTTTACCTTTTTAAAAGCTAAGCTTGGCCCTGTGTACCTATTGGGCCTCTAATGCAACGCTTGGGCACCAGGGCTGTAGCGTGTTAAGTGACTTCATTGCCAAATGAGTTAAAAGATTTTATATCTTTGTTTTGAGTTTTGTTCCAGCCTGAGGCCCACTTAAATAGTTGGTAGTGGTCTGAAGAAACAATTGAGTTGAATAATCATTTGTCTTAAACCCCATACACTTTCTACAGATTTTTGTCTTCCGATTTACCAAAACCATATAATATGAGGTCAAACCTTAAAGGTTTTGTAAACCCTCCCTTTGTAAAAAAAAAAAAAAAAGTCATACTTGCCTCCACTGTGCAGTTCTTTTGCACAGAGTGGCCCCGATCCTCCTCTTCTGGGGTCTCTCAGCAGCACTGGTGGCTTCTCACCACATCAAGTGTCCACATTGGAGAAGCGCTCTCCTTGGTGGACACCCGTGCAGGTGCACTCCCAAGTCCTGCATTCTGTGTAAATGGACTCTGCCCTGCTCCCTGGCGCCACGTCATTGAAGTTGATTGACAGCAGCGGGAGCCAATGGCTGTGCTTCATCAGTCTATCCAATCGGCATAGACACCAGATAGAGATGGTGTGCTCCTTCCCGGACGGAGGAATATATTAGCGTTCAGGTAAGTAAAATTAGGGGGCTGGGAGCCTGCAGCACTACTGAAGGTTTTTCACCTTAATGCATAGAATCCGTCGGATTTTCTGCCAACAGCCTGTCATCACACAATTCGTCGGAAAATCCGATCGTGTGTACAAGGCTTATGAGTTTTAATCCGTATGTAATCAGGCAGGCCTTTGCACTACATGGAAAAAAAATCAAGAGATGGTGTTGCGCTCCAATAGCATAGAATGGTGTAAGTGGTTAAATATATAGTATAAAGGGAGCTGTGGTGGCTCAACGTGATTGGCACTGCGCTGACAAGCCATTCACCTCTGCAGCCAAGGGTTCGGATCCCGGTCTCGGCTACATGTGAATTGAGTTTGGTGGTCTCAGCCCGGCTCCCGGTGGGTGTGCTATGCAAGGTACGCCTGTGCTTAGTACGCCCACCCCCCTCCCCACAAAAACCACCACACTTGCACACACACAAAATTGGTTTAAAACACATGCACTTTGGCCATGCGGTCTCTTAAAATAAAGAGAGGCGAAGGACCTACGGGGCTGGCTGGGTGGGCTAGGCCCCCTCACTCCCTCATAGGGGGAGTCCCTCTGCCCCATTGGGGTCCTGTTGGGCCCCAGTTGGGCTCCCAAGAGGAGCAGGTAGGGCGGGGTGAGTGGGAGGCCCCCCTTCACACCCGCCATTGCCACCAGGGGCATGGAGAAGGATGGCGATTGCCTCCGGGGGGAGGGTCTGCCTACTCCCAACTCCTGCAGTCCGGCTCCTCTCTCTCGAGTTCACGCACAAAAATATACACTTTAAAGAAAGAAAAAAAAAAGAAAAAAAAAAAATATATAGTATAAATGAATGTGCCAATAGACTGACAAAGATAAAAATCGCTATAAATGCTCATATAAGGTGCATCCAAAGGTGTACTGAATGAATGTGCAAACAGTGCAGATAAAGTGACCCAGGTGCATAAATAAAATCACAACGTAAAGATAATATATGCAGTCGCATAGGAAATCGCGGGATGGTGTTATGCTCCAATCAAAATGAATGACTGAACATACAATGATGGATGAATAAACGGTGAACTAAATAAGAGTGCAAATAAATATAAAATAGGTGACTGTATAATGTCACATCATATGAATGGTGCAACTGCGAGTCCAAGAGGTAATGTAATTTAATCAAAAGAAATTGCGAAGTGCTAGTTTAGTGCTGGGTGCTAATTGACATCAGCAGGTGGCAAGGTGACTTGTTGGTAAATCTTCAGTGTATTGTGACACCCAAAGGTGTGCTAGCAAATTACCTTACTGCTGCAAGGTAAGCAACATTCGATAAAACCAATGGAATCACTCGGGGTAGAGGGGATAACTCCTATCCATCCTTCCAGTAGTGTGGCGCCTAGGGGGTTAAGGCTTCCTTCCAGGCCAGGTGGTCAGTAAGGTAAGACCGCGCCAAAGTCTGTCACCAGGCAGGGTAGAGAAAAGCTAGAGGAGGCTCTACTGTGCAAACGTCCCTTCTGGTGTCCTAGTGTCTGACTCGTATCGTCACTGTCACATGACTTCTTCTCTGATGTCACGCTGTGCGATCCCACTGGTCCGCGCTGTGTTCTGGGACAGATGAGGGGCCGACATGGCGTCGATTCGATGCGGAGCCTGCGGCAATCTATGCCTGGAAGTGGGAACAAATACCTGAATTAGACAGGTATCCTCTTCCGCTCATCTCCCCCTCCTCTCCCCATCTGACATGTCCCAGAAGACTGCAGGTGGGAAGGGAGGGGGAGGAGAAATTCTGTTTTGGATCGCCCCCTACGCCATCCAAGGAGAAGTGGGAGCACGGGAGAAGGTCTTAAAGCAGAACTTCTAATGTTGGGTGGAGTTCTGCTTTAATTTCTTCCAGCCAGATTTGGTCTTCTGTAATTTGTAGCCTTGTTTGCCTATTGTCTGACTGTCACAATTGTATTTGCTATATTTGCAATATTTTTTTTTTTCCCCCACACCACTTGTAAGGAGTTCTCTGGTCACAGCATTTTGTTACCCTGGCTTGCTCACACACCACACTTGAACTTAAATTCTAGTATATGTACACAGGTCTGAGCATGTATTCTTTTTGGATCCAGTCTGCATGTTTGGAATTCATTTTTGTATTTTTTTTTGTGGATCCAACACCTTGGAAGGATATAGATATATAACATAACCAGAAAGTCAGCCATGGACTTTATTGGATTTTATATGTCTTGTTTTATTTTGATCATAACCTATGTTTCCCTTTCTTTCTAAGGACGAAGAGGAAGAGATTAAACTGGAAATCAATATGCTGAAGAAATATTCCCATCACAGAAACATTGCCACTTACTATGGTGCTTTCATCAAAAAGAGTCCGCCCGGTCATGATGACCAACTCTGGGTAAGCGGTTTTATTTAGGAATGTTCCAGGCCTGCATATCATGTGTTCTCTCTCCAAGCTATTTACAGTAAACAAGATTTATGCTGAAACCACTGCATTGATGCTTTTCTGCAAAATGCTACGAATGGCACAGGAATGCGCTGTGAGTTGCTGTGCGATTTCCATGCGATCTAGGTGCTATGCGATTTCAGCCTATTCATTTGCAGGCCAGTTCACACCAAAACCGCATTCAAAACACACTACAGTTGCAGTTATGAATGTTAATGACACCCCAAACACTGGTTGCAATTGCATTTACCTGCACGGTATTGCATGGTACAGACATGCCATGTGATCTGGTTGCTCAGCATTTTTTTAAATGGTGCTTTCACACTTTTGCTGTGGTCCAGCGTGATTCAGCCCATTCAAAATGAATGGGCTCAGATCACACCACCCCAAACCACATGTGAATAGCACAGGAATGCAGAGTATGTGTCATGGTGTGAAATGGCCCTGAGTGGGCTAAAATTGTGCCAGACTGAAACAAAAGTAGCGCACACATGAATTTAAAAAATGCACAGCAATTGAATTGCATGGTACTATTGTACCAAGCAATCTGGTGTAGGTAAACGCACTGTGTTTGGGACTTGCGTTTGGGGTGTTAAGTTGACACTGACACACTGCAGATCGCAAGTGTAATGCATTTTAAACTGTGAAGGAAACGCACATGGAACGTGGTTTCCCACAGCCACGTTCTGATGTGAACTGGCCCATTCAAAGGACAATGATTGAGGACTGAGATGATTAAGTGCACGATAGGAAGATGGAAGTAGATCTGATGATCCTTTTTTATAAAGCATGTGTGAATAAAGGTCTAATATAGGTCATGTATATAAAAAAAATATTTCTGCAGATATACGTGTAGATCAGACTGTCCAACAAAACTTGACCGTTCATGGTGTTGGGACGAAATTGTTGTATACTGACACTGAGTGCTTAAAGTGGAAGTTTAGCCAAAAATCTAACACTAAACCAACCCTCATACCCCGTACACACAATCGTTTTTCGGCATGAAAAAATACGTTTTTTAAAACGTCATTTAAAATGATCGTGTGCGGGCTTCACATCATTTTTCATCTTCTGAAAAACGACAAAAAAAAAAAAAATTCGAGCATGCTGCATTTTTTAACCTCGTTTTAAAAATGTTGTTTTTCCGGGTTGTAAAAAAATGATCGTGTGTGGGCTAAAACGACGTTTTAAACCCGCGCATGCTCAGAAGCAAGTTATGAGTTGGAGCTTGAATGGAACTTCCCCTTTATAGTGCCGTTGTACGTGTTGTACGTCACCGCGCTTTGCTCATAATTTTTTTTACATAACGATGGTGTGTGGGCAACATCGTTTTTAATGGAAAAACTTTGTTTTTTCTACATGCCGAAAAGTGGTCGTGTGTACGCGGCATCAGTCACATTTTAAATCTAATCCATCTAGCCCTGTAAAGAAGAGATTGCTATACTTGCCCATCCTGCAGCCAGTCTGATCCCATGCTGAGCTGTCAGCGGGTGGCTTCAGTGTGTGGGAGTGTGCAAGAGAGGCAGCCGACAACAGAAGCCCCATAGTAAGTCTATGATGACATCACTTTCCAAGCATTTTATAGCTGTTAGCCACTGCTGACGACTGGGTCGACTTGGCTTCAGAAAAGGTATAGCATGTTTTTTTTTTCTTTGTGGGGGTTCAAGAGATTAGGTTTAGCGTTTTACCTTCCACTTTAACAACTGCAACCTTGAGTATTCTAAACTTTTTTTTTCCCACAAAGGAAAAAGCTTCTACAGTAACTAACAAGTTAGCTGGATCTGGGCTTTGATTTGTTAATCGCCTATGAAAGTCTTTCTATCTACTAGCCTGTCCGCAGGGTGATGACGCTGCAGCGATTTCATTGCAGGACGAACCATTTTTTTCACCCTGTTACAGGAAGTGGAAGATCAACAGATAATAAAACTGTTACAGGGGAAATTAGAAAAACAAACTGTGTTCTCATGCTAGTGACAGATTGCAGCATAATGTTTTTGATTTTACCCATAGTCCCTCTTTAAGGTCCAACTCGCCCAGACTGGGGCTGAAATGTGCTTTAGGGGCAAAAATAATTTTAATTAAAAAAACAAACGGTTTATCTAAAGTATAGCATGTATTTGAATTAATTTCTGTGTGGCAGCTCTAAATCTGTAAATGCACCACTAGACCTGGTTGCTTGACTCGTGCAACAGACGCATATTAGATCTAAAGAACAGTCAGGTATTTAGCATACTTGAATGGTACCAAGCCAGCAGATGACCATACTGCCCAGACAAGACTGGGTCTTATGCTGGACATACTATACGAAAAATCCGCAAACCCATTTTTGAAAAACAAACATTCGGCTATGAGTGCAAACGATGGTGCCATCATGTAATGACAATAAATCATTAAGTGGACATCAAACTGGGAAACACATTAAAGGATCACAGGATCACACGCCGCATCATTGGATGTGATTGACAGCAGCGCCAGCCAATGGCTGCGCTGCTTTCAATCCATCCACTGTAGACAATCAACAGCCAGGCTCAACGGCGAAGAGGATGACTGAGGCGAGCACGGGACTTTTGAGGGGTCAGGTAAGTATAACGGGGGGGCTGCGGACCAGTATTGAAGGATGTTTTTTCACCGAAATAACTTAATTACCTTTACAACCCCTTTAACCTTTCAATTTATCATTCGTTCGGCAGAAAATTTCCAAATTTGGGACGTTTTTGAGCTGAAAAAAGGAAGGACATAGATTATCGATTTTTATGCCCATTAACTGGCAAACAAATGGTCTAATGACCGAATTTCGGCCGCTTTTTTTTTTTGTATAGTTTTATGGCCAGAATAAGGGGGTACACAATGCATTAGACAGCATTTGAAACAGAACATGAATTTGTGGTTGTGTTTAGACACCTCATTACACCTTCGATTGATTTTGAGGGAGGACTTTTTGGTTCCATTTGGCCACCTCACTAGATATTGACTAGCTATTACCTTGAAAGACCAAAGATCAAAACCTCCAACATTTGTCCCTGTTGGTAGTGCTCAGTCACTAGTGCTTTTATATTCATCCGGTATACTAATGAATCTGGCATGCTGGTATCTTGTGAGACTCCATGGACTGGAAAGTGTTGTGCTGTGGTCATTTTTGCACAAACATTGGAGAAGTCTGCTGTTCTTCAGAAATCTCTAACCTTGTTAATTACAATGGTGTACTGAGCATATCTGATTGCTCACACCACATATCACCTTCATACATATTGGTTTCTAAATTTTACAATGTTCTATTTAAATATCAAAGCAGAAATGGTTTTAGTGGAAATGGTAACAAAGATTCTCTCCTTTCCGAGGCATGAGAAAGCAGCTAATGAGCATTTTACAATAAAAATGTCCTTTCATTGCCATTATGGCATGCTATGCAGTGCTGATGTTTCTTTGTTCCACAGCTTGTAATGGAGTTTTGTGGCGCTGGCTCCATCACTGATCTGGTGAAGAATACAAAGGGGAATACTCTAAAAGAAGACTGGATTGCTTATATCTCTCGTGAAATCTTGAGGGTAAGAATGAAGTGCTCTTTTCTCTGTGTAGTGCTACAGTAATGTCATGAAATATTAATCAGCTGATTGAACCTTGTACTAGTGCTGACAGGGAATCCTTTCTCTTTAGACTTGTGACGTCACAGGATTTCCAGTCAGCATATGCAAGGGTGCTAATTGCATGAACGTACATTCTCCGTTATAAAAATATATCTAGATGTCAAGCACATTACCCATAAATTATCATTGAAGTGCACTTTTCTTCTGTCTACATTTGCTGATTGATTTATACATGCTGTGTCAAACTATTTAAACTTGAGGGCATAAACTACCACCGGAGAGTTGTCTTTGGATGTCAGTTATTATAGTCTGTCATTTTTCCTGCTGTTAAGTAATAATCCCCTGGCCAATTAGCTTGTTGGTGCATGCTCACAATTGCACAGTTGGGTCTCCTTGAGCAACAAGAGCCAGCCATACAGGGTTTTTTTTTTTTTATATTGATTGCAGTATAATCAGTTCCAACATCAATAACCTATATTAAAATATAATTTAAAGCAGAACGCCAGGCAATTCGCTTAATACATAAGTAAAATGTAAGCTGTCTTTTCAAAAGATTATAAATTCTCTCTATTTGTGGTTCCATACATTTTAGCTAATGATTGGCTTGTCCAGACTGAGTGCTGCTGCAGTTACACAAAACAGCCAGATACACATCACACCCTGTGTTGTCATCCCTGTCTCTTCTGTCCTGTTTACACCACAATGCTTATGTCATGTCATTTTGTTTCCCCCCACCCCCCCCCCAAGCAGAAAACGACATATACGTTGCAGATTCCTGCACAGACAGAAAATCTGCGTGTTATAAGGGTTGTGAACCGGGTGCATAGAGAACAATTGTTTTCTTTGTGCCCTTTGCTGAATGCATGCATAAAAAAAACTTACGTCTCTGCACATGGTGTGACGAGGTCTTAAAATTAGGTTAGACATACCGTATATACTTGCGTATAAGCCAAGTTTTTCAGCACATTTTTTGGTGCTGAAAATGCCCCCCTCGGCTTATACTATAGTCACCTTTTTGCGCCTGATCTCCCGGACTTTGGGGGCCCCATACTGACCGGTTGTAGGTCCCCTGGACCCACACATATAGCCCCACTCTTTCTCTACAAGTGTGCAAAGTTTGTTGTCGGGGGGACCTACAGCCGGGGGAACACCAATTTTTCAAATTTGGGCACCCCTTCTATATACTCCCATGTTAAATGCAAGTCGAGGCATGGTCACAGTGAGGCATGCAGATGGACATCCTAGGCTTATACTCGAGTCAATACGTTTTTCCCATTTTTTTTGTGTGTGTGGTAAAATTAGGTGCCTCGGCTTATATTCGGGTCGGCTTATACTCGAGTATACGCAGTCATCTTTTTTTTTTTTTCTGTATAGAGTGGCAAGGATTAGGTTTAGGACACCTGTCAGGTTATTGTTTTTTTTTTTTGTCTCTATTAGCGAGATCACCCTTTCTATTTGTCTTGTTTTACCTTTCATCGCTAAAACTCAAAAGCAAAAAGACCCAACTTTTGGGACATTATTCCTGGTTACCCTGAGGACAACCAGGAATTTCCTCTGAATTCCTGTTTTGGCTATTGGACAGGAAGTGAAGAGAAATCTCCACAATGGGACGCAAATAGCCAGCATAATTTGTTACGGAGATATGCTTGTAATCCAAAGTGCGTGTATATAAAAGCAAATTTTCCTATAACAAATAATGGAACTCAGATGATTCATTCCAACAATTTATTAATAAATCCGTTTTATAGTCCAAATAAAAAGATTATAGCAATTTCATAGGTTGTGTAACCATAAAATGTCCATTCACAAATGGAAGCCTCCACAAGGCAAAATCCAGCAGAAGCTTCAGAGTATAAAAGAGAGGAGAGGTGCCTCTAAGTGTAGCAATATGGTTAAATTTAGGCTGCTTTCACATTGGAGATAGAGCCGTGGTGGCGGTATAGCAGCACGATTTTTATCGGTGCTATACCGTCGTATTTACCTTGGTATTCGGCCACTAGCAGTGCGGTTTTAACCCCTGCTAGCGGCTGAAAAAGGGTTAATACCACCCACAATGCGCCTCTGTAGGGCGGTACTACCACGGTTTTCCATTGATTTCAATAGGAAGGCGTGGTATAGGAGCAGTGAACACACCACTCCTATACCGCAGTAAAGATGCGGCTAGCAGGACTTTTGGATCGGTCCTGCTAGCGCACCGCTTCAGTGTGAAAGCCTTCGGGCTTTCACATTGAACACTACAGGGCAGGTTTTTACCGCATGAAAAACGCCTCAATGTGAAAGGGGCCTTAATAAAGGTACAACATTTAGCAACTCGCATGGTTGATGATTTAAAAGAGGCACATCGATGTATGCAGGTATTCGGGGTAAAGCTGTCCACATTGGCCATCACCGCTGTCAGTCTGCAATCGTAACCTGTAAGACTACCCTGCAGTAGAGCGATTAAAAGCGAGGCTTGAAGAGCTTGTGAAGTGCAGTGTGGAAGGGATGACGTTGATGGCAGAGTGGAGGACAGTCTGTGGACAGCTTTTCCCCCGCATATCTGCATACTTAGATGTGTCTTGGTCATCAACCATGTGAGTTGCTAAATGTTGTACCTTCATTAAATGTAACCATATTGTTACACTTGGAGGCACCTCTCTTCTTTTTTATACTCGGTTGTAACTTGATGCTACTTGTAGATCAAGATATCGCTTGTATATCAAGTCAACATTTATTAAATATATTTGCTGGTCTTGCAAAATGCCTTTAAACCAAGGTTTTACTATAGTTCTCTCCAAGTCTCTTCCAAACCTGTGATTATTAAAGAATATGCAGTGGCAGGGAGATGAGGTCGGTGCTCTGTTATCCCCACTTGTAAGCATGGACAGGGAGTTGGACTGATGGCATTGTATGAAGCAATTCCTGATTAGCTCAGAATGCCGACCCACCCTCTTCTGCTCTGCATGCTGCTATACATACATTACAGAAGGATATCAAGATGAATTTTTTTTAATGAGTCCAAGAGATTAAACATGTCTTATTTTTTTTATTTTTTATAGCCGCTTGGAGTCAGGTTTTCAAATGCATGTTCACAAACTTGAAAGCATCAATAGCACAAGTTAACCTCAATATCAGTAAAGAAAGGGAACAATCTTTTCATTGCATAGACGTCCATGTGAAAAATAGCTGGAGTCAGGATAAAAAAGATTGCGACAGGTTCTATGGTGCAGCAGTTGTTAAAAGAAGGGCCTGGTTATGTCATAATGGATGAGATATCTGTGGCTGGAATAAAGAACAGTATTTTTTAAACACCTTGCATTGCTCCCTTTTTAGAATTGATGACAGCCCACCCTGCCTACCATTAGGAAAAAAAGAAAGCTTTAATTGTAGATCGTCATTTAATCCATGTAATTAAAATTATTTAATATTTTATCTGCCAGGACACATGATGTATTGTGGCTTAAGTGGCCTATGGTATGTGGGAGCAAGCAGATACATTCCTTTAGGATAGTTGTTTGTCCATGTTAGAATCTGTTTTTTGTATGTTCGTTTTTTCTTTTGTGAGGTTAGTGTTTGGATCTGTTTTTAATTTAGGAAACATACACAGTTGTGCCTTGCTTTTCAACTGTTAAAAAATAAATAAAAATAATAAATGAAATCGATCCTTTAGCAGTTAGATAATATACTATTGTCCAGCTGCCATCTACTGTTTTCTGCTAGCTCTTGACAGATTCAGTAGCTGTGATCAGCAGTTAGCACTCATAAATTATTCGTTTGAACCATCAAAAGTAATTGTGACCTTTCTTTGTCTTGCCGTTTACACCTAATGTGGTTTCAGCCTACTGGTTCATCATGCTGATTGCAAAAACGCATTCCGTTCTAAACTGGAATCGGGTTCCTCACAAAGGTGAATGACTCATCGCCTTGGTCTAGCAGATTACTTTATCACAAGGAAATGTATCTTTTCATCAAAAATTCAGACTTTGGTATAACCCACATGATTTTTTTTTTATTTCTTCTTGTGTTTAGGGGTTGGCACATCTCCATGCTCACCACGTGATTCACAGAGATATTAAAGGACAGAACGTGCTGCTAACCGAGAATGCAGAGGTGAAGCTCGGTAGGTAAAAAAATACAGTTCTTTATTGAACTAGGCAAGGGGCTGAAAAATTATATATTTGGAATTTTCTAATGATCAGATAACATTGTTAATAATCTAAAAAATTACTTGCGTCCCCTCCCACCTCTACACTTAGAGCTGTGCGATCCAACACTGCTGATCGGTCAGTTCTCCCCCTCTGATGTAAGCAGAGAGCCTTGTCTGTCCATCACCAGCTCTTTTCTGCCCCTCCAGTGCTCACTGGAGCGCCAGGCTGTGAAAGGAGCGGCTTGTTTCTGTTTTCCAGTGACTCACTAGGTGGATCCCAACTGAAAAGTCTGGATAGATCCAGTGTCTGGACCGGCTGAGTGGCGCAAGCCAACAGCTGACATTAGCTGAAAATGGGTGATAAAAGTACAGAACGAATTGCATTCCTGTGATCCATAGGAAAAGCTTGGGCTATTCTTCTCCTTTAAATTGCGACTTGCCTGAAGCTAACTATAGACATGAGATCAGTTGCTCAGTCTGCACATTTTTTTCCCATGTCTTTGAGCCCTGTGTTTTTTAAAAGGAACAGTTGGGTTTAATAACCTGTTTCTATATGCAATTGGTCTCCGTAGATATTGTCAATTCTATTTTCCCTTTCCAGTCACTAAACCTAACCATTCACCTATTTAAGTGCGCTGCATGATTCGTGCCCAAGTGTGACTGTCTTATGTGCGGGAACTTTAAAGTGCTTGTAAAGGCAAGACGTTTTTAACCTTAGTGCACTCCCTGCATTAAGGTAAAATAAAACAATGTCAGAGTTGTTGCAAAATACCATTGCTCAAGTTCATGTTTAGTATTGTAGGGAAAAAC
Source organism: Rana kukunoris (assembly GCA_029574335.1). Classification (NCBI taxonomy): domain Eukaryota; kingdom Metazoa; phylum Chordata; class Amphibia; order Anura; family Ranidae; genus Rana; species Rana kukunoris. The sequence goes on along the minus strand of CM056050.1, from coordinate 249,409,620 downwards.
ATTAAGCCTTCACAACCACTTTAGGCTGCATTCACACCGGAGCGTATTGCCGCGACACGACATTGGTGTATTGTCCCCGCGATTTGCGGCGACAAGTCGCTCCTTTTTTTTGCTTGGATGGGTGATTTTAACATTGTCGGCTATTGCCAAACGCCTGATACGCCTGAAAAAAAGGGTCCGGGACTTGTTTCGAGCTTCAGGCGTACGGCGTTTCGGCGTTCGGCGTAGAGATGTGAACCATCTCCATAGCCGACAATGTTAATTCGCCCCTCCAGCGTATCTCAGGCTGCTACAGCGTCGGGCGACAAAACGCCTAGGTGTGAATGCAACCTAAGCCTATGTGCACCCTAGTACTGCTGCATAATCATGCATTTTTCTGTGTGTGTGTTTTTTTTCCTTAATGGTACAATTAGATTGTTTGTAGAGCACAAAACTCTGCCAAAAATACACAAAAAATTTCTCCAAAAATTGCTTACACTTGTGTTTTTTTTATGCAATCCTATTGAGACCTATGCAGCCAAAAACTCACTGTGCTGCACCAAAAGAAGCACCTTCACTGTCGAAACCTGTGCTGCACTACGTTGACGCATTGACGTGAGTAGGCGTTATAGAGAACAATATGATTTCCACAGTCAAAGGTTGCAACTCGATGGCAGACACTGAAGTCACATTAGTGTGACTGTGTGGCATACTTGCTGTAAGGATAAATCATTTAATCCTAGACTGGCTGTGTGTGTGTGTGTGTGTGTGTGTGTGTGTGTGTGTGTGTGTGTGTGTGTGTGTGTGTGTGTGTGTGTGTGTGTGTGTGTGTGTGTGTGTGTGTGTGTGTGTCTGCACTGTAAAAATTCCTACAGGGTTTAAGCTCTGGAATTTGTTAGCAATTGTAGCAATTGTTCTCATGTATGTACAGGGAGTGCAGAATTATTAGGCAAATGAGTATTTTGACCACATCATTCTCTTTATGCATGTTGTCTTACTCCAAGCTGTATAGGCTCGAAAGCCTACTACCAATTAAGCATATTAGGTGATGTGCATCTCTGTAATGAGAAGGGGTGTGGTCTAATGACATCAACACCCTATATCAGGTGTGCATAATTATTAGGCAACTTCCTTTCCTTTGGCAAAATGTGTCCAAAGAAGGACTTGACAGGCTCAGAAAAGTCAAAAATAGTGAGATATCTTGCAGAGGGATGCAGCACTCTTAAAATTGCAAAGCTTCTGAAGCGTGATCATCGAACAATCAAGCGTTTCATTCAAAATAGTCAACAGGGTCGCAAGAAGCGTGTGGAAAAACCAAGGTGCAAAATAACTGCCCATGAACTGAGAAAAGTCAAGCGTGCAGCTGCCAAGATGCCACTTGCCACCAGTTTGGCCATATTTCAGAGCTGCAACATCACTGGAGTGCCCAAAAGCACAAGGTGTGCAATACTCAGACATGGCCAAGGTAAGAAAGGCTGAAAGACGACCACCACTGAACAAGACACACAAGCTGAAACGTCAAGACTGGGCCAAGAAATATCTCAAGACTGATTTTTCTAAGGTTTTATGGACTGATGGAATGAGAGTGAGTCTTGATGGGCCAGATGGATGGGCCCGTGGCTGGATTGGTAAAGGGCAGAGAGCTCCAGTCCGACTCGCAAGCAAGCAGCAAGGTGGAGGTGGAGTACTGGTTTGGGCTGGTATCATCAAAGATGAGCTTGTGGGGCCTTTTCGGGTTGAGGGTGGAGTCAAGCTCAACTCCCAGTCCTACTGCCAGTTTCTGGAAGACACCTTCTTCAAGCAGTGGTACAGGAAGAAGTCTGCATCCTTCAAGAAAAACATGATTTTCATGCAGGACAATGATCCATCACACGCGTCCAAGTACTCCACAGCGTGGCTGGCAAGAAAGGGTATAAAAGAAGAAAAACTAATGACATGGCCTCCTTGTTCACCTGATCTGAACCCCATTGAGAACCTGTGGTCCATCATCAAATGTGAGATTTACAAGGAGGGAAAACAGTACACCTCTCTGAACAGTGTCTGGGAGGCTGCGGTTGCTGCTGCACGCAATGTTGATGGTGAACAGATCAAAACACTGACAGAATCCATGGATGGCAGGCTGCACGAGTGTCCTTGCAAAGAAAGGTGGCTATATTGGTCACTGATTTGTTTTTGAATGTCAGAAATGTATATTTGTGAATGTTGAGATGTTGTATTGGTTTCACTGGTAAAAATAAATAATTGAAATGGGTATATATTTGTTTTTGTTAAGTTGCCTAATAATTATGCACAGTAATAGTCACCTGCACACACAGATATCCCCCTAAATAGCTAAAACTAAAAACAAACTAAAAACTACTTCCAAAAATATTCAGCTTTGATATTAATGAGTTTTTTGGGTTCATTGAGAACATGGTTGTTGTTCAATAATAAAATTAATCCTCAAAAATACAACTTGCCTAATAATTCTGCACTCCCTGTATACTGTATTTGGCAGGTACAAACTCGAACCTTAAAGTGTTTTTTTTTTTTTTTATTCACTTGAAAAGTCATAATGCCAAAACGCTAAGGTATGCAGATTTTTTATTTTTTTTTGTATGGAATTGTTCCTTAAGGTAAACATGAAGGCTCCACATAAATTATATGCTGAAATAGCGGTATAGTAGTGCAAAATGTTATTGATTTACTGTCATCATAAGGATCCCTAATGAGCTTTCTGAAGACTTTGCAGCTTATAGATCCGCTGACAATGCAGCCTTTAATTAGATGTGTTTTTGAAGTTGTCAACATGTACTCATACTTTATCTGCAGTGGATTTTGGTGTCAGCGCACAACTGGACAGGACAGTCGGTCGAAGGAATACATTTATTGGTACACCATATTGGATGGCCCCTGAAGTTATAGCTTGTGATGAGAATCCAGATGCCACCTATGATTACAGGGTATGGCAAATGTTTTGTTGCAGTATAACTATGGGAAAAACCTCTCTTTTGTTTTTGAGGGGGTTAGTACACCTGTTGGTTTTTATTGCTGTTTGTCCTCCTGTTGGGGAGATTCACTGTGTCTATTTGTCCTGTGACTGTTCTCAAAAGTGAAAGAAGACCATTCCAACATTTGGGTTGACACTAGAACAGTATATAATAGAGGAGGGAAATTTCCAATGGGGACACTGGTTGTGGTAACACCCCCCCCCCCCCCCCAGGATTCCCTCACTTTGGAGGGATGTTCTCTACCGTCCTGTTTTAATTCTGACAGAAAGTGAAATCAAATCTTCCCAAGTGAGACCCAGATTGCCAAAAAAGCTTACTTAAGTTTAGGTTCACCTTTCGGAACATGTTACATGTGCCACCCATATTTAGGGTGGTTCCTGCAACATGTTCCAGCTCATGATGCCATTTCCTTGACCCCAGTGTGACAGTGGGTGGTGGATCTTCTCCCTACACCCACAATTTTAAAACCATGTGATGCTACTCCCACATGGCAGCATCCTTCATTCAGTTTTTTTGTGAAGGAATGAACTACTATTACTGTCAACCACTATGGCTGACCGCGTTTAATTATGAATGCGCTGATTAGTGCTTTCGTAGTAAATTTGCAAGCCCTGCAGCTTTCTACAGAGAGCCGTATAATGGTACAGGTAGAAAGCTAAAGGGCTTATCTGTAGAAGCTTGACATCGCACCTCTGATCCACTGATCAAGGGTTCAATGCTTTCCAGGCTCCTGCAGGAAAAAATAAATGCACATATTAATTGTTTCTGCAAAAATTTGTGAATTTTTTTTTTCTTGAAAAGTGAACGTACCCTTTTAAGTTTCTATCGCGATGCGTTCCTTTTTTTAAATGCAACTAATCTACTCCTATACTTTACAGCCAAGGAAACTGCCATCTTAGCCTCTGTTTTATTTTCAGTTCCCATGGGGCTACAGTTCCCATAATGCTTGACATGTGATAAGTCATAATACCAGTCATTTGATGGTTTGACAGTTGGGTTTAGAGCACAAGCCACTGGGACCTTTGTTAATCACAGCATGCTTGGGATGCAACTGTTTTGGAAAACCCTTAAATCTTCTTATTTTATTTTTTACCACCTATAAAAGTCATAAAGTAATATGTACTCATTTTAGTGTAGCATAGTGGTTGATGAAGGTTTCTGTAATAGGCACATTATTTGTTTTTTTACTGAACAACTCCACATGCAGTAGCACTTTTAATTTTGCAACATAATATCTACCGTAATCATTTTTGCAGAGTGATCTTTGGTCCTGTGGTATTACAGCAATAGAGATGGCAGAAGGTGCTCCCCGTAAGTGCTCTTCTTCATTTTCAGTTTTATAAAAAAAATCTTTTGGCTTTACTTGACAATAAACTGCAAATATTATATCTAATAATTTGTGTTCTTTTACAGCTCTTTGTGATATGCATCCTATGAGAGCACTGTTTCTTATTCCCAGAAATCCACCTCCCCGCCTAAAATCGAAGAAATGGTGAGTTCTTGGTCATTATTGTGCCATGTCTACTGCTATTCAAATATATTTTCTTTATAAGACCCCTTTCACACGAGCAGATAGAATTCAGCTTTTAGGTGCAGATAGATGAAGTTATCTCCCGGAACTAAACTGAAACAATGCATTCTTATTGCCCTATTCGCACACTGTGCTTGCCAACGGTTTTGTGCGGTTTAGAAAAAATTTGAATCCAGCACCCATTTATCGCAGATATCTGTACATAACCACAGGTAATCGTAGTGCACTATTTCACTTGTGGATAGCAGCGGCAACAAAAAGAATAACGGGAAGCGCATCAGAAATGGCAAGAATGCTACATCGCAGCTAAACGCAGCCACGTGTAAACTCTGTAAAGTAATCGCTGTTAATCACAGTTTACAACCGTAAGTGATAGCTGTGCCTGGAGTCTTGGAATTTTAAAATAAAACCTGCTTTTACCAGCGACAGGACAGCTGTCTGTAAAAGTAGTGTTACAAATTGGCCTTTTTTTTATCATACCTTTTGACAAGAAACCCAATGTGTACTAGATAGTATCCACTGGTTAAGTTGTGTAGCCAAAATACTGTTAGGATTCAAGGGTGGATTTCCCCAGAACTGCTACTAGTGGGGTACTAAGTGGGCAGTGAGTGATATCTTCAAACTTTTGCAAAGCTTTGGGTGCCAATTCCTTTTGACGCTTCTGAGTGTGTCAGATAGCATGTTCCCCCTGCAATATGGCTCTCCTGCTGAACTCATTTAGCTGAGGTTAGTGGTGGGTGGGAACCACAGAAAAGCAGCAGCAGGGGGGTGTACATTTTGACACGCCTAGAAGTGTTGTATGGAAGGGGGTTCTAGGGCTCTGCAAGAGGATGAAGATTTAATTTCCAACTTGCCGGTCAGGGAACTATGTAACGTATTCTTTTTGGTCATTTTATATACACACGGCAGGTGCACTTTGATGAACTTAAATGCTACCTAATTGCAAACTTGAATATTAACCTTGATTTTATGTTGTGAAAGGGAAAAAAAAAAACATTTTTGCTATGGGCGAAACACTTAAAAACTAACCATCTACTAAAATATGAAGGTTGCCATTACTAAATTCTTTATGAAAGTGCTAATTGCATGTCATGTTGATTTCAGTACTTTAAACCACTGACTTTGAACAAATATGCAGATAAGGTGGTATACCTCAAAGCCAGAGACCAGCAACTATCAAAAGGTTAGCAAACCATTAGGAGTTTTTACATGCTGAGATATAGGCTACAGCAGTACATGGCACTTCTAATGATAGAGCATGTTGGGCACAAACAGTAATTTATGCCTTGTTTCTGTACATTCAGTAGGCCCAAACATAAAAAAAAAAGATACAATTTTTTAAAAAAATTTTTGTAATCTGGGATTTTTTTTATTAATAGTTTAAACCATCAGAGTTGGAATTTCATTGTTTTGGTTTCTCCTTGCATTTTATTTTACAGGTCAAAGAAGTTTTTTAGTTTTATTGAAAGCTGTCTGGTAAAAAATTACATGCAGCGCCCTCCAACAGAACAGCTGTTAAAACATCCATTTATAAGAGACCAGCCTAATGAGCGACAAGTCCGTATCCAGCTCAAAGACCACATAGACAGGACCAGGAAGAAGAGAGGAGAGAAAGGTGGGTGGTTTATTTTTGCTTTTAATTTCTATTAAAGCGGTTGTATAGTCCTTCCTTTTTATTTATTTTTTTATTTTTTTCTACTTTTACCTACAGGTAAGTCTAAAATGAGGCTTACCTGTAGGTAAAAAAAAATCTCCTAAACCTTTACGGTTTAGGAGATATTCCCTGCGCAATGCGCCGCCGACTGCAGTGGCGCATGCGCACAGGGGATTCTCGGCTGAAGGGCCGGCAGACGCTGGACCTTGCCAGAAAGAAGTTTCCTGCACGCATGCGCGGGAGTGACGACTTTTCCCTTACAGGTGTAAAAAAAAAATAGTCAGCGGGTTTACTATCGCTTTAACAGTGCTTGTTTTTTTATACTGCCTGATAAAATGCCGAATGTATGGTTAAAGTGGGTCTAACCTCGATAATTGTTTTATTACCTTAACGTATAAATGTAAAAAAACTCCCCACTACGTAATCTACCTACCCCCATCATTAAACACTTACCTGACTGAGCCACTGAACCAGTAAAATCCTTACTGCAGTACTGTTTCTCACTTCATGCTTTCACAGAAAACGCTGAGAACATAGGGAGCCATAGGCTCCTGCTGCTGTCTGACAAACTCCTGTGAGAAAGGAATGGTGGCATGGCATACTGGCACTATGTGTGTCTGTGGACACATACAGCCTGGCTTAGAAGCGTGCCAGCATGAGTGCCCCCTTAGCACCTGGCTTGTTGAAGGAGCACTCAGAGGAAGGAGGAGCAGACTATCACTTCTACTTTTATTATTTCACCCCAAGAATATATGAGTAGAACTGAAAATGGTGGACAGGCTTAGGGGGGAAAAGATGGGGGGATTTTTTATTTTTTTTTAAACTTGAAATGCATCTAGCATGAATTATTTTTATATTTATAGTTGCATAAATCGTTCTATTTACCAGAAATTGGATCTGCACTGTAATATTTCATCTGCATATTTCTAACTTTTTAGTTGGGTAAACTGGGACACTTGACTGAGTAAAAACTAGAAGTGTGCATTAAAAAAAAAAAAAAAACTTTGGCTATATTTAATATTTTGGATAGAATCCTGATTTAAAGGTGTTGTAAAGGCAGAAGGTTTTTTAATCTTTATGCATTCTATGCATTGAGATAAAAAGTCGCTTGTGCGCAACAGCCTCCTTAATACTTGAGGTTCCTCTCTGTCCAGCGATGTCCACAAATGTCTCGGCTGTCCAAAATTCTCCCTCCTGATTGGCTGAAACACAGCAGTGGTGCCATTGGCTGCCGCTGCTGTCAGAGAAGGATCTGGGCTGCTCTGTGCAAATCCACTGCAGCCAACTAGCAGGGCTGGTGCAAGGATTTTCGACACCCTAGGCGAAGCCTCATTTTGACGCCCCCCCCCCCCCCATTCGCTCCGCCCCTCACTGAAATTTTTGTGGTGCCTCTTCACTTATTTCTTCGGCCGTGGTCCACATGCTTGCACATGTGCCTCTGGACCCAGCCAAAAGACAACTAGAAGGATGGCAACGGCTCGCTTCCTCACGCCAGACGTGGTCCACAGGCTAGAGCAGTATACAGGGAGCCCAACTGTGTAACTGACTGCCTGTACGAGCAACAAATACACTAACAATGCTAGGTTCCTAGTAAAAAAAAAAATGCACATTTTTTGACCCGCAAAAAGATCTGCATTTATTTTTATACAAAACTGGTATTTGAACCTCCACACCTCAAATCACCCCAATTCCTGTATTTTTAGGTCTAAGATTAACCAAATTCTACCACCTTGACACCTCAGATCACCTCATCACTGTATCATCCTGAACACATGTTCCCCTCTGCACCCCCCCACCTTTGTTCCCCTTAAACCCCCCCCCACACACACAAACACATCAGTTCCTATATGTACCCCCTGCACATCTGTTCCTTCCCCCACACAATCAGTTCCTCTTTGTAACCCCCCCCCAACACACACACACACACACATCTGTTCCCCCTCCGTACCCTGCTGCACATCTGCCCCCCCACAAACACCAGTTCCCACTCTGTACCCCCCTACACACACACACCTGTCTCCCCCACACCAGTTCCCACTCTGTACCCCCCTGCACATCTGTCCCCCCACACCATTTCCCACTCTGTACCCCCCTGCACAACCGGTACCCCCCACACCAGTTCCCACTCTGTACCCCCCTGCACATCTGCCCCCCCCACACACCAGTTCCCACGCTGTACCCCCCCACACACACACACACATCTCTCTCCGACAACACCAGTTCCCACTCTGTACCCCCCCCCACACACACAATCTGCCCCCCCACACATTCCCACTCTGTACCCCCACACACACACAATCTGCCCCCCCCCACACAATCTGCCCCCCCCCACACACGTTCCCACACGTTCCCACTGTACCCCCCCACACACAATCATACCCCCACACGTTCCCACTCTGTACCCCCCACACACACACACACAATCTGCCCCCCCACCCCCACACACAATCTGCCCCCCCCACACGTTCCCACTCTGTACCCCCCAGTCCCCACTCTGTACCCCCCCACACACACCAGGTCCCACTCTGTACCCCCACACATACACACCTGTCCCCCCCACACACACCAGGCCCCACTCTGTACCCCCCCCACACACTCTCTCCGACAACACCAGTTCCCACTCTGTACCCCCCCACACACACACACAATCTGCCCCCCCCCACACGCTCCCACTCTGTACCCCTCCCCACACACACATCTGCCCCCCCACACACGTTCCCACTCTGTACCCCCACACACACACACACACATCTGCCCCCCCCACACGTTCCCACTCTGTACTCCCCACACACACAATATTCCCCCCCCACACGTTCCCACTCTGTACCCGCCACACACAATCGACCCCCCCCACACGTTCCCACTCTGTACCCCCCCCCCACACACACACACACAATCTGCCCCCCCCCACACGTTCCCACTCTGTACCCCCAGTCCCCACTCTGTACCCCCCCACACACACCAGGTCCCACTCTGTACCCCCACACATACACACCTGTCCCCCCCACACACACCAGGCCCCACTCTGTACCCCCCCACACACATCTCTCGCCGACAACACCAGTTCCCACTCTGTACCCCCCCCCCCCACACACACACACACAATCTGCCCCCCCCCCCCACACGCTCCCACTCTGTACCCCCCACACACACACACAATCTGCCCCCCCCCACGTTCCCACTCTGTACCCCCCACACACACACAATATTCCCCCCCCCACACACACACAATCTGCCCCCCCCCCACACACACACACAATATTCCCCCCCCCCACTCTGTACCCCCCACACACACACAATCTGCCCCCCCCCACACGTTCCCACTCTGTACCCCCCCACACACACAATCTGCCCCCCCCCCCACATGTTCCCACTCTGTACCCCCCACACACACACACAATCTGCCCCCCCCCCACACGTTCCCACTCTGTACCCCCCCCCCCCACACACACATACATATCTGCCCCCCCACACACACAAACCAGTTCCCCCTCTGTATACAGTGCAATGTAAACTTGACAGCAGAGACTAGAGTACATGTTTTAATTTCTTGTGACAGGGTGCATGCTGCAGCACTGAGCGTCCTGCTTGTGCTTGTATTGTGTACCTGAGCCAGCGGGGGTTAAGTCTTTACTGAAGGAGAACGGCGCTGCTGCCAGTCTCTCCTTATCTCACTACAGATCCCGACCCCGAGCGACCAGGAGGAGGAGGGGGGGGGGGGGGGCGATCGGACATCATAGCAAGCATGCGGCTTGCATGTAGGGCTTCCATCTCACCCGCCCTGGCCAGTTCAACAGCAACTTCCACCATCAATCGTCAAGCAGCACTTCCGGCCAGCTGCTGTCCCAGCTCTCTCCCCTCATCTCACTGCCGCTTCTACAGCGCTGCAGGCTGGGAATAGCGTTGTGAAGGTGATGTCTTCACAGACGCAACCCCCCCCCCCCAGCCTGGCGGCTGGCGCCAAAGGGAAGTTTTTTCTAAAATTCCGGTCCAGGAGGTATTTTGATGATCCGAATCCCCAGCGAATGGCTGGGGTACCGGATTTTGCCGCTCCCCCTACCCTGGCGCTCTAGGCAGCCGCCTGACTTGCCTATGCCTAGCGCCGGCCCTGCCAACTAGGCAAGTATAACATCTTTTGTTATATTTTTATAGTAAAAAAAAAAAAAAGACTTTAAAATCCTTTTAAGATCTTTCATAAGAGACTCAAATACAACAAGGACTATACACATACATTCCAAAGGTACTTTGATATGGCCATATAATAGTCCATAAAAAACAAGCACTTATTGGAATTTTTTTTGTTTTGTTTTTGTGAAATATTCAATGTACAGGTTAAGTAGCAATACAGCTTATTGGTTTTGATTTCAGTTGATACAGATTTTATTTTAAGCTTATATAGCTTTGAAGACATGTATTTGTGTTTTGAGTATTTTGACAAACATGAATGTTTTATTTACTTTTCATCCAGTTATGCATACAGCAATCCTATAAAAGAAAGTTATACATATGTATATAACAATAATCATCCATTTAGTGCTAATTGGTTGTCTTGGCATTCCTCCAGATGTCTTTGGACCTAAATCATTCTAGCCAAAATAAAGAAAAAGAATATTGGCAAACTATTATCCAGGCATACCCTTTGATCTTTTACTGAATACAGATATGTGATTTGTACCTATTTTGTATACACAGACATATTGGCTTCTTTAAATTCATATGGGATCTATGCATACTTCAGGTTGAAGAGTGTATACCTTTTTGTAGACCTCCAGGGCCATCTATTTCAGCAATTAAAAATAAAGCTGCGAGCTTGGTAGGGAACTGTATTCATTGAAAAATTGGGATAATGTAAATGTTACGATTGTTGTGCACATTACATAATTATTTGATTTATAACCAAATGCATGTGACCCTGGGCAATGTGGGAAAATAATTAGCCACAGGTGATCTGAAATATTTTTTGGCCAGTAGAGTAAATGTTTTTTCTGGAGGTGTTCTGCTCACTTGTCTGTTTTGGTTTAGATGAAACAGAGTATGAATACAGTGGAAGTGAAGAGGAGGAAGAGGAAGTGCCTGAGCAGGAAGGAGAGCCAAGGTATGTCAGTGTTGATTCACATCCTAATACATATACTGTAAGAAAAAAAAAAGATGCTGCCTTCACCCATTTACCTTAGGATGCTCTGTTATTTAGCTTTGGGTATTAGGCGAAAACCTAGTCTATAATTAAAACAAACCCATGCTCTTTTTAAATCAGCCATAGATGGGTTGAATCCTATATGTGCAGGCTAAATGTACTCAAGTTGATTTATCAACGTGTGTGTGCAACCAGCCTGCCAAATTTTACACGTGATTATCGCTAGTGACTGTTAAAGCAATAATCACTGTGTTCTCCAAGTGGGGTTTGCTTCCTCCGCACCACATGGCTTTTGGAAAGCAATTTACTCCATCTTTGGTTGGCTCTAAAGGGGTTGTAAAGGTTATTTTTTAACTTTCTAAATGGGTTCCTTTAAGCTAGTGCATTGTTGGTTCACTTACCTTTTCCTTCAATTTCCCTTCTAAATGTTGTTTTTTTTGTCTGAATTTCTAACTTCCTGTTTCTCCTCAGTAAGCTTGCCACCATCTGGCTGGGGGTTAGTCAGATAGAACAGATTACTGAGGAGGAACAGGAAGTGAGAAATTCAGACAAAGAATAAAAACCATTTAGAATGGAAATTGAAGGGAAAGGTAAGTGAACCAACAATGCACTAGCTTAAAGGAACCCATTTAGAAAATAAAAAACAAACCTTTACAACCCCTTTAAGCATAGCAACCGGTTTACTTGAACCCCTCCACCCTTTAGTCCTAGCAGTGTATACTTGCTATTCCTTTATTCCCTCACAGTGGCAAAAGAAATACCTGGTTGTGCCTGGTGTGAAGAATGGGGCTCATCCAGGTGACATAGCTGAGCCAGTCAGTGCTTGGCACTCAAAGGCTATGTTTCCAGAGACTTGTAGTTGCCACACGTTTGTGTGGGAAAAGTAGCAACTTTATCAATATTTTACTATTTTCAGGCATGTTGATAAAAATGCCTGATATTCTTTGTGCGAGACAGTTACAAGATTTGGATAAAATTATTCATATTGGCTTTAACACCATGGTACTGAAAAATGATGTGTGTGTGTGTGTATATATATATATATATATATATATATATATATATATATATATATAGAGCTTTAAAATTTTGTTCTGGTATAGAATTATGTTTCTTGTACTGATATCTGGCTAGCAGAACAACATCTGAGATGTATTTTTTTTTTTTTTTTTGGTATGATTTTTGCCACCACCAGATGCTCTTTTGATACATTGTATTGACTCTTTTGCATACGTATATCTTTTACTGAAGTTGTGATGTGCATGTATTGCAGTGAGTGGCTTACACGTTATAATTATGCAGTCAGTGTCCTTTTGAATTGTCTGACTTGTATATATTTTATTTCTCTCTCAGCTCAATTTTAAATGTGCCTGGGGAATCCACCCTTAGACGTGATTTCTTGAGACTACAGCAGGAGAACAAGGAGCGTTCTGAAGCCTTACGAAGGCAGCAGCTTCTGCAGGAGCAACAACTCAGAGAGCAAGAGGAGTACAAGAGGCAACTACTGGCAGAGAGACAAAAACGTATAGAGCAGCAAAAAGAGCAAAGAAGGCGCCTTGAAGAGGTAGAGCAGAAGTCCCTTCTACTGAAAAAAGACCTCGGTGAAGAGGACTGATACAATTTATTTTCATGAAAAAATATTATTTCTATACTCCTATTGCTACTATAATTTACAGCAAACAAACACTTCTGCCATTTTAAAGTTTTTCTAAAGTCAATTTTTTTTTTACCTTGATGTATCCTATGCATTAAGGCAGTGATCTTTAAACTGTGGCCCGAGGGCCTGATGCAGCCCTTTGCTAGTCCTTATCCAGCCCTTGAGGTACTTTTCTTCCCACTGATACAAGACATTATTTCTTCCACTAACACCAACAATGGGGCATATTTCCTGGTGGTGACATCAATAAACAGGATAATATTTCTCCCATTAATACCAATGATGGGTCACCATTACTCCCACTAATACAATGATGGGACACTATTCCTCCCACTGATACCAATGAAGGATCACTATTCCTCTCACTGACACCAGAGATGTGACACTTTTCCTCCCATTGACTATTACAAGGATGAGGCATTATTCCTCCCACTGACACCAATGAAGGGGCACTATTCCTCCCACTAATACAATGATGGGACACTATTCCTCCCACTGACACCAATGAATGGGGCACTATTCCTCCCACTGACACCAATGAATGGGGCACTATTCCTCCCACTAATACAATGATGGGACACTATTCCTCCCACTGATACCAATGAAGGGGCAGTATTCCTCTCACTGACACCAGAGATGTGACACTTGTCCTCCCATTGACACCAACAATGGGGTGCTATTCTTCTCCCCTAATACCAAAGATGCATTGTTTACTCCCTCTGAGGCCAGGACTATTTCTACTCCCACTGGACAAAGTCCGGTCCCCTTAAAGTCTAAAGGACAGAAAACTGGCCCTTTATTTAGAAAGTTTGGAGGCCCCTGTATTAAGGTAAAAAAAAGCTTCCACTAGGTGCTGTTCCATTTATTAATTTACTAGTGATGCTGAAATCCGTCTCAAATAGTCATAAACGGTAAGTTTGTTAAATAACAATGCCCAAAAGCTTGAATTGCTTAACAATGCCCAAAAGCTTGAATTGCTTTATGATGACCATTTATGGCCTACAAGCAACTGGTGTGGCTCATTAGCTCATTTATAAATAAAATTGGGAAATGCTTTGATGTGGGGCTAACAATTTCTCGACCTGTACCTTTTGGTACTGGTTGCTTCAATTTGATTTAATGCTTGCTACAGTATCTTTAAAGTGCAAGTTCACATTTACAGAAAAATCTGTAAGGTGAACTTACACAGGACCTCCTCTTCACCCCCTCCCCTATTTGTGCTGACCTGTTGCACAGCGATCTCCTGGTATAGCCGCGCCAAGGGTCCAGGGCTCAGAAATCCCCCCCCCCCCCCCCGGGCATTCACGCGTCTTCTTCCCTGTTGACAGGACGGGCTACATGGGTTCTGATTGGTCGGCGCCGACCAATTAGAATGTTTGAAACGTCCTTCCTGATGGTATCTGAGGATTCAACTGCAGGGATTTCTAAGCCCTGGACCCCTGACATGGATATAACGGGGCTCAGAACGGGAGATCATTCATGCAACAGATCAGCGGGACTGGAGGGGGGTGAGAAGGGGGTCATATGTAAGTACACCTTACAAATTTTTTGATAAAGGTGAACTTGCCCTTTAAAGCAGATCTACAGATGAATAGAAAAAGAGTCCTGTATGCATTGCGAGTCATTAAATGTATTTTTTAAGCAGAGCCTAATCTGTAGGCCCGAAAGCCTCTCTCGCACACGGGCTGAAAGTCGGGTGACATCAGCCGGTTCAATAAAAAACCATCTGCGGTTGTAAGGCACTCTGTCCGACAGACTTCTGTTGGACTAGCATGCTGGAAAACCAGCAGCCAACTGGCTCCTGGTCGGCGCTTACAGCCAGTTGTGGAGAACGCTGATCGGCATGTTCTGGCCAGGGGTCGTCCCCCTGTCAGAACACAACAGCTCACCGGAGAATATTGCTGTACGAACGTCAGATCTTTAGTACAGCGGCTCTAAACCGGAACTGTAAGGTTTTTTTTTTTTGTATAACCTGCTGGATTGAATGAAGAAAAAACTAGTAGTGCGAACCAGGCAATGCTTTTAGGTGCGCTCTGAGATTGCGTCTGTAGCTAGCCCCAAGCAAAGACTTGCAAACATAAAAAACCATCAGCTGGTTACGCAGGTGGTATGGGCTTATTAGAGTACCAAATTCTCCACACAGATATACATAAAAGAAAGATACTAACAGATTTCACCAAAAAGTGTCAAATGGTTTGTCTCTTCTCTCTTAAAGTAGAGGTTCACCCTAACTAAAATCTGTAAATCTACAGGCATCCACAATCTAAGGGTCCTTTCACTTGGGGAGGATCACTAATGATCCGCCCCGTGAACCTCCGTTTGCTCGCCGGGGATCGCTCCGTTGACTCCTATGGGGGGGATTGGATTAACACGGACCGTCTGTCCGTGTTCATCCGATCCGCAGACGGAATGAAACATAGGGTTTTCCTCAGTCTGCAGAATCGGAGGAATGCGGAAGCGGGTAAGAATCCGCTTACAGCTGCGATCTCATAGGGACCAATGTATGTCCCTTTTTTCATCCGCACACGGATGGATGAAAAAGCGGACATATGGTCCGCAGGTGTGAAAGGGGCCTAAGACTAACCTAGCTAGCTCAGTAAAGAAGCCGCTCTGGTCCCACACTGAGCTGTCGGCTGTGGAGACGGGTGCAGAGGAGGCGAAGGGGAGCCCGATAGTAAATCTATGGATGACGTCACTTTTCATGCATTTCACAACTGTTGTCTTCTGCGAAGAGCTTTCGCCGCTGGAGACCGGATCGGTTTCAGAAAAGGTATGTATAGCGATTTGTTCTTTACAGGGTTAGTCTTAGATTGTGCATGCCTGTAGATTTACAGAATTTAGTGTTGGGGTGAACTTCTACTTTAACTGTCGCTTTTGTTGGACTGCTTAGCCGGATCAGTAGATAATAAAACGGTTACAGGGGGAACTATGAAAAAGACTGGTGTATTAATGCTGTTGACTGCTTCTTATGTGTATATTTTAGATTTTTCCTTCTAATTTCACTTTAGTCCTTTTCTAGCAAAAATATGTTGGTCCACTTCAGAGTGAAAAAACATTATTCTAAATTAGTTAATGCTATGTAGCTGTAAAAAAAATGTTCTTTTGTTTTTCCCTCACAAACAGCAACAAAGAAGAGAGCGAGAGTCACGGAGGCAACAAGAAAGAGAGCAACGGAGGAGAGAGCAGGAAGAAAAGAAGAGAATGGAGGAGATTGAAAGACGACGTAAAGAAGAAGAAGAACGTAGAAGAGCTGATGAAGAGAAAAGACGTGTAGAAAGAGAACAGGTGAGTAATGGAAAAAGAGCTACTCAATGTGTAAAATGTTTTAATATTTATGGTGTGGGTAGCTTATGATCTGGTGCAGCACATCCTAAATGTAGGTTTTATTTACCAGGCTTTCTCCAACTACTAAAAAGCCACCCTTGTGGCAATGTTCATGTATTAAAAAAAAATTTGATCTGTGTATCCTAGAAGTATACCTATAGATTATGGACTCTGATAGTTGTTTTGAAAATGGCAGTGTCCTGATTATACGCTGAGAGTTGTAGCGAATGTGTTCCCAAGGCCAACTAGGAACATTTTCTATAGTTGTTGCCACATGGGTAGGTGGTGCATGCAGCCTACAGACATTGCACCGAAGTTAAACCAAATTAAGATGACTGGAGACTGAGATTACAGCAATGGCACCTTATTTAGCACTAGAATGTGTTTGTAAATGTGTTGAATTCAGGTAATGTGATGTCCAGAATACCCTATAGTTCTTATTTTGCTGATGCCATTCCATGCATACACAGAAATGCATGATGACATAAGCCAGTTACTTTCTTTTCATACCATCATGTTAAGTGTGGTCTCTTTGCAGTGTATTATATCATTTCTAGTAAAGCTATAAATTGTTCTTGGGGCCCATGCACACGGGGCGTTAAAAAAAAACAAGCTGCAAAGTCAGTACCAACGCCAGGAAAAAGCATCTGTAAAAATTTGCTTTTAGTAGCTTTTTGTATTGGCGGTAATGCACGTGTTTAGCTGCACTAGCTTTTAGTGGCGTTTCCTCTATCCAAAATTAATGAACAAGAAGTCGCACCAGAAGTCGGATCATGATGATCCAACGTGCAGTGTGACTTTTGCGCTGAGGATCTTGAAAAGGAACCCCATGCCAAAAAAAATGTGGAGGGGCTCACCCCCCCCCCCCCCCCCCCCCCCAAGATCCAAACCACATCCCTTCAGTCTGG
Source organism: Rana kukunoris (assembly GCA_029574335.1). Lineage (NCBI taxonomy): Eukaryota > Metazoa > Chordata > Amphibia > Anura > Ranidae > Rana > Rana kukunoris. The sequence continues at coordinate 249,392,443 of CM056050.1, read as the reverse complement.
TATAAATTTTAAGGGGAACACCCACGCCATTTTTTTATTTTATTTTTGGCATGGGGTCCCCTAAAAATCCATACTAGACCCTTATCCAAGCATGCAGCCTGGTAGGTCAGGAAAAGGGGGGGAGAGCTGCAGCACCAGCAACTTCCTTACTTCTTCGTAGGTTCACTTTTGTTCGGTGTTGGTACTATACGATTCTTTACAGGAGGTTTAGGCAAACTTAATGAGGTAGAGATCTACCTTAACATGGGAGAAGAGTATAGCTCACTGGTCACAACGTTGCTTCTTCACACCTGATTTAAACCTCTAATTGCCATACTACTGTGTGCGTTGCACAGCAATCATGGATTTTAATCAGGTGGTGGGGAGGCAACGCATCGCCTCCTTACCACCTGTTAAACACACTCAGATCGCTTTTCAGAGGAGCAGCCGTGCCTGCTGCAGTTGTGAATTACCGTATTTATCAGCGATATACTGCAGACTTTTTTGCCCTGAAAATCATATACACGCGATACCCGCTTTCCCGCGCCGAGTTTGAATACTGCGCCTGCATATACCGAGCGCAGTACACTCGTGTATAGTCGGGCAGGCTCGGCTCCTCTCGCACTCACATCCTGGACGTACAGGACGTGAGCGCGAGAGTAGCCGAGCCTGACGAGTGTACTGCGCTCGGTATATGCAGGCGCAGTATTCAAACTCGGCGCGGGGATCGAGCAGGGAGGACGCCGCAGAAGGACGCCGGACCAGGCGAAGAGGACACCCGACGAGGCCGCCGATGGACGCTGCGCAGGACACCAAAACTGTAAGTACAAAAATCTTTTTTCCACAGGAATGCGGGTCCACTTTTAGGGGTGCGCGCTATACGCCGGAGCGCGCAATACCCCGATAAATACGGTAGACCTGAGTTGCATTCCGCAGCGCCATCCTTAAAGCTAGTTAACACATAAATTTGGGGGCTGGTAAAACTCTGTGGCTGAGTTTACCACCCCAATTCCAACCCCCTTTAGCTGCTGAGGCAGCAGCCAAAGGTATGCACATGATGCAGCTGGAATTAAACTCCCTGTTGCTTGTGGTGGGTGCTACCGCCTGCCGATTGCGAACCATTCAAGTAAATGGGGCCATTCTGCAAGCGTCCCACAACGGCACGTTCATGTGGGGTCCAAGGGGTTAAAGCAGGTGGTGAGAAAACACAATGCTGCCTTACTATACTGTACAAAGTTGCAGGGCACTTTCAGAGTGGCCTCATTCACTTGAATATATCATGTTTAGCAGGTGCTACACCTACCAACCATGTGACCGGGAATAAAACTCCTGCTGTAGCTGCAAAATGTGTACACCTCTGCAGGCACACTGGGTATGGTTGGGACGGGGGTGGTAAAAGCATGTCTTTAACGTTGGGGTTTTTGACCATCCCCAAAATGCATGTGTAATTGAATTTTTACTGTTCTGAGCTCTCTAATGCTACTTTCACACTGATGTGCTGCGGTTTACCTGCACCGTGGGTGCATGCATTTGCGACTTTCCTAGGTTAGATGTGCTTTGCCATAGACTTTTATAATATCCTGCCGGTGTGGTGCACTTTCTGATGGCACACTAACTCCTGCATTCAGCAGTTTTGGTGCGCTTTAAGTGTACCAAACTCACAGGATATGATAGAAGTCTATATGGCTAAGCGCAGCAAACCCACTGTAAAGATGCAGGTACACTGCACTGCACTCACGGTGTGGGTAAACCGCAGCACATCAGTGTGAAAGCAGCCCTATACTATTATGCCCATTGTATTGCATCGCACTGATCTGAACATCTCCTCTTTCCTGCTGTTGGCACCACTCTCTCTGGAGACCGCTAGCCAGGATAATTGGTGGAGTGCAGTTAGTATCACGCTGCATGGGACAGGAGCCAGCACTACAGAGGAAGCATTGGCTTATGCGGCTCTTGCTCCCTACTCCAGCTCTAAATTTACAAGTAGTCCCTCTGCATTGCACGCTGATGCTCTGTGATGGTGGGTCAAAAAAGCCCAGACCGCGATCTACCAATCGCCTGTCTGCAATCTACTGGTAAATCACATTTGTCAGGGCAAATATAAGTATTGCTTATATACCCATTCTTTGTTGTTCACACATGTCAGATTTGAGATGCATTAATTTTTCAATTTCCACTGGTCTATATTGTTTGTGATTCACTGTTGGCTAGCGCTTTAGTTTCACCTTTAAATAAAAGTATTGCTTTTGTGGATTGGCATTCCTATCATAAAAATACATTGGACAAGTTATTGGCAGACTTGGCAATGATGTATGATCTTATCTGCTATCACAATTCTGTATTTAAGATTAAGTCATATTTCCTGTTTTGTGTGTCTCATCCTTCCGCTCATGGGATTGTTCTAGCCTGTCCACACATCATTTTGGCATGAAAATCCTTTTACCACCTGGGTTGCCTCATTCAAGAAGTGGCAAAATGACAGTCTGCGTTGTTGACAGCTACTCTAGGAATTCTGTAGGAGAGATCAAGTGTTAGGAGCTGCCTGGTTTTAGGCCATGTAAACCTAGTCTATTAAAGAGGAAGTAAACCCTGATGGGTTTCACTTCCTCTGTTTCCCTGCAAAGGTAAAGCATAATGTGCATAGTTTGTGTTGCAGTGCAGTTGCATTATAATGGCATTCACAATGAATAGCTCCACTTCCATGTGTTTATGGTGACGTGTGTCCTAATGGAATGTGGTATTCTTTCTGTTGGTATGCTAACACTGTCTAGTTAGAATTCTGCTCCTGGATGAGTTGCTGAATTTTGTTCATATTTTACAGGTACTTACAAAGTGCCATACATTTACCCATCACTTTACATCATATATTGTACACTTTAGTCCCTATCCTCAAGGAGCTGATAAATGAAATGCAGATCATATATTCTTGGTATTAAGTAAACTGCTGGAATTATAGCTTGTTTTACTTTTACATTTATTTGTACAAATGTACAGAAATTGTGTTGCCTATTGGCATGCGTTACTATAAACGACACAGTTGTCCGCTGTAGAGATGAAATGAATTGCCACATTTAATTCTAGGAAACTAGCGCCACTTAGTGGCCACTTATGAAAAACTCTTGTGGCTTAATTTCAACAGAACCTAAGGGTTTATAACATCCTCCTATTCACCCACCTTCAGTCACCAGCGCTCCCCACTCTGGGGATGTTACATCCAACATTTGATTATCCTAATGCATATTGGCATTAAGTTACAAGAAATACATTATTTTCACATACCTTATATGCACACAAAGCCTTTTTAGGGACCAAACATACAATTTGTTAGTAAAGGTCAGCCTTGGTATGATTTATTAAAGACACATGGCCATGAGGTGATCAGTAAAATGTTTGGTTTTCCTGATTTGTAGGATTCAGTGTTTGGGACAGGAGGTGCAGGCCATAGGATATAGCTTGGGATGAGATGTTAAATTGTGCATTTCATGAAGAGTACCCCCATCAAGCAATGTAAAGTCACTATGCTCACCAAGTAGAAATGTACATGCTTTAGTTATTGCTAATGTGCTCAGTGCTTCTCTTATTTATTTGAAGGAATATGCTGGTAATGCACACATTCCAGAGTGAAGATTTGCTTTACCACAGACATATTTGCAGAATGTGTCTGGCTACCTATACACCATGGGTAGGCAACCTGGGGCCCTCCAGCTGTTGCAGAACTACAAGTCCCATCATGCCCCTGGGAGTAATTGTAACTGCCAGCCCTGCAATGCCTCATGGTAAATGTAGTTCCACAACAGCTGGAGGGCCCCAGGTTGCCTACCCCTGCTATAGACCATGCTGCTTATCACATCAGAATATGGCTACTGGGGTTTCAAACATTATTGGAAGTTTGTTAGGTTTTGTTAATCTCTGCTGCTAAAGTTGCCAATATGAGCAGACGGTCACTTAAAAGAAAGAAGGTCAATGGAATTTGAATGCGCTCACCAGCTCCCTCGCAGTTCAATGAGAACTACAAGTGGTCTGCTGTGGCGACCCACTTTTTTTTGTTCGTTCATTCAATAGAAACTGAATGACGTAACGCTGTGGGCAGTGCCCTGCACAGCCGTGCGGTTTTCAAATTGTGACATCGGGTGCGAGGAGAAGATCCCCCACCCACTGTCAGAGTGGGAAGCGTTGGTGACTGAAGGTGGGTGAATAGGAGACTTACACCATAAAAATGGGTTTAACAAGTAGTTAGCACTTCCATCTAGCAGCACTAGGGTCACCGGTTCGAATCGAACCACGACACTTCCTGCCTGGATTTTGCTTATAATCCCTGTGCCTGTGTGGATGGTGCAAGGGTCTGATGGTTATGAATTTTCCAGATCTTAGCTTGGTTTGAAATAGTTTTGGTGATCAAGAGTGATAACTGTTTTGCACTTTGCACAGTTGCCAACATTCAGGTCCCAATGTGTGTAGCCAGCTTTACAAGAATAAGGATTACCATAAAATGCTCAAGTTCACAAACCCTAAAGTCTCTGAAATGTTTGTTTGACAGGAGTACATCAGACGACAGCTGGAAGAGGAGCAAAGGCACTTAGAAATCCTTCAGCAGCAGCTGCTTCAGGAGCAGGCCATGTTACTGGTAAGAGTGCAGTGATCTGGTGCTGTAGCTAATAAGTTGGAAGGTCAGCTTTGTTCAAGCACAGCTGCACAAGCTGTGCAAACAATTAGCTGCTTTGGGGGGGGGGGGGGTTTCAGGCAATTGGATTGACAGGCACAGCTACATCTATGCATTGTTTGAGGGAGCTGTACTTAGAACATCACAAAAATTCCATCTTGAAGCTGGTGTCAAGTTTGGTGAAAATATAAACAAAGATGCTTCTCAACCTTTAGACACACCTGCTAAGGAAGGCACCAAACGCGATTAGTCGCTGTGGCAATATTGGGGGTGTTAAAGAAACACAAGTAGCAGTGAGAATTTTGTCTGCTTGCTTAAAGTGAATTAGATGATAACAGATTCTGATGGCTGAATACATTTGTTGGTGCTTCTCTATATTGCCTTGGTATCTCAAGTCAGGTTCAGAGTAAATATCAGGTCATATATTGGTGACCTTGTTTCTCCTCTGCTCAGTTTTGCACAAATTTCATCTAGGAGCCTGGATTTGCCTCTTCTATGCAAGTGTTAGATACGAAAGGTTCCTGTGAGGAATTATTTCACACTGATCATTAACGCAAACAATTTGTACATCTCCCTGCTGATGTTTTCTTTAGACCCCTTTCACACTGGAGCGCATTGCAGTCACAATAGAGTTAAAAATAGCGCTTGCAATATGCCCCTACAAATCTGTCTCCATTCACAATAGAGCGTTGCGCTAGCGGGACGGTAAAAAAAAGTCCTGCTAGCTGCATCTTTGGAGCAGAGAAGTAGCAGTGTGTTTACAGCTCCTCCTTTGCTGCTGCCCATTGAAATCTATGGGACAGCGTGGCTATACCGCCCGCAATGCGCTGCTTCAGCTATGGGCGGCACAGTGTGAAAGGGCTCTTGGGCTCGTTTCATGCTACTGCAGCCTACAGTGCGACTTTGCCAAGACAATTTGCCGTGACTTAAGTACTACTTTGATGCAACTTTTCAGTGAGGCAGGGAATGCCTGTGTAATCTTCCTGTAATGTTGGATCCAAATCACATCAATCTAGATGAGGATCCGACTTGGAGGTGACTTCTATTAAAGTCTAGGGGCACCAGTCTGATAGACGTTGCCTTGAAGTAGAACAGGAAGCTTTTCTAAAGTTGGAGCAACTTCAGTAGTGCTAATTAAGACGGCTCTCATTAACTAACATGGGATTTCAAGTGTCATGTGACTTGGAGTCTCACATGTCAAATTCCAAGTTGCAGCAGTTTGAACCGAGCCTTAACCACCACCAGGCATGCGACGCTGTAGAGATTTCTTTTGATTGATATTTGATCACCTCTGCGGTTTTACTTTTTGCGCTATAAATAAAAAAAGCAACAATTTTGAATATAAAAAACAATATTCCTTACTTTCTGCTATAGTACAAAGAGAAAGCAGACTGCGCAAAAACACTCAAAACAACAATAAAAGCAGCTGAACACTGAAGGTCAATAGAATCCTTAGGTAGAGTACATAGAAAAAAGCAGTGCAGCGCTAGAAGACAATATTAAAAATAAATATAAATCAAGTCCATCTATGATCATGCAGGATGGAAAGGGTTAAGATGCCTCTTGAGGACTCAATGTGGTGCTTAGATCAGACTCCTTCAACATAGACAACAGGTATCCACTATCAGAAGTACAAACCGCTCACCTGAACAGAAGGACCTCTGTGTGAGCAGCAGGTCAAATGCGCTTTTCCCTCAAATAGGGGGGTATTGAGCGATGTCTCCACCAGAAAACTTTTTTCTCCAAAAGACTGCAGATGATGGATGGTCATCCGATATACTCACAAGAGGAATGATGGCATGGAAAAAGTATAAAGCACACATAGTGCTCTCCGCATGATCACAATACAAATATATATTTAATAAAAAAGGTACTCACAAACAGAGCACTATATCCCAGTGCATAGAAAGTGCGTATATAACAATAAAAGACCAGGTAGGTGGCTGTCCTGACATCAAAAGAGAGCCCCCCCGCACGCGTATCGTCCCAAGGTACAGGACTTCTTCTTACTTTCTGGTACAGGACTTCTTCTTACTTTCTGGTACAGGACTTCTTCTTCTTACTTTCTGGTACAGGACTTCTTCTTCTTACTTTCTGGTACAGGACTTCTTCTTCTTACTTTCTGGTACAGGACTTCTTCTTCTTACTTTCTGGTACAGGACTTCTTCTTACTTTCTGGTACAGGACTTCTTCTTCTTACTTTCTGCTATGAAACCTTCCCAATTAAAAAAAAATGTCTTCATTAGTTTTTAGGCCAATATGTATTCTGCTACATATTTTTGGTAAAAAAATAAATCCCAATAAGCGTTTTATTGGTTTGTGCAGAAGTCATCGTGTCTATTAACTGTTAGATTTATGTATTTTTTATTTTTACTATTAATGGCGGCGATCAGTGATTTTTAATGTGACTGTGACGTAGTGGACAAATCTGACCTTAAGTGACACTTTTTGTGGACCAGTGACAACAATACAGTGATTGGTGCTAAAAAAACTAAATAAAAAAAATGCACTAATCCCTGTATAAATGGCAGGGAAGGGGTTAACATGAGGGACAATCAAGGGTTTAAGTGTGTCCTAGGGAGGTGCTTTCTAACTGTGGGGTGGGGGAAGAGTGTTGCACTGAAACAGAAATCTTTTCCTCGCTGCCAGATTAGCGGTGTGCCTTGTTTACATACACACTCCTGCTCCATGTCTCCTGTGAACAATAGGCAGATCGTGGCCGCCGCCAGACCCGCCGATAGGCTCCTGCTGTGTCCAATCACAGCGGGAGCAGTGCTATGGTGGCACTCACGCGCCCAAAAGAATGTACAGGTACGGGATTTTAAGCAGCCAAGCCACCCTGCCACAGTATATGTGCAGTGGGCGGTTAAGGTAGAACTATAGGCAAAACTTTTTTTTTGGATGCTTGTGAACTCCTCACAGATTTATGAATGTCAAGCACTTGATACCAAATACACTGTTTAATTGACATAGTCCCTTCTGTTTTTGTGCGTGGATTATGGCACCGTCAATATTTTTAATAAAAAAAACATCCAAGTACTTTTTTCCTTAAACGATTTACAGCCGTCACATGACCTAGCTCTTTCCCAGTCTGGGAAACATAAGCAGGAGGAGCTTATAGTACTCTTCTGATCACATGTTCAAAATAAAAAAACAGCATTTGGAATACAGAGTAAACATAACTAAATTATATCAGTAAACTGGCTTAAATTTTTCTTATTTTGTGGAAATAACATGATATGGTCAGATTTTCACCAGTCACGGACTGTGTCACGCCCCTCCAGCGTGTGTCTCTAGAATAGGAGGGAGGTGAAGCCTCCAGTAATCTACAAATTGGCTAGCCTGGGCCCTAAACACATGTGATCTGTTGCATGTTTAACTAGTTACATGGTTATTTCTTTATATGTTGGCAGTCATGCTATTGTCCCAATCGGAGTTGCAGATAAAATTCATCCTCTTTGGAGACCATAAAAACCTGACCGTTTCAAGCCCTTCTACACCATACACAAAGCTCAAACTATTATCCCATTGCTTAAGTTTGATAGGCCAGTACCAAACAAAACAGCCACACCCTGGTCTAAGGGTTACCATACACATAATAATCTGACCACATAATCTATCTTGTATCTGCATTACCTAAGCTATCCAGTCATTTTATATCCAATCTGGCAGGTCCTCGCACTACATATTTGTTGGTAGGTGTAAATGAGATTGTACTAGAAGTACTAGCTGTAAGCTGTTAGCCCCTGAGTAACAGTGGCATTGAAACTATGTCACGTTTTCAGATGGTGTAACTGTAGTCAATGCTAATGAGTCTATTCAGTAAGTCCTGGTTCACACTGCTGCTTTTTGACATGCGATTTCACATGTCAAATCGGCGGCATTTTCCAGTAATTGGTGCGGCACTTCACAGGTTTCAAAAAGTAGTTTCTGTACTACTTTTTGCAATTTTGGCCTGCGATTTACATTGACATCTGCACAGATGTCTCTAATCACGGCTGAAATCGGGACTGACAAGTGGGAGTGAAATCGTGCGAGTTCCGCTGAACTTGTAAGGCTTCATTCCCGCAGCCCAGTGTGAACCTGGGCTAAAGCAGAGTGAAGTTGATACATGTAGTACAGCACAGCAATTCATTCACCTTTTACTGATCGGACATAACAGTAAGTTTTTTTTTTTTTCTTTTCTTCCTGTATGTTATGATTTGCATACCCTTTTTTTTTTAGTTGACAAAATATGGATATGTATGAATTACTGGTTTTATTCCTCCTTTGTAACAACTGGCTATTCTTAAGGCTCCATTCACACTTGTACAACGTGTCATATGACTTATAGACATCAAGGTCGCATTGAGTTGCAGCCCAGTCTTCAATGGCAATTTGGTATGACTTCAAAATTTGCAGCGACTTTGAATGGTGCCTGCAGTACTTTACACCATCTGGACCAAAGTTGCACTGAAAATCGTGCGACTTTGCAGTTACCCAAGTGTGAATGGGATCTAAAGGAATTCTGTACTAAGAGTCAATATGTAGGCTGCCCTTACTAGCCGCTACCTTTTAAAAAAGGCAAAGTGATTGGCTGCCATGCTAGAACAAATGCTATGAGGTTTTGAATTACTGATTTGGAACCGGTATGCATATTTGTGTTTTTTTGTTTTTTTTTCTAACCATGCTTTAACGTGGACATTATCTTTGTGGCTGTGCATATTTGGATCTATTCACACAGATGTACATTTTCAGGAATACAGGTGGCGGGAGATGGAGGAACACAGGCAAGCAGAGCGGCTTCAGCGTCAGCTGCAACAAGAACAGGCATATCTCATGTCTTTACAGCATGATCACCGATCGCAACCACCACAGCCGCAGCAAGCCCAGCCTCAGCAGCCCTCTTTGCCACAGCAAGATAGGAGCAAGCAAACTTACCATGGCCCAGAGACTAAAGCCCACTTCGACCAGACCGAACGTGTGCGAGAGGTGATCCTTGGTTTGGTTAACTAGTTTGATGATTTTCTTAGGCAGTACAACACATACATTTATTACGCAGAAGAATTGAAAGATTTAGGTGTGGGAAATGTATCCGGTAAACTTATGCCACGAAAAGAGCAGGATTGTGTATGCTCTTGGGCTACTTTCACACTGGGGCGGCAGTGTTATCGCTAAAGCGACGCTGCCCTCTTTTAACCCTCGCTAGCGGTTAAAATTGGCACTGCCACAAAACACCTCTGCCAGAGCGCTTTGCAGGCTCTTTGGCATCAGTGCCCATTGATTTTAGGAGACTGGGGCAGTGGGGAGTATACAGCGCTCCTACACGGCCCGAAAGATGCAGCTTGCAGGACTTTTTTCTAACATCCTGCAAGAGCGCTGCCCCAGTGTGAAAGCAGTCAGGCTCTCACACTGGGGATGCAGGGAAGGAGTTTTTCAGGCAGTATTTTTAGCCCAAAAGTCTAAGTCCAGAAGCAATCAAGTGCATTGAAACCCAAATATGTGATATATTGCAGTTTACTAGACCTTGGTGATGCCTACAATCATCCCCCTCCTGCTGTTTTCTATTATTTTTACCTAGCGATTTTATAGGATTGCCAGGTAAAAAATCACTGTTTGCGCTTTCAGTTTTTCTCACAAGAACATTGCATTTCTGGAAAAATCAATGGGTATTTTCTTTCTCTTAGATATTGCGGCTGCGTTATTTTTTATTTTTCAGACTGAGCACTAGTAAGCTGCAATAGATTGGTGTATCCTTTAAACTGTACAGTATGTCTAGACAAAAACATATGTATTTGTATTTAGAATATCTCTGCTGTACCTGCACATTTCCCCATGTTTTCTGTTTAAGGAAGAACGCCTGGAATTGCAGTAATTTAAAAAATGTGCTGACTTATAGGGCATACTACAAGTCCATGAAAGTGCATCTTATGGCTTACAGTTTTTGCTATACTTTGTCTCTGTAAAACTGGACCCTCAGGTTGGCAAACATACAGCTGCAGAGTCCACAACAGCCTCTCTGCCTTCTCATCCTCTTTTTGCCAAGTCATTGAAGACTTTGTATTCTATGGATGGGTTCACATAATACAAGGTATTCTGTGAGTGGACAGTGAAGGGGAGGGGCAGACAGTGTGGCTGCTGTGTAGCAGAACATCTTTCCTTTTGGCACAGCAAGAACATCTTGTTGGACTTTAGCCAGGTATAGACAGTTCAAATCCTGGCCAGTTTAGCATGGACTGGCCGATTTATTTGATCTATGATTATATCCAAGTCGATTCATTTGGGTACAACCAGCATGTCTGATTTTTCATGCAATTATTGCCAGTGGCCATAGCCGCTAGCAATAATCATTGTGTGTTCGGGGATGGCTCCCCGTGGTTACAAGAAAGCAAAGGTTGGCTTTAACCTCTTCTGAGCCAGCAGAATTTAATAGCACTTCATTTCTTGGAGGCGTTCTTTAATAACATTGCAAATACAGAAAGATACCTGTTAATACTGCTATTAATCCAGCAAGCACCTAAGTTTCTGCAGAAAGTGGACAGCATTGCATCTGCTGCTTTGACATGCCACTCTGCATCTCCACAGCACAAGGGGGATGTGTTCTGTAGTGCAGTAGGGGCGGATGACACTGCTTGTCATTTCTGTGCAGCAGATGCAGTCTTGCCGTCTCACTACAGGAATTTATAGGCATTCTGGATTTCTGACAGAAATGGGTATAGTTTTTAAAAATACAAAACATGTAATGTCTAAAAGTAAACTTTTTTATTTTGGGCAATACATAACACTTTTTAATATGGTTCATACACAGACATCAGAGGCCCCTTATCAATACCTGATTCATAAACCCGACTTATATATTCTAAAGTTCTGCATGTGTAAGGATGCAACATTTATGTATTTTGTTGTGATTTAGGCTGAAGAGCGCCTTAGGAAAGCTACCAAAGGCTCTCCTGAAGCACAGTCAAAGCAAGCAGGGAGAGTGTTGGAGCCATCAGTGCCTTCGAGATCGGAGTCCTTTTCCAATGGGAATTCTGAGCCTGCTCAGCCTGCCATGCATAGGCCAGTGGAACCTCAGGTATGTCAGTACTGAGAAACGGTACAGCTATCAGTGGGAGTCTTTCTTGTGAAATATGCTTACTGTGGCAATCTGCAAATTCAAAGTATGTTATTTTTTATCTTCAGCTAAAAAGCAGTACTGTTTCTGCTTATTTTATTAAACTAAAGGTTCTTTGTTTTTGAGCTGACAACTTAACATCTGAATATATGACTCCTGATCCTTGCAGAATCGTACAGACATAGTAATTTAGAGAAAATGTCTTTGCTCTGAAGTAGCACAATATGGTTATTTATTGCTTTGAATTTGTAAGTGGCCTAATCCCAGCCCATAACTCTCATATCCTGTGCTGACTTTTTTTTATTTTTTTTTATTATTTATTCCTGTACATAACATGTGTTCACATGTGCTCCAAATATCTCTACCATAATGTCAGAAGTTCTGTAGCAAGTCTGCTTTCTGTATTTACTGTTATGTAGTTGAATGATTTTATGGATTGAAGATTTGTCTTACAGTAGGGTGCCAGGCACACTGTGGAGAAGGTTAGCAGGCATATATTATTTAGGTACTTGTATAGCGCCGTCAATTTACGTAGCGCTTTACATATACAATGTACATTCACATCATCAGTCCCTACCCTCAAGGAGCTTACACAATCTAAGGTCCCTAACTCGCATTCATATACAAGTGCCAATTTTTTAGGCAGAGGCCAATTAACCTACCAGCATGTTTTTTGGAGTGTGGGAGGAAACCCACACAGGCACAGGGAGAACATGCAAACTCCAGGCAGGTAGTGTCGTGGTTGGGAACCGAACCAGCAACCCTTTTTGCTACTTGCTACACCACTTTGCTGCCCGTATAAGATGTTTGGTGTCCAATGATGGCAATGTAATATGGTCTAGCTGATCTTCCCCGAAAGATCATTTTTAATTAATTCGGTCATATCCATCATAAGAATTAAAAATGTAGAAAACTTTTTTTTTCCATTTTTTTTTTTGATTGGAGAAGGGTAATAAACCCGCCAGAACACACTGATCAGTGTTCGCAGCCATTGATGAGATGCTACTTTTCTAGCATGTCCTTTCAACCAGCTTCTGTTGGAAAGAGCTGAATATTGTCTGGCTCCAGTGTACCCAGCCTTGCTCTAAGAAAAAAAGTGTCTTACTTGCTTTGGTTTTATTCGTTTTACTTTCTGTACTGGTGTCTCATTGTCACCAACTCAGAAAATATTTCACTGGGTCACACAGAACATTAAAAATTGCAGAGGTTTTAACTCCTCTTTGCCCTATCTAAAGCTATAGATACTCTTCATTTGCCATTATTCATTTGGATTATTTCCCATGGACCAACACGCTGGACAAAAAATCAAAACCAGATGTATTTTTTTAGGAGAAGATGGTGAACCCATTTCATGATGCTTAATTGCTTTCACAAAGCACTAGCAGCTGCTGAAGGCCACTCTGATATTTTAAAAGCTACTTTGAAATCAGGGTGAAATAATAATGATTCAAAAAATATTATCAAAAGATTAACATGTTAAAGCCCAAAACAACATTTTTATATATTGTAGCTTTCCTTTGTTGTCTTAACATCGTTAAGTTGTCTTTGCGTAATACACAGAAGAAAGGCCCAGCAGTCTACTAATAAAGGGTCTGGAGGATCTTAGTTATGAGGAAAGGTTGCGAGCACTAAACTTATTCTCTCTGGAGAAGAGACGCTTGAAAGGGTTTATGATTTAAATTTACAAATACCATTCTGGTGACCCCACAATAGGGATAAAACTTTTCAGCGGAAGGGAGTTTAACCTCTTGCCAACCGCTGCACGACTAAATACATTGACAGAAGGATCAGCATTGCGGACGTGCGCCGCGGGCGATCAAATACCAGCAAAAGAAAGCTCTATTTGTGGGGGAAAAAAAAGACCTCAATTTTGTTTGGGAGCCACGTCGCACGACCGCGCAATTGTTAAAGCAACGCAGTGCCGAATTGCAAAAAGTGGCCTGGTCTTTGGCCAGCAAACTGGTCCGGGGCTTAAGTGGTTACTAAGACGTGACCATTCACTAAAATGAGAAGTGGTTTAACCTTGAACTGCGTAGAGGTTCTTTACTGTAAGTGCGGAAAGGATGTGAAATTCTCTCCCACAGGTGGTGGGTTCAGTGGGGGGGGTCAATGGTTTCAAAATAACTATTAGATAAGCACCCAAACGACCACAACATACAGGAATATACAATGTAACACTGACAGAAAATCACACGCATAGGTTGGGCTTTATGGACTTTTTTAGTTTTTCAACCTCGCTAACTATATAACTTTGATGTTGTTGCTGTTGACACGTCAAATGTGATCTTTTGCCTTAAACACTGCCTGTCTGCTGCTGCTCCCCAGACAGGTGGCATAGGTGGCAAACAATTAGTCTGGTGTGTCCTTTAGAACTGGTCTGCCTGGGAGGGCCTGCTGGTAGTAAAACTATTGACAGCATCGTTTTCCGCTTCATAAATGCTTGAAATCCCTGGCAACACAACAGGCTAATGTACCATGTCTGGGGTTTTTGTAGCTTACCAATCCCTAAATGGGGTGGTAGCACTTCTGTCTTGGGTGTCTACTCCATTTGTAGCTTACCAATCCCTAAATGGGGTGGTAGCACTTCTGTCTTGGGTGTCTACTCCAATTGAAGAGTTATGGAGACACAATTGAACAGCAGCATCGTCAATCTGTGGAGAGGGTAGTGTTAGGCCAGCCATAGACTGTTTGAATCTCAGCCTGGAACTGGTCGAGATTCAAACCATGTATTTAAACCATGTATGGACAGACTAAAATTTACCCAATTTGATTGATCAACTTGGGTACAACCAGCCTGCCAGATATTACATGCAATTATTGTTAGCAGCTGTTATAATCACTTTTTTCCTGGGGGGCAGAGGAAGTACAGAAGCACACCCTAGCTCAGTGGGAGGTATTACCTTGTCAACACGGTCTGTGTTGATGATGGGGGGGGGGGGGGGGGGAGTCGAGTGTTTTTTTTTTTTTTTTTTTTTTTTTTTTTTTGTTTTTTTTTTATGAGAATCGCTCTGTTTATAGTCACCCTTTAATGCTCAACTCCAGCTAACTATTTTTAAAAATCATGGGATCTGATCTCTGGGTACTGGGTTACAACTCTACTTTTTTTTTTTCACATGCAATCTTTTCTGAGTGTATGTACAATTCCTATAATTTGTCTAAGTAGTACACAATACCCTTCATGATTTAACTACATCTAAATAGGGCAAACATGTGTTTTGTTTGAAGTTGTGCATACTTTTGTTTTTTAGTGCATCTGTTTCATGACATTTTTAGAAAGTGCCATTTTCCTTTTTTTTTTTTTTTATTCACTTCAAAGCAGAAATGGTAAATTAATGTCAGTGGGAAATAAGCTTCAGATGTTTTTGAAATGGTTTAGTCTTTGGCCTTAGGAGGAATTATTAAAATAAGAACAGGATAACATGGCCTTATTCTTAACACAGTGAAACATTCTTAGTGAAAATTTGTTCCAAATATGGGCAGTTCACTAAATGAATGAGCTGTACAATGATCATTATATCCACATATGTAAGTAGCTTACAGTTGCTGGGAAAAAAACAAAACATTAATTGGTTTCAGGTGCAGACATGTACAGATGCTTGCACATGCAGTACCTGTATTCAGCCCTTAATTCTAATCAGGCAAGACTCTGGCACTACATAGTAGTGCCAAAGTTTACCCAGCTACTTTCATCATCTACGCATTGCTTGTGGGCAGTGAAGTAGGGCATTATAGTGATTACCAGTAGGTATGCCTGGAAGATTGAAAAACGAAGCAAGCTTTGACACTACCTGAAAATATTATCCAACGGTTGTCACCACACGCATCGGAGATAAAAATGGTCCTGTGGGCACAGGGAAGACTGTAGTGCATACAAACCAAAAAAGAGAGCGGCACTCATGGGTCTTGAAAGGTTAACACAAAATGGCGGTTTAATTTGATGTTTCAACGAGACACAAGCTTATCTTCCTCAGACGCTTGTGCCGCATTGAAACGTCAAATTAAACCGACATCATGCATTTAATATATATATATATATATATATATATATATATATATATATATATATATATATATATATATATATATATATATATATATATATATATATATATATATACGCACACACATTCCTGCATTTGTCATAACTCCACCCATAAATAAAATTCCCACCTCCAAAATTAGGGACAGAAAAGTTCTGGGTAAATGGACACTATATACTAAAATATCTATCTAAAAGTTTGGTACTAGCAAATCTGAACATTTTCAGATGGAGGAGGTTGAATGTTAAAGTGGAACTTCTCTCCCACTCAACGTTGACTGTTTAATCCTCATGCTGTTAGCATTAGTAAACGGATAGGAAAGTATCATATTTACTATTTTTTTTTTTTTTTTTTTTTTTACATTTCTTCAATTAGTTTTTGGTTTCTTGCCCAGGAAAATGATGTCATACATCCTAGGAGTCTTCAGGAGAGAGGAGGGGTTTTCTTAGCTAAGCGCACTCTCCTGCATGCTTGAGCTATGAACAGGTTTTTTTCAAAGTGACTTCTCCACACACAAGTATAGGGATATGGATGGATGGGGGAGTTTACTTTCAATATTAAAAATGATTTAAATGGCGTTTTTGGTTTGTGGTGCTCAGATACAGTGAAGATCCACCTTAATTACTTTTCCAAAACTTGTGTAAAATAAATATAAACCTAATTTTTCTGCTTCCAGTTAAAGTAAAATATCAGTTTTTATATTAAAATGTTAAGCTGTACATGTACAATCCGGTCTTTTGCATATACAGTATAAGGCTTTACTACTATGAAATACTGTGCATGATGCCTTGTGCTAAATAACATTAACATAAGATCCACCATTGTTCACCTTTCATCCCCACAGTTACTTCTCCCTTACAACTGTCAGTGAGCCTGCCTTTTTGTCTTGTTTTTCATCCTTGTCTGACTTTTTAAATTCTTACATTGGAATAAAAAGTCAGCAGTGTCAATACACCATGTAAATGTTTTATGTCTTGTTTTCTTGTAAGGTACAATGGTCTCATCTGGCATCCCTCAAGAACAATGTTTCCCCTGTCTCGCGATCCCATTCCTTCAGTGACCCTTCTCCCAAATTTGCACCTCATCTACGTTCTCAGGAACCACACCCACCCCCCCGCAGTGACGTTCTAAGTCAAAGTTCTGACCCTAAGTCTGAGACTCCTGAGCCCAACCAAAGGGTTTGGGCTCGATCAGACAGTGAAGAGGTGCCTCCAAGGGTAAGGAGTAGAAGTAGTAATGTACGAAGCTTTTGTACATGCAGGTGGAGGTAGCACCTGAGACCAATAGAGAATGTTTGTGCATGGTGGATGTTAAGTCATGTGAGTGACCTCCATGATTTTGCTACACAATGGCTATGTACATTTAGTGTACAATAACTGCAGACTGTTTTCCTGACCATGTTTTGTCAATTAGCATGTGACACTTACGTGACTTGTCATTTTGCGGCTGATAGAAATATAGCAGAGCTGCTTTTTACATAGGCATTAAAGTACAGGTTTTCCTGTTTACTTTGTCTGACAGCGCGAACTAGGAATAATCTGATGATTTAGATCCATTTCATTCTTCAATTTGTAGAACACAGGAGCCTTTGCCTTCTGGTATGCTATGATGGTTGTGTTTAAACTATATGACCACTTTGCCTAGTACTGCAGTGATTTGAACCTACACAAAAAGTGAGTTTTAGTTATTGTATGTACTTCAGTCTATCCATGCTCTTGGCTTGAAATACTTCAGTATAGTTTAATTTTAGACCTCCATTTCTGTTTCTTTGGAGCAGAACAGTTTATGCCCATTATGTGATGTCATGCGAGTGTCAGTAGGCATGTTTTTAATGTTTCATAACTGTCACAAAATCTAATGGATTTTTTTCAAGTTTTCTGTGAGGTATGTGTGAACCTCTTGCATGCTTTACACAGCTAATGTATGCTGCTACACATCCTATATTTGCTTTGCTGCTTTTTACCATGTAATTTTCATGATGCTGCTTCAGCTATCCAATTCATCACCACTATTCCAAGGCTGAAGCAACTCTTTCAGACAAAAAACATTATCAACAATACATCTTTAACCTATAGTCTGTTATTTTGGTTACTTGATGCTTAGTTTAACAAAATGTAACATTTAGTAAAACGCTTTCTGTGAGCTGCCGGTATGTTGGTTTATAGTGCCTTACTGTTTTCTGTAAACATACCAATGCATGATATGCTTATTTCCTTGATTGGCATAGGTGCCTGTAAGGACAACATCAAGATCCCCTGTGTTGTCTCGAAGAGATTCCCCTCTGCAGGGCAGCGTGCAACAGAATAACCAGTCTGGACAGAGGAATTCCACAAGGTACAATACATGAGCTTGGAGGACACGTTCTCCTAGGTTGTACCTGCTTCTTCTGTAGTAAGAATTAGTGCTGATAGACTGCAAATGGTGAGACAAACACAACTGCCTTCCTATTGGAAAACCAAATGGTTCTGCTCTAAATGTAGATATATACTTAAAGGATGATTATCCACCTTCACACTTGGCTACTTTCTTACGGACCTACTGTAAAATTTTGCTAGTCCCCATATGTTTGACTTCATGCTAAGGCCAGGAATAGACCGTTTGAATCTGTGATTCAAACCATATGTGGGCAGTTTTTGAATATCCCACAGAGCATAGTTTAAAGTAGTTGTAAAGGCTAAAGTTTTTTTGTCCAAGGGCCAGTTCACACCGGACACAGTTCTGTACAGTTTGCATGCATTTTGTGCAAAAAAATGCACACAACAGTGTTTTCCATGTATTCCAATGGCTCTAGTTGGCGCTAGTTCACACCATGCAGTGAGTTTCCAGTCAGTTTCTGCTTGGGTACCCTCCCTAGCAAGTAGCTTTCGGTGAAAGAGGGGATTTTTGTTAAAATGGGCAAGGATCCAAGAGTGCTGGCAGGGGGATCCCTGAAGAAGAGGATCAGGGCTGTTTTTATGCAAAACCATTGCACAGAGCAAGTATGACACGCTTGTCATTTTTAGGAAAATAAACATTGAACATTTTATCACTTTAAATCCTTTATTACAAAATGGAAAGAATATGGCACCCCTGCAACCTTGATGAGAAGGCTGCCCACTAAAACTCAGACTGGGCAAGAAAGGCATTAATCAAAGATGCAACAAAAACATTAAAGGCAGAACTAAAGGAGTTGCAAAGATCTAACTTGCAGATAAGAGCATCTGTCTATGCAGCCGGGCTTACTGGAAAAGTCTCCAAAAAGGGGGGGGGGGGAATACAAATCTGGGGTTCACCAAAAAGCATGTGGGATACTTTTATTTTTTGTGGGAAACACTATCTGATGTAAACCCAACTTTTCCCATAACCCTGAAAACATTAGCCCCACAGCAAAGCATGACAGGGTGGCATCATGCTATGGGGATGCCTTTTATCAGCAGGGACAGGAAAACTGGTAAGGATTGTAGAAAAGGTGTTCTAATTATACAACAGTTATCCATCTTCAAGTAAAATGAAGGGCATGAATACGTATGCACGTTCAGGATTATTGTTTTTTGTCACAATAACGATTATTTTGCACCCCCTTGTAGGCATGGTGTGTACATTACATCGCCCCAAAAAGACACTGTACTTCTGCTATGCAGAATGCATTTAAACAAGTAACAATTGCCATAGGGAAAGGGAGTCTTTACTGATGGGGGGTATGGCTAGGAGTTGGGCATGGTAAAATGCAATCTGTAAAGCGGTTAAATATGGTTGGCTGCACGACATGGGGCTGAGCCCATGTAAAAAATATGCATGAGGTAAAATTTGTGCCTTTTGAACACAAAAATAGATTTAAAGCAACTATGTTGCTAAAATTATGTAAAAAACAGTGCTCTGCAAGGAATATATGTAATATGTGCCTCTTCTGCTGCCACACTGCTGATTTCTGCTGCAATGTAGTAAAACTTCCACCCGAAGAATCTTCAGAATCTGTAGACCCTCACTAAGCTTGGTGGTTTGATCCACCGACTTCTCCTGACGTGGCCTAGTAGTCAGGAGAGGCGCTTCAGTGTGCAGTAGGTGAACAGGAATTGTGGGCGTCACTTCAGTTGCACTTAGGGCTTTACCCAAAAGTATACACATTTACTTTAGAAGAGTTTTTTTTTAAAACTTCAGACTTGTTTTAAATAGATTGTTATAAGTAATTGAGGGGGGGGGGCGCTAGTTTTTTTTTTTTGTTTCTCAACACTTTAGAATAAAGGATTTATGTTGGCGATACCAACGTGTTTTTTATATTAAATTCTGCTCAACTTGGATTATCTTCAAATCTTCTGTTTCCTATTAGCAATATCGAGCCCCGGTTGCTTTGGGAGAGGGTAGAGAAGCTTGTGCCCAGGCCGGGCAGTGGCAGTTCTTCAGGGTCAAGTAACTCTGGTTCCCAAGCAGGATCACATCCAGGATCTCAGAGTGGCTCAGGAGAGCGCTTCCGCGTGCGATGTGAGTAACATCTTAGTATATGCATTGGTTGTGTTTTAAACTAATGGTGCCTAGAAGAAAAAACTGCTAAATTTGCCCTTTGGATGTTGGTATTCCTAGAATTGCTAAAGGCGCTCTGTTACTTAGGTCTCCATAAAAATGGAATTGCCATATTTAAGTGAGAACTACTTTGGAACAAGAATTGACTGCACTTGGTATGCTAAAGCAGGTTTCCTAGTGCACAGGGGAAATCCTATACTCTAGAAAACCCTTAAAATTTTGCGCAAAGCCAACACCACAATGGTGTTGGTTTCTTGCAGATACAGGACTTCAGTAATGCTTTTTTTGGTGCATTGTGCAGAAATGCGGGGAATTTTTTTTAACATGGGTTCCTATGGAACATGTTCACATCAATGCATTTTGGTGCCTCTGCGTTTTTGGAAAGGGTCAGGCACTTTCGTTTCCCTGCAGCGTTTTGCATGTAATAGACTTCAATGGACCCGCATTCAAAACACAAGGGGGAACCCAGATCCTGCCCCCCCCCCCCATGTGAATGACCATGGGGTTACATTCAGCGGTTGTTAAGGATGCATCGGCTACCTTGCCGGCCCCCTCCTTAGCAACCAGCTATATACAGTGTAACAAAAAAAAACAAACACATAAATCGCGGTAAAAGCACTGCAGAAACGCTCAAAAGCAACATGCATAGATGTGAATATAGCCTTAATGTCTGAAGTAATTTTTCCTCATACATGTGGTACCAAATGTTAATATCACAGGTGATATACTACCGGCAAACTGCAAACCACAACAGTGCTGTCAGCAGCAGATGCGTTAAAGACCCACACTGCATACCTCTGTGGAACTGACCTGGTGATGGGAGTCGCCTGTGTGGCAGACAAAATCCTTCTTTGCTGCTGCTCTGCCTCTCCCTTAGAACTTTTCTCCTCGCTAGAGCTCACCTTGTAGCTGCTGAAATATCACTGCACCTTTCTGCTCCCAATCCAATATCCCCTCTTTCCTTATTCTCAATATCTGAATGCTTGCACATAACTTAGGTTTTCCTGCAGCAAGTCAGTGATCATTTGATCAAATAATTCAATTGACCCCTCATTACCAGTTTGCCAGACTATGGTGGGATTGGCCAGAAAAGAGGAAGAGGAGGGAGCATTGTCTGTAGTTAGACAACTAGCTGCTTTTTCCTCGCAGGAGTAAACAGCAGCTATAATTTTGCTGATGCACATGACATGGTAGTCCTGTAGGATGTTTGGGTCTCTAAACTTTGAACGAAGGGGAGTACACAAGTATATGTAGCTCCCTCACTGCAGTCCACAGTTCTTTAGTTCATTATACAGTAGCACAGTATAATACTATATAGCTACCAACTCTCCCTACACAAACTGTCAGCTCTTCCCAAACTTCTCCAACACTCGCTTTCAAATGGCTGCTGGGAGCCACCCTTTTTATAGTGAGGGAGCTGTCACATTACAAAGACTCCACTGATGGCCAACTCTGCTGACCAAAGTTAAAATATTAGGCAGTACTTGGTCACAAAGAAATTGGCCTTGTGAATTTCCACATTAAATACATGGGATAGACTTGCTTCTAATCAGGTCAATTTATTTGCACATTTTCAGTTTAGGGGTCCATTCACTTGCTGCAGATGCTTAATTTGTAATGTGTTGGTGTAGCCCATTTATTTTAGTTGCACCTACACTTTTTTCAAGCAGTGTACTTCGATGTACCGGTGCATTAAAAACTACGGTATGTGTGCTTTGAGGTGCCATGGGTGCCACTCCCAACACGCAAGTACCCATGTGTTGTGGCGCGCGCACACACACACACACACACACACACACACACACACACACACACACACACACACACACACACACACACAATGAAATACACATTTTACTGCAAGTTACTGCTGCACACCTAAATGGGCCCGGTATAGAGATGCCCCATATTTAAAGGCACAGTTAATATCAAAAAAGGTAGTGAATCTGACACTCCTTAGTATATTATCAAACAAAAAGAAAGCTATATGAACATTTGATTGGCAGTTCACATACAATTTTTTGCCCGTGTGCAGTTTACTCTGGATGACAGTTCCCTTATTCATAACAAAGCGCGATCTCTTCCCCTTTTCACTCCATAAAATAGATATGTAAATATCATGTTTTGTGTGCTGCATCTGGTACTAACTTTCTTTGCCAAAGTCTTGTACAAAGATGGTTACAGTTGGATATGTGTAGTATTTCAGTGTTCACCTTCTTAGGCATCATTTCTACTGGCGTTTTTACAGCCACGTTTTTTACAGCTTAAAAACGCCTGTCCATGTTTATTTTAGAAAAAAAAAAAAAAAAAAAAATTTTTTTTGGAGCTTTAAAAACGCTGCGGCCGCGTTTTTGAGTGTTTGTGCGCGTTTTTGCGCGTTTATGCACGTTTTTTAATGTCTGGCGTTTTTACAGCTCTATTGCTGGAGCTTCAGAACGCACTGGTCCCGCGTTTTTTTTGCAGCTTAGCCATCTACAGCTCAAAAACGTCATGGTGGGCATGAGGCCATAGACTAACATGGACATGCGTTTTTAAGCTGCAAAAAATGCTCAGAAAAGTGGCTGTAAAAACGCCAGTGGAAATGAGCCCTTAAAAGTAATTTCCCTGTTAAACATTTGTTTAAAAGTCTTGAGTTCATTACTTGGTGTATAATAATTATAAATGGGCTTTCTTGGTACAATAATTAGATGGCCTGTGTTTTGATAGGAGAATTTGCTATACAACACAATCTTGTGCTTATTGTATCTTGTCTGTATTCTCCTTTCATGTCTACTTGACAAATATTGTCCTTTTTTTTTTTTTCCTCTCCTTTTTGAAATACCAGCATCATCAAAATCAGAAGGGTCACCATCCCAGCGTCCTGAGAATACCACCAAAAAAACTGATGAGAAGAAAGATACTGGAAGACCAGGCAAGCCTGCTGTAAGAAAATCAGCTATTTACATTTATTTTTGCATTTATGTATGTATCCCCTTTAAATTTAGACAAGTCCTCAGTCAAGCCAATAGTCTAAATGGTGTAAGGTTCCAACCTACCTTGTTAGAAGGTACTGTAAGTGCTTTATCGACCTTCAGGACCTGTTCGTGTTTCTTTGCGGAGTTGCCCAACCCTTTAGTCTCAGTGCTTTTAGATATACCATGGTCTAAGATTAAGATCCTGTGTCCTGCTGTAATGTAGACTTGATTTTTTATTTATTTTTAATCTAACTGTAAAAAAAAAAAAAATTGGGCTAGATTACAGAATATATGTACCTTTTCTTTGTTCCTTAACCACTTGCTTACTGGGCACATAAACCCCCTTCGTGCCCAGGCGAAATTTCAGCTTCCGGCACTGCGTCGCTTTAACTGACAATTGTGCGGTCGTGCGACGTGGCTCCCAAACAAAATTGGCGTCCTTTTTTTCCCCACAAATGGAGCTTTCTTTTGGTGGCATTTGATCGCCCGTGCGGTTTTTATTTTTTGCGTTATAATGAAAAAAAGAGCGACAATTTAAAAATATATATATATTTTTTACTTGTTGCTATAATAAATATCCCATTTTTTTTTTTTTTTGTTTTATATATTTTTTTCTCAGTTAAGGCCGATACGTATTCTTCTACGTATTTTTGTAAAAAAAAAAAAAAAAATCACAATAAGTGACTGCTTTGCGCAAAAGTTATAGCACCTACAAAATAGGGGACATAATTATGATTTTTTTTTTATATTTTTTTTTTACTAGTAATGGCGGCGATCTGCGATTTTTATTGGGACTGCGATATTGCGACGGACACATCGGACACTTTTGACACATTTTTGGCGCCATTCACATTTATACAGCGACCAGTGCTATAAAATGCACTAATTACTGTATAAATGTGACTGGCATTGAAGGGGTTAACACTTGGGGGTGAGGAAGGGGTTAAATGTATTGCCTGGGTGTGTTCTGACTGTGTGGGGGGAGGGGGGTGACTGGGGGAGGTGATCGATGCTGTCTCCCTATGTACAAGAGAAACAGCATCTGTCACCTCACTGACAGGACGTGAAGCTCTGTTTACACACAGAGCTCCACGTCCCTGCTCTCTCACCGACGATCGCGTGTACCTGACGGACATCGCGGCCGCCGGGTACACGCATCGGATCCTCGGTGATGCGTCGGGACTGTTTTTCCCCGCCGCGCGCCACCCTGTGGCGCGCGCGGGGAATTACAAGCAAATCACGTCCAAAGACGTGACCCCGGCGCCTCAGGTCCGCGCTGTTCGCGTATTTTGTCAATAGCGCGGACCTGAAGTGGTTAAGATTTACATCTTTTTGCTTGCTAAAAAAAAAAGCAAAAAAGGCTTAGTGGGAGGTTTTATATTAGGGGGGTCTGTCTTTATAGCTTTGTTTGCCAGTGTCCAATCACCTAAAGGTTGGTGCATAACCAATAATATAAGAATCGGTCAAAACTTCTTAAATAAAACCATATATCTACTTGTAAAGATTTTCCCCACACCATTCTTTGTAACCTCCTTGAGGCTTGAAATAAAAGGGTTTTCATCATCCAAGCAGAAAATTAGATTTTTCTTTTCAAAAACTGATATACCATAAAACGAACCTCTTTCTCAAGATTGATGTTTTTTAAGTTAGAATGTTTTGTGGTTTACTTTTCCGCTGACATTTTTCTTTAATATTTCTTCCATGTTTTCTTCTGGTCTGTTCATCACATATGGTGCAACTGTCTAGGGAGAAGTGGTAAGTAGACTAAATATTGAATCATTCAAAAGATTACAAATATTGTAGTTTTATTTGCAGCAAAAAATTATCTGACATGTTTACATTTATTTACTTTTTAACTTGCGCTGCTGATAAAAGCATAAAACTGCAGTTTCTAAATTCTTTCACCTCCCCTGATTGCCTTGTTTATGTCCCACAGTTTTGTAGCATGACTTGAACCCGCTCATCTGCATAAAAAAAAAATTGTCGTAAATCCCACCCAAACAATCCTTAAGAGTTGGTATTTGTGACAGTGCTCAGACCTTGCAGTTCATCACGTAAACACCAAGCACTGTAGTTTAGGTATACAGGCTAACTGGCACACCTCATGCCCATAAGTACCAGATTTAACAGGACTGTATTGGTGAATTTTAGATGGGTAGTAACTGCAGTATAGCATAGTGATCATGTTGGTTTAATTTATTTCAGTCATTTACTGTTTTTTTTTACTTTAAACATGCCATTAGTATGTCATTCTGTTTTTTTTTTTGTACAATGATCTTTTTTACTTTTACATCCAGGACTTGACTGCTTTGGCAAAAGAACTTCGTGCTGTGGAAGATGTACGGCCTTTACATAAAGTAACTGACTATTCTTCATCCAGTGAGGATTCTGGTACTACAGATGAGGAGGATGATGACATGGAGCAAGAAGGAGCAGATGAATCAACCTCTGGTCCTGAGGATGCCAGAGCAATGTATGTGTTTTCTAGCCCCTTACATGTTGGTGTTTGGTAAATGTTTGTTTAAGAGAAAAAGTGACTTTTTAGTCAATTACACATGTTTTGTGTATTAAGTATTTGTAGCAAAATGATAGCAAACTGGTTTCATTGGCCAGCACCTCCACTGTTATGGTTCTTTACCTATAGGGTATACTAGTTTTAGTGGTATTGGGTTTTTCAGTCATGCGTCGGGTTGTTTGGAGGCTTAACCTCTGCTTTGTA